>JALNQA010000002.1:0-646289 GCA_028456235.1 Ophiosphaerella narmari | reverse complement strand
TCCACCAGTGGTGTTTGGACCTATTGTAAGTCTTCCGGGTTGCCTATTAGAACAGTAGTTTTCTAATAGATAGGCCAGATACATGCTCTAGACAGTCTTGAAAACATGAATACATCAAACCAGCGCATCTTGAGCACGGCACAGGGCAAGTTCAAGGATGAGATTCCGGCGAGTGGAGTGCATCTTTGGGTAGATGTTCGTGACGTCGCCGAGGCTCACGTAGCGGCCATGGAGAAGCCAGAGGCCGCCAACAAACGCTTCTTCACAACTGCTGGTTACTTTTCGAACAAGGAGCTAGCCCAAATCATCAAAAAGAATTTCCCAGATTTCAAAGACCTGCCAGCCGACTCGACCCCTGGTGGCGATTACCCCGAGGGCACACCGGACAAGGGTCTGTATGGATATAACAACAAACAATCAATAGACGTTCTGGGTCTCAAGTACAAGACGCTAGAGCAATCCATTATCGACACAGTCAAATCTTTTCAGAAGAAGGGTTTGTAGAAGACGTGTTCGATATTCTATTGCACATGTGCACTATTTAGAGGCCGCCTTCGAAAGCGGAGGACGAGGAACGCTGGATAGACTCTGGGACTTTGGTGCGTCAGTGAATGCAAAATCGATGCGAAGCAATAGCCAAAGATACAATGACGCAATCAGCCTGTTGAGCTTGATATTTTTGAACTTCACCGTCTTTGACTCGGAAGTATTTGAAATGTGATCATCATACTGCGTTGAGGAATGAGATGTGTGGGGACTTACGAGCCGTGTATTTACAGCGTGGTTGCTATAGATGTATACAAAAGCTCCACGACCTTCTGCATCACATGAAATGCAAGGTGCTGACGCTGATCCCGCCAAAGGAAAATACAATAAACATAAACACAGCACATGCTTGTTGGGATTGGAGAAACTAAGAGGGCAGGTCGCGAAAGAAAAAACCCTAGTAAGGTAGGAGGATCGGGAAAATGTCGGGCCACTGCCAATGGCGCTGCCCCACCAACGCGGCAAGCCGCCTGGTGAAGCAGCAAAGAGGCCTTTGATCTCAGCCACCAACACGACAGTTCAACTCATTCCCGCATTCCCTCGCCATAGTGCGCATATAGACGATACTTGCAACCTCGACTGCCCGTATATCGCGACTGATAAACCTCGACCATGGGTACGCTCTGCCGCACGTACCCCGCCTTGTGTTATGCGACTGACAATCAGAGCGACAGCCGCCTTCGAGGAAATTGGCAGTATGTTTTCCCCGCACCCAACCCAGCCTTTCAGGGCGCCCATTGTTCGGCATCGCGACTGACTGTTGCTGCTAGAGGAGTTCGTTAAATTCTACTATGCTACCTTCGATACCAGCCGCGCCGGGCTTGCCTCTCTCTACGTAAGTACCCCAGTAAAGCAGCAAAGAACCAGGAGCTCACACAAACCACAATGCAGCGCGACAACTCTATGCTCACATTTGAGGGCATCGCCACACTCGGAACCGCGGCGATTGTAGAAAAGCTTCAGGTGAGCCGATGCGCCAACTGGCAGTGAATGCGCGCTGACACCACCAGAACCTGCCCTTCCAGCAGATACAACACCGTTCCGACACTGTCGACTCGCAGCCCGTTGGTGAGGACGGCATCCTCGTCCTTGTCACTGGTGCCCTCCTCGTATGTTTTCGCCGCTTTAGTCATCGCTCGCAGTCAACTAAACACTGTCTAGGTCGAGGGTTCGGAGAAGCCTATGAGCTTCACCCAATCTTTCCAGCTCCGAAAAGACGGGGAGAGCTGGTTCCTCTTCAATGACGTCTTCCGCCTTGTCTACCCTGCCGCATAAGTTTCGGATACCATGCTCAACAAAATTCGCACAATTTATTCTAAAGGTTTGGGTCATTTTGGCAGCCATTGTTCCAGGAAAGGGGTGGGAACACAATTGCCCAGAGCGGCTGTGTGTGCGTTCACACCAGGGCGGGCACGCCATTAGGAGGGGTAGGACACACTGGCGGTTGCACATTAGAACGACTGAATATATTCAGAATTAAACGCCAGCTCAGTCTTCACTATTATTCACAAGTTCGGTTCCACCATCTCAAGGCCGACCCGGCCCAATACTGCATTTCCGAAACTTATCCGTGTCTTTTCCGTCGTACTGGCTTGGGATGAGAGCTTAGCCGGCTTTGTTCACCCCGCGCGCACTTGCCGAACCTCCAGCATCGGGAGCTTTTAGCTTACGAGTACCTAGATAATTCATGGCATCGTGCGAAAAAGAGACACAATTTCTCTCGCCCCTCACACTGCCTCTCTCCTTTTTTCTTATTCCGTCTTCTTCATAATTATTACTTCTTTCTTCGCAATGGCAGGTTTCGTTCAAAAGGGCCTCAAGAATATTCTCCAAAAGAATCCACACGATGTCGTCTTCCTTTCAGCGCTACGAACACCCGTTACACGAGCACATAAGGGCGGATTAAGAGATGCCTACGATCACGAACTACTGGCTGCTGTATGCTCTATTTTCATTACTCGTGCTGTATATATTCTTCGTACTCACGAAAACTCAGGTTCTGAAAGCTACAATCTCGAAATTCCCCAATATCGATCCTTCTAAGATAGATGACGTCTGCATCGGTACCGTCCTTGCAGAGCTCGGCGGCTCAAAGGCTGGTCGCATGGCAGCAAACCATGTTGGCATACCGACCACCACATCCTTCAGCACGACGAACCGCGCATGTGCATCAGGGCTCAACGCAATAACCAATATTGGCAATTCAATTGCAGTAGGTCAAATAGACATCGGCATTGCAGGAGGCATGGAAACTATGACACGCGGCTACGGCAGCAAAGCGATACCCACAAAGATCTGGGATGAGCTAAGGGAGAGCCCAGTCAAGGAAGCTCGAGACTGCATAATGAGCATGGGCATCACAAGTGAAAACATAGCAGAACGGTACGGTGTAAGCCGAGCAGACCAAGATGCATTTGCTACCGAATCACATCGACGCGCAGCCAAAGCACAAAAAAGCGGTCTGTTCGATGCAGAAATCGTGCCTGTATCCACACGCTGGGTTGAGCCTGATAGCCCGCCAACAGTCAAAAATGTCACCATAACTCAAGACGACGGTATCAGGCCCAACACAACTGTTGAAAAGCTGTCGACGATGAAACCAGCGTTCAAGAGCGACGGTACTAGTACCGCAGGAAACAGCAGCCAGGTGTCAGATGGTGCAAGCGCAGCTTTGATGATGCGACGCAGTACCGCCACAGCCCTTGGCCTCGAACGCGAGATCATAGGGAAATGGGCTGGCTCCCAAGTCGTGGGTTGCCAACCGGATGAAATGGGCATTGGGCCCGTGCTCGCAATTCCCAAGCTCTTGTCTTATACTGGTATCGAAACCTCCGACGTGAATGTCTGGGAAATCAATGAGGCCTTTGCGTCACAAGCATTATATTGTGTAAGGAAACTAGGCTTGGAGAATAAGATGGATAAAGTCAATCCGAATGGAGGCGCCATTGCATTGGGACATCCATTAGGCGCTACGTCTGGGCGTATGTTGGCAACATTGCTAAATGAAATGGGGCGGACTGGCGAGCAGGTTGGTGTGTTGAGCAAGTGTATTGGCACAGGTATGGGAATGGCAAGTCTGATCATCAGGGAGTAGATGCGACATAATATATAGCCGAAACGGAAGAAAATAATGAATTTTACAAGGTCTATTGGGTATCTTCGTGGATTTCGTAACGGTCGCTTAGTCGTTAGCTTTCTAAACTGCTTTATTTCCGTTCTTATTTTTCTTCTTTTTTGATCGCTCGGCGAGGAGCTCGTCTAGATAGCTTGTTGGTTTGGCTTTTGTTCTGCTGGGCATTTGCTTAGTTGATTTTTTGCCCGCCGGTTGATCATCGACTTGATCTTCAATTGGGGCCGTGACAGTCTTTTCCTCTCGAGCTCCTTCGTCTTCGTTAGTCTCGTCTTCATCAGTCGCAACGGGCGCAGGCCGATTAGGTCTTCGTTTTTTTGATCTGAATGCTGAAGCTCGTCCCTCCTCTTCGTCCTCACTATCAACTTTCTTTGCAATGGTAGCTCGTCCATTCTTGGGCTGTGATTGGGCGCCCAATCTTGCCGTTTGCTGTTGGGGACCTAACCTCTCAGCTTGTTGCTTGGCAGCCATGTGGGCTTTTGCTCTTTTGTTCCCGATCAGTTGTACCAAGAGTTTGTCATCTGAAGTGTGTGTTTGTCTTGTAAAACTCCCATCTTCAAAGTCTTTTGGTCGACTGCCCCCAAAGCCAAGCCTAAGAGGTAACGTAAGTAGACAGAGATACGAAATGTTGCAAGTTGGTCAACGTACCTTTCTGGGTCTGCAAAATCTGCCTTCAGGTCTTCATCCTCCGTTCCAGGTTTTGAGACGGAGGTAGAGGCTGCATATGAATCTGACCCAGGTCCTAGCAACGATGCCAAACGTTTTGAAGAGTTTGCCAGCGCAAACATATTAACCAAGACTTCTCCATCGCTGGTTCTCTTGGACATTTCGCGCGACTTTTCCGTGTCCCTTCTGGTGTCATACAAGTGTGCTCTGAGACGGTTCCCGGCCGCGATGATTTCGAGGACCCGGTAAATTCTCGGCACGCTAGAGACCTTCGCATCAACCCTGTGAAGCAGCAACAGCGACAAGCTGTTCCCTCAGCTCCATCATACACCTCTCCTCCTGTATACTCAATTGTGTGTCTGCATAATCAGACGCCATGTACAATCTTGCCCGCGCCCGGCCGCTGGCCAGCGCTCTTCGAGCCGCCGTATGTCCCACTAACCTCCGCACTGCTCAAAAAGCCTCTTACGCAGTTTGCATCGCAATTGGAAGTGGACGCTAACATGAAGAACAGGCACCCCTAAAGCGCTCTGCGGTACAGCAGCGGAGAGGACTTGCGATACATGAATACAGATCCGCCGCACTACTTGAATCGGTACGCAAGTTCCTGCCCACGATGGAGGAATGATGGGTTGAGATAATAGGTGGCTAACTAAGGATTCAGTATGGCATTGGTGTGCCTAAGGGCGGTGTTGCGACCGATGCTGCCGAGGCAGAGAAAGTAGCCAAGAGCATTGGTATGTTGGCATAAGGGAACCGAGCATACAGATTGAAGGCTAATATGCGCAGGCGGCGACGATGCGGTTATTAAGGCTCAGGTACTTGCTGGTGGCCGAGGAAAGGGCACTTTCGACAATGGCTTCAAGGGGGGTGTCAGAGTCGTCTACTCGTATGCTATTCAACCTGTCGACCAAACGGCGCTTAGATTCTAACACAGCAATGCAGTCCCCGGGAAGCGTCTATCCTCGCGGACCAGATGATCGGCCACAAACTCATCACCAAGCAAACTGGAGCTGCCGGCCGGCTCTGTAAAGCTGTCTTTATTGTCGAACGCAAGTTTGCACGCCGCGAGTTCTACCTCGCCATTCTCATGGATCGCGCATCGCAAGGCCCAGTTATTGTCGCTTCGTCTCAGGGTGGCATGGATATTGAAACCGTCGCAAAGGAGCAACCTGATGCTATCATCACCACCCCAATTGACATCCATAAGGGCGTTACCGACGACATTGCGCGCAACATTGCTACCGAGCTTGGTTTCTCAGAGCAGTGCATTGAGGATGCCAAGGACACCATTCAAAAACTATACAAGGTCTTCATGGAGAAGGATGCCACACAGATCGAGATCAACCCTCTTTCTGAGACTACCGATCACCAGGTTCTTGCCATGGATGCTAAGCTAAACTTCGATGACAACGCCGATTTCCGTCAGAAGGAGGTCTTTGAGTGGAGGGATATTACCCAGGAGGATGCCGATGAGGTTAAGGCTGCCAAGGTTGGCCTTAACTTCATCAAGCTGGACGGTGACATTGGCTGCCTCGTCAATGGCGCCGGTCTTGCCATGGCTACCATGGACATCATCAAGCTCAACGGCGGTGCGCCAGCTAACTTCTTGGATGTTGGTGGTGGTGCCACACCTGAGGCTATTCGACAGGCCTTTGACCTCATCACAAGCGACCCCAAGGTGACTGCTATCTTCGTCAACATTTTCGGTGGTATTGTCCGATGCGACGCCATTGCCAAGGGTCTCATTCAGGTAGTCGAACAAATGAACCTCAAGACCCCCGTCATTGCTAGGTTACAGGGTACCAACATGGAGCAGGCACATCAGCTGGTAAGCACCTGAGAACAGAAAGAGGGAAAAGGAGACGCTAACATGCTATTACAGCTCAACGACTCAGGTCTCAAGATCTTCTCTATTGATGATTTACAAGCCGCAGCGGAGAAGTCTGTCCAATTTTCCAAGGTTGTCAAGATGGCTCGCGATATTGATGTTGGTGTCGAATTCACTCTCGGTATTTAAGCTCCTTTCTCAGGGCCCCCTCCAGTTGACAGGCTTCTGAGGCCTATAGATCGGCACGACCAGTAGTGTCGAGGCCCGTTGTGTTGTGTATGCTTGTATAGTTCAGTGTGTTGCACGCTTTGCACGGGTGGCCCCAAGATGTATTTAGATGCATGCAGAGCGATCGATTTCTCGACGACCTTTTAGGGCTGCGCGCTTTTCTATGTGAAATGATGGCACTAACAAGGGTGGACGTAAAATATTCGCGCCTTTGGCTACTGACATAGCTGCAGGTTATCCGAAATATTCTTACGTCTTGCGATCCGCTTTTCAATTCTCACACGCATATCTAGGTTGGCCCAATACTTCTGCGTGCCACTTACGTTGCTACATATGGCTCCAACTAAAACTACTCACACTGCAGGCAAGTCCGTGTAAATATTACATCACGGCTCCAATATCATAACGAATAGAATACTTCACTCACAAGATTGTTGTTCAGTCGTGCACGCGCCTAATTTGGTGGCTAGCTTGCGGCGAAGCGACACCGAGCTTTGACGATATGTTAGGTCACGGCCAGGTGTCAAATAGCTCTATCAATATACGGTCATGGATGACCCAATGGTATTGTATATTAAACGGTGTTTTGTTGTTGGTGTAGGTTTTCGAGCATTCCTAGGAGGTTACGATCAACACATCAACATCCTCAGGTCAACCCATCCACATGCTAGTTTCACTAAGAACTTCTCCTTAAAACTTATCAACTAGGTAACGAGGATGATGTCCTTGTTTGGCTACGAGGGAAAAGAGTAACCTATTGGGGCAAGGATCGGTTCCTTCTAAGGCCGTTCATGAAGTTAGGGTCCGAACAAAAGGTGTATGGGGCTTGATGGAAGGCATACACAAGACCTAAGGGCTTCCGCTGACTTAAGGAAAAGCAATTTTTGAATGGATATATAGGTCAGACTCAATATTCCGCTGTTGCGAGAGCGACGCAGACCATTTCAGGACCAACTATTGTACGAATCGGCAGCCCGAAAAGAACCAAAAATTCGTGGCAGCGCTCAAGGCATATTTCGGGCCGCTAAAGCACCTCTATGCAGTACGATTCTCGGATATGGAGTCATTGGCCCTCAAAGGCACAGGGGATGACCGGATTATGCCGTTCACGCTATGGGGTTGGGTTGGTCGTAAATGGGTCCTAGAACTCACAGTCAAGACTTTCCTAGAATTAGACGAAGCTGCCGATTATGCAAGGTCCTCAGTACCTAAACTGGGCGACGGTTATCGCCTGGACAAATACCTTGATGAAGACATTGCTATATCGTAACGACCCACCTTATGGTATACAGATGAACGAGCCAGATCTAGAGGCTCATATCAAGCGCAACATTTTATCTGCAATGGCCACAGACCGAGAATGCAGGCTCATATGGCTGGCAGTTGTGACAGACGTCAAATTCGAGAGCGGCAAATGGAAACACCTGGGATATATGCGCACCCAAGTAGGCCAGAACCAAACTCTCACGTGGCTAAGAGCCAAGTCTCCAAAAGGACTTGGATGGAAGTTTAGAGGACCTTTCACGCGCCCCGGGATATCCGATTTACCTTTCATATGCTACATGCTCGAACCGAACCCAACGATTTATGAAATAATACTTGCAAAGGAAAAGCCACTACTACACAATTTCCTATTCCTGTTACAATGTCTCGAAGTCATGGAGGACTATACAACACTTGGAACAAAACTCGCCCTAGAAGATAGAATCAACCCTTTTGTCATAAGTGGTGGAATGTTACTAGAACATACACGGACGATCAAAGCTTTCCTAAGCCAGCGCGACGCGATAAAGAAAGCCAAATGGTTGACTCGATACTATCAAGCTCGGAATGAGGGTAACACTTTGTTGACTATCCGAACGAAAATTCATTTCCACCCAGCGAACTTCAGCCTGAATATGTGGACGAGCCATCATGCTCAAACGGGGATTTCAAACAGCATGCGCTTTTCGTTACGGGTCCGAATGGCAATGTTCTCAAATAGCTAGTGTTCGTGACAATGTTGGAGGGTATCGATGGCAAATAGCGGCATCCCGCAACAATGCGCAAGTTCTAGCCGCATGATAAAACCCGGCTAAGCAGGAGGCAAGTTTGGAGCCGAGAGAGGGAAAGTAGTCGGTATATGGATAGTCGTTGCTGAGTGTTTGGGAATCAAGAAACAGGCACCAGACAGACGTTTTGCGAAATGAACTACAGAATAAGCTAGGCCTTACTAGGTGCGGGTTGCGATGCAATAGTGTGACAGGCGTGATTGAGAGAAAGAACTCTATGAGTCTAAGCACCACCTGTCGGCTAATCAGGTAGCTGAGCGTCTGCTATAAATTGAATGCAGTGATCACTTGAGACGTCTCTCCACGCAATCAACGCGTGAGAATGCTGCCAAAATTACAGCTCAAGCTCAAGATGACACCGAACCTCTTTCTTTAGTAGCCAGCCCTTGTGCTAAATCACACTATTGCTGAGAGTAAACGTCGAACGAGATATGTTATTTATAATAAAGATAATCATGTGTCAGAAGCATTAAATAGCCACTACGTACCACAAGGGCGTTCGCAATGTAAGACAGTGTCTAGATAGCAAATACAAGTCTGACAATCAGTTCAACCACGGACCGAATGTTGCACTAAGAAATCACTAACTCTTCTGGGAACTGTTGAAGACCTAGCCTAGTCAAAAGATTTGCCGTCGGTTGACTGTTGACACCTAAGTTATCCGAAATCTTACGGCACACAAGTTTCCCCATCATAATGAAATTCGACGGTACCGATGAGATGATTTGGTCGCACCGTCGATTTGAAGTTTTACCCACGGATCATCCAAGATGCTAAGATAGCTCCTAGAGGTGCATTCTCCTAGTGCTATCATATGCAATTACGTATCCACCACTGAGAGAGGTCGCCGAGTCTTTTACTCCATATTTTGTATAGGAATTGAACCTGAAAGATGGCAGTTTGACATTTGAGCAATATTCGATGTCCAAGTGTCGTTGAGGATTGGAACAGTCATAGAAACACCCTGGACGCATTCTCAACCGTGGCGCTTGGAATTTCCCCTCTTCAAAGCCGAAGTATCAAAGCCGAAGTGTGGTAAGACTTCATAGACATAAAGTACGTAGGTATATCCTGAAGGATTTTTGAATTCCATACAACGACCCTTCTAGAAAGAACCGAACAACAAAAGCATCCATCATGCGCTTCTCATGGCTCTCTGTCACTACTCTCGTGTGTGGTACCGTCGGGCTTGAACCACAAAAAGGCCCAAGGCAGATCCAGGTCGAGTTACGAGAAACAACGGATTACTATCTTTACAAAGAGACGCTCGCCAACTTTGTCGACATTCGGTCCAAGAGACTTACTGAAATGAGGGATCTCGACTGGAAGTCCGATGGCTGCACAAATGTGCCCGACAATCCGTTTGGGTTCGACTGTAATTTATTCCTCATTCGTTACTGACTGGCTGCGATGCTAATTTTCATCATCGTAGTCCACAAGTCTTGTCTTCGCCATGACTTCGGTTATCGCAACTACATACACCAGGGCCGCTGTAGCAGTATGGAACGGTTCAGGGTTGACAAACTCTTCCATGATGATATGAAGGATGAGTGTGCTACCCATGATAAAAAGGATGCATGTGAAGCTTTTGCTCTTACCTATGCCGTTGCTATTAGGCTGCTTGGAGGGGGCGACTTTTGTTGATGGCGACAGTTTTTAGCGATATTATTTAGTACCACTCTACTATAACTCAGAGCTTATAGGGAAAGTATGGGAAGATTATAAGCCGGTCCGTGACTTCTCTTAATAACCCGTTTGGGTCATGTGAAAAATATCAATGTTTTGATGCAATTCTTTCTCACAATCGCATATCGTTTCTACGGAGACGCAACACTAGCTGTTACGACGCATTCTGTTTTTATGCACCCATCAATTCATACTAGTAAGCTATTCTACCATTTTGGATGTTTGATGTTGTGTCAAGGAGCTGTGGCGTAATAGTTCTCGAAGATTTCCTCCTCACGCCCTAGAGCTCCACTCGCTATTCTTTGTAGAATACTTTGAGAGACCGCGATGTTCTGTATTTCAAAAAAAAATGGCGAGAAGCGCAAATAGAAGCCTTGGAAGTTGGTATAGCGACCATATCCAGTACAAATTACCAGATAGAACTACGCCTAGGGTAACTCCAAGATATGCCAAGATACATTCAGTGCTTCGAGCTCCGTAGTACTCACTTCAAGGTGACGGGTGGCTTTGGGCGTCAGTGTCTTAGTTAGGGGTCACTTGGTCACTCACTTCTTAAGCCGCAACCCCACACTCCCATCCTACACATTCTGTGGATCGCGGTGACCCGAAACCACCCCACATGTCTTAAAATCCGGGGTTATGTTACAGAAATATCTAAAGTATCCCCGAAGCGATCCAATGACAGGGTTATCTTCCAGGACGCATATTACCCTAATCAACGCCCCACAAGTACCGATATTTCTGGGTAACACGGCTACCACGCTTCCCATGTGAGTTCAATATCAGTTATACGGGGTAGAAAGAACTTGTGTCAGATCCGGCAGTTGCACTATGAAAGCTTGGATTTGGCAGGATGTGTGTCTGGACTAAAAGTAGCCAAAGCCTGGAAGTATGAAAGCGGCGGCCACGACTTCTCACTTCGAGGTCCTTCTCCTTGTAGCATATCGCCCTTTTGCTCACTTCAGGATCATTTGTGTATCGTCATTTGGCCTATCTAGACAGTAAAAATTCTGATAGCCGCCATGCTTTTTGCTCTTCTCCTCGCGGGCCTTGCACAGGCTTTGCCCAAGGCCGAAACAGGCCACTACCTCGAATCACGTCAGTTTGGAGGTAGTGGATTTACCATGCTAAGATTCGGATGCTCTCAGGTGGTTATTGATCGTATCGATCCGCTCGTCAATCCTGGACAGGCACCCTCGCCTCATATGCATCAAGGCAAGCATCTCTGTGCATTTTATCAAATACACATACTAACTTCTTGTTTGTACGTTACAGTTGTGGGCGGTAATGCCTTCAACGTCTCGATGGCGTCCACCGATATCTCAAAACTCGCAACTTGTACCACATGTGGATACTCTGAAGACGTAAGTTGTACCGAGAGCCTTGTAATCTATCACGAAAACATCTCACATGACCATTAGTTGAGTAATTACTGGACAGCCAATGTCTATTTCAAGGCACGAAACGGAACATACAAGCGAGTACCTCAGATCCCCAACCGGGATCTTTTCAACGACAAGTATACTGGCAAGACCCGCGGCGGCTTTGTTGTATACTATGTGTCACCCGGCAAGGGTAAAGTGACAGCATTCAAGCCAGTATGTAATGTGTAGAAAGTTTCTTTGAACCACGCTGACAATCTGTAAAGGGCTTCCGTATGTTGGTCGGCGACGCCACCAATCGCGTCAGCAAGAATTTGAAGATGCAAACATGCTTCCGCTGTTATAGCGGACCAAACTTTGGTGGAGACAACGCCGCCCCTTGCGCCGATGCCAAATTGGATACAGAAGGATTCCCCAAGAATCCATGTCCAGGTGGTATTCGATCCAACATCCTGTACCCAACGTAAGCCTTCAGAGTCCTTTAACTGTTTGCAATACTGATGCTTCATAAGTTGTTGGGATGGCGTGAACCTCGATAGCCCCGATCACAAATCGCACGTGGCTTATCCCAAGAATGGCCCGGCTTCATTCACTGGTACCAGCGTAGGCGGAGACTGCCCCTCGACCCATCCCGTCAAAATCCCGCAGGTCATGCTCGAGGTATGCTAGCCCTTTACTCAGCAAAAAACCACACTAATCTTCTCTATAGATTGTTTGGGACACTCGTCAATTTAACAACAAAGCCGACTGGCCGGCAGATGGCAGCCAACCATTTGTTCTTAGCTCTGGAGACACTACTGGATACGGACAGCATGGTGATTACGTCTTTGGTTGGCAAGATCAGTCGCTTCAGAAAGCTATGGATGAAGCGAAGGGCTGCATGGGTGCGAGTTGCGGAGGCTTGAAGACGCAACAGCCTGATGCTGGCAACAGTTGCGCTGTGAAGAACCGAGTGCATGAAGACGCCGAAGGCTGGATGAAAGAGCTACCAAGTTTGTAAGTTATGCTCACCTAAGGCTTGGTGATTGTTTAGATGGATCATATTGGAGAGATCATTTGCTGTATGTTCATTGAGATTAACTCCCCATGGCCTTGACCGCGAACACAACTAGACTGTATTGATCATCATATACCGTTCAACTTCTACTTGACAAATTCTCCGAAAAGCATTTCGTCACCTGGGTTGTTTACAGCAAATGTGTGGTCTTCATTGGCGCTCGGATAATTTTTGTTGCGCGCAACCCAGTTCCTGTACCTCTGCAAGTTCTTCGAATAATGTAAATAATAGTAGTGTTGCTGGTAAAGAAAGGTGTTCGAGGAATGACTCACGCCTCTCAATTGTCTGTGCACACAAGTCGAGCGCACCATGATACCTTCCCCCTGGAATGCGATCCAACGATATAACATCTAGGTCTTAAAAATAGACCGGCTGTCGCACAAAGGCAAGATTGACGGAAAGAAGGCTGTGCTTGGATTGTCCTGATTCTGCCTAAAATTCTATGGAGTACCACAAGTTTGCCCTCAAACAAGTAACTAGTTTCTCGCACAAGCTGGTAATATAATAGCGGTGTGGCGATTGAAGTTTTGACATTAGGTTTTCTAAGACCGTTGTGTCCTTCCCCGAAACATGTATCCAGCCTCGACCTTGTCGATTTGTATGATCCAGCCGCGTGTTCACACTACTCACACCAACCGAGCCATCCTCAGATGAGTGTAATGTGATGATGATGTTCTTGATATTCGTTCAATGTCGGTGATTGTGCGTCGCGAGTATTCGCCTCCTGATTCCTCAACGCACAGGCATCCTTCGCCAGATTGCTGGCACAGGTCGCCTTTTATCGCGAACTGACAGGCGAACGTAGACCAAGCACATGTGCTTGTTGATGTGTCGTTTCCCGTGTTGTCATTTCATGTCGTGTCGCATCCCAGCTTTCTGTCGACGTGAACCCTCGAAACACGACCCGAAAGTATTCCCAGCCCTCCTTTCGAAATCCCCATCTCTTCAAAATGCGCCCCGAAATTCCTCGTAAAACAACATCGCCGTCGATCTCCTGGCAAAAACCTGCGAAATAACATCCATTGTCGTCCTCACAAGCACCCTCGGTTTCCCCGGAACAAAAAGATCGACGAGTGCCAACATCCAGCATGCGATTTGAATAATAAGCAGAGCAGCAATGCATAATCGGAACGAGGTATCTTTAGCCATGGCTAGTAAACAAAGGTAAGCAGCGCACAGAACACAAAATCAACAGCACAAAGCTCAAGCGGTCAATATTTGTACGGTTCGGAAATGAAAAGGCTGGTAGATGCACACTGCACGTCCATGAGAGGTGGGGCGCAAACATGCGGTATACATCAATGTCGGTGTGAAAAGCCATGTTGGCATCTTCGTGTTAGTCCTAAATTAGACGGCGAGCCTTGTAATATCGCACAAATTGGTCTTTGTATGAAACCCCCGCAATACCTGTGTCACGTTCGAACGCTTAGCAATGTGACGAAGTCCAGCGGATAGCTTTCAAGGGCTTGCCCGGTGCGGGTGGAAAGATAGTGAGGTGATTTGGAGGCGCGGTCGAGGCGAAGTGCGAGGTGGAGCGTGTGTGCATGCGTGAGGCTAAGGGGAACCAAGCTAGTCGAATGCATGAGCGAGTCAGGGGTGCATGTGTAATTCGCCACGGGCTTCCTTCAACATGCGTAGCTAAACATACTCCGCTGCAAAGCAGATGCACACACAGCAGACGGCGGGTTCGATACGGGGGTTCTGGTGTATTTTCCTACAATTGACTACCTCTGTGAATGAGGCCACTAACAGCACTTGCGATTCTTGTTAGAAGGCTCGGTGCCAATGAAT
The DNA here is from genome assembly GCA_028456235.1 of Ophiosphaerella narmari. Lineage (NCBI taxonomy): Eukaryota > Fungi > Ascomycota > Dothideomycetes > Pleosporales > Phaeosphaeriaceae > Ophiosphaerella > Ophiosphaerella narmari. The sequence continues at coordinate 631,921 of JALNQA010000002.1, read as the reverse complement.
TACCTGGCGCCATGGTAGAGTGCGACATGAACAGCATCCGAATCACGACCTTCTCTAAAATTTTCGCATCCTATGCTATCATCACGTTCCATCTCTGCGTTGGCCTCGCTCTTGCAGAACCCGCACATGCTTAGGTTCCGCTGGGCCGCGACTCACAAAACGGATGCCGCCCACAGTCCGCCGCAATGCAAGCACAGCACCAACAGTGCCAGCAGGCACTAAGGAATATATTGGAAAACCCAGTCACCGATATAACGTCGAGTGGGTGATTCAAGAGGAAAAAGATCCCTTGTGCCAAGTCTACTCCGCGACGAAGTGAGCCAATCATTTCCTCACTACAACCTACGCACTTACCATCCCACCGTTCAAACGACTAGAAGTTCGTCCTAAAATGCATTCTGGAAGTCGGGTTCCACTACCTCCTCAAAGATGTAAACAACGGGCTTCGCGGTAGCCCTAAACATCTCCGCCTTGGCAACGACACTATCTCCGGGGAGTCCGTGTTTATTTTCCCGTATTTCGACAATCACCTCCTTTTCTTCGCTCAAAAGAGCCTGTGTATGGCAGCAAAAAAAAACCTACCCTGAAAGACGTACTGTGTGGAACCGCAGAACTCCATGGTCAGGACATTTTACATACGGGTGACGTTCGTCCCATCATCGAGCGACGAGAAGTGACTTATCTCAGACAGACATCAAGCCAGACAACATTTTGATCAACCGGAAAGAACACCAGGGCGAGATAATTACCGAGTAGATCCAACTTGCAGACCTCAAAAATGCCAGATACCTGCCTGGCTAAATGTTGCTTGATAAACAGCTAGGCTATTGTATATCGATAAGTCCTGAAGCAACAGCCTTTAGACTAATGGGCAAGCCATCTGATACATTCTCCTCCGCCCTTATTGTACGCTTCATGAATTCCCCGATTCCGAGGACTTTGCTTACCGACACAATCGCACGGTGCTATTACGCAGTGTACAAATGCGTCCCACGTAGCATTGACCAAAAGAGACTCTGAAGAGCTTTTGGCGCTAGTAGTGGAACGACAGATCTCATACCCTGCAGATCGGGACGGACTGTGCGGGTTCCGAGCGCATCTACGTATTAACCTTTCCAATTGGGTCCAGGCTTATGAAACTGTTTCGGGAGGGAACGTATCTCTTGAAGTCAATTCATTGAGAGTAACACTCAGAAGGCAAAGGACGAAGAGTTAAATTCCTTGCTAGAGTTGTGCTAATATAGTAGCTTAATTGTTCCATAAAGCAAATATAAAGTAAGGTTTGATTGTTGCAGCGGTAAAGAGGTTAAACCAGTACGAAGACTTAAACGGCTTGCGCCGCCAGTTCGGGCAGCAAAATTTTTAAGTGCTGGGAGTAAATTGCTTATTACGTTGACCCCAAGGACATTGCTCTAGTATTTGCGGGGCCCAACATAGACTCAAAGTTGTTCATGGCGCGTAGCCGTACCCAGGTCGTACCAGTCGGACATTATCACAAACCTATTCATACTCCGGGCACAGCCGCATACCGATACGCGCCATCACCTAAAAATCCAGCCCCCACCCCCGGCATCACATCTGTTTGCAATTGCTTACCCGGCATCTCTGCAAACCCCCATTCCCAGCATACCAAACCTTGCACTCAGCCCCACGTTACCCCTAGGATCGAAACGAATCTGCGCCACCCCTCATGAACGATGACGAGAGCCGCCAAAACGCTTGCCAAAGCTTACCGTTACGCCGGTTAGGCAAACAAGTGCTAATATTGCGGCACGGAGGCGTCCATGGTCAGGCTGACAACGGCTTTGTGGAAGGTTTGACGATCCTAGTGAGGGCGGTTGGGGGCTGCAAGCAGGGCTCATACAAAGGTGCTATGGAGTCTAGATGATTGTCTAGAGGAATGCGAGTCAAGTTCTGTGACCGTGGAAGCAAGCATACATAGTAAGGTGTGTATATACTTTTCCTCTCCAATCCAGTAGTTCTAGGCTCGTTGTTCGGTTGGTTCCCCATGCGGTTAGTGCATCTCTATAGTGTGGCAGTCCAGACCCTCGGGTATGGTACTTGAGGATTGCGACATCCCTCAGCTGGCGGCAGTCAGTTGATTTTTCAATTCTGCGTTGTTGGATTGTGCGCACATATTGTTGACTATGGAGCAGGAAAAGAAGTCGGACATCTTGGCGACAGTGCGGCCATTGTATCCTAGGACGATGAGTGGTAATTCACAGGATACGAACCAATCACAAGATATGACAGGAAGTCGGACTTCGGGTGCGACGAATCTTGAAGGAGTGGAAGCCGGAAAAATTGAAAGCATATGGCGTCGCCGGAATGGGCCACGGGCACTGAAGTGTTGGCTTAACACATCGAAAGGCAGCAAGGGGCGACGAAGATGGAAGTGGTTGTTGGTTGTCGTCTTCGTTCTAACTGTCTTTGGCGTCATTGCTGCCATAATATACATCTCTCTCGTCAGCGCGCTGGTAGCACGACTAGCCCCTCCATCGGGACACAGCGGTCTCGACGACATCGTCAGCCAGTGGAAGGAACCAGATGAAAATGGCGCATATAAGTACGAATGGCGAGACAATTTCAGCCGCGACATCATACCGAAAAGCTGCCACTCCCATAATGATTACTGGCGCCGGGTTCCCATGTACCAAGCGCTAGCAGCCGGCTGCACAAGCATCGAAGCCGACATCTGGCTAACAGACGATCAAGAGCTGCTGGTCAGCCACTCCTGGAGCTCTGCCAGACGTCGCCGAACGCTACGTAGTCTTTATCTAGACCCCCTAACCAACATCTTCGAGCATCGCAACGTGAGTGCCGCTTCGACGTCGATCAAAGAGTCAGGAATGTTCGACACGGATCCCAAAACCTCTACTGTCCTGCTCATCGATGTCAAAACAGACGGCCACAAAATCTGGCCGGTTCTTCTTTCTCAGCTCCAAAACCTGCGCGACAAGAACTGGCTCACGTATTACAACGGCACTACGCTTCATCAAGGCCCGTTGACGATTGTTGGTTCAGGAAAAACGCCGTTCGAGCTGGTGCAGCAGAATTCTACGAACCGTTACATTTTTTATGATGCGCCACTTCGCTCAATATCTGCATCGCAGTACAACACGACAAACTCTTACTATGCGAGTACGAGCCTGAAAGCAGCAATGGGCGGTTTGTGGCTAGGGAGGTTCACGAAAAAACAACAGGAGACTTTGAAACAGCAGATCCGGGCAGCGGAAGAGAAAGGACTGAAAAGTAGATACTGGGATACACCGGCTTGGCCTATCGGCATGCGCAACAGTGTTTGGTCGAAGTTGGTGGATATGGGTGTTGGAGTGCTGAATGTTGATGATCTGGTCAGCGCGACTAGGTGGAATTGGGGCATGTGCGTTGTTGCAGGCTTTGTGTTGTGTGGAAATAATTGAGAGGAGATGGCGAGGAGAGAGAGTACGAAGATATGACTACGATTGTGAGGAGACCAGGACACCAAATCACAGTCGCAAGAGAGCGATTGGCAAACGCTTGATCAACGCATACTCCAGGCGCTGGCAAGGTGTCTGTCGAGATTTTCAGGATTTACCGGTAGTCTACTGGCGGTTGGGACGGGCTTCGCAAGGTGCCACCCGTGCTCATGTAGCGAAGTTGGTCATCACTGTCAAATGCCGGGTTGAGCGGCACTGAGTAAAGTCGATTGGAGAACGGAGATGCTCAAAACGGTGCGATACCCAGGGCGACGTGGTCTTAGAAGTGGTGAGTCGGCGCGATTGCTCTTCATGCGCCACCATGTTCTCTGGACCATCTCCCTCGAACTTATGAGCAAGGTCCAAAAACCAAGCAAAGGGTTGTGTGTCCCAATCTGGGGAGTGGTGAAACCGCGGCTAGTGCCCAGTTCGGTTAGCGTATTTGGCGCCTCAACAGGGGCGTGGTTACGTATGCCAGCGTCGGGATCAGTCAACCGTCGGCGAAATGGTACCAAAATGTTATTCTCGGCTTCCGAGGTTTGATTGTGCTGATGGATGGGGACAGTTGAGATACGGTTTGATGTTGATCCAGTGACCAGGTCGCGCTTTGGAGAACAAGCAAGAGGCATGTTTCATTCGGTTACTTCTTCGAGCATGCCGACTGCCTCAGGTCGCTTGAGCCCTATGTTTCAGCAGACGCGCATGACTGGATAGCGGGAAAAGGAAGTGTGGTTGACTGTTTGCTTAGGCATGCCAAAGTGGCTGCACGTCAGAGGGGATGGCGTTCCACATGGAGCCATTTAGACTTACCCTTGGAGCAGAGAGATGATACTGCAGCACCATCTCTTTGTTTATCGATAAGGACACGCAGGGGTAGTTGGATCAGCACCAGGGGCTGCATTGAGTGGCGGCGTTGTGTACAGTGGGCAGGCCACGGAGAACACGAGCACCAAGTGGAGCGTTGAGAGCAACTGTCGCCGGGCTGGCAATGGTTCGACATGTAGTTTCTTTGGCTTTCGCTCCCCAGTGGTAGTGCGCGTCGGTGGCACCGGCAGGGAAGGCCCGTGATTTGCCGCAGCGGTCGCTAGCCTGGTTTCACGTCACCCACCCCTGGCCTGTGGCTTGCGTTCCTGCAGACATCATGGTCCAGGGTTCCTGCGCCATAATTGACCTGCAGACTTGAAGCTCCCTTAAGACTCTTTCTTCACTCTCTCGCCCACCCTCCTTCGCTGCTTCCCTGCGCATTCGTGTGCTACCCTGAGCTTGACGCTCCTTGTTTGTTGTTGTTATTTGCCCCAGCTTGCACATGCGACCGACGGCTGGCCTTCGCTCAACTGCTGTCACTCCTGCACTCTCTTTGCCCAAGTATTCCCCAGAGTGAACTGTGCTCGAGGCACATTCCAGATTCCAATTCACACAAACACTGCCCCCGGTGCTGGAGTTCACAACGTCACACACGTTGCTTGTTTAGACCAGACTTTCTTCCCTTATGTCGACCAGCAAGCGATCCCCCTCCCACCGGTCTTTTCGATTATCCAGCCAGGGATTCCAGCCACTCAGCGGCAACATGGACAACCGCACCACCGACATTCCCCTTCAGACTGTCGTCAGTCACACCCCCACTTCCTCCAACAATGAGAAGTCAGAGAAGACGGGCATGTTCCATCGCGGCCGCAGAAGGGCGGCCGAGGTGGACAAGAGGACTGGCGCACCGCTGCCACCCCGCCACACCGAAGAGAAGACGGCTCTCAACCGAATGGGCAGAATCTACACCAAGATTCTCAACTACAGCATCGTCACGCGCTACATGATCTATGTTGCTCCAATCGCCCTCCTACTGGCTATTCCCATCATTCTTTCTCAGACTGGCGTCAGCACGGGTTCAATTGGCGGCACAAACCAAAAGACCTTCTGGATATGGATCGAGATCAGTGAGTACGACATCCTATGCTGTCAACTGCCATCCTAACATGCGCATAGTCTGGCTCAGTTTCTGGGCCATGAAGATCGTCGCGCACTTTCTACCCAACATATTCGAGTTTCTTATCGGTGTCGTCAGCCCTGGTGTCCGAAAATATGCCCTTCTCCTGCGAGCTGTCGAGAAATCCCTGTCCTTTGTCCTCTGGATGATCGTTAACCAGGTCACCTTCCCCGTCCTCGTCCAACCTATTCCGTCGCGACGAGCTGACAGGCCAGCGTGGATCAGCACCATGCAATCTGTGCTTCTGGCCCTTCTTGTTTGCACAATTATCGTGCTCGCCGAACGTGTGTTGATTCAATTGATCAGTATCAGCTACCACCGAAAGCAGTTCGATGCCAAGATTCAAGAATCGAAACGCAACATCTACCTATTAGGTGTGTTGTACGATACTTCGCGTACTCTGTTCCCAGCATACTGCAACGAGTTCGCTGAAGAGGACTATGCCATCCAAGACACCATTCTAGATCTCGGACTCGGTAGCAAGCGCGGAACCGCCAAACATGGTCGCTCAGGCAGCCGAACCCCTCTGCGCCTCATCCAAGAGGTTGGGCGAGATGCTGGACGAATTGGAGATAAAATCACTTCCATCTTTGGTACCATCGCGTCTGAAATCACTGGCAAGAAGGTGTTCGACCCGAATTCAGCACACTCCGTTGTCTTGACTGCTCTGGAGAGGAACAAGTCTTCTGAAGCACTCGCTAAACGTATATGGATGTCCTTTGTTGTAGAGGGCAAGAACGAATTAGCTTTGGAAGATCTAGTCGAGGTTATGGGCCCGGATCGCCGGGAAGAGGCTGAGGAATGTTTTGCGTCTATCGATCGCGATGGCAATGGGGACATCAGTCTTGACGAGATGATTCTTACTGTGACTGACTATGCTAGGCAGCGCAAGTCACTCAACAGCAGTATGCACGATGTGGATCAAGCTATCAACGCACTCGACGGTCTCCTACTCACCATTACCCTCATTGTCTGTCTCTTCGTCTTCATCGCCTTCCTGGCTCCCGGCTTCCGCGCGACACTGACCACGTCCGCTACCGCTCTTCTCTCGCTGTCCTTCATCTTTGCAACCACTGCCCAGGAGATTCTCGGTTCCTGCATCTTTTTGTTCGTTAAGCATCCCTACGATATTGGCGACCGCGTAGATATCACCGCCGAGCAGCTCACCGTCGAGCACATCCAACTCTTGTACACTGTCTTCAAGCGCGTAACCAACGGCAAGACTGTCCAGATTCCCAATATTGTGCTAAATAGTTTGTGGGTTGAGAATATCACGCGAAGCAAGGCTATGAGAGAGCAGGTATCTATCTTTTGTGCTTTTGATACCTCATTTGAGGATATTAATGCTCTGAAGCAAGAGATGGTTGCGTTTGTTCGGGAACCAGCCAACTGCCGCGACTTCCATCCTGATATTGAGATTGAGGTTACTAGCATTGCGGAGATGAATAAGCTCGAACTACGTGTTGAGATCTTACACAAGAGCAACTGGTCGAATGAGACTCTCCGCACGGCGCGTCGCTCCAAGTTCATGTGTGCTTTGGTCCTGGCCCTTCGCAAGGTCCCCATCGCTGGTCCAAGTGGCTCAGACGCCGCTCTTGGATCGGCTGATAAGCCAAGCTGGTCTGTGGCAATCCCTCCTGCGGACGCTGTTGCAGCCTATGCGGCCTATAAAGAAAAGGCGGATGCCAAGCGACTCAATCCTCTGAACAAGCCCGAAGACAGCAATGACAAGGGCAAGTCGACTGGCAACGACTACCTCGGCGTCAACGTGGAAGGCGAAGCCGTCAATTCTTTGACTAGCCGCAAACCAGGTGTCGATAACGTCCGTGACGATACCTGGAACGCACGCGACGACGTCAGCACCCTTGGTCGCCCTAGCACCGACGCCCGACCCAATCTCGATGAAGTCCGCGGCCTCCTGACCAAAGCCAGCAGCTCCGGCAAGCGCAAGGGCGGCTCCGGGCTCTCGCCAGCAGCTTCAAATTTCCCAGGCGCACCACCCGGTATGCCAGCTCCCACTTCACCATCGGTGCTATCCCCTTACGCGCCGCCTCCTGGCCCACCACCCGCCACCTCATTCCCCCCTCCTCCACCACGCAGCACGGGCCCAGGTTCCCCGGCCTCAATATCAACCGGCCACTTTGAAGAAGTCCAGTACCAAACCATGGTCCCACCACCACGGTCACGCAGTCGGCCCCGCGCACCCACCGTAACAGAGGAACAGCAAGACACCGGCGAGCGCAGATGGGACGTTAGCGCCAACAATCCTTACCGGAACCAGGCTCCTCAAGGCTTTCCCAAGCGTGAGTAAGAGTCCTGAATTGGAGCTGTCGAAGAATGCCAATGTCATGTAATGTCTTTCCTTTTTTTATATATATATCACAGTTACGGGTTTGGTAGCCTTAGGCAGGGAGCTAGGTAATCGGGTAGTTTCAGCCAGGGCGAATGATTAGATATATTTTATATTGGTTGAGTAGCACGCTGCCTAAGGCGGCGGATTGGCGAAAGACGAGAATTTGAAGAGTTTTTAGCCATGTTTTGGGTGTTCAATGTGTTCCGCATATCCATCGTCTTCTGTCTTGTACCAAAGCAGTCACATATGCTCAGGGGACGTGTTGTTATGCATTCCATCACTCGCCCCTATCCACGCTCCATCCACGCTCCATGATCAAAAGCAAAATAAAATAAGCTTCTGGTCTCACTTGAGCGAGCCTCTAGACAGGCAGAAAAAGGATTTGCGCGCATCGGCATGCTTTCCAAACACGTGATCCCACTCCTCTCCCGTACCGCAGAGCTGGCCCGGTGCCTCAGACCAGTGATGAGCGACGCGCTGGAGAAAAAACACGCTGAGTTCCGACTCGGCAGTGCCATGTGAGACGGCGTAGTCGATGTGCTTTGGGCCAATCCGAGCAAAATGGATAGTGGACTGCTGATGTTGGTATTTGACCTGCCGCATTGCATAATCTTTGAATGCGGTGCATAGGAACTTGTCTGCGAGGACCCAGGCGTGGACGTGCAGACTGGGCTCATGTTCCTTTGCAGTTGCGGCAAGTTGTACTTCGCTTAGCTTGTATTGGTCAAAGTACATCCATTCCACAAAGAGGGCAAAGACGTCGGGATTGTCTTCGGGCAGTCGGATTAGGTTTTCCTGGCGCTCGCGGAAGTCTCGCTCGCAAGCCGCTTTCAGAAAGGGAGAGTGGTGTGAAATGAGCGCTTTTGGGAGGGGCCAGGTTTTTGCGATGCCACCTTGTTCTTCTGGGGGGCCTACTCGGATCTCAATACCGGGTCCTGTGAGGTGGTCTTTGATTTCTTCATATTTCCTAGAACGAAAGTCAGCTTACCGCTCAGCTTTCAGAGGCTCGTAGAAGCCGTTATCTTGCTTTACGAATATCTTGCGGTACAAATAGGTATCAAGACTTTCAAGACTTATGCGTTTGGATAAGAAGCTAAAACAGGGCAAGCGAGAATACGTACGATTTGATAGAGTAGCCCGAAAATGGACTCGTGGGGGCAGAGCCTGCAGGTGGTAGCGGACTCCCTGAAAAAAGGCCGGGCGATGACGCATTACATCCAGAGGGTGCAGGTCGTGACGAAACACCAAAACCCCCAAAGAGAGAGCCTGAAGATGCTTGACCTCCGGTGGTTGCAGGTGGTGCTGGGCTCCCACTGGGAACTCTGAGTGATGGGGTACTGTTTCCAGAGTTTACATGTATTTGCGGAGCCCTAGAACCCCCAAAAAGGGAGCTTGAAGATACTTGACCTCCGGTGGTTGGAGGCTGAGGCCCACCGAACATTGTTCTTGATTGTTGTGTAATCCTAGGGAACCCTCCAAACTCGCTGCATAAAAGTCAGTAGTTACGTTTCACAAGGTGTTGGTAGCGAACCTCATGCTAAAAGTCCGAGTTGATGTCAACGAAGGTTGTGAATGTGGCGGATGGTAGGAGGGAGGAGACCATGATGACACTCAGCTGTTGCTTGGGGTGAGTGCGGCGCGGGTGGTCACGTGAGTATCGCGTCAACAAACAAATCGATTTTTGGCTTACTAGTAAGGCTGTTGCAAATTACTATATATATTATTACCTTTACCCTCTATAATACTTAAGCTAACGTTAGTTACCCTAGGACTTAGTTATTACTTAATAATTACATCTATATAGTCTGACTATTAGCATTCCTTTTCGTAGGAGCAGCCGCCTCCACACCACACGAAGAAGGAATACCGGCCCCAAGGCTGGTTCCCATGGTATCCATATAGTGCCCGTCAGCCATGCTCCGTTCAAGCCTGCAGCTACTCATATCCTCGGTGCCTCGTCATGTCACCTTCACGAGACTGTCCAGATCATCAGTTCCATTCATCATACTAAAGGCTAGCACGGCTTTTTTCGTGGGGAAATCTCTTTAGCATAACTGATAGATTGGGCAAGGCTAAGCGCTGCAACAAGTGTTGGCGCTAGCCAGCGTCAAGTTCTTCTCTCAGGGTGGCAGGCTGCGTAAGTGGCTAGTAATCTTTATAGCCACTTACGACATTGTTACTGTTCAGGCGCGGAAAGTGGTGGGTTAACTAGCTACGCCGTCCACTAAGATCTACTGTCCGACCCGTTCCTCTGTTTCCCGCAGATCCTTGAGTATCTCTACGGCCTTACCGAAAGTCTCGTTCGACGCGTATCCATCATTTGTCAGAACACCTTGTAACCCTTTCCAAATCTCCTGGCTCTTGTTGAACGACCCCGCCTCTTCATCGTGTTGTCGTATTTTTTCTGCTGAGAAATTATACGGACACGGATCGTTGGTATCGAAGTGATTCCATTCCCTAGTTTAAATTGTGAGCTAGGAAAGCCAACTGCAAAGTAGATCAACATACCCCTCAATACGGATCAAACATTCTTCAAAAGGAAAGAGGCAATTGTCCCACGTAGAACCAGCAAAAGCTTCTAGTTGCTTAAGAGTCTGGCCATGAGAATGCAGCATCACCTTATACATCAGAGGGTTTTTCTCCGCCGTCAATGTTTCGTACGTGTGAATTAAGATATACTGGGATACTTGATATCTGAGTCGATCTTTTTGTAGCGTCATCGAGTGTGTTGAAGTCATCAGGGAGCTTCATCAACATCTCGATTCCATAGTCCAGAAGCAGTGGGGGGTTGGCTCCGATAAACACTGGGGTAGTCCATGCTCCCTGCCAGTCAATGATGCATGAAATCCGGGCTTTGTCGTCAATATAGATGTTACCAGCATGAAAATCGGGGTGCCAGAGTCTAGGGGAAGCAAGCTCTGGGTCTTTCGGAGTAATGTGTGGAATTATAGATAGGTATTTCTGCAACAAAGCTATGTGAGCCTCAGGAGAATTCTGCTCTAGGTTTATGTAGCTTCGCGTGAGGGTTGATCCAATCGATCTCACGACGAGCAATAGGCTCTAGGTATCCTGCGGAAGATGTCCCTGCAGCCATTTAGAGTCTAGCTTTCAAATATCATAGGCGTTCGGACGCTTACGGGGGCCATGGTATTGCATGTCACTTCGCTGTTTCTCCCAAAACTCTCCTTGAGTGATGGGTCCAATGCAATAACGTGATTCGATATGCCCAACGACATCTTGTGGACCAGTTGTGACAATGGCAGGCCTGCATCCTGCGATCTCGCTATCCTTGAAATATAATGATCCCAACCTGCCGAAATATGTAAATTAAATCAACCGCAAATTATGCATATGAGCAGGGTGGATCATACTTATCAAAAGAGATTGAAAGCAACTTCCTTTCAACGTCTACGAACTCACGAATGATGTCGCATTTCGTCCGCAGTGACAAATCCTGCCAGACTTCGTGAAGTTGGGAGCCTCTTGCTTCTTCCACTATGATGTATTCTGCTTGGACAGGATTTTCATCGGTAGTACTCCAAGCATGGACTTTTGGGACAGGTATGTTCAGAATGGTCCGGGCAAACTCCATGGTCGCCACTTCCGATGACGTGGTAAATCTTCTCGATAGATATACATTTATCTGCGCCGACGGCTTGACAGGCTACTTGCTGAAGACTATGCACGTCAAAACGGCGGTAACGGGCGTCCAGTTGCTCATTCTCATTCCAAAGCCATCTTCCGCTGGTATAGCAAAATAAGGGATTCATGTCGGTTTGATATTGGGAGGGTTTAGGATGGCTGCCCTGTAAAGTGTGTCGCAAGCGAATGTGGTACAGCTTCGTGATCCTTGTGAATACCCTTCGATGAAGCGTCATCGCCAGCAAGCCGAAGGAAAGGAGATTGTATTGCAATTGAGAGGTTTCGTTGATGTTATCAACGACAACTGTGGGGGTATGAAACGCACAGCTAAACTAGCAGCCTCTTGGGATATGCGCTTTGCTAACTATGCTTGGTCTGTTAAAGGCTGACTAAGCGGCATAGCCTGACTGGTTAGTTAGCTAGGTAGTTAGCCAATTAATTATTAATTAGTCGCTGCCCCATTGGGACCTAAGCATGGAGCTCGGAGATGCATACCATGGCCTTCAAGGACAGCGCCTTTTTTTTTCGACTCAGCATTTCCCACTTCGGTTTGCAGGCAAGCAGGGTAGCTGGAGAACCTGTAGCTCGATCAAACTAACTTTGCCAAGCTCCGCAGTGCCTTGCGGCTTCCGTGTCTCCCCCAGAGTTTGATATGCAATCATTGGTCATTAGCTTCGTCAAGTGGTAACTCACCCAGTCTGATGTTTGCCAGCAGCGGTTGCACAACCAATACATCTTTTGAGCTGTGCGCCGAATCCTCCAATGTCCCATGAATGCAGGTGATTGGATTTTTATGGATTTTTGCCTTTTGTGGGAGGAGGAGCCTATTGAACAGCATAAATTTGGAACATTTGACATGTTCAGCGCCTAAGTAAAACGCACTGTCCCATGTCTGTCACTACATACTCTTCATTGCACTCTTATCACGACCTTTTCTCTTTCTATCCATATAAAACGCGCCCTACGCTTTATTTTTCGTCCGAAGAACAGACATCGTTATATAAAGGAGGGTAAACAGCTTTATTTCTCATCGGCGCTCTAATTTTTTACAAGCAACATCATCCACCCTCTTAAAGATAAATCCCGTTACTAGAGAAATTTACCAAGGTCACCAGCTCTATCTATAAACAATCCCTTTTCTATTTAATCTTCGCATTTTTGTCTAATCAACAATGCTTAGTTACGGCAGGTCTCCTATCTCGAAGTCTGTCTTTAAACGATTTCTTGACGCTCTGCCGATCGATAAAGTTGTGTAAAAGACTACAAGCATAGATCGCGGCTAACGACTTTGGCTATCTAAGGCCTCCAAAAAATGATCAAAAATACAATTTTTGAGCCGATAAGGGTTTTACGCTGTCAGATGGAAGATAAGAGATAATTTTTTCAGGCGAATAAGAACGCTGGAAATAAGGGTGTTCGATAGAGCGCGCAAGATAATAGCCATAGGATCGTAGCGAAGGTTGCAGTCAAGCCTAACAACGGTGGTCCTGAAGTCCTTGAAGATGCCCTCAAGTCTTTCGAAGAAAACAATTAGGTTAGTACTTTTTGCGGACATAATCGAAGTACATAGAGCAAGAGCAGAGAACGGCCCAGGGTCTAGGAGAGGATGGCTTTGACTGTTAAGATATTGATTAAATGAGTAGCGTATCAGAATAAAAGAAAACCTCGTATGGTATGCAGGCACGTAGCAATTTTAAATATGTCTGCCCGAAGCTTTCCAAAACGCTTCACGAGGGGTTAGCTAGGTTGCACCAAAAATATGAAGCGAGGTGTGCTCCCTAGCTCATCGCAAGACCATGCGTTACTGTATCTCGTAGTGTGGCTAGTCACTAAAGGCAGTGCAAAGAATTTGGTGCCGTGAAAGAGCCTAACCAGAGCGTCGGTGGGTAGGGCTATCTGAGCACCACGGTATAATGTGGCGTTGATGCTAAGGTACTAGCTATCTAAGAATTATTTGAATGATTGGTGATGCTGCAAGCGCTGCCGGTTGATGATGGTTGGCTAGGTAGTCGCAGCGGTACCCAGTTCTGCAGGTACACTATTGTTGCGGAAGGGCATGCGATGCCTTTTGGTAAAAAAAACCATAGAGGCAATAAGCGGGTTCTCTTTGGTACTTGTTTTTTTTTTCCTTCAAAGCAAGTTGGAGTCTTTACTATTTTATCGTGTTTTCCTATTATTATATTAAAGTAAGCTTTTGGCTGCGTTGGTAGGGTTACCCATGCATGCAGCGGATTGTTAGCTAACGGGAATAAAAGTCGCGCAACTACTGTAGCCTCTATATAGAGTATATAAAAGCGTTAATATGAATCAATTCATCGATCAAACGTTATGTGGTTGAACGTTGATTATCTAGTGGCTGTGCTGAGATTCCAGACTGAGTATCGAGCCTCATGCCTTATGCCTTTCTTTGTATACTCCTAGTGAGGTTGTCACAAATTACTATATATACACTATTGCCTTCACCCTCTATAATAATTGGACCGACGTTAGTTGCCCCGGAACTGGCTGCTACGCACCAATTGCGCTCACGTCCTACCACTGGCATTCCCTTTCGCAGGAACAACCGCCGCCACACTACGCGAAACATCGATCTCTGAGCTTTTTTCCATGGTCTCCATGTAGTGCCCTTCATCCAGTGCCTCAAAACGTTGGGGCTGATCCTGAAACTGACTGAAGCGGTAAAACGCCTTTCTCGCATCCGCATGCTTCTGAAAGACGCTATCCCACTCATCCACAGTACCAGTAACAAAATCGGACTTGCGGAACCACCTCGCAGTGCTGTGCAGGAAGAATTCTCTCAATTTCGAATCAACGGGGCTGTTCGAAACGGCAAAGTCGATGTCGATCGGACGGATGCAAGACCTAGCTTTGCCATTCTTGGTGTCGTATTTCTCCAATATGTGTTTCATAGCGTGGTTCTTGAACGCGGTGCACATAGGCTTGTCTGCGAGGACCCACGCCTTCATGTGCATGCCTGGCCCCTCTTGGTCGTCTGTCTCCTGAACCGGGGTCAATTCGTAGGTGCCAAAGTGCATCCATTCGACGAAGAGATCGAACACGTTGGGGTCGTCGTGGGGTAGGTGGATGCGGTTCTCTTTGCGCTCGCATGCGGCTTTCATAAACGCGGAATGGCGTGATAGTAGGGCCTTGGGGAGACACCAGCAGTTGGAGAGGTCTTGAGTGTCCAAGGATCCAACCACAACGGTAATTCCGGGCCCCTTGAGGGTAGCCTTGATCATTTGATACCTCCTAGATTCAATGTCAGTATGCTGTTTTTCGATATTGAAGCGTTATATAGGAGGTGGTTTAGCTACATAAAGCTGTCTCGTAGCGCAAAGACGCGGCACTTCATCATTGACGATGATGATGCGTTGTGTTAAAATAGTGAAATGCTACAGGTGGAGAGAATACGTACGGTAGGTCAGGACGAGTGGAAAGGGTTGAAATTCTAGCAGGACAGGGAGGATGAACTCTCGTATCGCTGGGGCGAAATGAAAATTCGTCCCAAGTTAGCATGCTTGCTTTCCGAACACCAGCGCCATAAGCCGTAGTTCTATCTTTGCCTCTACCTTGTGAGAGTTTCAACAGACGGCCACCAGCGAGTAGAAGACGAGATAGGAGCAAACGGAGTATGCCGCAAAGCGTTGGTGGACACGTGATCAGCGCGCGAATAACACGTCGACCAGACAAATGGCACCGCGTGCTAGTGAAAATAGTCAGAATCGTTATCAAACGTATAAAAAGTCGCTGTGAAGCGCACCAACGCCCATGTTTTAACACCAGCTACCATGCATACTCCACCTCCACTGCACATCCATTCAACACCACCTAACTCTCCTCTCCTCCCTCCCCCTCCTCCTTAATAACCGCATCCTTCTTCGCACCCCTCTCCCCAAAAATCTCACTCCCAATCCTAACCTCATCACTCCCCATACCAATAGCGCCCTCAAAATCCGCACTCATCCCCATGGAAAGTTCCAACCTCCCCCTTTCCCACCCCAACCCCTCACCAACCTGATCCCTCGCCTCAACTAGCCGCTCAAAATCCTCATTCTCATTCTCCACAGTCATGGCCCGACTGCGCGCAATCGCCCCAATCGTCATTAGGCCGCGCAGCTCCAGACTCGGACACGCATCGACAACATGGCGGCACAGCGCCAGCGCATCTGGAGGCTGCACGCCCGCTTTAGCCGTCTCCCCGCTCGTGTTGACTTGCACCATGACGCCCAGCTTAGGCGCAGAGGGATCCCGGGCTAAAAGTGCGGTGCGGCCTTTGTCTAGCTCGCTGGCTTTGCGCGCCGTGTCGACGCTGCTTACGCACCATAAGTTGGGCACTTGCTCGGCCAGCTGCCTGCACTTGTTGGATTGCAGGCCGCCGATCATGTGCCAACGGATGGAGCGCGGGAGGAGCTGCGCCTTGGCGAGAAGTTCCTGGACGTAGTTTTCGCCAAAGTGGGTGTGGAGGGGATCGGAGGGTGGGCTGTGGAGGGCCAGGATGTCGTTTGCGGGCTTGAGTTTGGAGACGGCGATGAGGCGGACCTTTTTTTTTTTTTTTTTTTTGTCAGAAGGAAAGAATTGAGTGTGGTGGGGGTTTTTACATTTTTGGAGTCTTTGCTGGCGGCTTTGATACGTGTGGCTATTCTGGTGAGGTTCTCGGTGAGCTCTTTTGCTCTTGCGGGCCTTATTTGCATGTCTTCAGTCATTGTTGGTGGGGATTTGAGGCATGTGGAGAGAAAGTTGCACGACGGAGTTGTGTGGTAACTCCGTCAGCCCTATGTGTAGTGGGGCTTGGCTCAAGTGGGACGACATCACCTTAGACAGTGTGGATGAGGAAAGGATATCACTGGATTCTCACTCTCAAATCATTTTAGTATTAATTCTCGCTCCCATGATTCTCTAGAAGTTTTGGAAAGAAGGGAACCTCGTCTTCCATAGAGGAACAATTCCTTCCCAGCCGCGGGCTTACCACAAGCATAGGCTGTGGAAACCTAGATTGCTGGATTGGACGCTGTGAGGTTGCGCCGCGTGTAATATGCTTAACCCGGTCCAGGAAGCTATGGAAGGCTTTCCTCTTCACATCACTGATTCGTTGTGAGAATATCGAAGCAGTCTCATCCGAAGGCCGCATCTAAATGGCCGAAACACATGATTAGCATGGATAGCAAGATTATACTTTGACTTAAATTCTCGGACCTCAATTGGAAGTGGGACTGAATGCCTGACTCTTGCAAGCCATAGTTCGCTTGCACCAAAAGCTGGATCCATGAGGTAATTATGTTCTGCCCCCCACACGATCTCACTTCTGTACTCATAACATCTATGAGAGTATTGGTGCAATGAGTCGCGTGATTTGCTTCCAGAACCCGAAGTAGATGATCGTTGAGGCAGCCAGCAGTTATCGAACCATTTCCTACCCTTCTCACCGACCATGTCATCATCCTCGGCGTGAAAGGTATCAATCGTCCAGGTCCTGTGGGAATCCAGCCTGATATCCCCTTCGATTATTTTGGAAAGCATTGGAACAATGTAGTCGATATCTGACCAGAAAATGCTTGGTGAACACCAAGGGATTGACCGCGGCTTCTTCAGAAACAGCTGAGCGTCGGCAGAGATCCCATCCATTGATTCCGCAAACAGGAACATTGTGATATACCGTAGTAGTTCCTCTACAACCTTGGGGTCATCCAACACGAGTGGCTGGTATCCCTTGCGCAAATTGACTGATGGAGCTCGTGAGCGTGTCATGGTAGGCGTGAGTGGAACAGGCGCAGGTGGAGGACTTGACCGGAACCGCGCATGCATAAGGTTGTTGCTCAAGCCTACAAGAGGAACGACGTTCTCGCCGACAAATTTGACAACAGACGCAAACTTACCGATGATTGGGGCAGGCAGAAATGAAGTTACTCGCATTTGAGTGACCTTGGAATGAGAAGGATGGACCCACGGTGCGAAGAAGCAAACGTAGGGATGGTGTGGATGGAGGAGATATGGGTACATCAGCAATGTGTTGAGCAGGTAGATATCGCCTCCGCTGTGGCTTGCAAGCGAGATATAGTGGATACCAAGATGCTTTAGAAGCTGAGGAACCATCTCTGCACGAATCAGTATACGATTGCTTGGTAAATTTCGTCATCGAGACTGACCTAGCCATATTTGCATTCTCTTTTCGAGTTCGATGGGTTCGGTGCCGCCAATACCTGGCCTATCTACATGGATGATTCTGACGTTGTATGCGTTGGCCAGATGGTCCAGAGGCGAGTAGCAGAACCGTGTCCCCATCAGGGCACCACAGAAGAACACAACGGCATTGCTCCTTGGGTCTCCAAAGTCGGCATAGGAGAAACGATGAGAGTTGTGCCTACCGGTCTCCGGGTTGGGTGGGAGGGTATAAGATCGGTGGAAGCGCAGGTCTGAAAGAAACTCTAGCACTCCCATTACTGGCTTGGCGGGCTAGCGTTGGGTATAGGGTAGAAGGAAATTAAAGGCAAGTGATGATACAAGGATAGAGAAAAGACGTGGTTTACTCTTGTAAGTGAGGAAAGAATTGGATTAGATCGCGGGTATTTGGCACATTGTAGTTTTATGAAGAAAGAAATCGCGACTGAGTGGTAGGAAAGACCAGACCCATGTTGACGGTGGCAGGCGCAGGCAAGCGCGCAGTACCAATGAGATACTACGAGCTCTGCACATTTCCCAGCTCAATTAATTTGAAGAATCTCGCCTTAGCATAGCATGGCAGGTGTAGTAAAGGAGATGTTACTAGCGAGCATCTGCAGGTACGAGAGGAAGCGGGGAATACTAATGATAGATTGAGTTAGCCCCGCAAGGCTGTTGGAGAAGAGGTCCTCCCCACCACAACCCTTGCTGTTATGCATCTCTTCCCTCGTGATAATACTCCTTGTCTAGTGGCTCTCACTAGTACATGATATGCGCTCATAGTATTCTTTTCAGTCTAGCACCTGGTACGACGTCCGTAAGCCCATCTACTTTTTGTGGGGTAAATCTCGCAGATATTACAATAGATGGCCAAGACCTCGTTTATCCCTGGGAGGTACCCATAATGTCGTGAGATTGAATATAAACATGCATTCTGAAATTGGAAATGTTCCTACCGCACGGAATGTGGTTGCCGACTGTGCGGTTGTATAAAGTCGCAGCTACCGTGATCATGGTCAGTCACTGGCCGTCTTGTCCTTATTCCTTGGTCTCTAGAGTTGTGTTTGTCTCAAAATGAGGTTCTTACCAGTTAGTTTTGCGGCTTCGATGGCCGGTGGTGTGCTTGCGCATCCAGGCTCACGCCCAGATGCGCAGGGACGGTACACGCTTGAAGCAGAAGGCATCAAAGCCCAATTCATTCCCTACGCAGCAACACTCACCAATCTCTGGGTCAAAGGCAAATGAAAAGTCTCTGGGTGGAATTGGCAGTGCTGACTTATTCTAGATAAGAATGGTGTGCAACGTGATATCGTGTTGGGATATGACAATACCTCATTCTACCGTAAGGTGTCAGCCACGTTGCTGACTGAGTTTAACTAACCAAGCTCAGCGGTCGACCCTGGTCACCCTGTCTACAACGCAATTCCTGGGCGATATGTCAACCGCATCGGCAAGGCTCAGTATACGATTGACAAGGTGCGGTACAATACCGAGAAGAACGACGGACCAAACACGCTCCACAGTGGAACCAACAACTGGTCCTTCCGGAATTGGAATGTGACCAATGCGACGGATAAATCTATTACCTTCTCCATCTACGATGCTTCGAATTCGTCAAAGGGCATGCTTGGCGGCGTAACGGCGAGCGTTACCTACGGCGTCTCGAAGAACAAATGGAGCATCAGCATGAGTGCAGTTTCCAACGACCAAAAGACGCCCATCATGCTGACGCAGCACACGTACTTCCAGCTTGATGCTTTTGCCCGGCCGGAGAACCGCACCGTGTGGGACCACACGCTATACATGCCCGAGGCCAAGCGGGTGATGAAGATTGATGCCAATGCGCTCCCCACGGGCGAGATTGCCAACGTGCCAGCGGGCGACATCTCCGACTTTTGGTCTGCACCACGCCAGCTTGGATTCAAGGCAGGAAGCAGTGGGTTTGAGAACAACTGTGGAAGCGGATGCCACGGATACAACGGCAACTGGGCGTTCAACGACAAGAGGGATAAGCAAGCAAGCGTTCTTACGCTGAGCAGCCAGTGGAGCGGCATCAAGGCGGACCTGGTGACAGATCAGGATGCGGTTGTGCTGTATACATGCAACTGGAACGATGGAAAGACGGAATTCAAGAGCACGCAGGGGGTCGAAGGCAAGGACAAGCTGATTCCTCGTGACGGGTGCATCGCCATCGAGGCCCAGGACTACGTGGACGGCATCAACCAGTGAGTGCAGCAGCAGAACAGGACGGAGGGCATGCTAACCAAGGCCAACAGTCCAGAGTGGGGGCGTTTGGAGAAGCAGATATTTGGCAAGGGACAGAAGTACGGCTGGGAGTCGTCATGGACGTTTGGGACGGTGTAGTGGTTGGTGGTTGGTGGGGGGGTTTGTTGGGGGCAGCTTGCGCAATGCGAGCGCCGCACTAGGCCGGAAGTTGACGGTGTAGCACCAATGGGGATGAAATGAGCCGTGGAGTGCGTATACTTGGGGCCGGGTGGCATGCCGTGATGTGATGTGATGTGGTGCTGGGTGTGTGTGTGTATGTGTGTGTGTGTGTGTGCGTGTGTGTGTGTGTGTGTGTGTGTGTATGTGAGGGCCGGTCACATGAAGGCAAGGCAGACAGGCACAGGCCAATCCCTCCCCATCCGGCCGCCAAGGCGACTACATCATATCCTCCAATCCCTCCAGCGCCCCCCAGCCCAGCACACCCGCGCTTGTCTCACCACCACCTCACTCGCTATTTTTTTGTCTGCCTCGGCCATGGGTAACAGCCAGGGAAAGGAGTCGCAGCCGCCGTCCAGAGGCCACACGCGGCGGTCCAGCGCGCAGCACGCGGCGGCAGCATCGCCCACCAGCGGCGGGCCGGGCGTGATGGTGTCGCACGAGCGGTCCGGCAGCGGCGTGTACAGCCTGCGGACAGGCAGAGGCAGCTCGTCGTTCCTGGGTCTCGGCAGCCCCGCGGAGCCCCGCGACCCCGCGCTGGAGCCGCGGCGCGAGACCAAGGCAGAGCGCGAGGCCCGCCGGCTGGAGAAGGAGCGCGTGCTTCGGGCCCACGAGCGCGAGCGCAGCCTGCGCGAGGAGGGCGTTGACGGCGGCTTCCTCGTCACCCTCGGCGTGTACACGGGGCCCGAGGACTTCAGCAAGCCCGCCGTGCGCCAGCTCCAGATCGAGCGCCGTCTCGCGCCCTTCTGGCGGGGCCTCGACGACCACAGCGACGCCTGGGCCGAGCACCAGCTGGTCGCCGTCGCCAACGGCCGCCCCCTCCCGCCGCCCGCCGACGAGATCCCCCCCGACGAGCGCCAGCGCCAGGCCAGCGCCAACCAGCTCAGCCTGGCGTGGAACCCCCGCAGCTCCGAGCCGTCGCTCAACAGCCCCGCCAGCGTCGCCAACCTCACCGTCCCCATCGGCTCTCGCAGCATGTCGCAGAACTCGGACCGCTCCGCCGCCCTCTCTCCGCCGCATCCGGCCTTCCCGGCCTTCTCGCTGCCCTCGCCCGCCTCGCCCATGGCCGCCAGCTCGCCCTCGTCGCCCTTCTTCCGCGGGCGCGCAAAGACGCTGGCCTCGCTGGCCACCGGCTCGCGCAATGCCTCCCAGACCGACATGGCGCCCCAGGAGCTTGCCCTGCCCAAGGACTCGTACGTCAATGGCCAGCGCATCGAGGCTTTCCTGTACAAGAACGCCTCCGAGTGCCCCATCTGCTTCATGTTCTACCCTCCGCATCTCAACAGGACGCGCTGCTGCGACCAGCCCATATGTTCTGAGTGCTTCGTGCAGATCAAGAGACCCGACCCGCATCCGCCCGAGCACCATGGCGATGCCGAGAATCCGCCGCCAGAGCCGCAAGAAGAAATCCAGCTGGTCTCCGAGCCAGCCGCCTGTCCCTTCTGCGTCCAGCCGGAATTTGGGGTTACTTACGAACCGCCACCGTTCCGCCGAGGCCTGGTCTACAACCAACAAGGCCAGAATCCTCTGGGCAACGTCACTTCGGCCAAGTCCTCGACTTCATCGCTCAACTCGCCACACTCGGCAACAGGCCGAAGGAGAGCCACTTCGCTCGCCGTGACAGACAAGACGGTCATCACTACGGACATGGTGCGGCCCGACTGGGCCAAGAAGCTAGCAGATGCAAAGGCGCATGCCCTAAGAAGAGCTGCGGCAGCAACGGCGTTGCACAATGCCGCCTATATGATGGGTACGATTCAGCAGAACGAAAGTCGATTTGCTCTGGGCCGGCGACGACGAACCATGTTTGGCAACGACAGTCCTGGTAGCAGCGGCGTGGGCACACCTCGGCGCGATCGTGAGGGCTCCACGGCCCAGAATGCTGAGGCATCAAACGATCTGTTCCCCGGCCGCGGGAGCTCCCGCCGTGGCAATCGACTCGATGACCTGGAGGAGCTTATGATGATGGAAGCAATCAGACTCAGTCTCGCGGCTGAGGAAGAACGAAAAAGGAAAGAAGAGAAAGAAGCTGCCAAGGAAGCTAAGAAAGATACCAAAAAGAAGGCCAAGGAGCTTAAGAAGGTCGCAAAGGCTCAGAGCCGCATAGGGAGCGGCTTCCATCCCATCGAGATTGACGGCCTCGACGAGCCAGGCGCCAGCAGTTCCTCTGCAGCAGGCAAGGGCAAGGAAGTCGACCGGACTGGGGACAGTACAGGCTCGAATGCCATGGCTGAACCAACCCCGACTATCAATAGCTCTTCATCAAAAGACGACCCACAAAAGCATCTTGAAGATAGTCGTGCCCAAATACAACGAGAAACCTCAGGCTCAAGCAATCTAGCACCCTCGGACCAATATGACGAACAACCATCACATCGCTCTGTATTACGCGATTTATCGAATGCATCATCTAGCGCATCCTCGTTTGCAGAATCCTATGAGAACTCGCTTCGTCAGGGTGACCAGAACAACCTCGCCTCCGGGTCGTCCTTTGAGCAAAGCCCCAATGCGTCAGGCGTAAACTTGAGCCAAGACGAAACATGCCCTCAGGGCACACCCGGAACAGAGCCCATGTTCAACTTTCAGAGTCTCGCTGAAGCGATTACTCCAGAAGAGGGGAGCAAAGAAGACGGTAAACCGCAACACATTGAAGACATTGAAGGCGACAAAGAGAAATCTGCACTACAATCAGCAGAATCTCACGCCTCGCCATCACAAGATCCCGCTCCAGGAAATTCACAGTCGCATAATTCTGCGCTAGAAGACAGCTCCTTAACCCTCAAACCAACAGAAGCTCAACCTACGCCAAGCGCAACAAGCGACAAGCCCAAAGAAGACGAGATTGAGCCAGCCCCAAGAATCGAAGCCGTTTCGGACGATGGACCCCATCTCGACCAAAAACATATCGGAGAAGTTAGCTTAGACGGTCTACGCCACCAAGCTACCCAATAAACTCGGCCAAACTCTCCACTTTTTTCATCACTCTATACTAGCCATTTGCATTGTGTGGGCGTTAACACCGGCATGCCTCGGGAGGCCTCAACCAGGCGAACTGCCCCCCCTATTTCCTTTCGATCCCAACCAAGGTGGGACGCCTTGATCATTCTGCTGCATTCATTTGTTTCCTTTTCCTTGCACTGGGTGGCCCTTTCTCTACTTCCACGGCGTTTAGGAACTCACAAATGTCACCGGGGCAGGGCCTTGGGACTGTGTCTGGGTCTAGCTTGACTTTATAGTTGGGGGCAACTTGAAATTGTTGAAACGAAGTGAAGCACTAAGTTAGAGTGACGATAAGCAACAATAGTATGCATATGCAGATCCGAAAGCACATGCAACATAAACTTAACTTATAGAATACCAAACGTTATATCATCCATCCGTCTAGCAGGAGCGTAACATGCGAGCGGACCACAAACAAGCCAAGCAAAGCATACCGCCGTCCCAAATCATACAAACTCATCAAAATCTCGGAATGCGAACCCACACACTTAGGGGTCATCAAGCAGTGTAGCACTACAACCACACATTCGCAAATATCTCATTATTCCTATCCATGCCCAGCATGAACTCCCTCACACCACCCTCCCCGGCTCCACAATCCGCTCCCTACTCTCCCCCCTCGCCCCAATCTCCCCCATCACATACTCCTCCTGTTCCTGCTCCTGCTCCTGCTCCTCCTCCACCCCATCCTCCTTGATAATTGTGCCCCGCTCCCCCATCCCCAATCCCTTCCTCACCCCGCTCCCGCTCATCCCACTCCCATAATACTGATATCCCGCCGCCGCTGCCGCCGCCGCCACCGTACCCCTGCGCTCCCTTTGCGCCCGCGAAAAAAGCGCCTTGAGCGACGGAATGCTCGCGCACCACATGCCAACATTGACCTCAATCATCGACCACAGGTTGATCGGGACGCCGTCTACGAACGGATCTTTGGACTTTTTTAGCCCGTGGGGGCCGAGATTAGCTTTAGGAACGGGCGGTACTCTTGGAGGGGAGGGAGGGAGGGAGGGGGCGTACAGAAGTAAAGAGGTGCACCGAGTAGATGCGTATCACCGATGCGATGCACGAAAAGGTGCCCAGCGCAAAGACGGCTAGTAATGCTGTTTTTTCGCGCCGGGGCCGCTGGATGCTGAGGAGGATTTTGAGCGGCAGGACGAGGATCCAGATGTCGAGGGCTATGTTGGCGGAGCTGGTGGCTATTGGTGGGAGGAGGTTAGTTTGGTGTATATATGTGTGTGTGTAGGAACGTACTAAAGACAAAGACAGTAGTGTTGATGCAGGTGCCTTGCACGAGGCCGGCAAAGTCCCAGAATTTGCGAATTGGGATGCACTGCGTTGCGATTACGACGATGCAGATTGTGCAAAAGGTGCAGAGGAAGTATATTGTAGCGAGGCAGAGGAGCTCAAAGGTTCTTTGGATGGCTTTTTGGGGGTTGGGTTTAGGTTAGTACGGGGATGTGGTTGGTTGGGTGTGGTGAGGATATTTTTTTTTTACCTATGCGGAGGTAGAAGCATACGATTGAGATTTTGATGGCGTTGACGGCGACGTAGTAGATCATTTCAATCACATATGAGACTTTGGTGATGGTTGTCATTTGGTCTGGTGAAAGGGCCTTTGCACTGAATCCGGTGCCATTTCCTCGAAGGATGAATATGCAGGCGAGGTATCCAAGGGTGAAGACCAATGCTACTAGCATTGCATAATCATCTTTTCCCATGTTGTTGAGGATGACGGTGCGTGTGTATATGCGGAGACTGATGATGATCACTGGACATTACTGAGTGATTAGCTACTGGTAAGCAAGGGTGCATCCATAAACGACTTACCTGAGATCGCTGTCAGGGCGGTCGACACGCCCACCAGCAGGTTCTGTCGAGCCAGCCCTTCTGAAGACATGTTGAAGGCCAGAGCAATGTGGTATTACACAAAGCTCGTAAAGAGCAATACCTGAAAGTAGGGGTCGCGTAGTTGGAGGCTGGCTGGCATATATGCTCACAGCGCATGACCTTATCGAATTAAATCACTAACAAAACAGGGGAGCGGCTCGGAGTTGTACGGCAGTGTAATACGACTTTGTACATATCCGCAAGGCTGTTACATAACAAGGCTATAATAGGCTTTGTAATATAGTCGAGCCACTCAGTATTCTAGCCTTGAAAACCTGCCATAATGGCTGGCCAGCTCGTGTTGCAATACCTACCGTATACCACGGCTGCGATTCCGAGTTTTCGTGTGCGGTTCGAGTATAGCCGCAGTTCGGTATGAAACCTGGAACGTGGAAGTCACCAGGAGTGTCAACTCACTAGCTATCGCCTATTGGCGCCTCAGATTATAGCTCCCAGTCGCACCCGTCAGGCCGTATGTGCTTTGCAGTTTTAAAGTTCGAGGTGGATCCAGGACCTGCAGGAGAGAGACGGCACGGGACAAGAAAAGAGACAGCCCCGATGTCTATTCGCTTACCGCTACATGATCTCTCCTTGTTGGGCTAAGGTACTCGGCGATGGTCCCTCCCATTCGCTTTGCCTGGACAGTGTGTAATATAGGCAAAAACCACGTTCAGCTGCAAGAGGAGCAGGCTTGTTTGCGAGTCTTGGCCATGTACGGGTCGGATCCCCCGCAAGACGGAACGGATCGCATGTGAGCACGACCCAAATCGGCGGAATGGTGGGCACGCGCGATCCGAGAGACCAGGGCGAGAGAACCTTTAGGTGAAGATCTTCGGGTGTCACCTCTGATAACTAGCTCGACAACCTCTCAGCCAGGTACGAGTCAGAAGGAAGATATCCTACCCGACAACAGGGTGCGGGAGGTCATGCTACGGTTCGCTTCAAGTGTGGTACGTGAGCGATCTCGGGGCGATTACGTTCTAGGCTAAATTTAGGCTAATTAAATCAGTTCTATCCTGGCTCATGCGGCACGGGACGGCGCAATCACCATGTTCGAGCCCTGGATAGATACCAGTAAAAACAGATGGAGTTGCGCGGAAGACGTACTCCGGGTTGGTAAGATTAGAGGCATGGATCAGTATTGGCGAGAACTAGTCCTGTCAAGCACGCTAGTCTAACCGACACCAACGCCCATGCCTCGCATTGCTGTGGCTTTTGGTACGACATGCGCCTAAGGACGTGCGTGGAAACACGGCAAGAAAGTAGCTTGGCCACAATGGCGAAGACAGAAACTCAAGAAAACCGTATTCGTGTTGGAAGCAATAAGACGAAAACTTGGGTTTCAAGTAGGGAGGTCCATTGTACAGTGGTCTTCCTAATATCTTGAATAGCATGGTACACTCCACAACTTGGATTTCAAATTTGACGCTAATATCATAATGGCTATCCGAGCCAGTTTGCGGGGCGCAGGTACAATCGTTCTATGGTTCCGGTCCGCTTGGTCTATGGTTAGTAACGGCCAAGCGATCACATAGTTGAAACCGGCCCGACCATCAACAGCGTTGCCGAGGCTCATGTACAAAGTGCAAAACGGAAGTAATCTTATTTGCTTCAATGGGGTGGACCTAGCATCGAGAAGATCAAATCGCCGATGTGTATGCAATGTCAAGGTTTCAATCACGGAGTGAGGTGGATCGCCCGCGAAGATCACAGCTAAAATAGGAACCGCGTCACCGCACAACCAAACACGAGTCGTGCAACATGCATATCCATCCTATTGCAATCGGAATCATACGCGTCGTGGGTGTAAACTTTCACGCAATTCCGAGATGCCCAGCCATGGAGGCGTGGGGAAGGGAAGAAGCCCGACCGTCCGGAGATCGTGACGTGATCCGGATACTTTCTTTTTCGCTGCGGTACGGACCGTTATTAGACATCGAATGGCGTCAGCCTAGAACAGTTTGATGAGCAATTCCGATCCGAGCAATCACCTGTGGTAGAGTACGGATAGTGCGGCTCGCTCCAGCTATTTTTCTACTTAGAAACGTCCTGTTTGATCGTATTTTGAGTGATGTTTATTCTTTCGTTATCAATAATGTCATAAGGTCATGAGTATTCTGAATCTGCTTTGAACAGTGACAACGTCGGATCTCCGAAGAGTACATCGATTGTCGTATGTATCGGAATAGGGGACTGTGCCTCTGTGTAAGTCTATTGCGAAAATAACAGCGCAGTAACCACTTTGGTTGCTTCAAACGCTCCTCTGCTCCGCACCAATGATGCGAATGTCTCGGGCACTTTTTTCAATGCACGGCCGGCATCAGCCTCTGTCCATGCACTCGGAAACGCCGTCTCGACCGTGACATCTGATTCTGCCTCGCCCGTCCAATCGAAGGATATTCGCCAATTAACCTTCAGCAGAACATGCTTGTCCCGTAGCACCAGACTATCGCGCCCTAGGTGTCGGTTAAGCTCTCTGCGTGTCATCTTGGTATCATTTGTCGCTAGGGGACGCATATTCTCCATATTTTTGTTCGTTTGGCTAGTGAGAAGATGCGCGAAGGCCGTCTCGCAACGGTTCCAGTATTGCGCTCGTTTTTGTGCGATTATCCAGTACGAGTCAAGGGCCCAGCAACCGTTACCAAGATCTTTTTCCTCGGCACGTTTGCGCAAAAAAGAGCCAAGCTCTAGTTCTGCCCACGGTGATAGGTCGATGATGTTCATGTCAATGATTTCATTTGCCTGCGTGTTGATAATGACAGTGATTTGGGCAGCCAGGAGCTTTTGAGGGCCGACAATGCTAATTGTGTGCTTCTGATGGGCGTGATTTCGCAATGAGCTCCTACTCTGAGGAAGACTTAATTGTGTAGATATTTTGAAGGAAGTGAACATCTCAAGATATGGCAAAGGATCTGTAAGTTCGATCGGCCGATGTGACGGGACCGGATTTTCTTTTGGCTGCGGTTGGGGCACTGTGACAACAGAGAATGGCAAGAATGAACAGAGCAGCGTCGACACAGGCACTACATCCTCAGCCTGACTGCCCGCACCACTAATTTTGGCAATAAAGTCTTGTAAGGCTGATCGGTCAGAGGGCCGCAACACCTCCGTTGCGCTCCTCTGCTGCTCTTTCGTAATCTCTTCAATGTATCTTGACGACCGAGACTCCAGTTCTGACAATTCGCGCTCAAGTCGTGCTTTTTCTTGCTTTCGTTTCTCCACCTCTGGGTCTGGGGGTTGCTTCTGTTCCACTCGCTCTTCACCATCTGCATCGTACGAATCATATTCTTCAAGAGGGAGACTTGAAGATTGCCGGACTGGCAGTTGTTTGGAGGGGCTCCTCATTCGTGGTGGTCGTTTGCTCGGTGAGGAGAATAAAATGCCACGAGATGGACTTTGTTGGGGTGGTGGTGTTCTTAAAAGTTCCGCTGCGCCTAATTGAAATGGAGCGCTCTTGGAGCGAGGTGTCAAGTTGTGCGTGGCCAAGAAGGTGTTTTGCAACGCATCGTCTTGCGCTACTTCTTGGCTCAACTCTTCTTGTACTTTGCTCTCCCCAAACGTGAAGGCACCGGATTTTCCCCCTCGGATTAATGTGTTGCCATGACTGCTAGGCTGAGAAGTTGCTCCGGCCGAAATAGGCTGGGATAGGACGAGGTTTGGGTAGTTGCGCGCTAAACTTGCTTTCGTAGGCGAAGCGAAAGAGGGTCGCCTTGGGGGCTTCCGCAGCGGACTTGAGGGGGGAGAAGTGGTTTTTCTTCTTTTACGCGCAGGCTCGTCCATGATTGCGAATATTGTAGTAATATGATTTAGGGAGACCGCGTGTTGTGGTGGATTGGGTGACGCGACGCGCGTGTTGTTGGTTGGAGACCCTGTCGGCGTTCAAGAGAGGTTTTTACCGAGGCCGCAAAATGACGTCTTCCGAGCTCCATTCCATGTTCATTCATAAAGGTCACTAGGCTCATATTCACCAGGTTCAATCTTGAAGAGAAAGCATGTTAAAGGGTAAAAGTTTTGTTGGGTCTCGTTCCTAGTTCATTGTTATATCTGAGTGTCTGCAACTCTTGTGCCACATCCTACCACCCAACCATGTCTCACAATCTCTGCATATGTTGCTTTAGAGCACTACGCAGAGCTTCTATCACAACTTTATACAAGAGACTGGGGTTGCAGAATAGTGACCGGATACAACGTCGCTATAAGGGTTATATAGCACCAGCGGGTGAACAAGCCAGACCTATCACTGGCTTCTACGCAGGTCCGGCATACCAAGCAAGAACGTGAAATTGAACAAATCAAACTGACTGCTTCTAGAAATCCTCAAAAAGCCAATGTCTCAAATTCTACCGTTAACCAGGACTCCGCCCAAATTACCACCACCAGAACCCCTCCCTAAACCCGAAAAAGATCGCACTCTCGAAAAGGCGCGCATGGTCTTCGGCTCCAAGATCGACGGCGCGGATGAACGTCGAAGGAAATCAGAGGCAGCCTCTCAAGTCATTGCTGGTGTAAGCGTACCGCCCAAGCCAGAAGAGCCAGATAACTGCTGCATGTCCGGCTGCGTCAACTGCGTATGGGACATGTACAGAGACGAAATGGAGGAATGGGCAGAGCAGAGCAGACTAGCTAGAGCATCTATGCAAGCACAAAGGAAGGAGGGGGTGGGAACTAGACAGATGGTAGCAGGCAGTAGTGTGCCGAGCCATGTTGCCGTTAGCATGGACGGTGGTGGTGGTGGTGGGAGTGAATCAAACTGGGGGATGCAGGAAGGCCAAGACACGGAGAGCTTGTTTGACGATATACCCGTGGGCATCAGAGAGTTTATGAGAACGGAGAAAAAGCTTAAGATGATGCATAAGAAGGAGCAGTGAAACCTGTTGGATCACCCAGTATGCACAGTAAAGGTGCACATTGATCAATTAGCCCAATGGTCTTGTTGAACAGTGCGATTGTATATCAGTGCCGCGATCTTCCACCTCACAGCAGCCATACTCCCCAATATTCATATCTTTGCCCAACCCTCCTAGTCCTCGCCGACGTCCACTCCCTTGGACTTCAGATCCTTTCTTGCCTCCTGTATCTGCGCCTGTAACTCTTTATATGCCTCGGGGACATCGTTGAACGTGAAGACTCCCAAGCCAAGCTTGAAGAGGAGATAGGCGCCAAAGGAGACGAGAGCCCAGAATGGAAGCTGTTGCATAGTCAGGTTACGTAGCTTGTTGCATTCGGGGCCAAACGTACAACAGGGACAATATCTTTTTGAATCTTTTCGGGGAATGGAACGACCTCCATAAATACCGCAAGGTATAGCTAAGGATGTGTTAGCCGCTGCGTTGTAGTTCAAGGGGGGAAGACGTGTACGGAGGTCAGTAGCATCGCAATACTAATCGTTTGCTGTGCGCGCGTCATATTGGTGGAGTGTATCTCAAGATTAATGAGAGGATAGAGTCAATGGGTTGCAGGATTATACACGGGTCGATGTCGTGGTGTATAGGAACGGTGCCAGATCTCAAAAGTCGCGCCAAGGATCTGATTGACTCCTGACGACTTGTGGGGGAAGTCTAGCCGGATCCCTGCTAGACTAGCCGATGGCGCTGAGCAACTCGCCAGTGTTCGCAGCGTTGCCACTTGTTGCCTAGGCCCAATACCTCAAGCTTGTAATCAACTTCGTATTAAAAGCGTTTTGAGGGTACAAATTGGGATTTGCCACTCGAGATTTAGTACATTGAATCTCGCTATCACTGCCCCATTACAGCTAGCACCTCTCCGAACGATGAATACTTGAGCAAGCACTGCACGCACTACATTTTACATCTTTCAAAAGATGGCTATAACTCAAAAAGATTCTACAGAATTTCTCAGACAATTAGATTTCTTGCTCGATCAGGCGCCTGAAACTCAAGAGGCCGCTCTCTGCGATGTCAAGAATACTCTGCAGGCATTGCAGGCAGATCGAGATACTGATGATTTAGAAAAGGCATTCCAAGCTCTCGGTACAGCCGTTGGCAAGCAAAGTAAGGGGAGAAGTTATAATTGCAGGTACAATTGTGCTGGCTAATCCTAGCATAGAGCAGTGGCAAACTTCCTTCAGAGAGGCAGGTGTCCTAGCCTTAGCCCTAGATGATTTGGATTCAGATTCTGTGACGACATCTTTACGGGAACAGTATCTTCGTGTCATTGGTAACACCGTTGCTGATAATGGTACTTGCATCACCATTCAAATTTTCAGAGAGTGCTAGATTGACATCCTATTAGACTTAAATCGTGAAATCGTGGCGAAGAGCCTACAAAAACTAGCATTGTTACTGTCGGATGAGAGCCTGGTCACTATCACTCTCATAGTGCTTTTCAATCTCTGTAATGACTATGGTAAGCTATGTCGCTGCAGCTGAACCCCAATCACTCACACGAATAGACTCTGCAAAGACTGCTGCAGCACTTCTAAGATTAGATGTTACGATCGCCGACAAGCTTCTTCACAAGAAAATGCCCGATGAAGCTCTCGATTACGCCGTCGATCTACTCTCTTGGACAACTGGACAACTTACGGCAGAGCAGCTGAAAGACTCAGACTCGTTTATAGTCTTCACTGGCCTGCTAAAAGTAGCGTTGCAGTACGATGAAGATCACTTTCATGAATACGTCGCCATAATAGTCCACTATCTTCAAGACCCGGAATTCCAGCAAAAGGTTGTTGCTCCAGACTTCCTCGAAGATCTAGTGATGCTTATGTTTGACTTCGAATCTCACCTCACACCTTCTGAGATTGAGGCTGTGTACCAGGAACTGGCCATTACGAAAACAAACGAAACCATATCATCTGAAGAAACAACGGTTCTCCTCCTCTCCCAACTCATCAACTCAATCTCTGCATTATCTGCGACCGACGCCTTCGCTCAGACCTTTACCGCCCGAAGTCCCGTTGTCGAGAAAATCAAAACAAAACTTAGTTATCCAACATATCTAAACCCATCAGCAGTATGTGCATGCGTCATGCTCGGTAATTTAGCAATGTCCGATGAAGTCTGCATCGACATGGTCAAAAACATGGAACTACATCTACCCCTCCGGGACATTCTCTTCTCTGGCAAACAATCCGCGCTTCTCTACGCCGCACTCGGTTTCGTGCGCCACCTTGCCTTCCCTGAATCTAACCGGACCGAACTGGGGGATGCCCGTATCATTGAGGCGTGTCATAATTTTCTCCACCAGTACCCTGACAACCCGCGTTTTCGCGATCCTGTTGTTCGCGGTGAGGTTGCCGCACTATTGTGCAAGCTTGTCACAAACAACAACAAAAATATCGAACGCGTTGTTATGTACAGGGTTGGTGAAAGAAGAGGAGAACCAGGAGAGTTACCTTTGCGATCTGTCACGGATGGGCCAACCTGTTTAAGTACTTTGGTCAAGCAGTCTTCCCAGCCCACAGCCCCTCTACCCAGCACCGCGATGAAAAACATCATGGTTGAGGCGGGACGGACAATTGTTGCGATTCTGCGATATCTCGGGCGCGTGGGTGCAGATGCAGGGATCGATGCTGATGCAGTTAGAAAACGCATGTTTGAGTGTGAAAATGTTGCGAGGCCATTAACTAGGCTAGTGCGCCAGCGGTTTTATACTGATGCGAGATCGGAGGGTTTGCTAGGTCTTGGACTCATGGCTCAGTCGCCTCAAGGCGCAGCAAGGGTTATTGAAGAACTCAAGGAAGATGGCGGGCTGCTCGAGGCTATCAAGGAGTTTGTGGAGGGGAAGGATAGAGGTGTTGAGCAGCAGGGGCAGGCTGCTGGGAGGGACTATCAGAATACAATGGTCTTGCTGCAGGCGCTGCAGAATCATTGGGTAAGTGGTTCATCGGTCATGCTGTTATGGGTTTGCTAATACGGTACAGGGTGATGAGAGTGACGAGGCACTGAGGGATCGAGTTGTTGGTCTTCAAGATTTCCTGGGGAAGCTCATGGTTAGCTAGATGCTCCCAAGACTGTGACAGCATGAATGTTGGTGGGTCCATTGACGTTTCCCTGGCTTGTGGATATGATGTATAGGCGAAGGGCATTTTAACCTGCCAAAAATGCTGTTTGGCAGAAAGTCATTTCAGGCATACAGAGCAAGTATCAGAGCATCGGATAATGAGTTCATTTTGATCTCCAACAAATAACACCTCTGCCGTTTCCAATGAATCATCAGGTCGCGCATTGAGCCTCAAGAAGTCACTCCGTCGGCCGGTTGGGTGTAATCAAGTGCGCTCTAATTGGTCGATTTCACAGATCACCTGATTCTGCTCTTACTAGACAGGGTCCAAGTTGACGCAGCCTGGAGACAGAGCTCCACGAGCAAAGGGTATAAAGAAGAGCTACCAAGGCAGTATTTTCTTGAATTCATCCTTCAACTCCCGTCGGCAATACTATCTACGTCAACCCTGAACAGCCCTCTACAATTATCCGCATTACACCTCCTTCACAACTAACACCACCACCACCACCACCACCAACACAATGACTTGCTGTGGACGTAACAACGGCGGCGACTGTGTTTGCGCTAAGGAGGCTACCTGCTCCTGTGGCAAGCAGCCTGCTCTCCAGTGCAGTACGCCTTTTCTCAAGTCCTCTGTTTAGTATGACGTAGCGCAAACTAACACGAGCACAGCATGTGACAAGGCTGCTACTGAGAACAAGCTCCCCACTAGCACATGTGCATGCGGAAAGCGGGCTCAAGGTATGACGTCTACCACAACAATTTCATCACCCATTGCTGATGAATTTATAGATTCGTGCACCTGCGGCCGCAGCGAGAGCAGTGGTGCTTCGGCTCTTGAGACTGACTACACGACCAAGAAATAAGCTGGTCTCGGCGGGAGAGGTGATTCGGGCTGGGAACGAAAGGGATGATATCAAGAAGGTTGAGCATTGGATGGGTGTTTTGGCGTCCAGATAGGCATCCATAAGATATGGTCGCAACACCATAATCAAGGCATTTCCCATGAAAACAATGGCCTTAGCATGTGCACTCCTCTGTGATTACTACTATTGATCCGAGCAGGTAGGAATTGAGGTCGTGTTGTGGACGAGGGCTGTACGGAGTTTAGGCGGACGCACACTAAGGCAAACCCTCGCTGCTTGGCAATATCCGTGTAGAACGTCTATGGCCACGCCGTTGCCCTTACGCGCCGAGCCTACAGCTGCACTGCGGCCATCTGCAGCATGCAAAGCCCATTGTGCTTATGTCATTCTTCTGACTTTTGTTCACCTCTGCCCTGATACCGTAATTGACCTCGAGCCGTGACTCGTCGCCGTCGGCAGCAGCACAGCGTGCTTGTCGGCATTACCCCTGCCTGCTTCCCGTTACCGCCGACTACACAGACCTTCTCCATCTCTTCAAAGCCGCATTGTCAAGCTCTCGAACAGGCGGGACCCGCCCGCCCAAATCTGCCGCAATGTCTCTCCCCTCCAAGATGGCCTCGAGCGCTGGCGGTGGACTCTTCAGCCGGAAGGAGACGGGCAATGTGCCAACCATGCGAGGGTTGGTGTCGTTCATCGCAGACCTGAGAAATGCTCGAGCTCGCGAGCTCGAGGAGAAGCGCATCAACAAGGAGCTGGCCAACATCCGCCAAAAGTTCAGAGATGGCGGCATGAACGGCTACTCGAGAAAGAAATACGTCTGCAAGCTCCTGTACATATACATCCTCGGCTGGAACGTTGATTTCGGTCATCTCGAAGCTGTGAACCTTATCTCGGCTACCAAATACTCGGAAAAGCAGATCGGATACCTCGCTGTCACCCTATTTCTACACGAAGAACACGAATTAATACACCTGGTCGTCAACAGCATACGGAAGGACTTGCTCGATCACAATGAGCTCAACAACTGCTTGGCACTGCATGCGATCGCCAACGTTGGCGGCAAGGAGCTAGGAGAGTCGCTGAGCGCAGAAGTGCATCGATTATTAATATCACCGTTAGTGTGGACAGTGTCGAACATGCAAGACTGAGCTGACGCAAACCAGGGCATCCAAAGCATTCGTCAAGAAGAAGGCCGCTTTGACCCTCTTGCGCCTATACCGAAAGCACCCCGATATCATACAACACGAATGGGCAGAACGCATAATAGCCCTGATGGAGGACCCGGATATGGGCGTGGCTCTCTCTGTCACATCGCTGGTCACGGCCCTTGTCCAGGATAACACAGAACAATACAAGGGCAGCTACGTGAAGGCCGCCAACAGGCTGAAGCGTATCGTAGTGGACAACGAGTGCTCCGATGGTTATTATTACTACAAGGTCCCTTGTCCATGGATCCTGGTAAAGCTTCTTAAGCTGCTGCAATACTATCCACCACCTGGTTGGTATGCCTCGAACAGCTTGTATGATTTGCACTGACAAGAACAGAGGATTCGCACATCCGAAAGCTTATTCGTGAGGCACTGCAAAAGATAATGGACTCCGCCTTGGACATGCCAAAAAACGTACAACAGAATAACGCCCAGAATGCCGTCTTGTTTGAAGCCATCAACCTTGTAATCCATCTTGATACCGAACAGGACCTTATGGTGCAGATATCACAACGCTTGGGCAAATTCATCGCTTCGAGAGAAACCAACGTACGATACCTAGGCCTAGAAGCCATGACCCATCTGGCTGCGCGATCAGAAACACTAGACCCCATCAAGAAACACCAGGCAATCATCATTGGATCACTACGAGACAGAGATATCAGTGTGCGTAGACAAGGCTTGGACCTCCTGTACAGCATGTGTGATCCAACCAACGCCCAAGCGATTGTGAACGAATTATTACGATATTTACAGTCCGCAGACTACGCTATAAGAGAAGAGATGGTCCTGAAGATTGCGATTCTGACGGAAAAATACGCGACTGACGTGCAGTGGTATGTTGATATATCACTGCGGCTGATTGCAATGGCAGGCGACCACGTGAGCGACGAAGTTTGGCAAAGAGTTATCCAGATCGTGACAAACAACGAAGAGCTGCAGATATATGCCGCCCAGACTATCCTACAGTACATCAAATCGGATTGCCATGAGACACTTGTAAAGATTGGCGGATATCTACTCGGAGAATTCGGCCATCTAATTGCGGACAGCAAAGGATGCAACCCGATCGAACAATTTATGGCGTTGAGTGCAAAAATGCGAGGCTGCTCCGGGAGCACAAGGGCGATACTATTATCGAGCTACGTCAAATATGTCAACTTATTCCCCGAAATCAAACCTCAGCTACTCCAGGCCTTCCGCGCCTATAGCCATTCCCTTGACTCGGAACTTCAACAAAGAGCATGCGAGTATCTCGCCCTTGCAACGATGCCAACAGATGATTTATTACGCACTGTATGCGATGAGATGCCACCATATCCCGAACGAACCTCAGCACTGCTTTCACGATTGCACCAAAAGCATGCCACGACTAGTGACAAACGGACATGGGTGGTCGGTGGGAAAGACGCGAATTCAGATCTAAAAGAGTTAGGTTTGTCACGACAGAACACGACCGCTGGTGCTGGTGCTGGCGCGAAGCGAAGTTTCACGGAACCCATACAAAAAGCTAACAACGCTGCCTCGGCTAATGGTGCCAATGGTCTTAGCTCAATCTCAAGTGACCTTGACGGACTGGATCTAAATATGGATACCAGCAAGGTGGTAAAGGCTCCAAATCTTGCCAGCGCTGCCCATCTCAGCCCAGATTGGGAGATTGGGTACAATCGACTACTTCTCCGCGGCGAAGGTGTGCTCTACGAGGACCAGCAGATACAAGTTGGTTTACGAACGGAATACAGAGGGCAGTTGGGTGCCCTTATATTCTACTTCACTAACAAGTCATCATTTCCAATGGGTTCCTTTGGCACAATCCTTGATAATCGATCCGCGGATGCCTTGAAGTCAGATATCAAAGGTCTACCAGATACAACAATATCACCCGACGGACAGACGCAACAGACCATCATGTTCGAATGCAAAAACGTCTTTGTAGAGCCTCCAACGATCCGTATATCGTACCTCGCAGGTGCATTGCAAGCTATCACCTTGCAACTCCCCGTCTTACTCCACAAGTATCAGGAGGGGGCGGAACTAAGCGCAGAAGATTTTTTCAAGCGGTGGAAGCAGATTGGCGGGGCACCACGCGAAGCGCAAAGTATCTTTGGTCTGACTGGCAAGAACAAGACTATGAACGGCGACTTCGTTAAGAAGGTCGTTGCAGGCTTTAAGTGGGGTATAGTCAGTGGTGTTGATCCAAACGCGAAGAACATTGTCGGCGCGACGGTGTTGCACACAAGCGAGGGTGGCAAGTTTGGATGCCTGTTGAGATTGGAACCAAACTTTGATACCCAAGTAAGTCAAGAATATACTATTGCAGTGTGCCTAATCACTAATAATATACAGATGTTTCGCATTACGATTCGCGCCACCGACGAAGCTGTCCCACCTGTGTTGATCAAGGCCATGGAAGACCGATTATCACAAGGCATCGAGGGCATGGCTTGAATATATAACAAGCAACTCGGCTTTTTTTGTTACACACAACTGTTCATGTAGTAAGCAACTCTTGGGGAGGATCTTGAAAATCTGTAAATGAGGTAACATGTGTCTATGACGATTGAAGCACTTTACAGCCTGTTCAGCGTTGCATTTGAGAAAGGAAGACATGAGGCCGCATACCGAAATTATTCTTCAAAGCATGAGCACATACTGAAAGCGTGTTGAATATCATGGTGGATTATATTGGGCTACATTGAATCATTGGCTACGAGCTTGTTGCGCTGTATGGTTTGTGGATTAGACTGGAACCCAAAGGTAATAGTCAATAGCAAGTTATCACTATTTGGTGCTTTTGAAAGGCGGCATATTATGTTGAAAAGGGCGGAGCGCCATTAAGGGCGGAGCGCCATTGTGGCTCAGCCGCAATTAACTCAGCCGCAGCAGGCTACAGCTACGCTTATAATCACGTACAAGCGCACAGACACCGACATCCAACTCAACTCTTGCGGAACTACCCAAGTTTCAGAAAGGCCCAGCCAAAGTACAAAAACAAACGCGATTTTCTCCCTACGTGAAGATCAACTCACCAACACAAATGCCGCCTAAACTCCCCAAAGCAAACCGCAGTTCCAAAAAAAAGCAAGCCCAAAATAAGTCACCCGCTACATCCAGTCTCCGCAAGTCACTCCGCACATCAACCAAACCAAAAATACCTACAACACCATCTACTATAACTAGCACTACGACAGGCCCAGACACCCAGCCTGTCTACTTCTGGCATGCCCACCAAGCAAACGGTTTCCTAGGCCAATGGTACGAATGCCCCTTCACCGTCGATGGCAACACCTACGCCACCGCCGAAATGTGGATGA
Source organism: Ophiosphaerella narmari (assembly GCA_028456235.1). Lineage (NCBI taxonomy): Eukaryota > Fungi > Ascomycota > Dothideomycetes > Pleosporales > Phaeosphaeriaceae > Ophiosphaerella > Ophiosphaerella narmari. Next base: position 593,646 of record JALNQA010000002.1, on the reverse strand, counting down.
TGGTGCAAAAAGCCCTACTCTTCTCAGACGCCAGCGCCGCGACCGAAATGCTCGCAACGCGCGATCCCAAACAGCACAAGGCACTGGGACGCATGGTGAAGAACTTTGATCCCGCGGTGTGGAACGCGCACAAGGTGGATATCGTGGAGCAGGGGAATTACCACAAGTTTACGGTTAGTGCGGATGCGGAGCGGCTAAAGGGGTTGTTGTTGGGGACCGGGAAGAGGGAGCTGGTGGAGGCGAGTCGGTTTGATAGGATTTGGGGGGTGGGGTTTGCGGTGGGGGATGCGAGGTTGGCGGATAGGAAGCGGTGGGGGTTGAATTTGTTGGGGGTGGCGTTGATGAGGGTTAGGGCGCGGTTGAGGGAGGAGAAGGAGAAGGAGGATGGGGGTGTAGGAGAGACGCAGGAGGATTAACGACACGAGGTTAGGCTTTTTCGGTGTTTATTGTATGGTGCTATCGATATCATGTTGAGGATGTGTATTGAAGGATGGTGCATGTGCGCAAGATGCGCGGATTGTCTTTTATAGTAACCCGCCAATCTGCGCTGGTATTTGGCCATTGTAGAAGGTATGGATAATTATACTCGCAACTCTCAGGCACAATTTTTTCCTCATTAATATCATTATCTTGTAGCTCGACTATGTTCTCTTTCCAAAGTCGACCCGCAAGACCTTTGGATTTCATGCTGTCGATAACGTCATTCTCAGTCATCAAAAGGTGCTCGTTAGGCATGTATTTCTTGTTCTTTGCATCCCAGGATTTCAGATACCTGGGTATTGCTTGTCGCCAATCAAATAGGCGCCAGTGACAAGCTCTAGCGTGAGCTCATACAAATTCTTTATATTTGTCTCTTTCTGAGCGAGGGTAATGGAATTCTGTTCTAAAAAGAGTGCAGAAAATGTCTTACACTAACTAACCGATATCTCTCGGGCCGAGCAATCAATAGCTAAGTCTACGAGTTCAGTGTCGTGCGTAGATTGGGGCAATTTGATGAAATATGGTGGCCGACCACCCTGCCCAATACCCAAGAAAGTACGTACCTGTCTCAGATATAGCAACTTGGACGGGTCGTGAAGAGATTCGCACGAGTGGTTATGCTCCTTCGTCCACAACGGCCACCATTTTCATTTAGGCTTTTGTTTGCAACTTTTGGTGAGGGGACTCTCAATTCTTTGTGATACCGTTCTATAAATGGCACTCAACTGCGAACTGACGTGGGTGCACAGCTGACATAGGATCCACGAACTGAACTTGTCGGGGGTGGCACGCGTGCTGCCCATCGAAAAACGAGTGAACTGCATGTGAACATGGATGAATTCATACCGAGGCCGGCTGTGAGAGTTAATTGCGCTGTAGTGCAGCTCAATGATACATCCTTGGAGAACAAAATAAAAGGCAATGTCGATACAGATGCGGAGGTGCTGTGGCTGTCGACTTATTCAAAGCTGATAAGCCATACCGTTCCCAGTAGGACGAGGTGAATGGACCCATGGCAGATGCATGGCCGTTTTTGCCGGTTGAGGTCAAACCTCCGGACTAGCGCATCCAGAGAGCGCGGGGAACAAAAACGGGGTCACGTGAGAACATGGTCACGGCTCCAATCAATCTCGCTGACCTCGTGAAAGGACAACAAGCCTCCCGCGAGCTTCCAATCGCGCGTCGAATTGCCCCTAAGCCCGCGACTAAACTCCATTATGTCGTCCATGATCACCTTTGCTGCCAACAACGAATACTTCCGCAAGCGCAAACGTCCGTACTAGGTAGTGTGGCAACCGCCGAAGCGAACAGGTACTGACACGTGCCTCAGGAGTCCATCGCGCGTGCGAGTCGTGCAAGAAGCGCCGCAAGAGATGTAGTCATACGTTCGATGGCGAGGAAGTGAGTATCGGACGCGCTGAAGGGTGTGGCTGTCTCTATTAATGCCATAGCCAGGACGGAAGCTCTACCCAAAGCGGACACGTACCCAATCCCACATCTGATCCTCATGCCTATGCTCCCAGTGGACATCATTCTCATGACCCTAGAGCGCCTCGCCTTGATACTCATGGTCATGGCTATCCTCATGCCACCATGGCACCGCCACCCCAGAGCCCAGTTGCAGATTCACATGCTTCACAAACGCCTCCCAATTTCCTCGGCTATCTGAATCCAGAAGCTGTTTTACGAGAACAAGTCCATAATGAACGTGGCAAGCCAGCCCAATCGCCCAGCATTCCACCAATTGGTCAGTGGATCGAAGAAAGGGCTACGAGACCAGTATCAACGCAAGCTGGCTCAGCTTCTTCGCGTATCAGTGAGACAGGTCCGCACTCCTCCACTCAAGAGGTGAAAGTCTCCAAAGCCCTCCAACAGTACTTAGACGCTGTAGGTGTAGATATATTGCCTCCACGCAAAAGTCAAGATATTCTTCTGGATATTTACTTCGCCTACGTCAACCCACTTCTCCCGCTTGTCGACCAAGAGCTGTTCCTAGAGCAGTATGAACAGGGTAGGGAACCAAGAATATTGATGCAAGCGATATGTATTGTTGCTTCAAAGCATGCAGACGCAGAAAAAGCCCTCGCCCTCGATGAAGACCAGCAACTGCTGACCCCGAGGGACTTTTCTCAGAGGCTGTATCATGCAGTCATTATCGGGATTGAAGCTAAATTAGAGAAGAATCGTGTTGTTCTAATCCAAATATTGGCGTTGATATCTTTGCACTGCGAAGGACCAGACGGAGCTGAGCAGGCCTCGATGCATCTTGCACAAGCCATCCATCACGCGCATACCTTCGGCCTACAGTTTGGGCACCAGTGGAAGAATCAGAGCTCAGAATCACAAGGCAATCTCGAAGATGTCTTCTGGTGTTTGTGGAGCCTCGATAAGATCAATGCTTGTATGAATGGCCGCCCCTTGCTCATGCACGACCGAGACAACAGCCTAAGGCAGTTACCATCGGATCCCGAGAAGAGGTCAAGCCCGTTTGGTATCTGGCTACAGATATCAGAGATGTTGGACAAAGTCATTGATTACTATAGGCCCGGGCGATCGGCGGAAGAAACAGGATGGGAAGGTGATGACTTCTTAGGCTTCGAAGAGATGGTGGGAGACGGCGAAGACAAGCTAGAGGGCCCTATCATGAGTAAGTTCAATTGTGAGCTAAGTATTTATGGCTAAACGCTGTTAGGTCTTCTCTCGGTTTTTCATCACACCATGTGCATGGCAGCTCACAAATCCCTTTCAATCAATGCACCGGTGAAATCCAGCCCATCCTACGTCCGTCAAAGTCTCTCTGCAACACGAGTTATTCATCTTCTCAATGCAGAATCCCCAGAAATACTTCCACCGCTTCCTATCGTGCCCTATGCATTAGGTGTAGCTCTCAGTGTAGTATATCGTCATTTCCGCTCTCGCCGCCTTAAGGTTCACGTCAACCGCGCAACGGAGGAGCTCAAACAATGCGTCCGTCTTCTTGACCGCCTGCGGAATGCGTGGTGGTCGGCCGGCACAATGGCAGACCTTGGTCGTGCCGTATTAAGCAACGCAGCTGGACGCACTACAAACGCTGTAAACACACCAGCTACTATCACCGCCGAACTACGTGTAAACGAAACAAAGACTGAGCAACCAACACCTACAGCCGCCCACACGAACGCCTTGCCGCCACCTGCATCTCAGCATTGGTCTCACGCCTCGCTCGACAATCAAATAGATCCACGTCTTCAACACCCGTCTCATCCCTCAACCCCGATGGCGAGGCTGCTCAACCCCATTCCAGCCCTGACTCCTGGCCAGCATCCCACTAGCAGCGAGAGAGCCGATAGAGTACCTCTGCAGGCTCCACCGGGTGGTTTCGAGTTTACAGAGCCATCTCCAGATTGGCTGAACTTTGACACAGCCTTCGAGAACTTTGAGGGCTTATTGGGGAGTAGCGGTGCAGACCTGAGCAACGAGTTGTTCAGGCCTTTGGGGTACGACGCTTTGGATGGGTTCTTGGACCCTGCTGCTTAGTTGCTTATTTAGGTTGCACTTTTGTACGATTGTATGCTTATGTTGCGTTCCTCTGATCTGTTGTAACCGTCTACAGTGTTATTGAATGGTTCGCGAGGGATATATGTGGCGAGACGAATAGGCCGAAGATCCGGTGACAACTTTGCTCGTTGCAATGATTTTAATGTGCACGGTTTATAGACTATGTTACTGCGGCTATTGGCCCTAGTTTTATTCCGTAGCTGGTGATTGTTGGGAAACTCCAGCCGAAGGAATCACAACATTAAGGTACATAATTCTGGTATTGTGTTCGCTGCTTACGTCGGGCTTGGCCGCATGCGGGCCTAACTGAGATGCCAGGATTTATGTCAATGTCGCCGTGTTCCCTTCATTTTATCCACCAATAGCTAAACTACAACTTTTGGGCCTCAAACTACTGTGAATGATTACCATTTCTCTATTATTAAGTATAATCGAACGGGCCGACCTCGACCTTCTGAGGATTCACATCGAGTATTACAGCGCATGACAGTGGGCCATCACAAATTATTCCGGCACACCATTCACGTTTGATAGAGTTTACGTGCTAGAATATCCCAGGACTTGAGCTTGATAAGAATTTCACTATTGTACATTTGGCGGGGCTATCGGCTCCCAAAAGCATTTATTGGACACTATTGTTTCATCCAAGAAGCCGTCTTACGTGCATCATCCTATCCCTGGCATCTGCACCATTTCTGTTACTCCGAAGTAGATGTTACACAACGCGTATTCCTTGACACTGGCATATATTTAATAACTTCGGAGACCGACCTCTGTTTCCTGAATCTGTAGGCATTCTACTTCGGGAAGAGACACACCAAGGGCCCGATTCAATAGTTGGCTGCCGTGAGGCCTATTCCTAGACAATAGATTTATTTTATCACCTTTTTGCACACGCATTGTATGGCAGTCCGTAAATGATGTGGAGAACAAGTCTGACGCGGGATAAAGTAGTCTTGAATTTCAATCGATACTAAGTCTAGCAGTGATGGCCGACAATCAAACAGCAGATAGCGGTTTTGTACGAAGTATCCCACGGGAATTGTGGAAAAGTATACCCAGTGAACATTCAAATTTTGATAATCCTCCAACTCGAGTTCTAGTTATTCTCGGCGTCACAACGACCTTTTTCGGTCTCGCTTTGATTTTTTTTACAATCCGTATGTACACGAAGCTCATTATTGTGAAGAAATGGAGATGGGATGATTGTAAGTTTTGAACTCAAGGCCAGTTCCAATTCCAACTTCCAAACTAAAACCTTATCTAGTAACAATTACTCTGGGCTTTGTAAGCACATTTGACGTTTCGAAACCCAACGGGAAACAGGAGAGCTGACTTTAGGATTAAGTTATGCAGTATCATCTGCTACGTGACAATAGTCTGGGGTACGTACAACCAACATGATACATGTCTAACGGCTAATTATCTTCAGGTTGCATCAGCGGCTCAGTAGGCAGACATAGTTGGGATATGCCGCTAGGCAAAATGCTTAGCAAAGCGCAAATCACCGTACGCAAATAGAATTATCGGTCTATACATCTATATGGCAAGAGGCTCATACTAAGGCAGCGTATTTACGTCATTGCCATAATGGCGTTACCAGCTCTAGGGTTTATCAAAATCAGCCTCTTCATACAATACTACTACCTATTTAAAGTTCTGCGATTTGTTAGAATAAGTATATATATCGGGGCTACGGTTTCTGGGGTCTTCTACATTGCCTTTTCAGTCACTAGCATTATACTAAATAGCCTGTGGCTAGGTGAATCCAAACTCGACGCAATCCTATCTTGGCACTTTCGAAAGTTTCGAGAACTTGGTACTACTATAGCTGTCACTGGTATGATAGTGGATTGCCTTTTACTCATCCTCCCAATACTGGCTGTCTGGCAATTACACCTTCCGTTGGCAAGGAAAATTGGTGTTATTTTCGTGTTTATCACAGGAGTACTGTAAGATTACGTCTTACTTATTTTCCTACATATACTACGAAGGCTCACTCTCCTTCTATTTAGTGCTACTGTTGCGTCAACAGCGAGCGTTTATTACAGGGTTGACCTTGAAAACAGTACTAGAGGCCTCAATTGGGAAACTAACTACGTGCACCTCTGGTTGTAAGATCCCGGAATTATCGTTTTACGCTACTACAATACTGACAGATATCCCTTAGGCAAGTTGAAATGTTCGCAGGCGTTGCTGCTTCTAGTATGCCTACTGTTAGGCAGTTCTTTGCCTATTATAACCTTCTACCTAATTTTGGAAAGACCTACCTTGAACCCAGGCTCGCAAGCATTCGAAATCTCTCAAAACGGTTTACAAAGGAAAACCCACAGTCGAAAGAGAAATCTCCAGCTTTTGATGTCAGCTTTGATCAGCAGTACCGTAGAAAAGATAATCAAGGAAAGGATGGCTTCATAGATCTCGAGAACCAAATATCATGTAATCTGGGTCGTGCGTCTGAAAGCGAAAACTTTGGGAAATCTAGGGATGTTTCGGGTGCTGTCAATGAGATTGAACGCATCTTATGACCTTGTAAATTATGGTAGGGCGTAATTTAACATCTATCATTAAGAATAATAGAGAAAGAACCTCGTGGTAAATTCAAAAGACGAAAGAATTTATATAATAAATACCACTTACCATAAGGCATATTATAGATACGTGTTGAGAGAGCTCACGAGCAAGGCTTATACTACTCCAGCGCTCCTTCGAGTATATATAATTTCGTCCTTGCTCCGGGGTAGATCTAGCGATCTATCTCATAGTTATTCCTAAGTTAATTTCTGCACCGGAATACGTTATAGCAACAGCTTCATATAATATTAGAAGCGTAGGTAAAGAAAATACAATACAGTTTTATCGACTGCAACATCATCTCAGGGTTATAGGATTTCCAAGTAGAAACAAGCCGAGCTGAGCATTTGTATGTAATTGTAGTACCACGGAAGTAGCATCTACATCGCTAAAATAACAACAGGCCCAAGCCTAAGCCGGGTGAAACTTTTTTGACAGTTTCTGTCCCAAAATGCATCCCCTCCAAATTTCGGTCGCCACCACCGCCATCGTCTCCTGCCCATCAAGCATTTCGAATCGGCTTAAACTTGACAAAAAGCTCCGGCTTTTCCCACAATATGTACTGTTTTTGCTTGATCCAGTTGGTGCTCTCGGGACACAGCTCGGGGTCAAAGTTCCAGAGCACAGTCCCAATAATGATTCGCATTTCGTGGTAGGCCAGACTAGCACACAACATCGTTAGCGACTGTCTACAATCCGATCAAAATATACCTAAGCAAAGATAGAGATATATGAGCATAAAGGGATGATGAAATGAACCGCATATGCGAACATACTTTTTTCCGATACAATTTCTTGGCCCTGTTGAGAATGGCTGGAACGCACCCTTTCGATCACTCCCGTATCCACTGTTTGGAAGCCATCGCTCCGGCGCAAAAGTTGTTGCGTTCTTGAAGTTCAGGTCTGAGTAGTGCGCTGCATACTGTGAGACTGCGACGCGTGTCTGCATTAGTCGTTGTTAGCACGAGTTCAATAAATGCAGGAACGTAACCGGGAAGGCTTGCTTTGCTTCCGGTTGCATTCATTCTGGTTGTCATAATCTATACATAGTATAGAAATCAGAGACATTGGGTATTGGCTGCTGAACTAACCTTCTCGGGAACATATTCGCCAGCAATCTTACACCCCCCTGGGGCCACAGCGCGCCAGAGACCGACAGGCACTAGTGGATATAGTCGCAAGGCCTCTTCAAAACATGCATTCAAATATGGCAGCTAAGGTAGTCGCTCTAGCGTTAGTTCCTCCTTAGACAAAGCGCGCACCTCATTGGCCGCTTTTTGCAGCTTGGTAGGATTCGTCAGAAGTAAATAGGTGAGTCCACTAAGAAGTGTCGCGGTTGTCTCAGTACCTGCTGTCATAAAGAGGCTGCTATTAGAATACATCTAATCAAGAGTTAACTAGTCTTTAGACTTCTCGAGGACAAATTTCCAGAAGTCTGGTTTCTTGATATTAGTCCCCTTAGCAAGGCGCTTGTCTACGCGCGCAGCAGAAAACTCGAAATGCTCCCGCGCTATATCTTTGATATGCTGAGGAAGAAGAGCATGAATGACGCGCCCGATTGCTAGATATTCTAAACTAATGCGATTATACGAAATCCTCTTGACGTTACCAAAGATAGCTTTGACCCATAGCGTATATTTAGACTAGCCTAATAGTCCAAGTAGTTCTCCGAATGTAAGATCGCCTATAACGTCGAAGGTTGTACTATTATATAGCTTGACGGCATCCAGATGAACGTCGTTATTAGCAGCTACATAGCGATATATATTGCTGACAAGTTGGTCAACATAACGACGAATGACAGGCTCCTGCAGCTGTAAAGCCTTCTCGCTGAATGCGTAAGCAAATATTTTTCTTATTTAGGCGTGTTCATGAGTGTCATTGACGGCGATAAAACTAGAGGTTCCATTGATCTCGGTGGTAACCATGGTTCTATCCTTTAAATTCTCTAGTCGTCCGCCGACTCTGTGGCCTGCAATGTCCTTCCATGCTTGCGGGTGGGTGTAGCTGAGTGAATCAGGCATTACTCGAACGACTTCGCCATATTTATCGTGCAGTTGTTTGATCCATGCAGCTTCTTCACTAAGGACGCCTTTGTACAGATAGTACAAATGTGTCGATGCAGCAATTTTTGGACCTGGAACTGTAGAACAAGTCAGCAAATGATCGAGAGAGCTACTTTATAGCTTACATTTCCGCAAAGGATGGAAGTAGATTCGATAAATTGCTATGACAATGAACTTGGCCAGTAGCTAGGACAATTAGCTCCCAGTGGGCATTCCTCAATACGTGATCACGGACTAAGCCGAAAGTCCCACCTAGAAACAGGGGAATGCTCGCGAGACTTGAAAACTGTGCCATTTCCACCAAATGAGAAGCAACAGCGATGGAGATAGAGTTCTGACTGCTGAGTTCCTTGCGTAGCAATGGAACATGGTGGAAGTTTTATATGATTTCCCCAATATTCAGGTACAGCCTGCTACGGCTCCCGCAGCCCTGGTCAGATAAGTTGTACGTCATATATGCATGTGCTATGGGATGCGGCAATGAGGTGACCCAGGCAGTAACTTTTAATGTAGTCAGGGTTACAAAATGGCCGAGAAGGCCTGGAAAGTCCCGTCCATGACCCGCATCTCAAGCGGGCGTTCCCGTCCGGAAGCGCCACAGCCGTCATCCGAGGAGACGCTAGGCGGCTTAGGTCTCTGCCACAGATTAGGTGCTGATGCTACGAAGATTCTCGTCTGTCCATCAAAGGTGTCATGACCCATGATCTGATTCACCAGTCAAATCTCAGTATAGATGCTCTTGTTTTTTCACCCTCGCCGACTAGACGCGTATGTACAGATTGTTGAACCGCTCTTGCGCCAGTGGGCTCGGTACCTGACAGAGTTAGGAGCCTGAGAGGCAGTAATTAGCTATCCTAGTCGTTTACATCCTACTTGAGACTAGCGTATATATTCAAGGGAAAACTGAAATCGTGGAGCTATCGTACGCTACCTTAGAAACACAGGTCTTGAGCGTCAGTACACTATCCCCACAGGGCGTTCGTTTCCCTTCCAGGTGTGTGCATCACTGTGTACATGTCGTAAGTAGTAGCTATCCTAGCCGACATTGGTGACGTACGAAAGTCGAAACGGGCCAAAATTTGGTCCGATATCCGTACGGTGGTTATAAGCAACACGAGTGGCAAGACACGACGAACTTTCTTTTGTATCATCAAAATACACCATTCTCTACCTTCGTGAGAACTGACACATTTGCGTAATTGCATTCTCGGAAGGAGGAATTATCAAAGAACATCCCTAAGTCTTAAGTCGGCACAGGCATGCTGTTTTGGTCAGCGAGTAGGACGGTGTAGTTCGTAAATAGACTTCGATGGTGTTGCCAAGCCACGCTTCCCAAAAACTATTCAATCTCGCAATCGGTTTCACACTGGTACGATGAAAAACCTGTGCTTTTTCTAAAGGTCCAGCCCGCCCACAGATTTTGTACCTTACAACCCAGATCTGAGCAGAATGGAAACCATATCCACCAATTTATCCAAGAGCTAGAAGTTAGAAGATCCTAATCAATGAGCCGGTCTCTGTGGCGCGGATTTTTGCTCCGATCCATGGCACATCTGTCAAAGACATATACATACATCCGTTCTCCAAGTATAAGAAAGAGGCGAAACAAAAAGTGCACAGTAAAGGCAAATGGGTTGATATTAAGGTTATTAGCATACGAAACTCGAGTATCGTCCCTAAACGACAGGCCTTCCTTTGGGAATTACTAGCCTTCCTATCTGTGCCTCTCCATCTATTGTGATTGCAATTAACGCAAGATAATAGTAAGATACTAATGAGTATTTAGTTACAATGCGGCTATACTCTAGCTAAATACGCACAACAATTAAATATTCGGCAGTTTTCTTCGCTGGTTACTGTCACAGAGTTTCTTCCTTGTGCGACTAAACGTAATGGATCGCGATGATCGAGTCAAGAATGCTGAGCCCGTGTCGGCTTGTGGATACTCATCATTGAGTGTGGTGGTTTCCTGAGCCGTCACATTTATCCTTTCATGTGCTATCGCTATTATTGGTATGCAACAATTGAAGCAGGAAATACCCATTGCAACTACATTTAGTATGGCTATTTGCGCAGCTTACCATGTGCCACGGACTGAAACGGATGCCCATCTTAAATAACTGAAATGAGGCGTGGTCTAACAGCAGTTTGATAATGGGTACGATCACTGTTGCATTACTTTGGACCCAGGAGCGAAGAAACCTACTCGAGACAGGAAGCATTGACAATTTTTTTCCTATTACGGAGGCTTTTTGTAACCCCTGTCTATTTTAGAGCTATCTTAACTGTGGTTTCAGTACTAATTATAGTAGTCCTACCTTTGCATAAAAAATTGGGATTTGAACATCTACCGAATGCAATTATAAATTCTGAAGAATATAATAGTATATTTCGCCATGATAGATACCGGGGAAGCTATTGGTGCAGTTATGGTCAGATAAATTTTTAGATTTAGAGACAAACCTTAAACCTTGGGTGGCATTAAGATTTATCGGCGATACTATTAGGATGATGCTGCTAGAGGCTACATTCCACATACTCATACCAGCGATAGAGCTTCAAGTAATCCCTGAGAACATCTCCTGGCTGGCTAAGGCGCAGCTAATTACATTCGAGGGCGAAAAGCGTAATAGCAATGGTCTATCCTATGTTCGGGACAATATGCCTGATGCGTCTCCAGAAATGTTTTTCAACATCAAGAATCCAGCTGATGGGAAGGCTGCTTCTAAGCCTAGTATCTGGAAAAGGATAGCAAGCACTTCTGTGGTCTGGCCAGCGGGCGGCCCTGCGGCTGTGTTCGCTACCCCAGGCGGTTCGGTTGCTGGCTTCATTGATTGGGCTGCCCTTGCACCTATCGCTGTACTCGCAGCAGTTATCGCCAGGGTTATTTATAGACCGGCATTATAGCTGGGGCAGCTACCGGTACCTTCGCTGGGCTATTCACGGGAAAGAAAGTCGAGGAATATTGGGATGATCGAAAGCTACATCCATGTGGCAGCACGGGCGGCGTGCCTGGTGCTGCTATGTATGGACCGGTTTTGGGGCGCCCGGCCGCGGCTGTATTATGAATATCCCCATAGATATTTCTTATATGTTTTTATTCCGCTTAGACTCAAGTCATCTATTGATAGCCATCTTCTATTCTATCTCCCTTCTCTTTCAATATTCCTAGCTTTGAAGAGGCTCTTCTCGTAAACTAAGGGGTGCTGCCGCACCATATTATGTGACATGTTTAGCATGAGTAAACAACTTAAGGTGTCTGATTTTCCCATTCGCAACCTTTTTGCCACCCCTGTCGTTATGTTTGTAAAAGTTAAATCTATCGGCAGCTTCTTAATTGCGATCATGGCCTTAGCTTTATAGCAGCTCAATACTTTGATTAATGCACGAGAAGTATGGATAGGTAATTCGCAATCCCACAAAACAACAGCAGAGGGACAAAAACATACAAAGTGTGGATTCGCTAGTGGTTGCCAACCTGACTACTAGTCGACCGATACGCCGTTTATATATGGCCGAGCGGACAGGAAGCCATGCATTCACTTGTTCGCTCGGTGTTATTGCCCTTAGCATTCCCGTTTCCAATAGCACACTTCTGGGAACCAGATGTCTACATTGAGAAGAATAGCAAGTAATTATGCTAATTTGAGCAAAGAGGCTGGGCTGACACTGGCATAAAAAGTAAAGTTGAAGTAGAGCCCCTATATCTCTGATCTCCTGCTTCCATATAGTATTTCTTAGCTACCCCCTTAGATTACACTTGAGCATGGTACATAACATATCAGTCAAGCTTCTGAAGCAAGCTCTAATGTCCCTACTCGTAGCATTTCAAAACAGATACGCATGGTTATAGCATCGGGAAATTGCTCAACGAGTATCAAGAGTATCTTAAATAGAGAAATCTGAAACGGTAGTGACAGTGGCGATATTTGTAACATCGATGTGACCTAATCTAACCGAGTAGCACGTAGTTGCCCTTATAAAACTTTATCAACTCCATCAAGGAACCTTTTTCTTGAGATCTTCTAGGTTTGTCTGGTCGACTGCTTGATTAGGGTCAACCTCCACAGTGACATATTTCTTGTGAGATTCATTCTTCTTAGCTAAGTCTCGAAGGGTCTTCTTTGTTGCGTTGGAATTAATCCGTAAATTGAGCCGTACTTTCCCATTCACGGTCTCGCCTTTGTCAATACGGATACCGAATTGCTCATCCTTCTTCGACTGTTGAGGTGGGAACACTCAGCTTCCAGCGCCGCCTGCTGCGGGTTGAAGGGATCGTTTCATGGCGGAAGTGCTTCTACTCGCTTCGTGAAAGAGGTCACGGACGGCTTGCTTCACAGAGTTAGCCATGTTGAATTGCGTTTTTGCAGTAGTCTAGAAAGGTTACCCCGGGGCATAAAAGCAATATTTTAATTATACTTACTAAAGTTGATAACTCTCGTAGGGAGTAAGCTAGAGAAATATAAAATCTGAGAGATGTGTGTGTGAATAAAGTATGATTCTACAGTTACGCTGATTGAACGGGATGTAGTAATACAAGTCTGGTTCACTTACTAGGTGATATTCAGGTCTTTATACAACTCTTAGGTGCCCGCGCAAGATACTGTAGATCGGCACAGTGCTTCAAATTTCATGTCTTGGTTCAAAAATGTATCAAGCTAGGATGTTGAGACTGTGCAGCGCGTAAGTGCGACTGCGGCGAGGTTAAACTTAATCTCGACCTCAGCACGCAGCCTGTTCTACGCCGCCACCACAACTCCTTGTATTCAACCCAGTCGTACTACAGTAACTTTCTCTATAGTTTACAATTCAGAGTGTTGTGTGCCGTAGATAACAAGCATTAGGAACTTTTGTAACTGCTGTAGTGCTAGGTTGCCTGGAGTGTGGCTGATTTGATCACTAAACTACTTGAGAAACAAGCATGGTTATAGGTGAATTACTTGTCGATGAGACTAGGGTAGTTGAGTTGCTAATTTTGATGGCTATTATTAGCTTCACAAGGGGCCAACTGCTGGCAGCTATGTAATATTAAATGTAAATCATATTAGTTCATGGTATTATTAGTTGATGTTACTGTGCCGTACGAAAACCTCGCTGCGTCAACCAGGGGTCGATGCTCTGTCCAGACAGTGTCATGTCATTTGCTGCCGGCGCAAAGCGTTTCTCGACGTTAGCGAAAATGCTCTCTGGTATTTTGTAAAATAGATGCATCACACGGGGTCGGCGTTTTCGATGGCAAGAGAAGGTATTCGTGCCAAGAGCTGCTTCAGCCGAAGTGGGGTTCTTGGCTTGGATTATTCGTTGCATGCACAACTTCGCCCCTACATATCGTCCCTCTTGCACACCAGGAACCTTCTCTACACGCCAATTATACGCGCCGTCCCAACTCGTCTCCTCTGTGCGTCTCCTCAACATGGCCACTACGTGCCGTCTACTTCACTGCCCCATTCCAGCGATACGCATTCTATATAGCTTGAGAATCTACAAGTTAGCCGATAACAAATATCATAGCTAACAATTCAGCCGAGAACTGGAAGCATACAAATATAGATATGTTCTCGCTGTAAAGAGCTGAATTCGCCACGTTCGACTTCATTTTCCTTCTCAAGCTGCCTGCGCAAGGGTAGTTACCATACCAATTCTCCATCCTTAGTGCCAAGACTAGGAAACACAATGAAGCAATCTGGAAACGAATCACAAGGTTAGTCTTGATCTAGTAGATCAAATCGCTTAACTAATTTAATGTTAAGAAGGTGCCTCGGAGGATGACATCTTTAGCTACAAAGCGCTGCGTTGGCTGTGGAATGAACCAGAGCAACTTCGGCGCCGCTACTTAAAATTCGATTTAAGGGCGCTAATTCAAGCTGCTGGGGACGCGGCGGGTACTAGTGCGAACTGTGTAGAAGTTACAAAACTGTCTGAAGGAAATTTCAACAAGACCTTTCTATTGACGATGTGTGACGAACGTCAACTTATTGCCCGGCTTCCAAATCCAAATGCGGGTCGCCCGCACTATACTACTGCATCAGAGGTAGCAACTATGGATTACGTACGTCTCCCTTTTATATTGAACAATTACTAGGATCAAACAATTCAACTAATCTGTTGTACAGGTAAGAGATCGGCTCCAGATTCCTGTCCCGAAAATTCTAGCATACGATACCCAAGCAGATACTAATAACGTTGGAGCCGAGTACATTATTATGGAGAAGTGTCCTGGTATTGAACTTGGCTACCTATGGGACAATATGACAGCAAGACAGAAAATTGATATTGTAGGACAGCTGGCAACCTCCTCGGCACGAATGTCAAAGGCCCGCTTCCCCCACTTTGGTTCGTTGTACTATGCAAGAGATATCCCAGATATTAAGGGCACGGAGGTTGACACTACATTCAGTGTTGGCCCAATTACGAGTCGCATTTGGTTTGATGATAAGAGAGGAGAAGAAATGTTTATCGAGGTCCATGTAAGATATTTGCGCAAAAGTGTTAGGTTTACTAATATTAGGCTAATATCATACTACCTAGGGACATCAGCGAAAGATGTATTCACTGCTGTTATTGAGCGGGAAATAGCATGCCTCAACACATTCCCTGAGTTTCCAGGGGTTCGTCAGCAAGGCATATTTAATGGACCAAGGGGATTTCATCCCTCGAAAGCATCCAAAATGGCAGTTATTCAGGACTACAGCCGTGTACTCCCTTATATGGTGCCAAAGGATGCTGCATACAATGCTTCTATCCTTTGGCATAATGACCTACATCCATATAACATTTTTGTTAATGAGGACCGGCCTACAGAGATAACTGGTATCATTGACTGGCAAGGCGTCCATCTGAGTCCCGCGTTGCTCCAAGCTCATTATCTCTCTTTAATCGAGTATGATGGACCAAAATTAAATGGCCTAGAATTGCCTCAATTACCTTTCAACTTCGCAGAGTTAGATCCAAATCGCAAAAGAAAATGCGCGAAAACTGCATACAGCCCAATCAATCTGGGGACTCTATCAGATACATGTTGGCCAACAGGACCCCGACTTACTACGCGTGCTTCGCTACCGCGAAACTCTTCCTTGTCAAATCATAGCCCTCATGGGTTCTATCTTCGACGATGGTGAAATCTACGTTCAGAGTTTATTATCGCAGCTCGCAGAATCAGAGACGTGGAAGAAGATAATGAAGACTCATAATCAGGAAGCCGTAGAGACACCTTGCCCGCTCGTCTACTCAGATAGCGAACTTTCGAAGCAAAAAGACGAGTTGGGTAGGTGGGAAAAAGACATTGAACTGAAAGCTCGAGTGATTGAAGAGCTTAGTACATTTACAGGTTGGGATGGAGCCGTTTCGCCAGAAGAGTACGACGTACTTTCTGAGAAATTAGAAAAATCCAAGGAGAGGTTTCTAGATACAGAATCAAAAACCCCCGAAGAGAGAGAGCAGTGGGAGAATGCTTGGCCATTCAAAGATGAATGAAATTTGGCACACCTAGTAGCTCAAAACTTTGACTACTATTTTCAATCTCGCTGATACCATCTTTCTATGCCCAGCTTACTTATTAAATGCCTTGACTAGTTTAGGGGTTTTTTAAATTGAGTATGTGATATTTCAAACGATATTGTGCATCTGCATTTAGAATCAGATCGTTGGAGATGGACTTTGATTCGGTAAAGGCTAGAAACGAAAACCTGTCTTTGGTTTCGCTAAATAGGATAATGCCGATTGGTTGTTCAAACAAGAAACCCAGTTTGCGACGTCCTATAGTCGTATGTGAAAGAACATTTGGGCTTTCATGTTTATAAACTTGGAAACCCTCTCGAAGTGACGGGAGCACTGACGGGTTTGACTGCCATAGCCAGAATATGTCCCCTAGTTTCTAGTATCGAAAGGCTATAAATCCGAATGTTTTGGCGGTTCTGAAGGGTGGGGAGGGCCTGGGCTCGGATACGTGGAGCATCTCAATGTAGGTAGGTAATATATCGTAGCTAGATCCAGAAGTATCTCGTGAGCGCGAATGAGATACCTATCAGAAGTAATACGGATCTCGGTGCTAACAGATTAAGGGTGGATTTTCTAAAAGAAATCAACCTCAGCAGTACAGATATGCAAGGGAGATGGTCATGGAGATTATAAGATAGAATCTCGACATGTAGTAGAGTAGGAGAATTATTACAATGCGGCTGTGAAAAGATGAATAGCAAATAACTAGTCATGAGGTAAGCGCTAAACAGCGCTGATATGAAGCGTTCATGCTATGGAAGTAATAACTTTTGGCAAGCAACGATTCAATGAAATTTATTGCATACGCCCTTTCGTAAACCTAGCGATACCCGAGCGATAATTCCTGCAACGGCAGCACAGATCCGGCCCATCACCACATATCTAGCTCTTGCCACCACAGATCTCGCTCATTTGTCGCACCACGGTCAGCGAACGCATCCAAACGCCAGACCACATCACATCTCACCATCATCCCAGATACACCGCATGCAATCCCAAGCGCCCTCCATCGCCCCAGGCAACAAACACACGCTACAAAACCGTTAAGCCGCAAGCTAGAGAAACGCGTACCTCCACACCGCGTGGCAAATACGCAGGGAAGTCATGCAGCTGCTGCGGTGCCCAGCGCCGTCAGAGAAGGACTCGAGGACCCAACGATAAGTGGGCGAAAAACCTCCGACGCTGCTGCACATGTCGTGATACACAGGGTGGTACGAGACCTAATGCATGAAACGAACGACTCTATCGGGTTCGTGGCCGGGGGCGCGCTATCGGGTGTGTTGTTGCATGCGACGTGTCTAGGTACGGCGATATGTGCGGAGATGGGGCACGGTAAGGGCGCGAGTTGGCTATGTCTAAGTGCATGTTTGGAGTTGTGAGGCGGGCGCTGCGGCCAGCCGTGGTGTTTGTTGCGTGCGGGCGTATTTGTGTGCGTGTCGTTGGAGGCACAGTAACGGCTTCATGGGCATGGACGCGGTTGTGTCTCGGTTAGAGGTTTTCATGGATCTGCTCATGAAATGTATTTCGTCCCTAGGTTGCGGTCGGTATCGGGAGGAACTGCATGGTCGACAGAGTAGTGCATTTCGTCGACGACACGTCGAGACATCACAGGGCTTCGAAAGCGGGTTTCCGTGGCCAGAACGGGTTGATCATAGGTGGCAAGAGGGTGTCAGTATTTCCTTGCATGTTCGCGCTGTGTTGGCGTGGAAGGGGCGCAACGGCTTTCCGAGGTCTCGCGTTGTCGCGGGTACTCTATCTTGGTGATGAAATGGACGAGAAGAGATTCCGAACCCCTGCGTGTAACGCGTTCGTCACAGTTTGGCGTAAAGAGTGACGAGTCGTCGTGCTAATAAGCATCATCTTGACTTTGTGTGATAGAATGTTTAGAACCCACACTTAATGCTCTTATAGGTAGGTCATGCACCTATCATGGGCAACCCTATGCCAGGAGTATCAAGTCCAGATGTATAGCGCCGATATCACGATGAGCCAATAGTGCTTACGATAATCTGCTAGGCTACCCAAAGATCCTGAGGTAGAGTACAAAGAGGCTACACTACGATATCACTGTGCGATAGAAGGCTCTTTTGGTAACGCTTGAAGACATCAGGACGCCCTGTCCGCTGTCAGTCTCGGTCTTGCACTTCATGTGGGTGCCATATGTGGGCCACTATATGCGTCTATCCGTAAGTCATTCATGAGAGCACGCTCGGGAGGATATTCACACATTGCCAGCGACTACAGGCCGGTAGCACGCGTACGGGAAGCCGATTGCACGCTAGAGAGTGCAGGCACACAGGAGACTTCTCATATCGTACGGTGTGGCAAATGTAGCAGATCAAAACATGGTGCTACGTTCAGAGGGCACGAAAGCGCACCCGAGGTAGGTAGTTCTCTGCATATAGCCACATCGGAAACCTGGAGTATCACCGAGGCTAGATGACATTACCTTTTCTTGGAATTTGCCGTCGTGGTCCGTGGCATGGTAAAGCTGACCGTGCCTACACTATCAGCTGGCGCATGTAGTGTCATGTGTGGGGTTGAAGTTGTGTTACCACCAATATATTTCGTGTACCGCCTTGAGAGTGGCTGGAGAGATAGAGGCCGATCATCATTGCCGGGTTGTGCAACGATCAGCTAAACAGCACGTACTTTATCAGTAAGAATCATGCGTGACGAAGGGGGGCGAAGCGTGTGGGGCAGCTCGTTGTGGTATTGACTTTGGTACATGCGAGGCTGGATCAAATTGTGTGATAAGGTAAGTATGGACGTCAAAGGGGTTGTTAGGATCGGCTGTCACTGGCGTGATAAGAATGTGTTTTTTTACTCGCCGGCGAACTCCGCCCTATGGAGATGATGCGTTGCGGGAACTCTTGCATGGACGAGCATCGATGCAGAAACCTTGCGTGTCGGAGTGATCGCTTAGCCCGCGAGACCCAAACCCTGATGGAAAAGCAAATACCCACCGTTCAAGGCCCCAAAGATGGCCGCCTACACGGACCACTTGCCCGTAAGGCTGGGCATCGGGTGCGGGAAGGCGATGATGAGACATCTGTCCTTGAGGACGGCACACCGTGGAATTGTGACACGAGAGAACAGCCACGAAAGCCTACAGTTTACAGTACACGGGGCTCTCCCTACACCCTCACCCCGATCGGAATAGCAATCCCTACCCAAGGAGCGGTATCTACCTGCCACCAAACCACGCTCATGGGGTCCGTAAAGGTAAAGTTGCGGACCGTTACCTTGAGCAAGGGATTCTAAGCAACGGGTACTTTGTTTGGAAATCAACGGCCAGAGCGCATTGTGGCTTGGAAGGAGTACACGATTGCTTGACTCGGGCGGTCGAATGTCCATGGGACACAAAGAAAAAGTTAGATTCGGTGTGTTTACACATGGGCTAGGATTACTGACAGACCAGTGTACAAGGTGGAGACTAAATCGTGTCAGACCCATCGGGGTTGGGGGTTAGTGCGCCCGCATTCGTACAACATCGACAAGGCCGATATGCTTTTGATATTGGCCGAGAGTGATGAAATGGCAGTTGTTGAGCGACAAGGGAAACTATCATGGTTGTTGTTTACGGTTAGGGTGGAAGTATTGGATCATATACGGATGATGTCGAAAATGCAAACGTTCAGCCCAGCACTTTGTTTGAAGCAGGTAGAACCAGGCCACGGTAAATGGCATCCTGTACCGCGGGAATAAGTCTCGTATGTATGCAACCGTCGCAAATAGTGTTGATGACAGGCAGCGTTGAATACGGTGACACAAAGAGATGGACAGGAGATGCGGGATTTCTTTGATGGGCAAGTCGATGGAGTCTAGTGGTAGCGATGCACACCGACGAATGTGGGCTTGGCACAGCAATCTTTTGGAATGCGCTGCCTATTGCCCTGACGCCAGCTATGCGGCATGTAAACGAGACGGCCATGGAGAGGTGCGCACTCTTTGATTCGCGGAGCCGAGCATCATCCGTCATCACTTTTGATAATCATGTGTCGTCAGATGACCAAGGAGTGGCTGCCGCAAAAAAAAAAATTTAAAAAGTTGCCTGCAACGGGGCCCATCCATGTGCATGATCGCGATTAGGCCGACGCCTCCTGGGATGATTATTTGCTCTAGTGTACATGCTTTGCTGTGCCTCGTGGCAGCGAAGCTAGCCGACACGAGGTCAAAACAGCGAAGTTGGATCAAGATTCGGCCGTTGACTGGAGAATCAGCCCAGGTCTAGCTGCCAGCTGACCGGCCAAGACAAGCGAGGCAAAACTTGGAGCAAAAGGCCTTGTATGGCTGAGACATGTCCGCAGCTGCCTGCAAGCAATCTCATGGTTGTGCTGCTGATGCGACGACGTTGTCCGCAGAGAACAAGTGTTTGGCTACCGCATTCAGCAGCAAGCAATAAACACGGTACACCATCTCAACGGTAGTAGCCTGGCATAGCCTTCTTGATCCCTACCCTTGTGGGACCTTCGAGACCGTTCTGGAGACCCCCTAACGCTTCAACAATCATGGCCACCCGCTATGACAGAAAGCGTCAAATCTCAGCATGGGGGTTTCGATCGTGCATCAAGTCATCAAGTCGTAACACCTGCGTCTGCTATCCGTACGCCTCCGTGTGCTGGTGTCTTCCCGTCCTAATCTTACCTCGTCAATAATACTTACTGCCTAGAGGTTAGCTCGTATCGCTGGGCGCAGGCCGGCTCAATAGTCCCCGACAGTAAAGCTACTGCACACTACACTCTCAGCACGCAGACGACGTGCAGATCTCTGCTTTGGTGGCGTCTGTGATTCGTTTACCGTCTGAGCTTACTGCATCCACCATGATAGATTGCTGCACGAACCGCATATGGCCTGTGCCCAGCCACAGCACCCTGGTGGGCTTGCTGAGATCCTGGTTGGCCAGCCGTGCCATCTCTTGCGCAAGTAAAAGCATGTTTAAGGACGCCTACGCGGGAGTAGCAGGGGTGTTGCAGACTCCGTGCAGCGTTGAACTTTGTGTCACCATGTGTTCCGGCATGGTTAGCCGGCCTGGGGCGCTAGTAGGACTTCAATCCTAGAGCGTGGTTAATTGACTTATCAAGAATGAAACATTCAGTCAAGGGCACAGGACTGACTTCTCTTTCGGCGAGCTACAACAGGTGTTGCAGTGCCTATACGTATGTTTTGATTGGAGTCGACTTTATGAAGCTGGCCTTTGAAGACACAACTATTGTAATAGTTTGAGCTGAGCTCTGGTATCTCTTCGAATGAAACAAAAGATCGTCGGTGGCAATGGACGACAAGTCCAAGGCCGCTACAACTCCGTGAAAATGCCCAGTAAACCCCGTTCCAGAAGCCCAAAAAGAAAGTATCCGCACAAGAAAGGAAACACTGTGCCATCAAGGCTCTGACCTCCCAAAGTTAAATACAGTAAGCCGTCTTCTTGGCTTGGTAAGTCTAGTACCAGGTGAAAATGTTGTCCTGGTATCTCTATTTTGGAACTCCACTGACCCAACACCAAAGCAACACCTAACAGAACATAGTACCGCTGACATATATTCATGACTTTTGACATAAAGAGAATATAATAAACAGATCGTAAAGAAGCGTATGCGAAGTGAAAACGCGCCATGAGGTCGTATGCAGTCGATTTAGTAGACATGTACCGGTTGAGCCATTATCGAAGGCTGGAAGGACACATGCTTGACGAGATTGGCAGCCTGGATAAATGGGTGGAACCATGGGTTGGGCGATGGAGGGGAAACGTATGTTGGTTGAGGAACCCGAGAAGAAAATATGTGAGTCGGGGAAGGAGAAACATTGTTATAGGAAGACGTCGATGAAGCTGACGAGGCTGAGGAACAAGAGGAGAACACCGACTCGTTGTCCGAGCTGGAGCTTCCAGACGAGGTAGAGTGTTGGAAGGGGACTGGCGAGTAGACCGGGGCCGGCAGAGCCATAGATGGAATGGTAGGTACTTGGTAGTAAGCAGCATCCCCGGAGTAGTCCGCTGGACTGAAGGGAGGAGATGGCAATGGGCTAGAGCCGGCGGACTTGTTGGCTGTGAAGGATGAGCAGCGGATGATCATCTCGCGGATCTCTGGAATCGAGGCCCTCTTAGTAGGATCAAACTCGAAGATCCTTCCTAGCAGTGCATCCAGCTCCAAGGAAATAGGAAGGATAGATCGTAGAAATTTGGGGTCCTTCATGAATGCACGAAAGGTGCTGTCCTCGAAAGAGGCACGCTTCCATGGGTTGCGTCCACAAGTTAGGTTAACCAGGATGACTCCGAGGCTCCAGATGTCGTTAGGCGCTGAAGCGTAATGTGAGTAGGCCTTTGGTGCAGATGTTTGGCATTCTTGTTTAGGTTAGCACGTGACTCCTCTCTTGTTGGGGAAAATAGAACATACCAGGTGACATGTAGAAAGTCGAGCCGCATCCGAAATCCGAGGTGATTTGGTCAGTAGTGGCAAGTCCAAAGTCGGCGAGTTTACAGGTCATGCCGTTGTCAGTCACGAGGACATTCTCCGGCTTTAGGTCCCGGTGGTAGATTCCAATAGAGTGGCAGTACTCGACGGCATCCAGAATCTGGAGGAAGGCCCGCTTGACAAGATCATCATTGCCAACATACTTGCCGTGCTCGGTGATGTTGGAGAACAGGTCACCTTCTGGGCAGTACTCGATTACAACATAGGTGCAATCTGGAGCGTCCATGATTTTGACCAAGGAAACTACGTTGGGATGCGCGCCAGCCTGGTGATGCAGCTGAATCTCACGCTGCTGGAACTTTCGTTGACGAGGCTCGAGACCCATTTTGTTTAATGCCTTTACGGCATAGGGGATGTTTGTTTGGATGTCCACGGCTGTGTAGACTACTCCATAGGCTCCAACTCCAAGGACACTGGTGAGCTGCAGGCGTCCAGCGAGAATTTGGCCTAGTCGGTCTTCTGGGGCGCTGAATCCATTGTGAGTTGGAGAAGCTGGGGGAGTCGGATACATGGTGGTGAAGTAGGGGGAGGGAAAGTCCTCGCAGGTCCACTGAAGGCCTCAAGGACGGGTTAGAACAGAGAGAGAGGAAAAAGCAGGTGCCTTGTCCAGGGGGTCCAAAGGATGGCGGGCTGTAGTGGGGTGAGGTTCAATGCCAAGGATCCAGGTCAGGTGACAAAGCGGGCCAGGAGCAGGACAAAGCAGCAGGAACAACAGCAGAGATGGGCAGGATGTTGGGTAGGGAGCGGTGGAAGCAAGATGATCCAAGGAATGTGGGAAGAGGAGGGTAGTAGTAGGTGGTGGAGAGGTGAGGTGGTAGGCAATGGTGAGGCGGGATATGATGTAGGTATGTATGAAGACGGCTGGGCGCCAGTGAATAAAAGAGAGGCAGCTAAAGAGAGCCCCCTGGCAACTATTGGCTGCAGGCAGGCCCCAGTTTTCCTGGAGATATATATGGGCAGGATGGGCCTGGCAGGGGCGCTATGACGGAGAAGGATGCGCCTGCGTCCGCCCATCAGCGGTGCATGCCATGGCCAACGGCACGCAGACGGCCACGCACTAACGCCGTCTGGTGCCACTAGCGCCAGGCGGCGAAAGTGAGGGAGGCAGGGGGCGTGCGCGGCTTGCCCCGCCCGGGCCTAGCGCTGCCCAGCCAGCGCAGAGCGGCCGAGAGCGACCGGGCCTTGATTCACTTGTCATGGACACGCTTGCGAGCCCACAGGCGCCAATACTCCAATACTTGCACTGCAGCAAGCCATACGACGGTACAGCCTGCGCTCCACAAGCGCTCGTCAGCTCCGCAAGCAGCGCACCCTGTCCAAGCCTCGCGTTGCACCACCAGAGGCTGACGCCGGTTCGCCCTCGCCCCCCAGTCACCGGCGACACCAACACGGCCCAGCAAAACGACCGCGCCTCGCCCCAAACAGAAGGCTGAAGGGTTGCACTCATGCCCTTGCCGGCTAGCCTCTCTCAGGCTGACGACGTCTCCGGCCCATGACGAAAGCAGGGCGTCCACACGACAATCTCGTAACCCCAACCGCACCGTGTTTCTGACTCGCCCGCCGCCAGCAGGCCTCCGTGTGAGTCTCTGCTCTGCCTGAACCTGCCCGTCGTGCTGTCACGTTTGTGTTTCGTCTGCTGCTCTTCTCCAAACTGCCCACCGCTCCCGGGCAGGGCGAGTTGGCTGCTGCGCCAACCAGCATCCAACCAGCACCTAGCTAGCACCTAGCAATGCCTGGGCGGCCACCACATGGCCCTGCGCCCTCATTGGCTCGTGGCGTCCAATCACTTGTCTCGCCCGTGATTGGCTTCGTCCAATATATTGACGGCCATCTATGACTAACCACCACGCCCTCACTGCTTAGCTTGCGTCCTTCAGAATTTTCGAGAGTTTGCGCCTGGCAAATCACGTCGGAGATTATTCTGCCCCTACTTGCCAATCATCGCCGCCCGCTGTGCAAAGTCTTTCCTGCTCGCAAATCGCACATGGTCTTGTGACTGCTAGACATGGCACCACCTCCGTCTCTGACTAGCCGGCCCTCTCACTTCGTCCACTCGTTCATAATACGGCGTGGCTCATTGCGCAATCATCAACGACGAACCATTGTTCATTGTTAGCCCCAGAGGCCGGATACTTCGGCAGCAACATCACGAACTATTTGTCCATGCTTGTCTAGATCGAGCTGTCTACCGTCTCGTATCTTCATCTCGTTTCCAAGCCCGTTGAACGAATAACCGAACAGCACTCGGCCCTGGGTGGCGCTTCCATCCATGGCCAAAGGGCAAGCGAAGGAAAGAACCTGCAGCTTTTAGTGCGTGCTTTTCGTCATCCGTGCAGGCCAAGCTCCCTATCCCGTAGCCTAAATTTGCAAACGGGAGTCTGAGCGAAGGCCCGACGATCATGTCTGAGTCGAAATTGCCAACGCCTTTCTACATCCTTGCGAGCGGCCTGTTGGGTTTTGAAATGAAGAACCGCTTCCAAGGGCATGGCCATGGGTAGTGATTGAGCCGCTTCATTCAACTGGTAATCTCTCCGTATGCCCTTTCTTGGATACATGGCGCGTAAAGAGATGTGTCCTGCATCGAATGGTACGACTATCCATGCAGTTCAACGCGACAAACCGCTGGTCTCGACCCAATATTAGAGCTTTGATGCTCCATTATTGTCCTGTCAACTTTGCTGCATGTGCACTCCACGGAGCTCGAACACTTCAGCGGATACAGTATCGAGTCTCATCCTCACCGCCCATTGCTTAGCGATTTGCCAAGCGCGGCTAATCCTGCTTTGGGCCTAGTTCGTTGCCTCACCAAAGCAACACCTTATCGATAACGTTCGACAAGCCAGCCCCTCCAACATTGCCCCGCCTTCGCCGTACCAACCTCCGCTCTGCACCGTGAAAGCCTGAACTCTAATGTCAACCAAAATATGCGGCTAGATGTGCATTCCCCCAACCTCATAGCACTGCATGCATCGTGGGTATCACCGGCTGGACTTGCAACGTGGCGTTTACTGGTCATCCACAAAGCGAGACGAAAACTAGTGATGCCTACCATCGCTCGAGACAATCGTTCGGCCCAAACACGCGCCTAATCAATTCCAGACTCCCTTAGTCTATTAAACATTCACCCATTTTGCGCAACAGCCTCGTTCGTGTTACGTTGTTGAGCGGGTGTGGCACCCCCTTGCGTGTCCCAACCAACTACCAGCAAGACAAGCAAATGCCGACTGCCCACCACACACGATCATCACCGGTGGAATACGCCACTGTGGGCCCCACCTCCCATCTATTCTTCGATTGAGTCAACCAAGATAGCCAAAGTCGGGCCGATCAGTCCAAAACACGATCTCCAGGTGGCGACGTTTTACGATCATCCCATCTGCTACTATGGATGAACCAAGTTCCGTCAGTATTCTTTGCTCGTCAAATCCATGCCTTGGATGCACTAAGGCAGGGTTTCCCGACCCTAGCACAATGGAGCCCGCTTTTAAGCCAACCAGACCATGTCGAGATCAGGCCCCAATCAGGCTCACGACAGTGATGGGCGCGAATGATCTGTAGAACTTGTCTTAGGCACGTATATACTATGTATAATACGTACCAGATGGGCGCTTCTGTGGAGCATGGCATCATGATTGACAGCGGAATGATGCATATTCCCTGCGTTTCATCCCGCTAAGGTCAGATAACTTTGCTGGCCACGATACGCGCGATGTCCAATCGCTAAAATTATATCAATCGACCGGACTACATCACCAAAAGCCGATCAATGCGAAGAAGGAAAGCGATAGAGAAAAAAGAACACGTGTACCTGGTCATACATGAATGGTTTAACAAAGCAATTGCAAACGTCATGAAGGTCCATTAGTCTGCCATTTGCGCGGCCACCATGTCGACACAATTCGGTTCGAGTAACTGCTGTGTTACTTGCGATTCAGCTACGTTGAGTTGTAACGGTAAATTCTCAAGTTACTTCGCTAAGAACCACTTCGGGGCTTTCAGCCACACCGCTTCTGTACCGTAGAACACATCTTGACGGCACATAAAATATCCTGACTTCTGGCCCACCTGAACAATATTCAGTCAACGTCAAATGCTAGCTGAATGTCTACACATTCTGACAAAGCATCAGCTCGTCACCTCCACCAATCAAATTTCCAAAGTTTAGGTGAGATTATGGTGCGACAGACATTGCAGTAACGCCAGGTGATCACAACTTTGAAATAGAACCGACTAAACGCAACCTTCAATGATAGATTTAGATCGACGTTAACGGACCTTTTTAGAGCCGTTAGTTACAAACCCACAGGTCATCAGTCTGCTTCGGATCATGCACCGGGCGGCAGACCGTGAATACAAGTGTCATTTCCAAATGGAGCCGAAAGTTAATATACCTTTAGCGTCATTAAATCTCCGTACTTTGTAATTGTTGGCCAACGAGTAGTATGAATGGTTTGAACTCCGGTCTCAAATATATTTTAGAGGCATTCTCTGGTAAATCCATCGGCAGCTTCAGTGCGAGAAATTTGTAAAATGTTAATACCGTGAGGACTAACGCGGGTCGCATAGCTGACCCAGCATTGGGCGGATACTACTGAGACGAATAGCCTCTTCTCCGCAAACCCGTGCACAAATCTCCTATAATCCTTCGTGCACGGAAGGTCGGGTAGCTTTGCAACATTCCAAAATATGCTTTGTGATTGACCACTAATCAAATCGCTCCGTTCCGATATGTTATGTCACGTGACATTACCTGGATTCTCTCAGTGTTTCTTTCCGGTATCAAGTTCCACATTTATTGAGACAACTTTTTCAACGGCTAAAGATTTCTTGGCTGTTCTGAGATTTATAAAAACAACGCAAATACTATTTACACAGCCATGCGTGCTTACCTGGCGCCAAGAAACCCGTTGGCTTGGACTGGGCGGCTGTAGTTGTATACATAGCCACGGAACCACCACTAACCGCCTTACAGGCCCTCCATGTCAATAGTTTCAAAAAGACATCGCTATGAAACAAGTTCAATGCCAATAAGGCGGCGCAGTAGCCTCGGCTGCTGACTCTCGGATCCAACCAGCTGATGAAGGATTGCGTACCCATTACCCAACAGTTTCTGCCCTACACAAAGGAATAGCATTGCGCCGCCAGCGTACGTCTTCGTAACGCTCATCCTCCAGCCATCATTATCATCATTATCTAGATCCGAGGTCTAGGAACGCCCGCGGCTGCACGTCAGCACCCTTCAATGCGCTCTGCGGGGGTGGTCTGAGTCAAGGCCACCCTTTAGGCGGCTGCAGTCTGCGCCCAGCCTTACGAGTGCCGGCCGTGAATGGCCGGCCTGAGCAATTCGACGTATCGAATGGCGAGGCAAGCTAGGCAGATGCTTTATGTGCATAACCGCTGGTAGTAAATGTGTGAATGCGGCGAGGTCCAGGACCGTGGTTCTATCATCCACAACAGTCCATAAACTCATGCGTAACATGTAGCCACCAACTCTACTCCAGCTGCCTGCCGAAAAACGACAGGAGGCCTTGAGCAAGCTGCCTGAATCACGAAGCGGCGCACATAAATGGGCAAAGACAGGTAGTGCGTAAACGCTGGTGGCAGCCGTATGGATGTGGCTCAGTAGAACACATTCCACATCCAGTTCTATTTGCGCGCGCTGAACAAGACAATAACCACTTACTAACATCTCCGCTAGTGCGGACTGTCATCGCAAAGCCAAAAACAGTATCAACATGTTTCTGGTATTTGGGCCACAGATTCAGCCATGCGGCCACGGCCAACGGCAAGACCACCGATCATAGACCACCGGGCACACCCTAAGCTTTTGAACAGCACCACCACCACCCTGCATACTGCATCTCGAGTGCATAGCCGCTTCATGACCTCCAATGCCGAAGAGCCGTGGGGTTAGAGACTGCATGACACAACCGTTTAGTACTAGCTGTGCCGTCGGCGTGGATCTCGATTGCTATTTTGAGGCCGGCCCATGAGACCACCAAACACATCCCGCTCCGTTTCGATGCTCCGCTACCAAAGCGTATTTGTGCTTGAACTATGTTGGGGATGGATGCGGTGGAACGCGTGACTCCTCGTTGAATGAGGGGGGTTCGAGACGCTGGCGCTTGATGGTCAGTTGGAATGCGCCGGCTGAGCTTACTTTGGCTTGTCTTGGAGTGATGCAGATATCTACGCGCCGTTTAGACGCCGGGAAACCCTCCGTGTGGATTGTTTCTGGTGGATGGTGCTGAGCTGTGGGCCGGAGTTGTGGGCCAGATCACGTCTTGTTGTTTGACTGTGTTTCCTGAGGGGTGCTTGTATGCAACTTGTCAAGCACTTCTGTAAATAGGAGTTGGTGTATTCTTGTCTTCATCGGCACGAGCACGCCAATCATCGGGGTAGTGTGTTATTTGTGCCGTGCCGAGATCATATGGTACCAGGGACAGAGTTGTAAGCTCTGCGTCCCAGTCTTTCAGGCGCAAGCAGGGCAGTAGCCTGGCTTCCTGTGTGTTTCTCTGCTCAGAGGCTTCGTAGGGCAACCGGATATACCACAAGAGTGCGGCCTCTATATGCACTTTATATAGTTCCCAGATGGTACTTGGTAGTAGTACTAGCATAGATTATATGTTGATCGATGTTTAAGGGCTTCAAGATAACATCTATTTGTTTTTGTGAGTAATCTAGAAATAGGTCAAGCCAAGTCACTTGATCACGATATTACTTGGTATCAATAAATTTTCCTAAGAATTTCAAGAGTGCTTGTGTACATTGCGACTCACTTTTGACCAACAAAGCCAAAAAAAACCATAAGCTGTATCGCATAACTACTGTAATAGCATTTTACATTATCAAATCGTGGATGGAAAAAAATTGATGCCCAAAGAATAACACAATAACCTATTTACATAGGTTGAGCATCTAACCGTCCTACTTCTAAGATATCTAATTCTTTTAATTGGTAATAAAATAATACTTCAGAGCACAATAATGGTAACACCACACCAATCCTCACACTCACAACCATACAACAGTACCCTAGCAACTCACATGGTCAAAATCGTGTTAATTTTTTTTGTAGATGGGAGGGCAAAAGTCCAAAGGTATGGTTTGAGGACCTCCACATATCAGCACGCTTGGTTAGTGGTTGGTATTTAAAGTGGAATCTCAGCTTGTACAATGTTGAGTGACTCTTTCTACCTCTTTTTAACCCCTGGATACATATAGAGACAAGAGAGATGAAGGCTATTCAAGAGCGAACCACAATTAAAAGGGTGAGTATCACTGCTACGAACGACGAGCAAGTAGATTCGAGATTGGCGGGGACTCTCTGTAAATCTTCATGATGCGTCCTATCTCCTATCATCCTAATTGTTTACCACTTCAACTGGGAACTTCTCCAAGCTCTCATACCACTGCATCGTACTCCCAATTAAGAAAGCCCAGCTTCCCCAAAAGGTAGACAGGCAAGCTTGATACTGTGCCCAACTACTCCTATCTAATCCAAAAGCGGGGCACATGGTAAAGCCAATACCACCAACTAAGTTCCAAGCGCCGATCCACCAGCCAAGTGTCTTGGGGGCAGGTTTCCACCACTTTGATTGTGTTTCTAACATGAAGAGTGTGCCAGAGATTATGAAGCCGAGACCGCCGATAACTTGAGGGGTCCAGTAAAAGATTATAGTAATGGGACGAGACATGTAGTTGTAGATACCAGGGAGCGCAGTCAGACCTGATATCCAGAAGACTGACGCGCCCAAGAGCTGTGACAGAGAAGCCAGAAAACCCAGGGAGTGAATATAATGTGTCCTCAAATCATCAGTTGAAGGCCACCAAATCCATGAGTGAGAGTTCGCATCGTATCCATCCTTTGCAGATTCTGCCGGTAAAATGAGGCTATATTTGTTAGAGTGATGATGCGTGCAGAGGGACCTTGAAGGCCTTAATATGCCTGGCTCTTGCTCGCGGGATTTCTCATGCGCCAATGCCCTGTCAATCGCCCACCCAAAGCACCCGGCCCTATTTTCGTTGAGGGCTTCAAGCATAAGCAGGAATGACCCAATTTCAAACACAGTGGCCCCGATAAACGCGGTTATACCACCGCCATACAATTCCTCATTCTTGAAGATGGTATCGGGTCGCACAAGCGGCAGCCAAACGAAGAACGCATTAATCACCCAGATCACGCTGCCAATCGTGAAGATATATGCGACGTCGAATGATATATCCCAGATGGGGTAGTATGTTAACATACGCCAGATACTGCGGGCGATGCGAGATGGCGACGATGTAGGTCTGGGACTCCGAGGTTGAGCGTCGACCGCATGGACAGTGATGGCATGGCGGCCTTTGCGGTTGTTGCGGGACGTCCACTTGAAACGAATATCAGATTGGGCGTCATGGCGATAGTGAGCTTTAGTTGGATTGAGGAAGGAAAGAGGACCAGTGATGTGATTGGGTTCAAGATGAAGCGTTGAGTTGCCTTTGAGTGGTTCGTGTGCGGGCTGAAAGGCTTTGCTGCGAGTCATATTTGGTTGAAGTGCCGATTAGTGATGTATTGTGGCACAAACTATTTGCTATTACATCGCTAATGGTAGATTAATGAGAGCTCAAGTAGTCGGGACTATTTCAAACGTAGGACAAGCGCTTTGTATTTAGGTAGGCGGGCGCCGCGGTCCAGAAAAGGGTTGGTTTAAAAGCATGATGCTGAGTAAGACTTACAAGCACTTGTCAAAAGTTTGGGCCGCAAACGAATTCCCTACTAAAAATGACCATTTCTCCTATATTATTTGGCTACTTCTACTTAATAAATTTTTTTCAAATTAAAACTATTATTCCTCTAACCTACCTGTATAAAATTTACATATAAAACCAATTTACGTGAGGTTGCGAAGCTGCAGCAGCGCAAGCCGGGGCCCGTAGGGCCTTCAACAATATTGTCAGATTTGAAGGGGTTTGGAGGTCGGGAAGATTGCGATTTCTCAAAAGGTGTAAATCTCTTATCCTCCTAGGAGGTAGTATGCGGTTTGCTGAGAGTGGTGCAAGACGGTGATAAATAAATGGAACGTCAAAATGGAGAGTTTGATGGAATTGATTGATTGAGTCAATATTGAGTAAGTAAACTGATGAGTTGTGTTGTGTGCTGTTGTGGCTCGCGGTGGATGAGGTGGCTCGCCGAGCTCTTGGCGCGCACGTGCGCGCGCATCGATACAGCCGGCTCAGCGTCGCTGGACTGATGGTCCAATCTGACAAATATATACTATTCTACTCCAATAATCAACGTTATTGACTACTCGCTCCTTTTTGGTTGTCTACGGTAGTGGGGTAGGGCTGCGGTCTAACAATTTATAGTTTTAGATTTAAAAGATTAGTATACCCAAAAAATACAATTACCCCATTATCAATTAGAATTTTTATATCAAAATTCTGAGTAATTATGTAGAATGCTATAGTAATTGTAGGGAAAAGGGGTGATATTGGTGAAGCTTGGTGGGTTTTCCGCGTAGCAAAAGATAAGCTCGAGGTTGGCTCACTTGTGACACTAAACTTTTGACGAGTGATTGTATTGCGTCTCCGACAAGGAAGAATGCTAGGGCACCACGTGGATCAATGGATAGATAAACCAGATGAAAACGATCATACGGTTCATATACAATTTCGTATCTCGCATTACATAAGCAACGAAGGTTCATCACTGCCAAATGATATCCCAGACACCCCCAACGCCAAGCATGTAAACTTCCACGCACCCAACAAGGCATCGAGTGTGGAAACGCTAGAAACATGACACAGAAAAGTCAACGTCATCGATGGTCAAACTGTCTGTAAACAACTTAGCAGTTCTGTAAATAATTCGAAGGCACAAGACCTGGCCGACCGTTCTTGCCAACCGCCTCAGCTTCCCACCATCCATCGTCTTGTAGACGAAGGACAGCGAGAATATCACCCTTCTGGAAACCCAGTTCTTCCGGAATCTGAGCGGTGTATGTATACATAGCTCGAGCTGTGATGTAGTTAGCTTCATCGATATTTGTAGTCATGGCCGACTTGACTCACAGTAATGTAGAATAATCCTACCATCTCTGTTATACTGCTTGGGCTCTGCCAAACTCTTGCTCCTCACTCTGCTTTCCGCTCTCACACTACTTCCTCCGCCACCACTACCGCTGAAGTTGAATTCGCTGCCCCCGCTTCCACTATAGTAGCTACTTTGTGGTCTGGCAGTGTCACGCCCACGCACACTACCGCCATACACACTACCCTCGCCGCGTTCACTAGCCGGTGCGATTGAAAGTGCCATCTCACTGCCACGTGAGCTAGATGGGCGGTCATAGGACTGACGGAAGGCAGGTTGCGGGCTTGCTGCTCTGGATGCGGTAGCCGCGCGAGAAGCTGGACGCGACTGTGGTTGCTGCTGTTGTGCAAATGCGGGTTGAGGAGGAGGTTGTGGTGATGGGGCACGAACGCTAGGAGAACCGCCACGAGTGGAAGAGTATGAGTTGCGGCCAACGGGTGTGCCGTATGCTTGAGCGGGTGCAGTGGTAGTTTGTGCACGCGGCCTAGTTCCAGCGTTAGATGGAGCAGCATAGGGATTTGGTGATGCTGTGCGGTAACTGTTCTTCGGTGCCGGTGTGTGCTGTGGAGGGGGTTGCTGCTGTTGCACCGGCGGCTGCTTTTGCAGTGTCGGCTGCTTTTGCAGCGGTGGTTGTTGCTTCTGTGGTGTCGGCTGCTTCTGCGGTGTCGACTGCTTCTGTGGTTGTGGTTGCTGCTGTGGCGGTGGTTGCTGCTGTGGCGGTGGTTGCTGCTGTGACGGTGGTTGCTGCTGTGGCGGTGGTTGCTGTTGTTGCGGCTGCTGCTGCTGCTGTCGTTGTTGTTGTGGCGGTTGCGGCTGTGGCGGTTGCTGTTGAGGTGGTGGCTGTTGCTGTTGTGGTGGTGGCCGATACGATACTGGAGATGGTGGTGCTTGCTGTTGTTGCTGTTGTGGGCGGTATATCGACGGCGATGGCGGTGCTTGTTGCTGCTGTGCTCCACGATACGAAGACGGCGATGCTTTTTGCTGTGATTGCTGGGTATAGAGAGAAGGCCGAGGGCTTGTGGCACGAGGCGGTGCAGGCGAAGCTGCCCGTGGAGGATCTTGCTTAGTTGGGCTTCGAGACGACGACCGAGAGTTCACACCAGCATTAAACATATTCACTTTCTGATTGACGTACATCTGCGTTGTCCTTTGCATCTGACGAGACGTATGGGCCGGTTTTGGAGCCCCAAGGCGAGACATTGGCGGCTGTTCATATGATGGTGGAGGAGTCCCCCGCTTCGCAGCATTTATAGCTGCGCTCGCTAGAGGCGTAGGCACAGCACTAGGTAGATCCGCACCGACGGCGGGTGTAGCGGGAGGCAGAGGTGTTGTGAGACCATGATAGCGATCTGCGGTCACACGTGTAGAGGTTTGTTTAGTGACATCTTTGAGCTCCTCGAGAGCTTGGGCTATAGGATCGAGTTCCTCTCGAGGATCGTCCTGCTTCGATGGGTTCTTCTTATCAGGGGATGCCACGTCAAAGACGTTGTTTCCTACATTTAGTTGAAAATTGGCTCGGGGATCGACTGGTTCTGGACTGGCGGAGCGAGGTGCGTCCTGAATTACATTGCCACGAATTCCTCGTCCTAGGGGTCTGGTGGGGCTGATATTTTCGTCATTAGTTCTTCTGGATGTAGGTCCCCATGTGTTACGGCTGCTAGGGGTAATATTCAGCGGTTCCCGTTCACTCTTACTCTTTCTGCGTCCGAATGGGCTATTGAAGAAGCCTCTCTTCTTCTGCACTAAGCTCTCCTCGACAGGACTGGGCTCAGGCAGGGGTGACTGAGCCATTGACTTGCCTGGAGAACAGGAACCGCTTGGAGGTTCAATGCTGGAGAAGGAGTTCGAATTTGAGCAGTCGCTCTGAGAGTCTCTGCTGGGAGGTCGCGTAGGGCTGGGGATAGTGTTTCGATCGGAGGGCGCTCCAATGCGGCAATACTGTGTCATACCGTCTGCTGGATAGTCGTTGTGTGGAACTTGACTCTGCTGATAATTATGCCGAGCTTGTTGCTGCGCTTGAATCAAGCGTGGGTCTGGCTGAACAGTTCGCTGTACGTGCGTCGACTGAGCGGGCTGAACGGATCGCTGTGAGTGTTGGGGTTGGTGAGCTTGTTGAACGGTCCGCTGCGGCTGAGGCGGTTGGTGAGCTTGTTGAACGCTTCGCTGTACATGTATTGGCTGTGGCGGTTGTACTGGTTGTACTGGTTGCATTGGTTTGACTACCTGTACTGGCTGCATTGGCTGTGGGGGTGGCGCAGACTGGCGTGGAGCAATATTGATGTGATCTTGGGGGATTGCCGGCCGCAGAGTAGCCTCTATCTCGTCCTGTGGGATTGGTTGTGTATCTTGCTGCAAGCCCATCTCCTTTGCTAGAGGGTTGTTGGGATCGTGGTGCGACTCAAACATTGATGGCTGCGGAGATGAAGTGCGATATGTCGGATTCATAGTCCTCGCATACTGTGCAACAGTGTAGTGTTCGTCATCAGACGTTTGAGAGGATGTTTCGGCATCGCCTCGACAAAAGTTGATAAATTTAGGTGGGTCTGGTATCTCTTGCCCGGTTCCTGACTCTCTGATGAAGCTTGTAATGTCCTTTTCTACATCGCAGTCTTCAAGCGAAAGTCGGATCTTTTCACACGAAGCATCGTCGCTGACGCACACGGTTGAGGCAATATTGGTGAAGTTCCACAGACTGCTTTTAGTGTAGTCGATGCGTTCCTCCTCGAGGTCTTGAAATTTCTGCGTCTTGTCAGTGAGGTTTCTTAGAGGGACAGCATGACACGTACATCGCAGGCAGCTTTCCAGTCTCTATTCCACCTGCCCGTCGTCTCTTCTAAAATCTTCACGGCTGCCTCATACTCGCTGCTTGTGGTCGATAGATTGATCTGCGTCTTCTCGAGCTTTGCCTTGTTCTTTCGCTCTTCATGGCCCATGACCATGTGTGCTTGGGCAAGAAATCCTTTGATCTTCAGGCAGTCCTGCTCGTATCGGTCGCGTGATTTGTTGACGGCTGATGTCTGCTGCATCTTCAGCTTAAGCAGCTTCTCAATGCTATTCTGCACGATCTTCCTGCGTTCTTTCATCCCTCCCGCAAATGCAGCTAAAGGCTCTTCGAGTTCGGTTTTCATTTGTTGTGCGATATTTTGGTGTGCCTTTCCCATTGACTCGGTTTCGGCTCGGACGGTATCGCATGACAAACGTAGGGTACCCGACTCCGAGGAGCCTAGAGGCTTGCGCGAGAGGTTCAAGAGCTTTCGCGAGTACTCTTCCTCGATTGCGGCTCGCGCAGCATAAAAGTTCTTGAGCTCGTCGTTGCTGACTTTCGCATTGTGCATGCGATCGAGCATGGGGCCAACGCCGGCGTCATCTTTGCCCCAGAAATTGTTTGCGACTGTTTGTATTAGCACTATGTGGGGATGTAGGTAGCCATTGGGCCTGAACATACACGAGAGGGTGACAGACGGCGGCTCTGAGGCCGTTGTGCCGCCCATGGCCGCTATGTTCAGTTGCGAAACGAAGGGGGGGGCTGGGTTGCGATAATGAGCTGGATGGGCGAAGACAGATACTCGGAAACAATATTCAGATTAAGATAATTAGGGTCACGCTGGGAGGTACAGAGTCCGGGTCTGCGTGGTGAGGAGGTTGACCGGGGTAGGTGCGGGCACACGCACCAGCGTTGTTTACATGGAATTGTCGTCCATAGCAACGCACGTGACCAGTGCCGACCTACCACAACCTCCAACACAACCTCAGCTGGGCAGCCACAGCGCCATCATCGGTGTGCTCCTACTTTTGGATGATTCTATGAAGATCTTGCGGATAATTGCTCGGCCACCCAAGGCTGCTTTTGGCTTCCGACAAATCGGCTACGTGGCACCGCGACATGAAATTGACTGCATTGGATATCACAAACCGGGCATCACATGGTTGAGTCTCAGATGTGGCCATGCCGCTCAAAGTTTCTGATCTCCAGCCTTACAAGTGAGGAATGTGCCATGGCTATAGCCAAAGGCTCTAAGTAACGCCTTGATAGACTGACTGCTGAGAATGCGATTGTTGTGCATGCTCAATCATATATACCTGAATTTTGGCTGCTTTGGCTAGTAACTAGTGCTGACGCATTTGGTATTTAGATGGTAGAAGAGAATATTACCCATCCATGAGGAGTCGAAAGCAATGCGGAACCAATTCTGTTTGTTGCCTCAGAGAACGTGACTCGGGCGTGGGCCGGGGTTCTTCCGGGCTGCCGTGTCGCGGCCAACGTCCATCACCACCAAGCCAAAACTCGACCCCAAATCCCCTCCATCTCCTCCACTCACCCGCTTCCCCACCTCATCCGCACGCGCGCGGCTCATGGACGCATCCTTTCGATGAGCCAGCAACATCCCTGGGGTGCCCCGAAACACAATCAGAGCACACGCTTAGCCCCCATATCAACTGCATTTACGCAAGAAGCGCGCAACACGCCCTCACCTAGTGCCTCACGTGCAGCATACTCACCCGCAACTGCCAGCTTCCCATCCCTTCCCGCAGCATCGTCGCGCCTAGTGGGCAGCCGCAAGTCGTCGGTCGCCTCGTCGACGTCGGCACCCTTCTCACCCGCAGGACAGCAGCTCCCCGCCAGCCAGCTGCTGTCCTCTCGGTCTAGGACCATAGCCCCCAACAACGCCGTTTCGCAACTGGCCTTCTCCGCCGCAGCAGCTGCTTCACAGGGGCCCGGCACACAATCGAGCAGCGGCGGAGGAGCCTCATCGCTTGTCCGCGCCTCTCCCTCACTATCTACCTCGAGCACCGTCGGCTCGCCTAACACCACGACCAACTCCGCCACCGGTACCTCGACCAAGAATCTCTCGAGAATCATCGCCGCCCAGATCTCTCTGGTTCTTAGCCAGGTCGGACCCCCCAAAGACGACGAAAGCCTCGAGAGTCGCACAAAGCGGGACATGAAAATTGAGCAGCTCAGAAAGGTTTGTCAATTGTCTTCGCCGCGCCTCGGCCCATCGCACTCTACTAATGCAACGCCAGCTGGTTGATTCAAGCGACATGGAGGTCTTCTCCAAGTACTTTCGGCGCCTGTTGCAGAACAATGCGGCGCAGGTATTCCCAGGCGCTCGCAATGCAGATCCCAGCGGTTCCAACGGCAGCTACCAGATCCTTGTAACGGAAATGCAGGGGTTACGGAAGGACCACGAGCAGGCAGACAAGATTGCTGAGTCAATCGACTCAAATGAAGGCGAGCTGTTTCGTGACTTTGACTTGGCTACATTCATATCGCATTTCAAACTCGATCCCGTAGCCAAGATAATGTTGGCACTCGCGTGTAGGAGGACAGATCTTCGGCAAAAAGGTAACGTCAGTTTTGGATACGCACCAGCACAACTCTAACATATCACAGCCGGCGCAATCATGTCTACGGTTGGCGATGAGCTCCTCATGGCCATTGCGCAACCACCGCAAGGCGACGATACAACCCCCGAGTATCTTGCAATCCTTATCGAGCGACTTCTCCAGGACCCACCACAAGGCTGGGATGAGGACAAGAAGTTGAGCCTTGCGTACGCAGTTCAGGTGCGCTATCAGAATCTTCACACCCAAATACCTACCGCTATCGAGTCAAAGCTACTACTAGTCGATCTCACAGATGGTACACGGAATCCTCTGGTTAAACTGATCCAACAGGCCGGTGTGCAGGGGACAGCAACAGTAGAGTCATGCAAAGAAATGCTTGCGCAAGCCGAAACGCGCGACATCAGTTACCAGCAGGTAGC
Source organism: Ophiosphaerella narmari (assembly GCA_028456235.1). Classification (NCBI taxonomy): domain Eukaryota; kingdom Fungi; phylum Ascomycota; class Dothideomycetes; order Pleosporales; family Phaeosphaeriaceae; genus Ophiosphaerella; species Ophiosphaerella narmari. Next base: position 555,182 of record JALNQA010000002.1, on the reverse strand, counting down.
CACAGCAATGCTCTTCTTGGCGCTGACGACTGGCTACAATGCGAAAAATTTCGTAGCCGCGTTGCGAGAACATCGCGCCGGACAACGATTAGACTGGCAAGATGTCGTACACGGATTTGACCGGGATCATCTTCACATCGAGAAACACCAGTTTCTGGCCATCTACGAAGCCCTGCTTCCTATTTCACAGGACACGGAAACTTTCGATATCCAATTGTTGTGGGGTGGTCAATGGCAACACGACTTGACACATCTATATTTCCTGTTATCCTTTTTGTCATGTACTCCTCAAGAGTTGGATGTGACACAAATCCCGCGCCTTCGTACATCCTACACATTGAGGACCTTCGAGAACGCCTCAGACGACGTGAAAGCCTTTGCAGAGCAAGCAACCAAGCATCCGTTTGTGTCACTCGATGCGACTAGCGCCCTCTTCAGCATGATTTTTAGGACATCCGAGACATATCACACCGCCCAGATCATGGGAATTCCTGACATGGTTATTAATCCTCACACGGCCGAATTTCTAGTCGCGGCAGCGGCAGTACCAAAGCCATGGGGAGCTTTACAGGAACAAGCACTCAAACAACTATTTGATCCATACTTCCACAAAAAGCTACCCATTTATAACTTTGTCCTTTACGGTCTTTGGCACCAGGATCTCCAATGGCTCATTGACCGATTTGTGGACGCGTATAACAACGATTCGATGTCCCTTACTTTGATCCTGGAGCACGCAGAGGCAAACAACTGGTTGGAGTCTTTGATTCGCAGCAATACTGACATCAGCTTGGACCTTGCTGCGCAAGCACATGCGCGCGGCAAGTTCGAGGTGGAACCTTGGCTTCAGCAAACCTTCGAACAAGCTGGCCCACTGTTTCGTCGGATCCTAACCAATTTCTTGACGGCTCGTGCTGCGGAAGAAATGCAACGCGTACGGGAAGACCACCACCCTCTGAGCCTGCCCTTGGCTGTGAAGACAGTCTACCCTCTACTATGGTTCCTTGCTGAGTGTGGATTGCCGGAACAAGAACTGCTACCCCTCCAACGAAACTGCATCCAAGCCTACCCGCGCTTGATCAACTATGGCGAAGGCGTGGACGATGTCATTGACGCCAACGGTCAGAGCGGGAATGCTCTGCCTGAGGACGCCGACAAGAAAATGCAGGAACATTTCAAGAATATGTACAGTGGCGAAAGCGATGTGCGCGATATCATTTCTGTGCTGAAGAAGTACAAAGAGTCGCGCGATCCGGCTGAACAAGAACTTTTTGCTTGCATGATCCACGGGCTATTCGATGAATACAATTGTTTCGGCGAATATCCTTTGGAGGCACTAGCAACAACTGCTGTGCTCTTTGGTGGTATAATCAACTTCAATTTGCTGTCACGGATCGCACTTCAGGTTGGCCTCGCAATGGTACTTGAGGCGGTCCAAGAATACCGACCAGACGAGTCTATGTATAAATTTGGATTACAGGCTTTACTGCATTTTTCGAACCGCCTGTCTGAGTGGCCGAATTATTGTGATCAGCTATTGATCGTTCCTGGACTTCATGGTACAGAAATTTTCTCCAAAGCCGAAGAAATCGTGGGACAACAGGTCGGTGAAGTCAATGGTGATGCAGGGCTCACGAATGGCAACGGTATCGAAGATGCTTTGCAGCAAGAATCAGCGATACCCAAATTCAACTGTCTTCACATTGAGCCACCTCTACGACCGGACTTGTACGAAGCGCCTGACGAAGATGTCCAAGACAGGGTTTTGTTTGTCCTCAATAACGTTTCTGAGCGCAACCTGCGTGACAAGATTGCTGATCTCACTGATGCGGTCGAGGATAGACATCACCAGTGGTTCGCCAACTACCTAGTAGAAGAACGCGCAAAGATGCAGCCCAACTTTCAACAGCTCTACCTCGATATCCTCGCCTTGTTTGATGACCGGCTCCTTTGGCATGAGGTTCTTCGGGAGACTTATGTCAGCATTATTCGTTTACTCAATACCGATTCGACGTTGGGCTCGACAGAACGTGGTCACCTCAAGAATCTCGGTTTGTGGCTTGGCTCTCTGACTATTGCCCGCGATCAGCCAATCAAGTTTCGAAACATATCCTTTAAAGACTTGTTGATCGAGGGGTACGATTCTGACCGATTACTGCTTGTGATACCGTTTACGTGCAAGGTGTTGATTCAAGCGGCGAAATCCACAGTCTTCCGGCCTCCTAATCCATGGATCACAGAGATTCTCGGTGTCCTGATGGAATTGTACCACTTCGCAGATCTGAAGCTCAATCAGAAGTTCGAAATTGAGGTTCTCTGTAAAGGACTTGATCTTGACCACAAGAACGTCGAACCAACAAATAGCATTCGTGCACGCCCACAAGCGGACGAAGAGTTCCTTGGCTCCATGGTCACGGATGGTATGGAGGCCTTTGGCGACATTTCCATCATGGGACTGAATCGTCCCCGCGGTCTCAACGAACGCTTTACACCTGCAGCTTTTACAGCTGCCCTGCCTGACTTCACAAATCTGCTCAAATTCCCGCCATCAGACAATAGCGTGGTTTCACTGGCTAGTTTCAAGAAAATCTTCCTCGCCGCGGTTACACAGTCAATTCAGGAGATTATTGCCCCAGTCGTTGAACGATCAGTCACGATCGCTGCGATTTCAACTTCACAGCTCATTAACAAAGATTTCGCAATGGAACCGGATGAGGAAAAATTTCGCAGCGCGGCCCATACTGTTGTGAAGGCTCTTTCTGGTGCTCTGGCTCTTGTGACATGCAAAGAGCCATTACGCATGAGTATTCAAAATAACATCCGTGTGATGGCTCGAGAATTACCAGACCAAGCGCTTCCCGAAGGCCATGTGTTAATGTTCGTTAACGACAACCTTGACTTGGTTTGCAACACCGTGGAACAGGCTGCTGAGATGTCATCTCTTGCCGAAATTGACATGCAAGTCGAAGAGGCTGTTCGTATTCGTCGCATGTTCAGAAGCACACGTCCAAATGAGCCTTTCAAGGACGCTAGCATCAGCCCATGGGCGTTCTATATTCCAGAGCCATACAAACAAACAACAGGAGGTCTCAACAGGGAGCAATTAGCTATATATGAGGATTTTGGGAGACAATCGCGTGGCGTACCACATGCCAACAACTCATCTCAGGATAGCGGTCGACAGATGCCTGACATACTTCAAGATACATTTCCAGTGGTTCCAAATCTGCCCACACCCAGTGCTGCACCGGCTGAGCCACGCCAACCAACACAGCAACCCCGTCTCCAAAGCCTGCAATCATCACAAGTTCCCCCAGCGCAACAGCAAATCAACGGCTACATGGAATCGTCTGGACCAGAGCGAGGCCAACGCAGCGCTGAAGAGATTCTTGGCGAACTTATGCGTGTTATCAAAGATGCTCCAGAAGAACGCATTAGTGATCTCCAGCCCAGCAGCAGCACCATACACCATGTGTTTGATCAGTTGATCTCAAGCATCGAGTTTGCTGGTCCCGATAAGGACACGTGGGCTTTTCGCATTGCTGGCCAAGTCACGAATCACCTCTTTTCCGATTCTTTGACCCGCTTAGAGCTTGAAGTGCTAGCTCATCTTCTCAGCCACTTGTGCCAATTGTCTGTGCAGACTTCACGACAAGTCTTGATGTGGCTTGCCGCACTTCACGAGGATGACCGCATCTTCAAAGCTCCCGTTATGGTAGCTCTTATGGAAGTAAGCCTCATGGACATCCATCGCCTAAACACCACGATTGCGAAAGCCATCCAAGATCGACGCATTGCCGCAGTCGAGATGCTCGCGAGTCTCATGGACGCGTTGCTGCTTAACGAACACCCAAGCGCATTCCGTGCTGACTTTGCTTTGAGCATCGACGCTCTTACCAACTGGTTAGCGGAGGAACCATCCTTGGAGTTGGGTAAGCGTATCGTTGCCAACTTGCAGCCATCGCCCAATGATCTTTCCATGACACCACCAGCGAGTGGGAACAAAGACCAACTAGAGTACGTTTTCGAGGAGTGGGTACATCTCCAGCATGCAGAGACACCAATAAAGCCGATTAGTGCTTTCATCTACCAGCTGCAGAAACAGAAGGTCATGGAAACTCAGGAAAGTTCGATTGAATTCATTCGCACCTGCATTGATGCCTCGGTGGTCGCGTATGAGCGTGAACACTCGCTTCCGTACGGTACTGGCAATGAAAACTTAGCCACCGTGAAGGTTGATGCGCTTGGAAAATTGATCGTCGCCCTAGTAAAGCACCAAGGAGAACAGGATGGTGCTGCCACAGAGAACAAGGCGAAGTTCTTGGACCAGATACTGGTCGTTGTTGTTTTGGTACTTTGCAATCACCACAACACTCGCGGAGAGGCCTTCAACCAGAAGGTTTTCTTTAGACTCTTCTCAATCATCTTGTTCACATTGGACAGCGCTGTCAAAGATGAAGCCCTGGCTGATATTAAGACCGATCTTTTCCTTGCCGTCGCTAGAGCATTGCTGATACTGCAACCAAGCCACTTCCAGCGCTTTGCCTTTTCGTGGTTGGCGCTGCTTGCTCATCGGACCCTCATCCCCGCCATGTTAGAAGAGGGGCAGAACGACGAGCGCTGGGTTGTCTATGCCAAGCTTATGGAGACACTTTTGTTCTTCACTGGGCAGCTTATCAAGCCGACTGGTGAAATGCTCATAACTCATCATTTCTACCGTGGCGTTCTACGTGTGCTACTTGTTATTCATCACGACTTTCCAGAGTTCCTTGTTGAGAACCACTTCAGGTTCTGTAACAGCGTTCCAATGCACTGCACGCAGCTGCGCAACTTGATAGTCAGCGCATATCCGTCAAATACGCAGGACATGCCGGACCCTTTCGTGGCAGGTCTCAAGGCGGAACGCCATGAGCAAACCCTCCCGGCCCCAATAATCCGTGCCGACGTCGGACAAGTCCTTGCCAACGCAGGTATCAAAACTGTGGTCGATAATCTGCTAAAAAGCCCTGACATGAAGCAACAAGATTTGGACAAAGTCTTGGCTGCTATCTACTACTCAGAACCCAAGTCGACCTCCTTTGAACTGCGACCTATTACAGCCGACCCAGTCTTGATTCAAGCAATCACGCTGTACATCGGTATCGCGACTCTGGGCGAGGAGGATGCTAATGCGTCACTGTTCGACGCTGATAGTGCAGCAGCTACACTTATAGAGAAACTTGCCAAGGAGTTCCACCCGGAGGCACGATTCCACTTCTTCAGCGCAATCGCAAACCAGCTCCGCTTCCCGAATACACACACTCGTTTCTATAGCTACGCGTTTCAACACCTCTTCGATTCGGCGAACGGTGACTCACAGATCCAGGCTACTATTATAAGAGTGCTTTTGGAGCGCCTACTTGTCCACCGGCCTCATCCATGGGGACTTATCATCACACTACTTGAGATTTTGAAGAGCCCGAACTATGATTTCTGGGAACTGCCATTTATGAAGTCAGCACCTGAGGTACGTTTTTCTCTAATGAGTTACTTGTTGAGCTATACTAACGTATTTCAGGTTGAGCGGCTCCTCAATGCTCTCTTTACAAACGCACAACAGAACCGCGACCTGTAGCTTACAAGGCTTGCAAAGGCCAAGTCGATACCACTACTTTCGATCTCCAAGCACACGAACGCGGTCTGAGACCTTTTAATTAATGCATTTTTGTGCGCAATAGGGTTTAGAGACTATGTCTTGGGGTCTCCTTCACCGCCTCGGCGCCTAATTCTTTGCTCACCTCGACGTAATACTCAAATATTTGTTATTCGCTCGCTGGCTTTCCGTTGCCAATTCTCATGAGGTCTTCTCGGCTGGCAGGCATATATAGGCACCACGACAACGGCACGCTGTCACAGGAAATGGGTTGCTAGGAAAAAAAGGACAAATGGGGTTTTGGCTCGACACCCAGTTGGCGACTCAAGTTTCCAAAAGCAAGGCGTTGCCGGATTTTCTTTCATTTTGTATTCGATTCATGGGGAGATGGGGTTTATTAGCGTATCCCGGTTATGTGGAGCCTTTGCCCTGCGTGAATTCGTGTAGAATAAGCATTTGTATGGCGAACTGTCGGCTATGAAGGCGGGAATGCGCAAGCATATACTGTACGTGTAGGATATCATGATAGTGTTAGTGTTTACAACTTTGCCAACCCAGTGCAACCATGTATGAGTGAAGTGTTTTGATAGAGTAGAGTGGGAACCGGTCTCTGACTACTATTTCGTTGGCTATGTTGAAAGCTCGACGCTGACTACTCAATGATGCAATATTCTATTTCATGCGTATAATCTTGGTAAGTGGATCTCTATATTTTATTCAAGTTTCTACGTCAACGAGTATAAATACCACTAAGATTACTTAGTATTTACATATATACATGGGGTCTCGCCCCCGACACTACCGGCACATCTACATCCCCCGATAATAGAAGCAAATCCTGCTCTATCCCCTCTAGTCAGGCTCAGAAACGTCATCCCAGCCGCGCGTCACTAGATGGCCTCGGAACACACAACCTCCGTCGAGGAATGACCGTATACCCACAAGTCAACCCACCACCAGCGCGCAAGCCTCAAAAATAATCTTTAGACATTGGAGCAGCCGCCAATCCCAGCAGCGCAAGGCGAAGTTAAGAGTATATACACAATTATATCATAAGACGCACATTCCACGCTGAAACAAACCAAAAAATAAGAAAAAAAATAAAAAAATAAAAAGCCATGGGTCCCTCGCCCCTCCCATGCCCGCCCAAAAGCTACCCTTTTTTCTTTCCCCCCCCCCTTTTCTCCCCAACTACTCGTCATCTGGTCTCGAGTAGTATCTCGGCCGCGAGCCCGACCCCGTGCGCCCTCGCTGCTCCTCCTCCTCCCTATCTCCCCCTCGCACAATCCTCATGACCTCCCGCGTCTGCCCGTTGAACGTGACGATGATTTGTAGCGGGACGAGCGGGATGGTGTTTGCGTGTGGGGATGTTGGCGACGGGGGTTCGGAGTGCGAGTGGGGGGATGGGGAGCGCGATGGTGAGGACATGGTGTGTGTGTGTGTGTGTGTGTGTGTGTTGTATATGAGTTGGTGGTAGGTATGCCGGGTCGATACACGGAGGATTGAAAGTGTAGGGTTTGCAAAATGGTTTGTTTGGTTTTGAAGCGAGATGGGAAGCTGTTCTGGTGTTTTGTTAGCTGTTGTTCAAGTATTGAATCCCCCTGCTTCCTTGATATCCCTCGGAGTCACCCCCGTGCTTGCTTTGGAAAAAAAAAAAAAAAAAGAAAAAGGGTAGCAGGTTGTCCTACCCCGGATACCTAATAGTCTACCCAAGTGAAGAAAACAAACATAAACAAACGTACCTTTCCCAGGCCAAATAAAAACACCGTTTCCAACACTAACTCAAGTTCTCAAAAATTATGTATTTTAGTCTACAAGCAAAGTCTTGGTTTTGCAAAAAGTACTTGCTTACCCCACAAGATATATCTCTTTCCCTTTCCCCCCCCCCTTCCCCTCTGCGCGAATTTGACTCTCATTTCCACACGTGGCTGTGTTTCCGCGTCAGCGCTCCAGCGTCATCGCTCCCGAGGCCACCGAAGCCTGCGCCATGCCGCAAAGCCGTTGTGTGGTCATCGCGCCCAACACATCATTTGCACACACTAACCACACTAACACAATAACACATACACACACACACATATATATATATATATATATACATACACATACCCTATCGCCTATTCTGTGCTGTGCTATACGCTGCCTATCCGGGCTTTTCCTAGTCTATCTATAGCCGTCCGATCGGTTCTAGGGGGGAGCGCGGCGATTGGTCGGAGTCGTCGCCACGCACTTCCCTATTTGGGAGCATGGGTTTGAGGCCGAAAGGTTTTAGTTTGCGAGGGCGTAGTGCGGGTGGCGGTGGTGTATTGTGATTGTGGACGCGCGGATGTTGGGGGGAGAGTGCGATCCCGCACGGCAATGCTTTTTCCATTGCGGACCGGACTTCCGTTACGGCCGGGCGAGTTTTCTCAAAGGGTGACGATGTTCGCGATCATCATCCTAATGTCTATCGAACTCGTATTTCTTGTTTGCGGGTGTGGTGGTCTTGGCGGTTGATCCGGGCGGGCATGACTTCAGCGATCACGAGAGCTGACGAGATCTCTGACACAGGAATTGAGAGACAATGGATTAACACGTCGCGAACAGGCTTGTTTCACCTATAGGCAGCCAGATGGCTAGGGCTCGCTTCGTGTGCCTATTGGTCGGTGTGGCTTACCTTACCTATTCGATTAGAGGAGTGATGCATGTGCGTGGCTTGCCTTGCGTCTGCGCCTTGTAGATTGACATTGCAAAAGTAACGATTGTTGAGACATTGAATTCAGAAATGGTGAATACAGAGGTTATGCAGCCATGCTGCGACTCCTACATCAACCCACACAGTTCAATGAATTGTTTCGATTCACACGCCCCCATACTGAGTGCTATCCAATATATTGGTCCCTACTCATACATTCTCAGCCCAAAAACAGCCCAGCTGGACCGACTCATGGCGAAAGCTCGTAATCCCAAAACTCCAGCGCAGCGTAAAACAGCAACGGGACCAGCCCAACCTATCCTTGCAACCTCCTAACCCTCTGCCTTCCTACACTCCCCGTTCCTCAACCCCCTCACCAACTGCCTGCCCATTATCCTCTTCAACTCCTTCGCGTAATCGGCCATGCGCATCCTTGTCTGCTCATCATCAGACTTGCCCTCGTAAGCCTTCTCCTCGTACGGCGGTGGAGCATCCATGTACTGTGCACACTCGGCTTCAATATGGTGCGCCTTGTGGTCGTCGTGTATTGAGTCTGCGCGCGCGCGAGGATGTTGCGCGGCGATGCTGCCAGGTGGTGGGAACGATGTGTATTGTGGTAATGCGTTGTCTTTGTTGTGTTTGCTTGATGGTGTAGATGCACGGCGATGGCATTCGCGCTCTGAGACACTGACTTCGGGATAGTGGTCCATTATATATATACTAGTTTATTCGGCACAATTTTTGCGCCGAGTTTAGGATGTTGCCGGCCAAAGATATCGATTGCTGGATCCATGGGTAAAGGCGGATTCGCCGATTTAAGGCCCGAATTTGCTAGGCATGGCGGTGCATGAGAGTGAAGGGTAGCTTGCTTCGACGTCATTGTAGCGTTATGTGCCAAGTGAGGCTTTGTCTGCGATTACCGGATAGGGCAATGATTTGATGGCCAATCATCGATCGTTGCCATGTTGGTCGCGAACAAGTGACCATGCATAAACAAAAGCGCCGCCCGCGGAGGTCGAGGTAAGCAGGGTGGTGGCATTTGATATCACCGGTATGATGTCACGCATGGCAATGTGCGGCAAAATGATGTTTGGGCATCGGAAAGAGTGCGCCAATGCGCAAAAGTTGGTGGCAGCGATGGGTATCTTATGGATGTGCGCGGATGATCCCTACATAGAGTAGATAGGTAATGCATCTACCCTCTCAGCAACGCTCTAGCCTTCCTTCGCATCCTGCCTACACCCTTCAGTCCCCTCGTGCGCTCTAATTCAGTTTCTGTTGGTGCGTTGAAGTTCCCACTGAGTCGCCTGATTTCGCCCTGTGGATGCGATGGCGTCAATTGACAGGAGTACTCTGGGCTCGCGACGCTCCTCGGACGCTCCACGTAGTCGTGTGATGGCCTGGAGCGGACATGTTCGGTTTGTGAGGTATTGTGTGGTGGTGGGGAAGTAGGAGGTTGATGTAAGTCTGCACGTTTTCGCGATGGTGAGGGTTGATGTTGGGTGGTGTTTGATGATTGTTGGGCTGGTGGTGTGTGAGTATGAGACAGACCAGTTAGAGGGAGCAGTATCACCCACCTTGTTGTCGTTGAGATTCATCCCATTCCTCTTGTCTTCTCTTGTTCTCTGGCACGCGGCTTGCACTCTTACAGAACAGCGCGTTCATCATGTCGAGCAGCTACTTTGGTAGACGGAGGATTGCGATGCTGTGACCAAGTCTACTTGACGACCGCAAGGCTCCTTACTTAACCGTTTACCCTCCTTTGATCCTCTCTTCCAACCAGCATGTGGCGCTCCTGTGGCTAGCGTCATTGACTATGGGTTCCCAATCAGGATCGGATGTCGGGTCGCTCAGCCCCGCTGAAAGTCAGCACCGCCATAAGTCTTCAGCTCGGCTTACACAACCTTTGAATGTGCATACTCAGTAGCAATGGATTGGGTATCTACTCAGCCTAGTGCGCCAACTATGTTATATATAATTACAGCCTTGCATCATTCATACGTGTTTTCATAAGGGTCTGCATCGTCGATATCGTCGTCCTCGCCGTTGTCAAAGTACTGCTCGGCATTGTAGTCGTCGTCGGACTCCTCTGAGTCGGTCGAGACAGCCGACCAATTGTCTTCCTCATCCACGGCGTCTGGCTTGTCGTCGTCGGCCTCTTCCTCGTCGTCGGCGGCCTCCTCGTCCTGCTCCTCCTCGGCGCGTGCTTCGGCGTCGTTGGTGCGGTCCTGCTCGGCCATGATCATGCGCTCAATGTGCGAGACGGCGCTGATTTTGGTGACGCCCAGCGTCCTGCGCTTCTTGGAGGGGTTGCCGTCGGGCTTGGTGCCGTCGAGCGTGGGGCGCAATTCCGGCGGGAAGAGGTCGGTGACATATGGGCGCGCGTCCAGCTTGGGCAGCCGCCGCCGCACTTTGAGGTACTTGGCCGAGAACGTCTGGTTGTCGGTGAAGGGATTGAACAGCGAGGCCTCGGTGGGCGCGGGCTCACTGGCCTTGCGCTTGAGCCCGGTCTTCATGCCGTCGTTGAGGATGGTGTAGAAGGGGCCCTCATGGATGCGGTCGCGCACGGCGAGGTAGTGCGATACGACGCCGTCCTCGTGGGCCGTGGGGGGAGGTGCCTGCGGAGGGGGTGCTTCCTGGCGTGGTTTTAGCATCATCAAACAAGAGAATGACAAAACAGAATCATAAGATAGAATACACAACATAGTGCATTGAATACTCACAGGAAAGCGCTCGGCCGGCCCCTTCTGGATGTCGAGGCCTGTCAAGTCCCAGGCCAGCTCAGTGCCAGCAATCGTCACCGTGCCTGACCGCGGATTGAAGCCTCCGCGTCCGCCACGTGCACCGCCTCGCCCACCTCTGCCAGCCATTGCAGTCAGATAGGCCCTGTGCACTTGTGATTGACCAGATGTCTTTGCAAAGGACAAAGATTGTTTTTCTTTGGTCAAATGGAAGAGCTAGATGGTTTTCTATAAATTATCTGCCGCGGTTGACTGGTTGGGCGGGGCGCCCTAGCGATCCCTGCTTTCACCTCTCTCCCCGCCTCCGCCTGCCGTGCTGCTTCCGCCGTGCATAGGGCTGCAGCCATCCAGAGTCGGGCTAGGTCGATCCATCTACAGTCTGCAAGTCTACCATCAACTTCGCCATGGCCGCTTCCCCCGTCCTGCAAGACGTCTCGGCCCATCTCGACAAGATTGAACAAGACGCCGCAATACCCCTCGACACTGATCTGCTCGAGAAGGCTGAACTCTTCACAAATACACCAGAGTACCGCGACCAGCTATGGACAGAGACCCAGCCGCTGTTCCTGCAAGTTGCTGCCATACTACCCGCCCTCCAGCAGGATCCATCCCCCCTAATCCACTTCGTCCTCAAGCTAGCAGAGCCATATCGCTTTGAACACATCAAGGACATCGATTTTGAAATCGGCCTGGACCTGCAGGCTTCTCCCTTCCACGGCCTCCTCCTTACCTTGTTGGGCAAGGCAACCGCTAACAGCGTCGATGCCCAAGCACTTGCCAACAGACCTAGTGTCATGGCATCCATCGTTCGCCTGTGGTTATGCACTGCAGATACCGGCATAGCTGCACAAGCCGAAAACTTGCTCTTGTCTTTTCTCCAAATCTCCAAAAATGAACCTGCTCTGCTTTCGACACAGGACCCATCGCACATGTACGGCCAAGCCCCAATGTGGCGGCGGTTGTTTGGCGACCGAGACATCGTTTCGCTGTACTACAGCTACACCTCACCCAAGCAACTCTCTTCACCTTCTTTACCAGTACTGAGCAAGCGAGATACCACGGTTGCCCAAGCTAGGTTGCTATCTTGGCTACCTCAAGTAGGCGCACTGGATTGGACCACTGTCGTGTCCTCCCACAACGTCGACCTTGAACGCGAAATTGGATTAAAAAAAGGCCAGGGTCTGCTTCACTATGCTGCACTCAAAATGGTGGATAAAGAGGATGATATTCTTATGCATATGACGTTGATTAATTTCTACGACGTGCTCGTTACCACTGTCAAATCGCCCTTTTTGTAAGCTTCCAGCACCCCCGTGACTTCGACTCTTAAAGCTGATGGCCCAAGAAAACTCGACTCAAGTCTATCACTATCCTTCCTCCAAACAGAAGGCATCCACAAATCCATCATCGACTTCCACACATCCGACACCCCAAGTATGGAACACAACTTCCTAAGCAGTCGCACAGCCCAATACATCAGCGACTACATCTCCTTCTACCCCTCCACCTTCGAACACAGCCCCGACCTCCAAACAATCCAAAACTATCTCCAACGCGCCCTCGTCAAATCCGATCCATCCGACCTCTCCATCCTCGCCATCATGCCCCGTCCCACCCTCATCCACTCCACCGATTCCTCTCCCCTCATCCTCGCCCTCTACACCTCCCGCACCACCCCCTTCGCCCTCAACACCCTCGCATCCATATTCCACGGCCCCTCCCAAGACCTCACCTTCCCGTCCCCTGAATCCGTACACCCCCGCGTCCAATCCGAAGCCATCTACGCCCGCTTCCTCACCGCACTCTACTTTGCCCACAACCCAACCATGTTCGCCCACCTCGCCGCACACATAAACACCCCCGCCATCCATGGAACAGCCCTTGCCTCCCTCGCCCTCATCCGCGCGCTCCTCACATCCAACTGGGCCCTCCCCCCACCCGACTGGCCCGCGCCGCCGTCCCTCCATCTCGAAGCCTTTCCCGCAACGGGCCTTGCGCTCATTCTCGATCCGCGCTTGAGCGCCGGCGTGATTCCCGCGCTGCTGAAAGGTGCAGAGGGGGGTATGGCGGACAGTGAGAGTCCCGCGTGGAAGGTGGCGGTTGAGCGGTTTGACGTTTTGCGCGTGTTGGGGAAGAAGATGGAGGAGGCTGGCGTTGGAGGTGAGGTTGAGGGAATGGTTAAGAGGAGGGTTGCGGAGGGCGTTTGGGGGAAGGATGGGGGTGTGGGCGGGAGGGTTGGAGTTTTGGACACGTAGGGTTGGGATATCTTTACTTATGATACCACGCAGCAACATGAAGTCTTTCATAGTATGAGTCTTTCTAGTACAACAAAACTCCGGAAGTTTTGGTAACAGACTTGTTGGTGATACAGATTCGACGACTTATGAATGAGTCTTGACGCTCAAAGTGCACTACATATAGTTTATGTTCGTACCTACCCTTTTACCTTTTACACCTTGTCACCAGCGTAGGATTTCTTTCACTGACATTAAATACATTACCTAAATACCCAAAACGCCCCAAAAATGTCAAAAATTCATCATATTACACCGTACTCATTACCCACCTATCCCAAGGCGTCAAAGCTTTGACAGGAGCCCTTTGTTCGACTATATATCGAAAATATAACCCAGCGACCGACATCGAGGATGCTTCTGATCTAGAGGATAGGCTCGCAAACCTATCGGACGTTATTGATAGCCTCTTAGTATATCTATCTGAGTTCTATGATCCCCAAGCTTTCGCAAACTTCTATGACCCTGACGTAGAGGCTTTCACATTATCTATATATCAGCTAGAGCCATACGAGGAAACAACTCGTATAGAACGGAAGAGTACCTTGGTCATTGTAAGCTCTAATACCTGTCACAATAGTCTCACCTTTTTTCTTTTTTTTTTTTTCTTTCCTTTTTCTTATCTTTTTCTTTTTCCTTTTCAGTATTTTAGATTATGCTATTGTTTCTACTAGTGTTTTTGGCCATCCATAAACAACGATGGATCGAGGGGTAAAGAGCAGATTTTACCTACTTGGAGAATGCTAGAAGTTTCACCCAACGCTGAATGGAAATTGCTAAACGAGGGACGTACTATCACTTCAAATACTGCAAACTCTACGGTCTGTGAGTACTCTTTAGCTGCAAGTTTCATATTTGCAAGGAAGCTTAAATAAGAGCTCTGGGAACCACATCTCGGCTTTGGGATTCGCATCGTGACTACCAGAAGTAAGCAGGTTCGGCAAAGTACTGTGGAACGCAGGTCGCTTTTGGAGAAGTAGTGAATCTTATCAGATGGTAATTTTATCATTTATATCTTGTAAATGTGTCAGTTGATTACACTAATTATCGTCTCGACAATTCGGAGAGTATATGCACCCGAAAGTATGCCAGAGGAGTTAAGTATCTTCTTTGCCGATCGGGTAGCTCGGACACGATAATTAAGTTAGGAAAATTCAAAACAATCTATCCATTATTTCGCGAGGAGAGGACCTACTTGTTGCAGAAGGTCTACAAGGTAGGATCCTGCAAAATTGTGTCAGGTCTTTAGATAATACGAGGAATAATTTTCTCGAGGAAATCAAGGAAAGGATCTTTTTCTAATGATTTTCGTCAATGAATTACTAGTAGTAGTTGATAGTCTGAGTAAATACTGAGCGCCTGAGCATACTCTGGCCCTACGGATTTTATACAACAAGAGCTTGGATCGCACACTTATTTTTACATTTCACAAAATCACTATATTTATTCGGAGGCCTTTCTAGCAAAATTCGCATAGGCCGGTCGTATACTAGTCATTCTCATGGTCGGTATTATGACTACTTTTGAGCTTTTTGCGACTAGTCTTGTTGAACAACAAAGAATGGAATAAGAGGCAAGGAGCGACCATCGTTGAGACCTACTACTACAGTATGTAAAAGGAACTCTTGCTTATCGTCAAACGGCTTTTGTTGAATGTTTTTGGTCTAACTTCCCTTTCTGTGCCCTAGAGTCTAAGCGGTGTGAATTCTGCACAATATATTGATCCCCGGCTATTCAATATATTGCAGCAAAATTAGAAGTTTGCTACCCTAACAGTATTTTCATTCGTCCTCTATGATGGACCTGTTCTAAGCTAGGCATTGACAAATGCCAACATGTAACTTGTGTTCGTTTGCATAAGTCAATATTCCTATGCATTGATGGGGTTGAGTTGTACAAAAAATACACGACTTAAATGGACAGGGCTGATCTTCAATGGCGTGCTCATAGTCCCACGTAATAATTCTTTCACAACAGCTTTCTCGTAGTCACTACAAATAACTTGCGCATGTGTTCGTGGACCATTTACTACATCCAAAATCGCAGCTATCGGCCTCTTCGCAAATATCGCGCAATACTATCTCAATCAGTTATAACCACTCCCTGTGGCTTGTCATGTCCTCGAGTGCTATAATGTTCTGGAGAGTGGTTGTGGATCCTAGGTTCTCAGATAAAGGGTCGACTGGGCCTCCTTTCTCCGTGCCCAGGAATAACGGTATCCTAGGATCGTCGACAACCCCAAGATCAATTTTTTTTTTATTTTTCGACATATTTATGAGGACGACATGAAAAATTATCAATATGGACCGATGATATCTCGCGTGGATAACGCCGTTACCGTGAGTCCTAGAATACTACTTGTTAAAATCGGTACATACTAACAGTGTTGCTAGTGCGGGTTTTATAAGAAAGTAGAGAAGGTGGGACCTAATCGTTGGGACTTTCCAATACGATATGACCTAATAACTGTGGAATACGGCAGCACGTGGCGGGTGGCTGTTGGCGCGTTCGAAGTTGCCTTACCAGAAAGTGAAGTCTCTTACGTACCTTTCATGAAATATATGCACAACAATAAGGTACAAACAAGAGCACCTGGCAAAAATACATATCATTCCTACTTGGCCGAAAAGTACGCTGGATTATTTGCTTCACGCTTGGTGGGCATATTAGGTTTGGCGGCCGATAGCTCGGGTCTCTACGTTCTCAATACATTCGATGACACGCCCGCGACGGATTATCATTGGGAAACGGAATCTCGTATTCATTCCGTGACTCGATCTGTAAGGGCGATGTTCTCCTCTTTTAAGCGTGGATCGGTTGGAAAAAGCGATTTTCTTTATCCTACAGACTACAAAACTCTTGACTCAGCTATTGACCACAAAACTTGTGCAAAATCCGGTGCCAATGAACTCCAACTGTCCAGATATTTCGATCTCGTTCCAAAAGCCGGAAACCATGTCATTCTTCATGGCTTTTTGCACATGTGACAGGTTTCCGCAGTTGCCATGCTTACCCCAACCCCAGGAAATGAGCTTGCGTGTCTTAGTCACCGCGAGAACATGCTCTGAGCCAACGGAAATCTTGTCAATTAGTGGTAGACTTGGTGGTACGAGCTCCCACAGTGTATTTCTGCCCCATGCGACGAGCTTCCCATCCCCAAACAGGATAAAGACAGCGTACCAGGTTGCACCAATATCTTTCCATTCGGAAATGTTATGCGGCATTCCAGACACAATGTTGAACTTGTCTTTCCCAAGCACGGCGTGCTCGCCAGTAGACGGAGGACCAACTAGGTACGTGAAGTCTTTCCCACAGACGACTCGCACTGGCCTGAATGGAATACCTTCAATTCTAGTAGGTGAGGTGACTTTGCCGAAGAGTTGTGGGCCTAGCTGCCCCAGTCGTGCTTTACCCCACCCATACACAGACCCATCCTCGAGCACGGCAACATAGTGCCATACACCAGCAGCAAAGTCGATTACTTTACCTGGCAATGAGCCAATATAATGTAGATTCACGCCGTCAGCTGCCGGCGCACTCGAAAGATTGTCCTCGCGACCTGGTTCGCCCCATTGACCAGAGCCTCTGATGTAGATCGAACTTTGTGCGCCTGTCTTTTCGACGACGATGAAAGCGGACGATTCGCAAGTGGCAGCAACAAATGAAATACCATCTGCCAATTTTTTGAAAACCTTGAGGTGTGAGTTATGTTCTCCCTTGGTGACGAGCTGGCTTTTGCGGTTGTCACCAACACCGTACACTTTTCCGTCGCCAGCCAAAACAAGCGTGTGGTTGTCTCCCCCAAGAATACTTCGCAGGTCTTTCAATGGGGGAGGATCAAGCACTGTGGTAGGAACATCGACAATTTCTGCGGCGGGTATACCTAGTTGGCCTTCGCCATTACTACCGAATACGTGGAGTTGGTGGGACATGTTGCGGGTGAAGTGCTGATGTTTCGTTCAGGCACAGAGCCATCTTCATGTTAGGACATCAAGAAAGAAGAGATTTTGTGAAAATGGTACAGACATATTGGGGCAATCAAGAACGGTAGTATCGAGTTGCTCCTCAGAGGTGCTGCGTTGCACGTGGTAGAAGGCTAACGTAATCCGATCCCAAGGACGCTAGTCGCTAAACTAGCTGGTGGTCTGTGCAGCCCACACAATTTCGACGTCGCTAACCCAAGCAACTTCGCCTACGACGACGACAATCGAAAAAAACGACACGCCCACCACCCACACGCACGCAATCCCATAGTCGCCCAACATGGCTTCCCAGAGCGTGCAATGCTTCGGCAAGAAGAAGACTGCGACTGGTATGACTACCTTACCTCGCCGACCATTGTAGAATTGAGCTGAGCTAACCCTCTATCAACAGCTGTCGCTCACTGCAAGGTACGCTAATACTGCCACGACGAAGCGCGCATTCGAACAATATACTGATAATGCCTTTCAGGCCGGAAAGGGTCTTGTTAAGGTCAACGGAAAGCCTCTTTCCCTCGTCCAGCCCGAGATCCTGCGATTCAAGGTCTACGAGCCCATCCTAATCCTCGGCGTTGACAAATTCGGTACGCACCCGCCGCACATACTCGCAAATGCGTAATTTGGGGGAATATGGTATGCTGACAAAGTTGGGCAGCCGATGTCGATATCCGCGTCCGCGTCTCCGGCGGTGGTCACACCTCGCAAATCTACGCCATCCGTCAAGCCATTGCCAAATCCATCATCGCCTACTACCAGAAGTACGTCGACGAGCACTCGAAGAACCAGCTCAAGCAAGCTCTCGTCCAGTACGACCGCACACTACTCGTTGCCGACAACAGGCGGTGCGAGCCCAAGAAGTTTGGTGGTCCAGGTGCGCGTGCGAGGTACCAAAAGTCGTACCGTTAAGTGGTACATATGTGGAAAGGTGTATGGGGAGCATGGAGCGGTGTTCATCCTGGGCTTTTTCATGGGTCTCTCCTACTATTCGAGATTGCGTGACACAGCACTCTGTGGGTTATCACGAGCAGCATGGATCGAATGATCGAATCTCGAACCTTGTGACGATAAAAACGAATACATTGGTTGCAAGACAAATCGAATGGCATGAAAGTTGAAGCTATATGTGACATGGTTATGATAGGCCTGGGCCGGACACATGGTACTAGTTCTGCTAATGACACCTGATCAGCGTGCCAAGCGAAGCTAGGCGTTATGAACTACATCCAGTGAATTGAAGTGTTTTTTTGAGCCAACAAAGTGGCTAAAGTGGTAAGAGGCCGTATTTCGCATCAATAATTCCTAAACGCTGCCCTCCCAGGCTCCATCGCTCATTCATGCATTACAAAGATAACTAGCTAGATCGGCGACGGATTGCATTCACACTAACAACACCCTCAGCATACCACAACAGAAAACAACGGAAAACGTGGCTAACCATCGCTTCCGTTGCTTCTGAAAGCAGCACATAGCGCAGCGTACTGATGAGTGAGATCCAGCACATGTTGCGGTAAGCTGGTACCCTGAATGATGCTACGAATTTTGACCGCGCCTTCTTCCTCGATGAGTTTGCGAATGGTGAAGAGCAACGAGGGCGAGAACTGCGAGCATTAGCAAAGAAATTTTAATCGGGATACATTTGGCTTGACCTACCTCGGAATACCAACGATACTGCCATGTAACCAATCTGATCAAAGCTGCACATGCGTCTCTCGTCTTACCCTTGTCTTCACCCACAAAGCCATACTTTAGCACGCCGCGCATCGCTTTGGGGCTGAAGCGTATCTGGAGGCAACTTTCGTATGCTTCAAGAGCCTCGTCTTGGTGGTGCAGACGCTCCGCCAATTCACCCAGAATTTCCCACTCTTCTGCGGATTTCTTGTAGAGCAGTTGTTGTTGCCGATATTGAGCCATCTCGGTGCGCCAAATGGTGTACACACGCAGATCTTCGTAAAGCACCATGAAGAGATTGTCTAGCCAGCGTTCGCAAAGACGCTTGTTTTGGAAGTGGGTGTAGTTTGGTTGCGACGGATCGGTGTTGTTCGAGGTAGAGGGGAGGGGATGTGGGTCTTCGGAGCCGGCTTTGACGACTTCTGAGGCGACGGTGTGGCCTGGCTTCTCTATCGATTCTTCTGCGGCTGCCACTATTGGGGAGGTGGAAGATTCTCCGTTGATGTTTGTTCTATCGATGGAGGAGCGTTCTTCGACTTCGCCATGACCGTTGCCATTTAGTTGAGCGCTGGATCCAGGTGATGGCGAGCGCAGTGCAGTGGTGCTGGCACTTCGAGAGTGTGGCTGCTGACCAGTCTTCTCGTGGCGGTATTCTTCCTCCATGACAAAGACTTGAGACCGTATCTTGAGTAACTGATCCCAGCCAATTTTCTTGGTTATCTCAGTGAGGAGAATGTAGGCTTTCAGGAAAGTGCCTTTAAAGCCAGCTGCGTGTAATTTTTTCAAGGTCGGGTGTACGAGCTCCATATCATCAAGATTACTGTCTTCAATCTCGTCACACACAGCCTCTGGCATGATGGGTAGAAATACTCTTTGTGGTTCAGGCATCCGTGGTGCATCCTTGTCCTGGTATGTGAACATGGGACATGAGTTGAGTGT
Source organism: Ophiosphaerella narmari (assembly GCA_028456235.1). Classification (NCBI taxonomy): domain Eukaryota; kingdom Fungi; phylum Ascomycota; class Dothideomycetes; order Pleosporales; family Phaeosphaeriaceae; genus Ophiosphaerella; species Ophiosphaerella narmari. Next base: position 535,254 of record JALNQA010000002.1, on the reverse strand, counting down.
TAATAATGCCAGATCCCATTGCTCTAGGCTCACATAGATTTCTGCGAGGCGTGCCCAGGTGCCAAACTCGCTGGGGGCGGACACTACACTTCTCTTAGCAATTTCGAGGGCCAGATCGCCACGGCCTTTCTTATTACAGAAGTCTGCTTGGCAATCAAGCAAGGAATAATCCATTGGCAGATCTTGAATTGCTTCGTGGAGCAACTGTACTGCCTTGACCTCCTCGTCGGCTTCAATGTACACGCGCGCAAGGAGGGACGAGATTTCTGGGTCGCGAGTTCGTAGCTTTTCGAAGAGGTTGATGCCCGATGCATATCTGCCTGTGGTCTGAATATAGCTAAGTAGCCCCGTAGTCAAATGGTTAGAGACGAGGTTGGGGACTTGGATCTCAGGATCAGATCCTAGTTGCCAGCCTAGCGCATATCAGCCTCACGCAGCCAACGAGGCATAGAATTACTGACCGCTGAAAAATAAGCGCTCAGCAGCATCCAGGAATTTGTGCTCGCTCTCAGTGCTCGTGATAGGATTGAATCTGCGAACGCCGACAATTTTCTTAATAGTGTCTCCAGAACCATCGTCTGCGTAGGAATATGCGCGGAGAACACTACACAGATAAGTCTCTAACCACAGATCGTCGGTCGCGACCCTCTTGTCGCCACGTTCGTCTATGCAGTAGCTTTCTACGGTGCCAGGAATGTAGACCTGAACGCGCATGTCTAGTCGTGAGAAGGCATTGTAGCAACTGACCTGTCAGCGATGCCCGTATATCTTGTTTGCGTCGCATACCAGTAGAGCCCAGATACGACCTTGTGTTGCTTGTCGTGTGTCGAGTATGTGAGAGTGTTGATATAGGCGGCTAGACTTGCTGACGAAGATGCATCTATGCCCGAAACATGGTGGTAGACGCCGACCTGTTTCGTTGCAGACTTGACGGGCTGTTTGATGAGATGGACAAGATCTGGGGGGCCTAGCTCGCGGAGTGTTTGGAGTGACTCTGAGCGAGCCTCGATAGCCGTGTGGAGTTCATCCTCATAGATTCTGGAGAGAGGTTAGTATTGCAATCGTTGTGTATACACGGCCTGCTATCTCTTTGCTGGATATAAAAAATGTCGAAATACGAAGGGGACGTGAGGTGAGTTGGCACTTGAGCGAGATATGATATATAGATTGGGTCTATGAATGGTGTAGGCATACTCAGGAACAGCGGGAGCCGTGACCATGGCTCAATTGGTGCTGCACGCGGTGGCAGGCTCTTCACAGCAAGCCGAGGCTATCGCGTGGTGGGTGTGAATGTTGGAGGAGGGGTGTTTGGTGGGATGGCTTAGGTGTCAGGGTTCGACATGGGACAGAGCTAGAAACAGTAGCTCGCGCGGAGGATAGCCGTTGAGCTATTCGTGTCCCCGATCACGACGCGAACCGAGCTCCGCCCATCAACCATTGACTTCGCGACGCGCCAACGTCACGTCACGGCAGACTGTCTACCCTCATTGATTTTCCCGTTCCGCGCATGGCTGCCTATAGCGCTACTACCCCAGATGTTGTTTCCTATGCTCTCTTTGCAAATAGCCTCTTCTCATAAGTAGAGTGACACGATAACCACCCTGCGCCCTCAACATGGTAGGTGTTAAACTGGGCCGGACGAAATCCACAAACCCTGACCAAATGCAGTCGAAGGCCTCGAAGGCGTCAGTCTGGCGTCCGTTAAACGTCGAATTCGAGCAAGAGGCCGAAGATGAAGTCGACGATACCCAAGAAATTCAGATCGAAGAAGCTCTGAAGCTGTACCAAATAGCCTTGAAGTACCATTCCGAAGGGCCCGAGTCATTCGAGAAGACTGCCGCCGCCTACCACGACCTCTTTGCGTCCGAAATCTTCAAATACAACGAATCCCTTTCCGAGTTCCGGCGACACGAGGCCTTTGGCGAGAGCTTGGTATTCGACTCCATCCTCGAAGACGACTTTGAAGCAGGGCCTACGCAGACAACGGGCGCAGCCGACTCGGCCCCAAACACCCTTCCACAAATACTTCATCTCTCATACAAGAACCATGGCCAGTTCCTGCTCGAGTCGATGCAGCACTGGATAAGCCAGCACGGCGCAATACCACCAGCGGAGGGGTGGAGCAATATACAGGGAGCATTGAACTACTTCGCAGAGGCGCTGGACAAGGAGGACACCGATCTGGATCTTTGGCTGCGTGCGGCCTCTGTGTCTGCTATGCTTAGAAGCAAGCGCCTCACACGATACTGCCTGGAAGCGGTACTAGATGGCAATGACGAGCTTTGGGAAAACCTTTTGAGGGTTCCAGGACTTGAGGAAGGCTTCGCCGGTCATCAGCTGCGAGAGCTTGTGGAGAGGCTAGAGGACAATGTGTCGCTGATGCAGGCACCATTATCCACTATGAAGCGGAAGAAACTGTCCGAGACCGTCAAGAAGCGTCTGAATCCCTATCCATTCGCACCATTCCCAGCCGACGTTGCTCCCTCTCCACACCCTTTGCTTAGCCGACCGCCGGAACGTGTGTCTTTGACGCCTACAAAGTGGGACTGGGCTGGTATGGGGGAAGTTATCCTAAAGCAGCACATGCTAGAGTCCCAGGGTATGGCTGAAAATATCGCGCCCGGGTCCAGTATAAATTTCAATATTCCACCTGATGGTGTGACTCCTGAACGAATCGAGCCGGGGCCAGCACCCATAGGTTCCACCTCACCGCCTCTACAACAATCCGCCTCAATCGAAGATACTGATTCTGCGTCTCCTGTAACTAGAGCTGGGTCGTCTGAGGATAAAACAGTCGGAGATGCTATCATGGAAGAACCAAAGGACGGCTCAGTAGTCAAAGATGAGGCATCTACGTCAGCAATTGCACAGAATGGTGTGCCAGCCCTATCCCGAAAACGCTCAACTGACTCTGCTGGCCTTCCAGAAACGGCAGATGGCGCTCGCTCTCGAAGCAAACGTATTCGGGCGCGCGATACGGTCACAGAACCAAGTGCTGGAGGCGATCGTGTTGCGCAAGAAGGGAACAAGCAGTTAGACGAACAGCTCGAGCCATACACTCATGCTGATCAATGCCTCTACGAGATTATGAAGGACATATACTCGCGACTAGGCATTGATGGAATTCAGAACCCGAATCACTTGCGCGAACTCCTCAATGCGCTCCCTGTTACCTCGTCAGCTAATCCTTTTGATATGGCAGCTTGCGATATGTTCCTAGCTCTTCAAAGCGGCAATGGAAAAGCAGCACAAGTAATTCTCAATCCTGATTCTTTCGACCTAATTGGAGTCACCCGCGACGCTGGATTGAATGCATTTCTTGGTTACGCCAAGCCAGGAATTGGATATGCTTGTGTCAAGCCTGATCTTACGAGCCAGAAGCTGGGCTCTTTTGCGCGCAGCATCAACGAGGGATGGCTTTCAACAAAGGAGGTTGCATTTGCTTGGATGGAAGCGCTTCTCTCGCTTGGCCGTTTCTCTTCGATGAGTGAGAGTGACGGCAATGCTTCTCAATCCAGCTACATGCAATTTAAATGGGCCGAAGACCTCAAACGAAACCTGGTTCAGATCATCGTTAATATTGACGACTATATCCACGAACGTATGCTTGACAGAGTTACCAATCTCAACGCAAAGATACTTTCTGCACGTCACCAGTCTCATGCATACGAATTTTCAGACTTCGACCTGTCGCAAGTAGAGATTGTGGAAACTCTTTTCGAGTTACATCTCGACATTTACTCTCTCATTAAGCACCCTCACAGTCAGGTGGACGTCACGACTCAGGTCCTGCAGAGCGACCGCCTGGAGCGCTGGTCTACACTAGCACGAGAGGTCATACAACTACGTTCTGATTGCAGTTCAAACTTGCGGATGGATGCCCTCTCACTCCGCCACATTTGGGCTACAGTATTTCAGATGAGTGTGAACGACGATATACCACCCGAGCATGTTGTCTCGGCCATTGGTGAGCTCAAGGATATCCTCGAGAGCCTAGGAGACCATGTTATCCATGTCCAAAACAACGCTGTCATGCCAGAGCTATGCGTTGCTGCCGTTGAACGCGAATTGGTCAGGATCAGTATGAAGGACTTCTTTTTGAAGGTATTCGACCAGGATGAGAAGGATCCTGTGACGGTAATAGAAAGTCTGGAACCCATTCTTGAAGAGGCCAACGAAGCAACCGCGTCCTCGGAGATTCTAACATCAGCTTTGGGTGACAAAGTATATAATCATGCAAGCCCCTCGAGCCAAAGCCATGGAACGAACGAAGAGTCGGAAAGAAGTGGGGATCAGCCATCACCGATCATTGAGATGCGGAAATTTTTAGATACTGCTAATGTCAACGTACGTGTGTCTTTGTGGCATAGATTGCGAGACGCATACGAAGCGATCGATTACCCACCTAAGGTCCTATCCTGCTACCTACGAATAATCGAGACATATGTCATCGATTTCAAATCGACACACTTCCAAGAATTGTCGGCCGCTGAGCGCCAAGTCCTGCTATTGACACGGTTCCGTGTCATCGATGATCTGGTAACTAAAACTCTTCAATTAATGAAAGACGAAAAATCTTCTTTTGATTGTCTTGCGTTTGAGCATGTACAGTCATCAATGTCTGCCATTATCCAGCTCTTCCATATCCTTTCGGGCGCGGATATGTTCCGAGATATGATTCGTATTGGTCACGTTACAATGCCCAGAGTTGAGGGGCTTTCAAGTCAAGCCTTTGTAAATCTGTCGAACAAACTGGATGACATGCACCTCCGACTTTGGATGGTACAATACCACTTGCTCAAAGAAGGCTTGCTGCAGAGTGCAGAAAGCTTCCCCACTCCTTCCGAAGACTTGTTTGAGTTCATCCGACATGTTCACCACGCTGCTGGGGTGCGCCACTTCTCTCATATGACTAACCGTCAATTTCTTCGCCTTGCTAAGGACGAGGTTTTGCGCCTGAGCGATATTATTGATTCCCAAAGCCGAGATGCTGAACTCTGTCAAGTGCTTTACGATCTTTACGGACTGAAGCTTTTTATCGAGCCTCTAGAATGTCAAGATTTCAAGACTACTCCCGACTGTCTCGACAAAAAGACTGCATTCAGTATCTTATCCTTCGTTATGTCACAGGCCAGTAAGATAGATCTCAAAGACCTACCAAAGACTGAGCTTAGAGGTAGCATTGACAAGGTACATGCGAGTCTTGGTAGACCCAAACAGCACAAATACCTTTCTTTCAACCACAAGCTCATAGCTGCTTGGTTCAAGTCACCAATTAATCCGGTTTCACTTTTCAACTGTCTAAAAGGAGTTGGCTCGCTGTCTACCAAACGCATTCCTGCCGATGAAGCTATAGCTGCATCCATGGGCTGGTATTACCTCATGGGCAATATCAGCCTCAGTAAGTTTCGTTCACAGAAGCGCACAACTCAAGGACCGACAGAAGATCTCAGTTATGCGCAAGCCTTTTTCTTGCAAGACCTCGAATTTTCTGTTGACCGCTGGGAGACTTGGTATCGGCTTGCCCAAGTTAACGACTTGCAACTTGAAGAGGCCGTTTCATGGAATGCGGACAAACTCAACAGTAGCAGTGTAGAGCTGATAAACTATCAACGCAGCGCGATTAACTGTTACACCATGGCAATTGCAACCGCTATGCGCGAACCCAACGCACAATCTCAGGATACGGTCGCTCAGATGTACACCGATTTCGGTAATCGGATGTATGCTTCGTCCAGAGAACCCTTTAGCATGGAAGCTTTCCAGTTCCGGGACAACGAAAAAAAGTTCTATAATCTTCCCTACCAGTCAGGCACGTCAAAAGGTGAGTTATTTACACCTTTATGTCCTTACTCCTGCTGGAAAATTGCGAGGACCCTTTTCAAACGAGCAATACGGGGCAATCCCGACAAGTGGTGGAACTATTTTATGCTCGGCAAATGCGGATGGAAGATGTGGAACGCCAACGAGTACATGACACGTCCGAGTGCGCCAGGTCCAAATCGTATCGTACCAATTGAATGGGAATCGGTCACTGATGCATTCATCACCTCTATCGAAACGTTGCCCGGCAAGAAAGGGAGAAGCAGCGAGCCTATTCTTGAACCGCATTACAAACTTGTTTCTGTTGTGCACAAGCTCTTGCAATTCGGTGCCATCGACCACGAGAAAGGTGCAGTAATATTATCCCATACGTGCTACTCAAACAACATCAATGTGCCAGAGAATGCGGACGACTGGGAGCGATATATCCTTGCAGTCCTCAAAGCTTTGCGATCAGCCGATAAGTCGAGCTGGCACCATCGTATCATAGCTCGATCCGCTCATATCATATACGACGAAGGCAAAGATGCAATGATGGCACATGGAGCAAAACACGAGTTGACACAGCAAATGTTCACAAAGACTATGGCCGTACAAGTGTGGAAGCCCGAGAATGAGCGGCCGGGTAGACATTTTGTGTATACAACACGTTATACCAAGTTCTTTGTTGACCTGCTCGACTTGACAGGGGATAAAGCTAACTTTGAGGCTCTGGCGAAGCGTGTCCGAAGAAAGACTGCAGATTTCTTCGAACACTCGAAGCTGTGGCAAGAGTTATGCATGCGTTATTTGAAAATGTTACGAAAGCTGGGTAAGGTCCCCGACGGACAGGAAGACTCTGCGTTCAAGTCCCTCCACCATGACGAATTTAACGCCCTCGCTCTACGGCTAGAGGCTTGGTGTCAAAACCCGTTGACCCAAAATCCTGTCTTGGATGTTCTGCGCGACGCAATCGAGCTCAAGCGCCTCAATAACGGGCTTATGAAGCCACTTCATATTGATGATCTTATCGGAGACACATACGCATTGTTGTACATGACTATAGGACCAACTCTACCGCCATTGCCGTCCGAGCAGCCGCAACAACCCCTACAGCCCACATTACCGGTTCCCACACAGCATACCAGTGCTCTGCCTATCTCATCCCTAATGCAGGTGCAAGTTGACGGTATTGGCGAACCAACCACCAATGCGCCTTTCGCACTCTACCACCCCAACCAACTGCACCCTCAAACACAACTACCACCACAGCCCGAATTACCTGTTAAACCTAGGACTAAAGCAGTTGGTCGCCGAGAAATTGCACGCAGAGCTGAAGCGTGTAGTCAACGGCCCGTTACTACCGCGACCCCTCAAACTACCGCTATGCCAATACGCTCACCAAACGCACCAAGCGCTACCATCCCCCCCTTTTCTACACGTACTTCCTCGCCCGAGAAATCCGTTCAGTCAGGACCTGATGTCACTAATCCAAACGACTACCTACATGTGCCCTTCGACAAGAGTGGTACTGCTACTGCAACCGCGAGCGTAAACGATGATGCTGAACCCGAACCTGAACCAAGTGCTCCAGCATCCGTCCATGATGACGCCGACGACGAAAGCGAGCTTAGTGAGCTAGACGAGGAGGAAGTACAAGAAATTGAACAGCAAGTGATTGCACCAAGGCGCTCTACATCAATCACGACCCCAAAGCCTCTGTTCCCCAACCTGGCAGCTACCCGTCGCAACATCGACAAACAAACTGCTGAGTCTAGTGCGGATGGTGACAGAGATGGTGAACAAGATGATAGTGATATAATTCATGTCCGGGTGCCCGTAAAGAGTGTCGCCCTGGGCGATTTGAAAGCGGCCAACAGGGCACGAGACATTTGAAGCCTTGTAAAGCATAGTAGATTGGGGGACCTGAGGACATGCTCTATATAATTGCTGCATTACTGGATTTCACTATGCAAAGGAAAGGTGTTGGTAAGTAAATCATTCCTCTTTAAATACTCGTTTCGTATGACGGAATACATGTATTATGCTTATAATTGTTTCTTTCAAATCATGCACTTTTAAAGAGTAATGTACCATTTGCATGCTTATGCTAAAGACTGGGTCAAATAACTCAGCGTCTCATATCAAATTGACCACCGATCAATTGCATGTTGTGGTACCCGAGTCTTAGGCTACAGAAGAACAGTTGCGGTCTGAAAACTGCAGCTCACGATGGTGCTCACTTGCCAAATGTGGGCAAAAAAATGTATCCCAATTCGTGTGAGTAAGCTATGCATGCCAAATACGAGCAATCTCACCTCATTCATGATGCGCAATGGCGAGCCTAACCCGACTCTTTCCACGGTTCCTGAACTACGCCCCGCATTCAACCTAAATGCAGTCAATGAAGCTGTCACCGATCGACCGCCTTACCCCATCTGGAACAGTAATTCACTGCGCCGCGCGAAACCCGAATCTAGGCTCCACACCGTGTGAGACATTGCATTGACCTGGCTTACTACCCCTCTCCTGGCGAGAGATTTACCTGGCTGTGTACCCACTGATCGCTACAAGGTCTGCACTGGTATGCTAGTCGTTACCGATGATGCCCGGCCGTTTTGGAGTGCCCATGGCATTATCTAATATTTCAAGCCTTGAGGGTACTAAGCTTGGAAGGCTTCGGATGGTCCCGTTCCCAAGTCTCTCTGGGCACAACAGATTCGCTACGAGAGTCTGCGTAAATATGATAGCTTTTTCAAAACCTAGTCTTCGAGTTTCCCACAGGCATAAGATGCCGGCTAGTTACAAAACAATGGCTTAACCAAAGCGAAAAGCCTTGTAAGTTAATTCCCGGCCGAGACGCGCCGCCGATATTCCGAACAGTGGGGTGCACAAGCCACCCTGATATGCTCCGAGCTTGTATAAGGCGACCAAATACTATGACGTGTTGCAGGGGGCTAGCTTTTGCCTTCCTTAAACCCACTCAGCCTTATGAACGAGCCACATAGCCGAGCCTCTATTAAAGCTTGTATTGATCTACTAGATTCTTGTTATCGAGGACGTCCCAGGTTGGTAGCATTAAAATGCATCTGCGACAGCACCACAAAAATATGGGCGTTAGATCCGAATACTCTAAGACATAAAGCATTCATTTTGTCTCAAATCTTCCCACTTCGAGCGAAGTAAAATTCGGTCCTTTCATTTAGGCTCAGGTATTGAGTCTGACAGTCAGAGCCGTGCAGGCCACACACCACCTCGGAGATGTATCTAGGTATGTCTAGTAGTCATCAGCCACCTTGAACCTCAACTTGCATGGCCGCATCCGGCTCTACGTAATTGGTTGTATTTGCTGAGATCTGCAAGCTCCTCAAACCCATTCTTAGTCACATATCCACGGTGCTTATGCGACGGGCCGTCTATGGTAGGCCTAAGTGCACTCGTGACAGCCACACTATTGGGGCTTACATAGCTCGCTAGTGCGGCTGTCTGCTAGTAAGACAATTAATTTACTTGCGCAGGCACAAGTATCGATTCCGCGGCTTGACAACATCTGTCAACCACTAATATGTGTAGCGTAGCGATGAGCATTCCCCTTTACTGTTAGTAAGAGGCTAGCTGAGGTATGAGAAGTAAGAGCTAGCCGAATACGGTAGATTTCGCCCTTTGTAGAATTAAGAGCCACTGATTGTGACAAGGTTTCGTTCAAGGTTTCCATACTCAACGTTCTAGTTCTAACTCTTACCTAAATATCCACATGGGGCGCTTCAAAAGCTACCGCAACATGTCGAATGATGTTAGAGAATTTCGGACAAAGATCTCAACCACGTTGAAATCTATATTATCTCTAACGATGAAGAAGTAAAATTCTTCAACCCTTTTCTAGCACTAATCAAACAGCTACGTCACAAACTCTGCGGGGACTTCGATTCTGATCAGATTCCATTTCAGTGCTATATACAAGAGCTGCGTCAAACAGAACTAAGCGAGTGTGATATATTAAGAAAGACAAGAATAGGTATGAACGAGAGTGTTGGAAATGAAGCCCCATCAATCAATTGTTCCATCACTATCCCCAACAAATTTCGACCTGGACAATTTATTTATATCGAAGGTTGTGCTACTCAGGCGGTATGAGTGCATCTAAGACTCCCTCTTGTAGCAGCGGCATTGGCTGCATCCGAATGGACGATCCTTCTTGGGCTTGCTGAAGACGCATCGTCCTCGGGAGTTGACCTTGCACTGTGTAGCAGGTGGGCATTGGTTGTAGTGGCAGTTCTTGCCTCTCTTGCTAGTGATTCCGCAGGTTGTACGGGCCATCAGACGGCTAATGACTTCTTCTCCTTCGTCGATTTCTTCTTCTTCAAATCCCTCGGCTTCCACATCGCGGGCATCGTATGGAGCAGCGATATCAGCTTCCCTGGCCTCAACGGGATTGTACTGAGCAAGAGAGTCGTCCTGAGCTGCAGGAGCAGCTAGAGAGAGTGGCACCGCACTGAAGACGGTAAGAGCGAGGAGGATGTTCTTGAGAGAAAGCATGATTGCAAAATGTTTTGGTGGAGAAAGAGGGATGTTATGATTGTATGATATTGAGTGAAGAGTTGACCGTTTGATGAGTCCATGAGAAGGATACTCTTGCCCTTATATGTGATTTCTCTTGTACCTGATGCCGTAGTTCCGCTTTCCCGGTAGTGGGTGCCCTTGTGACACAATGCCGGAAACTAAGCAAGAAGAAAATACTGGACCTAAGTGATGCAGCATGTATAAGGCGAGAAACATACGCCCCGCATCATCCTGGCCTAGGCTTCTTATGATGCGCGATTTTCTACTTTAAAACGGATTTTCCGGGGACAAGTGTGGCTCATACTCAACTCACAGACCTCCGAGGGAGCTTGTGATCGTGGCTCGGGGTTTTTTAGTGTTGAAGTCCTCGTACAGGTCCGGACTCTTGGGGCGAAATTACCATCACATACGCCCTAGGCCACCTCGTTCGGCAAGCGAACTTGAATACGAATGATTCTAGAGTAAGACATCTTAATCAAAATCCTAGCAGTCTACTTGATGATGAATGCAAGCCTACGGGTAAGACGGCACACGAGGTTGTATCGGTATGCCCTTGTGAACAAGATGACTGAAGGAGAAAAACCCCCATAGCTCTTTTGGGAGTGGGAAGGACTATCACCGAATCTAGGACGGGGTATCAAAATACATTAGTCAAGGTTGGTGCTATCGCTACATGAACTTTGACCTCGACAAATGAACTTATGAGGGAGTAGTAATGATATAAGTCTGTATCTTAAATGTAGAGAAACATATTTGCGTAGTAGTTAATGTCTTTTCTAGTTACATAAATACTAAAATACACCCACCGTAGTGTGATATATTTTACCGAATGTAAGTGAGAGATGTCGATTATTGTCTCTACAGCTTCCATACGCACTTGGGACCTTGAAACTGTAGCCTGTCAAGGCCAATTAAGCCATACATTTTCAGTATGTATGACTTGTTGCTGTGGTACATAAGAAGAGAAGTGTTTCTTTTCACCTCACCCCGATATTTTCATTATGCTGTTATACTGTTGGTTATGATAATACTGGTAACGGGGTTTGTTACAATCGGCCTTGGAAGGCTGTAATATTGAACTCTAGCCTAGCGCGAACTGTTGCCCGAGGCTCGACCGATCCTTTTTGCATGCGTCCCACATGTGCTTAGTACAGTGGTTTCCATGATGGCCGGCCTCGGGTTTACGTCGTTTCCTTTAAACGCAAATCTTGGCCCACCTAGGTTAAAACACGCCTGCATGTTGGTTCTCTTCGCCATTGCGTAAACTATGAAATATGGACCCCACCAATTACGGTATTTTGTCTAGGATTCATGGTATCCGTACGCTATTGGAAGAAATCCGTGTTGAAGTTCTGGGGCCTGCATTTTTCTTGGTGGGGTCTGGGAAGCTAGTACCTTCTAATGACCAGTAGGATTGTGCGCTGTCGTATTCTCAGTTCGATGACGTTGCTGCCTGATGACAACGCCTCTATGGCTCACTACCATCCTCCCATCACCACCCACACGAACAGATGGCCAGCCTTCCGAACGAGCTTCTTCTCAACATCGTTTCCTTCCTTGCAACGGGCGATGACCTTGATGTCAAAACGCTTCTCAATTTATGTCAGGCGTCACGATCACTGCTCGATATTGCACAGCCGACACTCTACATTCATGTTTCCATAGCTGAGCCAGTAATACATCCATTAAAACCTCTCAAGTGTTTTCTCAGGACCCTACTAGAACGTCCAGCACTAGCTAAGATAACGCGAGAACTTTCTCTCATCAACGATAGGGGGATACGCTATGAATGGCCTGGCCTCGAGGATGACACATACTTCATGGATTTGTCGGCATTGATAGGAGGTCATCCATCTGAAATTGAACCGGAGCTTTGCTATAAACCGCTCGCTGTCGAGGTTCTAGCCAGACTGCCTAACCTAGAGCACCTCCACTTTACCGCTAAGATTGAACACCCACGAGCTTTGTTACAACACATCCATCAACTGCAGGCTGAATCTTCGATTTTAGTCAAGCTGAAATCATTTCATCTGTAAGTAACACCCTATGCAAAGACAAAATGAACATCGAGATCTTGTATTCTTCTTCCGTGCTTCGCTGACCCACGGTTCTTAATTCTAGGCACAAACAATACGAAAATGGCCCGATCAACATCGAAGATTACATACCCTTCCTACGATACCAATCATTTGATGAATTCACATCCGAGAGCCATGTCCCGAACGCCCCAGACCGAAATTTGATTAATACTGTTACACACTCGGCTGTGAAACTAGGCTGGTGCCTTGGGCCTTTGACTACAATGCGAAAACTTCTAGTTGCCTGCTCTCACCTAAACGTGTTTGAATTCATCGTGCCTGACACGTCCAATGTACAGGCGTGGGATGTGGGCTATCAACCACTGGTTTCACCGCGAGAAATGGTCAAGACATTGCTCGAAATTCACAGCCAGACTTTGGAAACACTTCGCCTGGATTTCCATCACTTCTACAACCTTAATGAGGCAGAATTACGACAAGAAATAGAAGATTCCGGCGAGAGCCTGGATGACTCTTGGGCCACCTATCCATCGTTCCGTGGTTTTGAGAATTTGAAGCACATGGCCATTGAGTTCGAGAAGCTCACCAAGATTCGTAATCTCCCTGAATCATTGGAATCGTTGATTCTCTTCCTTTGCCATTTTGAGGACATGGATGAGGAGTACCTCAAAGATTTGATTGAACTGAAAGAGAAATGGTGTCCAATAATCGAATCTGTCGAATTGAACGGCTGGGGAAAGACTAACAGGGGTATAGAGGCCCTTGTAGAGCATGCTAGGTCTTTGGAAGTGCCTATTCAGGTCTCTTCAGATGGCCGAACGTTGAAGTTCTCAGGCAAGGGAAGTCATTTGCAAATACAAAGTCTGGAGGATTTGCTCCCTGATGTTCCCGACCACGACGATTATATGGAAGTGAGCGAAGAGGGAGAATAAATTACTGTAAAGGATTTTGTTGCTGGAAAAATGAAAGTTGTGACGAGATTGAGTGTGCAAGATACACAACCTACTTTTGTACTAATAGTGAGATTGCCAGGAATCTTAACAATATGCTAGAAAAACGATATACTTTTATTTTCCTCGGGTTAATTTACCGCTTATGCCCTGGTCTTGGTTTCCTTGCGCTGAAGATTTGGAAGTGAACAGTCCCTCTGGTCATACTCTCTGGAGCTATTATAAGACTTCAATTTATTGCGCAAACTCAACAACACTTCCGAGCTTTTCTATGATCTCGCATATCACTACATTGAGTCAACAATGAGACGACTCCCTTTGGCCTTCCTAGTGTCCATTATCTGCTCGGCTGCAAAGCTTAGGCAGTCCTCTGTGATATATACCGTTTCAAATTTTTTGATCAATGTTACGTACTAACTTCATAATTTATTGAGATTTATAACCTTCTTCAAGATCTTCGATGCCCCAACCACAATGGGTAGCATAGTCGTAGGTACGCTCACAATTGACAAGTACTAGCTCCCCCGCGTAGCTAACCAATAACTCCAGTCCCGCTTTCACAGGGCCTCGCTCCGCAGCTGGAGGACTGTGTCATTATGGCCTAGTATGTGTGTCTAGGCAGTTCCGGAGCATTTAAACGAACCATTTTCAATGCTACAGGTCTGTCACTATATGACGGAAAGGGCAAGTTGTCGCAGGAGCAACGAAGCGCGTAAAGCTCTTGGGAAATGCTACGAGCACTAATAAGAGTTTGGATCAGGCAATAAAATAAACGAAGTCTCTTTTCCAAATATATAAATTCAAGTAGAAGAACAGTCTCCAACACGAGACACAACAGCAAGACAAATGAAACCGCAGGAGGCATTCAGTTGAGTGTACACTGGTCGAAAGTAGCCAATACCGAATATGCGATGGTCGGGAGGCATTCTACGTAAATATCTACAGCCGTTCCCTGCCATCGTCCTGCAGTCCAACATTACTGTTTGCGTAGTGCATGGAGTCGCCCTTCCCTGTTGGATTAGTTGATGAAGCGAGTATCCATCCAACCAATACTATTTCTTTCTGCCTTATGTACGGGATGCCTACTAGAACCCGTGGCATATATAGCCTTGAACTTTGCTCGAATTCATCTCGCCACAATCCATCACAGAGGCTTCTGGCCTTCTGTCGAGGCGGCAACCCGACAACTCAAGATTGCCACAACATCCGTGAATGCAATCTATTCATAACGCAAATTTTGAAAATCATATTTCCACACTCGCGCTAGGAGAGCGGTGAATTTCCTTTGCACATTTCTTCCGCCACGTCAGTTCAAGGCGTTGAGGCACTTTTCCGTTAGTTTGCGAACCTTGGCGAAGGCCTTCACTAGTCTTCGCCCGTTTTATTGACTATCACAGCTACTCTCCTTACTTGTCAAAATTTATATACGTTCCAAACTTAAACCCATGCGTGCTACCCGACGCACCTTACAATAAAAGCAGGTTAGTTGTTTCGCCGTACGAAATCGAGTATGGCATCAACCCAATTATATATCGGCGCTATTTTATGGATCTGGTACTTTCAGAATTTTCGGATGGATCAAGAGGTGGAAGTATTCTAAGCGAGCAATCTTTTTCGCCACACTCCTTCGATTCAGCAACACGACAGATCCAAAACTTCCCGCTTTCTAAAACATCTGGAAAAGGGCCATTATTCGTCCTATTAAACACGAAGCGAATCATGGATCACGGTGAAAGGAGCATTCCCAACAGTCTGGAATCCCGGCATCCGATATTTCCATCAACATATTGCTCGCTTCCTCGATCTCAACGCCTGATGATTGCTTGAGAAAGAAGCTATTCCCACGTATATGGTACTCCTGTACCGAGGTATATTAAGGGAATTGCGATCTGAAGTAGGCCCGGTAGCAAACTTATAAATATATACGATGATCAACTTTATTCGAAGCAAGCACATTGCTCGTATTCACGCAAAAACGTGCCGTATGTCCTTCCCAAGACTGCCCATATTCACGGAGGCCATTCAGCTTTGAGACAGACTTGAAACTCCATATTCGAGCAAAGCGCAATTCTGAAAATGCTAAGGCTATGTTCAGATTCCCTGCTCCTGATTGCTGAGAGACCTTCCAAGGATAGATAATAGGCGAAGACATGTGCGGAAAAAGCGCCCGTCAGTTTCGTAACAAGACTTTAGATTCAAATGAAGCACTATCAATATGCTGACCTAATCATGATACCGACAACACGCCGAGGCATACTTAGAAAGTGCACAGGCTGAAAATATGAAAGTCTCATAGCAGTGCTTTGCTTGAATGAGCCAGATAGAATTATACAATGAGATATGAATCCATTGCATTAATCGGCCTTGTGCACAGCGGTTGGACGACGGTGAAAATGAAGGTCGCGGCTGGGCAGTCGTGCAGACAGGACAAGAATGTGCTCCCGTCTTTCCGAATGCGGGTGGAAACTTGATTGGACATGGCATGTCGGTATGATCGCTTCGCTTACTCCGACTATCGGCCGTCATGCTTCACTATATCTGACCTATAGAAGCATAAATGGAGCATGAGGCTCATGCGGGAAATATTGACTTGGCTCTGGCGCTCACAACTGGTCAGTAGCAATGGCCTCCATCTATACGCTTTGACCCGATATGCTTGTATTTTCACTTATCTAGGTACGCCATTCGCCAATGTACAATTCTCAGCCTGCCCGTCAGCTTGCCAAGCCATTCAGATCGGGGTTTAGCGTTGTATGCCTTCCTGAGGCTCAGCTTTGTATGCCTTCCAGGTTGCCTTGAAGATACTAATACCACCCCCTAGCAAACTCTTGAGCCAAACTTACCCAGAATCTTTTATCCACAAACCAAATAACAATATTCCCTATTACAAGAAAAGCAGCCCAGTCATCATACCCTATCGCCACAGCCAACAGGCTGGAGGCGCTGGGGTTCACGATAGAAATACTTCCTCTCCCTTAAAAAGCCGTTGGCGAAGGCCGTAACAGTCTTCGCCGCCAACCTCTCTTATCTCTTCTTTTTATAATTTTGATTCTATTTATCCACAGTTCTCTCTCTGTGATTTCAATTTTGTTTGCCCCCACGAAGTCGAACATAACGCCAACCCGGTCATTCACGCCCCATACCTTCCAATTTCTTCAGTGGAGTCGCCAGCTGTGCCCCAAACGAACGTCGAGGACTACCCCAATTCAGACTCACCGTTAGCTGCGTCCACGCCGCGTGCGCGAGAGCCCCTTAGCTCCGGTAGTCTGCCGCCAACCGTTTCCCCTAGTGACGCCACAGAAATCCTAGTATCGGACAACGATCATTATCAATCTACAAATTATTCATCGAAAAAACCATCGACAGCTTTTAAAAAGATACCAAGCGAACATCCCTTTCAGTGTAGTGGATGTGGCAAAGTTTTTGTTCGCAATTGTGATCTAACGTAAGTTAAAACAAATCCCTCAACTTTGTCAAGCCACTGACTTCCTGATATAGCAATCATATTAATCGCAAGCACGAACGACGCTATCATTGCACTTTTCCTGGTTGCTCGCAAGCCTTTCATCTCCGAACGGACTTGAAACGACACGTCAAAACACACCAAAAGCTCAAAGAGCGGCAAAATTACATCTGCCTAAAGCCAGGGTGTGGAAAAAGTTTCACGCGCAAGGATAACCTGCTGAAGCATGCAAGGCTACATGGTTGATTTTGACTCCAGATTTAGACCCGACCGCTTGATCGACTTGGGGTCCAGATCTAGGCAATTAAAGTCTGACTACTTCGTCGACCTAGATTCTAGATTTGGACCCGGCCGCCCAGTCGACTTAGGGTATAGTTTCAATCGCACAGAGCCTGGCTCCTTTTTCGACTTTGATTCTAGATCTGTGCCTGACCGTTTAGTCTTGGGTCTAGAATCCATATCAATGCAATGGCCAAAAGCTAATCACTCGGTCGACTTTGAGTCCACATACATTGCTGATCTTGAAGATATATATACTGGAAGTAACTTGGTCCGGCGCACCCCTTAGACCTCGGTCTGGGCGCTAGCGGGGCTATGTAAGCCCCTGGATCCCTTCACTTCCATATGGTCGGCCAGCCAATTGCGCTGGTTGATCAGCAACTGGTTAACCCAATTGGCTAACCACGCTTCGGCCTTCTGAGCTGTACTATTTATTATTGTTATTTGTTGAAGGTTTTGTTACATTTCCCTTTAAAAAACATAAAAGCCAAAAAAAGCCCCACCTGCGAGTTGCTTTTCAACGAGTGTCAGTCATTACCTGTCTCCTTTCGTACATGAGTCATCGTATGTTTTTCCTAAACACACAGAGAGAAATAAATTATACAAAAAATGCTCTTCCACATGGCCGATGTGATGTATAGATATTAGAACCGTGTCTCATTCCAACCATTTGCTAAATTACTGAAACATATATATTAGAACGCGAGCGCACCCACCCTTCTACACGACGATGAGAACAAGCACGAACAATATCATAGTATCAAGAGCGAGTGCGTGCCGCACGGGCTAAGAGATGCGAACGATCTAAGCCGGTATGATGAATACCACCTGAACTCCCAGTAGTCCTTTGATGCTGACCGATTCATGATGGCTTGACACAAGCGACCTTGCTCTTACATAAAATAAGCAAACGAGATACTAAAGATGTAAGACAGAGAAATGCTCATTCTCTTACAAAGAATTTTCAGCCTAGGCAGATTCTGCACCACACATCGGGATTTCCGTCACAAACCCCTTAACCCCCCCTCCCACCTTATCCATCCTGCATCCCCAAAACCCCAACTGTCCTGCCCGTACCCGATCCCTCTAATATCAACCTTTGATCTGGAGCTTCTCATATATTGTTGTCACTATTATTTTAAGTGCTATGTAGAGAATATCTGAGCAAAATTACTCTAACTTCTCCGGCAGCTCAATACACTACATAATACATACATCAATCGTATCTACTGACATCCGATCCTACCTATCTCGTCCAAGAACAACCACCCGGCTTCAAACTTAAACCCCTTTGAATTTCGAATATTATTTTTCACATTAGGTGCTACGCAAGTGCAATAATTTCTTGCATACTAAAAGCTACCCTTACCAGAAACTCAACAATAACGTAATTTTGAACTAGATTCTGAACTTCTTTATCTATAAGGAAAAGGTCAAGCCCTCTAATTTTTAATATAAGGTAATTAATAACTCTCTTTAGTTTGGATTTAGAGATAATATACCTAAGTTAGAACCCTAGAGGGATCTAGCGAGGCGGACTTGAAACGCCATATTTTAGCAAAACACGGTTTTGGTAAAGATAAGGTCTTCTTCGAGTGTCTGGCTCCTAATTGTAAAGAAGCATTCTCAAGTATCGATAATAGGCGACGAAATATGCAGAAAAAGCACCCAACAATATTTTAACGGGACTTCAGAGCTTTAGAGTCAAATGAAACTTTTTTTGATGGGCTTGTTGAATAACGACAATATCCTGTCGTGAAGTTACGTTCAAATCTCAGTTGTCAAATATGTCATAGTTTAGGATCGCCTCTCCAAGCTGCGATAAGACATATTGTCATGGTCTGGATCTATAACAACCACGAAGAAATTTTAAATGACCTTCATAGAGAGCCTAACGCCTCAGCATTGCTAGTCGAGCTTGAGGTGGGGGCTAATAGAGATACCTGACGCAAGGCTGCGAGATGCCTCCCCACGGCTCCATGATCCTCTTAACAATTCAGGAATTTGGTTTTCTCCCATTCAGTCAAAGTTTTTCTTCTGGCAAATTATATATAACTAGATTTTTTTTTTTTTTGGTTATTACGTCTCCTAGTGGCCATTATACCCATTCCAAGTTGTCATTTCTTCGAAGGCTTCGGTCTCCAAAACCTTTGCCTATCCTCAACACTCTGATCTGGCGGAAGGGGACTCATAGGCCGCGCCGCGTGCCTCAGTTCCTGTAGCGCCATGCACTCAGGGCAAAATTCAAAGTATTCAAATGGCGTCCAGCATCGATCTGCAGAAAGGATTGGGCAATGCCAAAACCACACTTCCACCTTTTAGTGTTAGACGGAACCTTTCGCTCAATATGTTTGACTAAAGCAACTCAAAATATTACCACTTCCTGATGATATACCAGACGAAGACAAAGTTATAAAATAATAGCAAACTTGCAAGACCATCCCCAGCGCATGAACTCCACATTGCGGATGATGATCATCTGCGATGGCATTTGGCAATAAATTACAGCATCGGTCACTAAGAGGCACTCAATCTCTTTACAAAGCTGAAAGGCTGGCTGAAAAACTGAGCTATCACAAACAGAAACACACAGCGATGAAACCGTATCTGCACACAGCAAAAGCTTTTAGTTACTCGGCTTACAGCGCCTTCAATGTTTTTATCTAATTATACCTCGAATGGCAAGGCCTAACATGGGAATAGTGAGTGAGTAGCCTATCTTTTGGCGGAACCACTGAAAAGTGCTAACCATGTGTTCACGAGAAGCTCAAGAGAATCAAAGTTCCTAGCTACGATTGACGCTTTGTTTGTTCTGTGAATGTGTGCACACAACTGGGTTTCAAGCTAAAAACCGACTTAAAGCAGCACACAAACACAATTCACTATCTTGTTGATTGTCAATTTCAAGGGTGCACAGAGACATTTTCGAGGCGTGACAACATGTTGAGGCATGCTCGGAAAGTGCATGGGCTGGCCATATGAAAGCCTTGTGAGAACGCCCAATTCGATTAATTAAGATAGACCGATGCAGCGCAAGACAAATTGCATGAATTGATTGATTCGATCTTGTCCTCAGTTTGTGAACGGTGTTGAGAATGAACGTTGTGGCTGAGCGACGCTCTCGAGTTTTCGAGTGCCGATCGAGGCTTGTTTGGGCATGGCGTATATGCCTAAGCGCTCACTCAGGCTGTTATCCTTCACCGCGCCCGGCGCGAGGGGAGGCGTACAACGAAGCTCATGCCAGCAAGCGCGTGACATGTTCGTGGCGATCAAGTCCTGCAGCGACGTCCTCCATCTGTGCCCTCCGGCCCCTATCTAGGTGCCTTAATTCTTACCCCCTCCATTGGCCAAATTGAAATCCTCAGCCTCCTCATCCGCTGGCCAAATCGTCCTAATGGGTGTTAGCGTTGTATGCCTCCCCGATTATCTACCTTAAGTATCTCAATGAGATCCTGACAGCAGTCCTTTCTGCCAAACCTTCACCGTCCTTCGATCGTTGAAATAACCAAACGACTTATTGCAACAAGCCAAACTAGCCACCATACCCCACCACCACAGCCAGCGGGCTTGAGGTGCTGGGGTCCCAGGGGGAAAGAAGGCTTATTCTCTTCTTTCTGGAGCGGTTGGCGAAGGCCTCAATAGTCTTCGCCTTCAGCCTCTCCCATCTCCTCTTTTCATTATACAGAATCCGCTTATGCGCAGTTCTCTCTGTGATCCCAAGCCTGTTAGCCCTCACGAAGTCGAATACGACGTCAATCCAACTATTCACGCCCCTTATCTCCAAACCCCTTCGGTGGATTCGCCAGCAGTACCAGAAACGACCGTCGAGGACAATTTCATTCCAGACTCGCTAATACCCGCGCTTGCACATACGCGAGAGCCTGGTAGTCCCGGTAGCCCACGCTTGACAGTCTTTCCCAGCAACACCACCACAACCTCGCCGTCAGATAAAGATCGTCACTCATACATAGCTTCCCCATCAACTGGACCACCAACAGCGTCTGGGAGTAGCCAAAGCCTGAAGGCCCTCCAGTGTAGTGCATGCGAGGAAGTATTCGTTCGCAATTGTGATCTAAAGTAAGTCCAGTATCAATTTTGTCATGGCCGAGACGCTGACATCTTGAAATAGTAATCATATACATCGCAAGCACGAACGTCGGTATCATTGCACTATCCCAGGATGCCCCTACGCTTCCCATCTTCGCACCGACGTGAACCGACATGTCAACACACATCGACGACTCAAAGGGCGGAAAGATTTCATCCGCTCCCAGCCTGGATGTGGAATAAGTTTCACACGCAAAGACAACCTACTGCGGTATGCCAAGTCACATACCCGCTGAACATGATTATTGACCATAATTTGCACGATTTGGGTCAGTTCCGGTCTGGTACTGGTTAACCGGAGGGTTTTTATTTCCGGGCTTACATATTGTCCTCAATGAGGACTGTTAGACCGCAGCTCTGCCCCACCGTGACAAATGAATAACCACCAAATTTGGCTATCCGAGTAGAATAGGATATACCCCTTGTGACTTACGTCATTGCGTAGCTGCAACGCGGGCTCGCAATGACTGGAGATCTGTTTGATGCGGTGCCACTACTCGTCATTAGCATTGCCTCTCCAGCTCATGGGTTCGGAGTTTTTGGTTTTACTTCTGCACAGATACACAGAGAGAATAAAAATTGTTCAGAAACTACTGCTCCCGATGGCCGACGTGATGCTAGGCAATTGCGGGGGAATTGTGGCCAAACCCAGTTGTAAACAGACATTTACCCAGAATCATCGAAAAAAGCATTTCTAGATACTTGCTCATAGTGCTGAAACGCGGGTCTACTCACTCTCCTCCGCGCGAAGGAAATATAGTAGCATTAAGAAGTAGACCTTGCCACGTTATTGTTTCAACTTCATAAATCATTCATCCTCTATTGCTGTTCACTTGAACAAGAGCATCAGAGTCAAGACATCAAGTTATTCGTTATCCTTTAATCTCGAATCTCTTATATATTATTATCAGCATAAAATATATTAATTGCTATTACGGGTAGGAAATAGCATGCGATTTATAATCCTAACAAGAATTTCTAAATAAGATTACTTTATCTACTATAGCAGCTTAATACAATACGTAGTATGTGCATCAATCGCATCTACTAATACCTAGTCCTATACATCCCGTCCAAGAACGACCACCTAGCTTCAAACTTTGAATCCCTCTAGGCTTCGATTTTTATTTTTCGCGTTAGGTGCCACACGAGTATAATAATTCTTTGCACACTTGAAAACCAACCTTACCGGAAGCGTAATGAAAACCTAGCCTTAAAACTAGAGTCTTATATTTCTCTCTTTAGTTATAAAAAAGCAATAAGATTTATAACTTTCAATACAAAATAATCATGATTTTTTTTTTTTCAGTTTTACCAATTGAAAAAGTACTCAAGCTAGAATCTTAGAAAGATCTTTCTTAGGGGTTGACAAGGATCACTAAACTACACTATTTATAGTATTTTTGGTGTACGGCGTTTTTATGCGACCGTGTGGGTTCCTGCCTACACCAGATGAAGTTAGGATGTGCAACGTTTAGAAAGTCGTAAATTCCCAGCTCACCACTAGATAAACAACCATCTATCTAAAGCTCCATGCTCTCCCTCTTCTCCTTCACAGTTACATCCACATCCAAACCCCCCTTCTTAATTAAATTCCACTCCGCAACCGTCGCTCCCCTTTCGCTTCCATCCCAATGACCCCAAATACCCAAATGCGCAAACCGTCCACTCCACACCACATCCTCTAACGTAACATTCGTCTGGTTGCTCACATACGTTCTGATTTCATACGCCCTGACCGGATCCCACGGTGCGCTAATGCTTACAAACCCAGACGTGACGTTCCTAACATCATTGCTGGCCGCAATATCGGATGCATTGTACGACGGCAACGTAGCGTTTGAGAAGAAAATATGGAACCACCGGGGTGGCTGTGCGCCCCAGTCCATCATGACGGAGGAAATGGGGACGAAAGGGGGTGAGAGCGAGATTGTGAGGTAGGATATTGAAGTTGAAGAGGTGGGTTGCCATTTTGTGCTGCTGGCGCCGTCAATAGCGGCGAGGGGGAATTGGCCGGGCAGGTTGGCTTGCGGGGGTGGGAGGATGGTGCCGCACTGGAGGATGTTGCCGGCGACGGTGAGGGTTTGGCCGATGGGGCGATTAGGAACGATGAGGGGCGTGTTGTAGTCGAGTAGGTAGGTGCTGTTGTTGCGGCTGCTGCGTGTGCCGATTGTGACGGGGATAGGCTTGTTGAGGTAAGCCATGTTCGCGGAGGGAAGCGTGTATTTATCGCGAGGTAAGCGTTCGAGTGTGGTGTGGGTTGTGTTTGACGTGGCGTTGATGCCATATCCCATCCAGTAGAAAGTACGATAGCTGAGGTACTCAATTTGCGGCGGTAGAGAAGGGTCAATGTCTAAGCTTTCGTAATACAACCCCAAACCAAGATATCCAAAGATGGCGACACGATTCGTACCGCCCATACCAGTCAAAAAAGGGAAAGCCGGATGCGTCCCGCCATTGTCGCTAGGATTATCTAGAAGTTGTTCGGAGTATTGATACCATGGCGCCCGAGCATACGGCGAAGACGAGTAAATGTCATATGTATACGAAGAGCATCCAGATGGCGAGACCTCGTTTGCTACAACCGCAAAAGACGAATATGTCATAGCAGGTCCGTCAAGTGATTGCTTTGCCGCATAGTAATCCAGATCGGCCAGACTATACGGATTGGGGTAGTAATGCAACAAATCATCGACAAGCACAACATCAGCTTGTTTGACTTCGACCGAACCATTCATACCTGCGTATTCAATGATAATGCCTGCATTCTCATTAACTGGCAGTTTCATCTTAGCTGCTTTATCCGCCCAGCTAGCATTCTGCGGCAGTCCAAACCAGGCATTGAACTCATTCGTTTCGATCAAGTGTCGTTGAATTAGCGCGGTAGTGTAGCCCGGATTATTCACCTGGTTTGCATACTCATCGGGATCGGTAGCATTCCACAGCTCGTACGCTCCTGAAGTCGTGTTGTAATCCAAAACCTGTCCGAAGAAGTGCGCCACAGCATTGGAAATAGGCAAAAGTGTTCTGTTGAAGTAGTCACCATCACCTGTAATGATAAGATGATTGTTAAACGCTAGACTAATATCCCCATTGAGGTGATACTCGTAGTCGAAGCAGGCCCCGGTGCCGGTGCAATTGCCCCATCTCCCGCTCGTCCATGGAAATACCGCGCCGCCTGGAGTAAACCTTTCACTATGATTCTTACTTGATGTGAAAGCGGTCTCGACGTTCTTCTTCGCTTCATGAAAGCGATCGACCCTATATTTGATGACGTTCTGGGCATGCTGCGGATGCGATACCTGCACGCCTGGTGCCATCCAGACATCAGCATCCCAAAATATCAACCCGCCGTAGCAATCCGCGCCGAAGCCGCACACGGGGATGCTGTTAACATCTAGGCGGGTATTGTTGTCAGCTGCAGTGATAGCATTAGGCCCTACCATGTGGGACAAAAGATAAAAGGGATTTGTATGCGCCAGAATGTGAAGTTCCTGGATATTTGGATCATCTGGGAGCGAGCTATTTGGTAGACGGTAATCGTCAACCGAGTCCGGTGTCAAAATACTCTCCCACTCCTTGATGTGCGACTGTAAAAGCTCGTAATATCCAATCTCAGCTGCAGACACTGAAGCATGCCTCGCCACAGCTTGCGGGTCGCCAAAAGCGTCAGAGGATGCAACTCCAATAAACTTCTTAATCTCATGTGGCCGTGATGCCGTCAAATGGACCTCGATAGACTGCGCAATTGTCGAATCATTTGCGTTAAACCGCCCCTCTTCAACACGCCTTCTCGTCCTCAAGTCCGCCCACTCGTCCACCACAAGCGTCGAATACACATACGCCGTAACATTACCAACATGCGCAGGCCGTACTGCAGACCAAATTGTCTCTGTCTCTTCATCATACCTCTTGTCCACAAACTCCGAACGCACGGCACACTCCCCATCCAAAATATCATATACGGTAACATCAACATCGCGCGTCGCCGTAAGCCTCAGCCGCACAGCCGCTCGATTGACAAACAGCTTGTGCACAAAAAGCTGGTAGTCGACATCGATCGACCCGTCACCCACACCGCCCGGCCTCCACGTGAATCGCCAGCTCGCAATTCCCACCTTCACATCTAGACTCGTGGTAAAATTAGAAATATGATGCGGGTTGACTTTCGCGTCCAACATTACGCCATTCGCCTCAACAAGCAGCCCGCTCCAGTGCGGAATCCCCGCGATCACGCTGTCCCACCCATACTGATACAGCCAGGGATAATTGGAGCCATTGGTGCGCACCTCATTATTGAAGAAGCCCGCGACCGTAGCAAATGCCTGGCGCCGCGTAAATAGCGGCCATCCGCTAATCCCGTTGCCATCGAGCTGCTCGTCGACTTCGAAGAAGGGGCCTGCGGCCGCAACGCTGAGACCGAAGTAGCCGTTTGCAAGTGAGAGCCGGGATTGGTAGTGGCCTGGATTGAGGGTATGGGTTGAAAGGGTCCAACTGTTATCGTCCCATGATACGTCGGCGAACTGCTCCTTTTCGGTGCTAGTGGACGCGGAGGCCAGAGGTGTGGCCAGGAGGGCGATGACTGTGCGGTGGACGCTTGGCAGGCGCATTGGCAGTATTTGCGGGGAGAGCGCAGTTGAGATGGCGTATTGAGAGTCAGGGAATGAAGTTCTTAAAGATATTATCTTGCTGATCCTACACCGCTAGAGTGAACCACGTGATGTGTCTCGTTTGGTCGCGCGACGAACCTTGCACTCTGGCGAAAATGTAAGTCGCTGGACTTTAGTGAGATTTTAGGATATACTATGGCCATATACACTTTCTGATGTGTTGTGTGATAAATGAGAATAGGCTCAACCGGGGCCATGACGTCATTTGCGACCTGTGTGATACAAGCCCCACGCTCAACAGGCAAACAATTGCCCCAGACATAGCCAAACCTTGAAACACCATACTTAGACTATGGACAAAAAAACATTTGTCATACCGAATAGATATGATTACCCTGCTCTTCTCCACACTTTACCCCACGGTAGCATCAATCAAATTTTCTCGCAGAAGCATTTTGAAATAAGACGGGAGGTTTTCATACCAATTAGAATTTATATAATCACACATGATGCTACTGGAACAAGCGCAGACGCGATGTTGTGGGAAGCTGACTGAGAGTTCAAAGTTGTGATGGTGTTTACACAGGACTCTGAGTGGTTGCAAACGGGGCGGGAGGTGGCGAAGTCAAATCAAACGGCTTGGGCTCTTCGTGCCCGCACATTCATCAACTACCACAACAAGGCAACAGCTCTTACAACATTTTTAGTGCTTAGATTCAACACTTTCTCCGAAAAGTCTGAAAGATTGCTAAGGCAATTTCCCTGTCAGGGTCTGCTCAAGTATTACCACTGCTGGAAGGGTTACGAGGATGACATTCGAGAAACTTGCACAGAGATTGCGGACCTCGAAAAAACACTCAAACTCCTAGGTGATGAACTTCGGAGTGTTTCGCAAACAGCTCTTGCTATTTGAGTGCAAGAATGTCTCATCACGTGCCAAGACGGGGTGCAGCAATTGGAGAAGAAGTCGAAGAAGCTGTACAGAGAAGCTCCAACCGGGCTGAGGCAGAAGACTCAGGCTAGTGGTCTTCGTTTGATGTGCCCCTTCCGAAAAAGTACACTGGAGAAACTGGAAGAGATCGTGCAAGGTTTGATAGAGCAACCGAAATTAGCAATGCAGGCGACCCTACTGGAAAACAGTCATGCAATTCAAAACACAGCCGCCCAGATTGAGAATACTGTTGATGGCGTCACGGGCATAACCACACAAATTCAAGAGACTACACTAGAAACACAGACCCAGCTAGCAGCCACCACAGCGAACGTCCAAAAGCTATTGTCCGCAACAGAAGTTGAAGAACTCGGCAGTATCCTAGATTGGCTGTCAGCGCCAGACCGATCGACCAATCATAACCAAGCACGCGCAAAACACGAGACTGGAACTGGAGAATGGTTGTTCAAAAGTCAACAATACCAGGACTAGACCTCCGGGTCTTCCCCGCTACTTTGGCTTCATGGCAAAGCTGGGTGTTGCAAGACAGTGTTGTGCTCTACGATTATCGAGGACGTACTCCATCAAATCTCCGGTCAGCCTACTGTTGTGTTCGCGTACTTTTACTTCTCATTTTCAGATACGCAAAAGCAGAACTACACAGGTTTGTTGCTTTCCATAGTCCGTGAGTTGAGCAAAGGACGTGTAATCCACCCACTTCTCCAGGCCGCTTACAATCAGAGCCGACCTCACAGGCCCTCTGTCCATGTTCTTGAGGGCATACTGATAGCTTTACCGAACGAAGCCGAAATACCTTATCTGGTTGTAGACGCTTTGGATGAATGCTTCGAAGAACAACGAAAACAGGTCGTGGAAGGCCCGAAACGCATCACACAAGCCGTCTCGAAATCCAGGCTTCCAGTGGCTAGCCGAAAAAAAGCAGATATTGAGGATCTCATGGCGTCTTGGCGCGGAACTCATCTCGCAATCGATGAAGCCGGTATCAATGCAGACATTGATATCTTTGTCAAAAGTGCATTAGTCACAGACACGAAACTAGCGCGATTGTCGGCTGGAACAAAGCAGGAAATCGCAGATATGTTTCAAGAAAAGTCAGATGGCATGTGAGTCTCTACCCTTGCCGATGGCTTTCCACCCCTCTAAATGGATCACTGATATCATAAGCAGGTTTCGGTGGGCAGCACTACAGCTCGACTCTATCCGTAATTTGAAAATCCTACGGCCGACTTACATCTCAGCTGCACTTCACACAGTGCCACGCACACTAGACGAGACATACGAGCTTATATTGAAAGCCATTGACAATCTCTATTTCAAAGAAGCCCGCATGGCTCTTGAGTGGTTTACATTCAGCAAGACGCCCCTACCCATTGCTGAATTAGCTGAGGTATGCAGTATACGCCTCAACGATTTAGGAGAGCCCTATCTCGAGGAGGGTGGATATGAAGCCTTTATAGGACTCTTTGGTGTTATTTTCTCTTTGGTACTTGTTAGCGACTCAAGCCCTTTCCCAGAGCTGGATGGCTCCGGATATGACACAAGATATTGGAAGTTTGACGCCAAGTACTACGATCAACGAGCTCGCCTTGCCCATTTCTCGGTGAAAGAATATCTACTCTCGAACCGCCTACAGCAGTCCGATCACGGACTATCGAGATATACACTCAGAGAACGTGAAGCACACCTCTCCCTGGCACAGAGCTGTTGTATCTATTTCTTACACTTTACAAGGGAGCCAATGATAAAAACGTAGATCGAGAAAGAGGAGGAGGAATCAAATTCTTTCACTGGCAGAAAATGGTACGGTAAAAACGTCAGATGTTACTTGATAGACTTCACTCCGGCGTATCCCTTGCTGCCCCACGTTTGCAAACAATGGACACATCACCAGGCTTTGACGGAATCCGGCTTATAATCTCTGCCTATCGATGCGCGCCATCACCTTAGATTCCTTGACGACGAACGAGTGAGAGTTTCATGGTTGCGGCTGATAGGTCAGCGGAGCGTAGGGTCGACTTTGTTTCACGTTCCATCTAAATTGGTCGTGGACAGAAAATGGCACGATGGGACTAACACGCTGTACTGGGCATCATCCTTGAAGCTGTGCCAGACAGTCTCTTTACTCTACAAATCAGCACCTCTCCATGACGTATGCAATGTGAGCGGAGTTTATAATACAGCTCTCCAAGCCGCGGCTTTCTACGGAGACCAAGATATAGTGAGGACGCTCATCGATAGTGGCGCCGACATAAGGTACGAAGGAGGTGTTCTCGGCACAGCCCTTCAGGCCGCAGCATATTCCGGAAATAAAAAGATTGTGGATATGCTCTTCAATAGTGGTGCAGATGTACAATGTGGGGGAGGGGTTTCGGAACAGCACTAATTGCAGCTGCATATCGTAGTCACGGGAGTATTATATCAAAATCACTTCCCGGAATAGCGAATGCCCCCGCGACCAACCTTAGAGCCAAAGAATATGGTACTGCTCTAGGTGTGGCTGCTATGGACGGATCCGAGCAAATTGTAGAAGGCCTCCTCCAAGCCGGCGCGTATCATGGAGAGGCAATTTTAAATGCAGCAAAAGGAGGCCATGAACGTGTTGTCCAGATCTTTGTTGCCCACCGTGCAAATATAAACAAAAGAGGTTCGAATGGAGATACAGTGCTTGAAATGGCAGTGCACTATGGCAGTGCGCTATGACAGTGATGAGATGGTGGCGAATTTGATCCAAGCTGGCGCCAATACCAAATTATCTATGAATGCACTCTCAATTGCAGCCAAGAGAGGATATGAAGAGAAATTTACGATGCTCATCACAGCAGGTGCCAAGGTCGACCCTTCGTCCAAGATACTACTCAAGGCAGCAATGGGAGGTTCAATGAGAATAGTAAAATGTTTGGTCAAAGCTGGTATTCAAGTCACCTCGAAAGGATTCATAAAATCCCTTTGTCTGTTTGATCAACTAATGACCTATCATGCTCAGGGCGAAGCAATGGTCAGCTTCCTAATCCATTCAGGTATGGATATCGTCGGAAAACATGACGCGCTCGTCGCAGCAGCAACCAAGGGTTCCGAGAAATTGGTCGATCTACTTATTAGGGCGGGTGCTAATATCCATGGCTACTCTCCGATAAACGATGGGCAGGACGAAGAGAATGCGCTTGTTGCTGCTGCTGCATACGGCCACGAAGCTGTAGTGTCCTTCCTCCTTAGCGTAGGAGAGTATCCAGGCAGCTTGAAATACGAATCCAAAGTCTGCCCATGCAAGCATATTGCTTTGATGAAGGCTACCGACTTTAGCTCGCGCTATATTTCGGTAGAGGATATCAGTCGAACAACGGCAATCATCCAGATGCTGATTGGTGCGGGTGCGGGCGTCCATGAAGGCAACGATGCCGCACTACATCGTGCGATAGATAGCTATAATTTCTTCTCTTTAGCCCTAGAGGCAGGAATACGACTCGTACAGGTCCTACTCACCAACGGCGCCAATGTTCATGCGCAGACCAAGTCCAGACCCAGTATACTATACGCAGCAACGCAAAATGCAGATTCCCAGCTCGTAAAACTTCTACTGGATTATGGGGCCGATGTCAATGGTTACGGCTGGACTCGGTACACACCGGAGAAACTCAAATGGATTCATGATCAACATACCAAAAACAACTTCAAGACACAGCCCGATAGCACGTACAGCCAAAATGCGTGCGCTAGAGCTCACCAAGATCGTTACGACAGCATCTTACCCGGCGGCATGAGGAGTGCCAACATGAAAACCGTTGAGCTTTTGCTCGACAAGGGTGCAGATGTCAAAATGGTGGATGCTGCCGATGCATGCACTCCGATTGCTGCAGCTTTATCAATCCAAATGCCAACATGGGGGGAAGTGCCTTGGCCGGGAGATAACGACTGGGTGCCCATTGCGACCTTGATTATCGATAAAATGCTGCAAGCCAGAGGTGCAGATGATGTCGTGTTTGATGAGGGTTTCAATGACGGTACTCTGAGATTGTCGTTAAAAGCGAGTGGACTTTTGGAACAAACTAGATCCTCAAAAGTGGATTCCTAAACTCAAGAATCTGATGAAGGAACGTCGCAAGATCTTCCCTTCACAAACGGCGGTGGGCCCAGTCGATGCTTTGAGCAGCTAGATCTTGGCCTCAGCAATAGCGATGTACAGAACTCGTGTTCATCGCAAAGGGTGACACTATAGATGGAGAAGAAATGCAAGAAATAGATGGTAGGGTGGTATTTAGATTCTTCATACGCCTTCCCTTCTTCGTTGAGCCGATTGTGCTTTTGGTAAAGGTGAGTGTTGCTTATGTCTCTCGCTCAAAAGAAAGGAGCAGATTTTACCTTGAGCTTAGATAGCTTTTACATCCTCATTCCAGCAGCAACGCATCTTAAATTACCACCGTCATCTTCCTACCCTCACTTTTCGCTTCCTGTTCATTCCTTATCACTACGGGATATAACCTACCTAACTGCCGTTGATTCGGAAACTCGCCGTCATGCCAGCCCCAGCCTATATCAAACCTTGTTTTCAGAACGCAATGCGTGCCATTTAGCGCAAGAGATGGGCGCCAGGGCTTATACACATCGACTTCGCCCCGCATCTCAATACTGTACTCGCCTACGCCGCTGACGAAAGAAGCAGGTAAAATCTAGATTGGTCATCACCAGCACTAGGCGGTTCGTTCCATGGCAGTCCTATCTTTTGACTCACCGATCAAAATACGGGACTTTGACTGTCTATACTTAGATATTCAGAGCATACGTACTATCCAAACTCGATATGCACATGTGACCACGAACTCAATCACAACAAAACCAATTCACTCATAAACACCCAGAATAACATACACATTCACCATTTCACTATTTAAACGTTAAAAAGCTAACTAGGCGGGACCAGGCCACACACCTAACCTCTCCCCCCAAAAAAGAAACCAACGCCAGTAAATGCTATGCCCAAGCCTAAAATGCATCCTCCCAAGACGGCATTACTAACTAGAAAAATAACCGGAAAATGCCCGATAAACTCCCATTAATGCCAGAAAAATGCAGGGCGAAAAACCAGTTCCGCGCTAATTATTAACGAAAAAAGGAATATTTTAGTTCTTGCATCACATCATTTTCATCTCATCCGATAGACTTCCCTCGCTTTCCCTTCCCGCACTCACGCTTGCTCAGCGGCTCGTCGGGAAATACCCAGCCGCGCACACGCTTGGCCTCGCGCTTCTCGCCGAGCTGCGGCTTGGGGATCCAGGTATCTTTTTCAAGATGGTTCTGGCGGGTCAGAGCAGCAGGCCCACCGACGTCCATGCGCCAGGTGCCCATGCCCTCGAAGGGATTCTCCTTGGCCAGCATGTGGAGGTACCAGAGGGCAAGGGAGGCGGTGAGTTGAATGTCACCAGTCTGCGGGTGAGCACCTTGGGTAGAGAGGGAGATGGGGGCGGAGGTCTCGAGGTAGCCGAAGATGGGAACGCCAGTTTGGGCATTGACGATGGTGGGGTCGATGGCGGCGGATTCCGAGGGGCCGCCGCAGCGGACGCAGAGGAGCTCGATTTCTGTCATGATGAAGCCGTAGCGGCAACCGTGCTCGCGCATCACGCGATGGAGGTGGGCGAGGCCTTGGAGGTAGAGAACTTGCTTGGGGGGTGATTCACCGCGCATGCCGGTGTTCCAGTTGTCATAGCACTTGACAAGGCCAACTACGCGACCACGAGCGTCGCCGAAGATGGTCTTCTCAAAGTCGGAGGGGTAGCTTGAGACGAACTCAGGCTGGGCACGCATACCAGGAATAGACTTCATAGCGCGCATGACCATGTGTGTGTTGCCTTGAGAAACCTTGAGGGCAGCATTGACTTTGTTGGCGTAGTAGTTAGTGCAGATATCCTGGAGGGCAGACTCGTTCTCTGGCTGCACGCTTGAGCGGCATGGCTGAGGGAGGTAGGAAGATGGAACAGAAATCTCGAGGAGGGGAAGGACGGATGGGATGGACTTGATCGTGGAAATGTTGAAGTCTTCCCAGCTGCGGAGGTTGCGAATATCCCACCAGAAGTGGTTGCTGATACCTCGTGGTGCGCTTGTGACGCGGCGAACCAGAGCAGGAGTGGGGTTGGCAGATGAGAGGTATTCAACCAGAGAAGAGGTTGACTGGAAGCTATCAAAGCCAGCATCGAGGTAGGATGGGTACTGAACCGCTGGGGCGGGCTCATATTCTGGGACAGTGAAGTCTTGAATCGAGGCTGCGGTGAAGCTGGGAATCTCTTGAACAGTGGCGTAGGTTGAGGGAAGAGCAGTAGCAAGGCTCAAGTTTGATGAAGGTGCAGCCGAGCCTATTACATAGCTAGGAAGGTTGCGATAGGTAGGGAAGCCATATCGGCTGATGACGGTCTCATCAACGCTTCCAGCTGAACCTGATCGTACATGGCGAGATGCATTGACTGAGGCGGAGCGCGATTGGGTGCCCATAAACGATGATGCTCGGCGGCCCTCCTGTGGTGCGAAGACGATGGGCGAGTTGAGAGTAGACAAGCTGAAGTCATAAGAGGACGCAGTTGATACGGGAGAAGTCAAGCTGCTGTGGGTGTTGTGGATGTTGTGATTAAAAGGACTGGAGTCACGGCGAACCATCGAGGCAGGCCGTGAGTAGGGGCTATATCCATAGTTTGTGCTGGAGGTTGACGTCGTCCTGCGATGTCGGATGGGTCCTTGGGTAGGCTCGGCTACCTGGTCTTGTGATCGAACCTTGGGGAGAAGGAGGGGTCCATGTTGCCTGATGGGTGATCGTGGAGGAGTGGGGACTGTGTTGCGTTCCGGTGATGAGCCTTGGGAGTAGTATGTGACGTCCGAACCAACACTGCCTGGCATGTAGTTGAAGGAGTGGGTTGGGGGGGTTGTATGACGGCTGTACATGATGGATGGAGTAGAGCTACCGGACTGCGTTGTGTGAGGACCAATAGAAGAAAAGCCGAAAAGCTGACGATGGCTGCCAACTTACGCTATAAAGAAGGGTTTAGAGACAGGCAAATTATGGAATAGGGATTAGTAGGAGAGCCAGCTCTCGTGTCTAAGACAAGAAGCAGAAGCGGAAGCAAGTGCAAGTGAGACAGAAGGAAAGAAAGAAACTCGTCACAAGGCCGGGGCAGATGTCAGTGTAAATGCTGGATGCTGCTGCGGATGAGGGACTGGTGGTTGCGGCACGGTGGACTTCTTATCCTTCAGCGTCAGGAAGAACTGACGACCAGTGCTCAAGGCGCGCTAAAACCGATGAAACACGATGCATCGACAACCGTGGCGGCGGGCCTGGGAGCATCTAGCGGTCTGGCGGCAGTATCACAGCAGAGTCGTTCTACAATGGAGCCTCACTGGGGATGCTGAAACATAGCGCTGCCGGCTGGGCGAGTACGTGTAGCATGGACAAGTCAAGAGCAATAGACGAGGCATTGCTATTCTTGCTGGGCGTATGGGCCAGAAGCGGTATGGAGGCATAGGATTGTCGTCGTTCAGTGGCTGGCTGCGGTGAGGTTGCAGAGAGGGCGTCCCAATCGGGCAAGCGTGCGCGAGGCGCCTGCACCTAGGGCGGTTGGGCCTGATGAAACCGGGATGGTCGGCGCCGCATTGCGAGAGTGAGTTGTAGCTTGTCGTGCTTTCTGGCTTCCAGATAGCGGCCTGGAGCGGCAGTTTGGCGTTGTGCGGCTGCCATGGAGCGAATCGACGGGCGTGGTCGCGGTGTGGAGAGTGTTTAGCGCCTGGCCTAGCGTCTGTGCGTGTCGTCCCGCACGGCGTGGGGCACATGCCAGTCCATGCCAGTCCATGCCAGTCGTGCAGCCGGTAAGAGTCATCGCAGCGACAGCCAGCCAACGATTGGCCCACGGCCGTCCAACGTTTCGTTTGAAAGCCTCGTCTGCATCGTCCTGGCACGGCCAGCATGCAACCTCCAGTGACTCACAATGGGCGAAGAGACGGCTTCCACGACTATAACACGCTGCAAAGTCGCTCACAACACGACGCGTCTGGAAGCGCGTTCGCGTAGCCCATATTCCAGGTCCAGCGTCCTGCCCACCTTTTGCCCGACAATTTGATATTGACTGCAGTGCCAATACCGCACGGAACCGTCCGAACGTCAGTTTGCGCTGCGCCCCGTATCGTTCTCGTCAAAGGTACCATCTGTCCAGCCCGGCCATTGGCTGCTCGCTCTCTGCCAATCCAAGCGCCGGCCCTGTCCAGACGTTGCATCCGGACGCGCTGTCATGGGGAGATTGGCTCTTTCCCTGATCCTCGCAGACGACTGCTGTTAAGCGCCCACGACTAAACTGCCTCTTCAGGAACTATTAGGTTTCATTTGCGGGCCCCTATAGCACCCAAATATAGCCCAAACAGGCCAGCCGCACTCCAAACCGGCTGCGAAAAAGACCGTTAATTGCTTGACCCGGAAATTAGCTGTCAAACTGCTCTCACGCTCTGGTCGCCTCATCCATCACTCCCCCCCAATTTCTCCACCAAGTGGCTCGACGTTACTTGTGGCTCATCTCCGTTTCAAGAATCTTCCATGTCATGCTTCTATCTACGCGCCCATATCCCTTCCGACTGCCTGGTCACTGTCCATCAGCATCGGGAGGTGCCCTTGCACGCACTGTCCTTGCACAAGACCGAGCCGAAGAGCCTCAACGCCGTACTTCCGTACGCGCCCACAGATCGTCAGCCGCATCCGAAGAAAATGCCTGATCTCGTCAAGGTTTCCCTTACACACGTACCCGCCATCGTCATCTGCCCTCAATAGCCTCAATGCCATGCTTTGCCCTACGCGCCCAACATGCTTTCATCGCGGCTTCGGCGCAATCCTGTTCCTTCTACCGCTTGCGCAACTCGCCCTCAACCCGCTCACTCCACCATTTCTTCCACTCTACCACTTTATTCTCGGTCCGGGCTTCTTCTGCCGCGAAGACCGCCGCATGGCTCCTGAATGCCTCTTCGAGATCGCATCCTAGGAACTCGCGCTGTGCTCTGGCGGCTGACATGACCCCCGCATCAACAGCATCAACAGCCATGAGAAACTGCCTCACTAACCCCTCGTCCCCTCCGCCATGGCCCCCACCCGCCTGATGCGGTCTGTGTGTCTTTGTGTATCCCGTTGAAAAGTCGTGCACGCGTATAGCGCTGCTGTCATACTCAATTTCTCCTTTAGTGCCGTATATCCGACCACGCCGCTCACATATTTTCTCCGTAAAGGCAATCATGTGGAACTGTGCAGTCTTTGCACCTCTTTGGCCTAACTGTGGCCGACCATTTTCGTCCTTGGATAGAGGGTCGTCCTCCCATGTTATAGTCACGCATTGGTCGTCGCACACATCGTTGTCAGACTCCCAAACACAGCGACCGAACCATGGACGTGCTTTTACTTCCGAGGTAGGCGTAGACGATGTATAGTCTTCACTTAGATCGTCGAGAAGCTGCTTTGCCGCGGCTTCTTTTCCTTCCTTCTTGAATATGTCCTCAATCTCTGGATTCACAATCTTGACGGGCCAACCTGTGTTTCCGAAAGCAAGCTGCTTGTCGAGATAGATCTTCTTCGCGCTGTAATCACAGTTTGATTCGTGAGGACAAGATAGGCAATTAGTAGCATCCCCTGCCTCCTTTGGTTTTCTTGCGTTTCGGAAGAATTTCCTGGAGCCAGTGGAGGTAATGTAAGAAGGTAGATGCGGTGGGTTATCCGCATTTTTCGAGGATGGGGTGCAGAGCATCCACAAAAGAAAGTCGATATCATGGCATGATTTGGTGAGTAGTGAAGGAGCCGTTGCCGATTCGTTACGCCAATTCCCTCTATTTCGATCAGTATCGTCTCTGTATCGTTCAAGAACAAGACTTACCTGACATAGCTGTGACTAAAGTGCCACCAACCCACCGGCTCAACATGCTCTATACTCAACATATCCCCAATAACATTCTCCTCAAGCGCCAACTGCCTCAACATCATATTATGTGGCGAGTACCGTAACACGTGGCATATACCAAAAACCGTCTCTTTGCGCTTTATTACCTCTTTCTCCCTACCCGTCTTCTCATCTCCCGCCCTATTCAACGCCCTCAAAATATTCACACAACTCTCCAACCTCGTACTCAACGGCTTCTCCACACAAACGTGCACGCCCAACCCCGCAATTCCACACACAACCTCCTCATGCATCTCATCCAACACACAAACAAACACCGCATCAATCACAACCGGCGCAAACCCCCCACTCCCCGTCAACCCTCCGCCCATCCTCGCGCTCTCGCGCCGCCCCTCCTCATAACGCACCCATTCACGCCAGTCCGAGAAACACGCGCCAAACCGCGGCGCCCGGCCCTCGCCCCAAATGAACTTGCGCCCAAATTCGTCGCGCTTGTACGCAATGGGCTCGCATACTGCCGCGATTTCGGCATTCGAGCAAGAGAGAGCGGCGCGCGCGTACGAGGTACCGCGGCTGCCGGCGCCGATGACGAGGATTTGGGGCGGCTTGGTGAAGGCTTGTTTGGGTGCGGTGTGGAGGAAGGCAGATGTGGAAGGGGGTTGATTTGCGGTTGCTGATGGGTGTGGATCAGGGGATGAGGAGGGAGATATTCGGCTGGGGAGCTTACGGATTGTTGAAGTGGGCTGTTTTGGAGGTGGGGTTGCGGTGGTCATGGTGGGTTGTTGGAGTGGGTAGGATTCTTGATGCGAATGATTTGGCTGGCGGGACTTGAGATCGAAGAGAGTTGGCTTGAAGAAGTAGCTTTGGCTGGCTGAATGGGCTGCTATACAAATTTAGTTTGACAATGCCATATACGTCTTATGTTTTATGTCTGCCTGGAGGCTGAATCGCACACCGGCGTAATGAGGGGAAATGTGAGGTTAGTGTATGAATGTAGCATCAAGATGCAAGAGTACGTTGCATTGCATGTCAGACTACGCTGGTCGTCACTTCAAAGAGGAAGTCACGTTGTGGGGCTCCTGCCCAAGGCACGAGTTTGAGCCAATGAGGTCATTGATGATAAATCGTGATATCAAGTCTCTGGCAAGACGTTCTCGCGTCTTGTTGGAAAAATAGTCTACTTAGTCTATCGTATAGAGTATCGTTTAGAGATAAGCGTACATGCTAGAGCACAGTATCCTACAGTCCAAGTCTGCCTTGCCAAGTGACTGCGCCACCGTGGAGATTAGGCAGATGAGAGAATGGCTATGATTTGTCCAACTCATAGAAAAGCAAATATACCTCCTTTTGCTTTGCAAGTACCTCACTGGTTTTGCTCTCCTTGACTTTGTCGTCACTGATTCCCCACCATCGGTTGCTTGCTCTTTTAGCCTTGCGCCTGAGTGGATTGGAGTCAGCTAGTGAAGCGGCCCTTTCTGTTGCCTTGTCTCTGAGTGATCGTAAGCTCTTAGTTCGGGAAATTCCATCAGTCTCTGGTGATAATGGGGGTATTTGTAGTGAATTGGTATCGGAATCTCGCGGTGCTGATGTTGGCGCCGGACTTTTGCGTGCCGTTGCTGAACCCCGCGAAGAGAGCGATCGCGTAGAAGGGGAGTCTAATGTAGGGGTCGAATGAATCGGAGAATCGGCACCACTACTATGCGGTAGGTTAATGCTTGATATCTGTGGACTCTGTCGGGCGGATGGTACTGCAGATGGTCGTACAGATCCGTATGGGCTGGCTTGAAGACTATATGCACCTCCTGTACCAAAGGAGACAGGTGTGGAGAAGGGCAAGGGCTGCACCTGGCGACGGAAAGACTCGTAATGGCCGCTATTGTGGCTACCCTTGTGTGTGACCAGACCTAGTAGTTTATAATTTTTGCGGTTCAGCAATCCGCCCAATGGTAGTGATTCGGGGAAGGACACTTTGGCGAGATTCTTTGTAGACGCACTGCCAACCGCATAGACCGATCGCGACAGATGAATAGCAAGTACTTTTGGAAATTGTGAAATGTACATATGGCGAGCTATTCGACGCTTGGGAGCTTGCTTCGAATCAGGAAGCTCGACGTCTTCCGGAGGGTGCTCAGGATCTTCCCCAAGGGCCTGTCGTATCTTGTCGATATCTGACTGCAGACGTTCCTTGACCTCTGCATCAACTGCGCGAGAGAGTTCGTGGTCTTTGCTCCTTAGCGCGTGCTCTAGGCGACATCGTTCGCACTTGAAGTCATCAATGTGCTCGACCTTTAGCATCCCGTCAAAGCAGGCATTTAGCGAAGTTGAGGATACCTGCGGTACGTTTAATGTTAAGGTGACGAACGTTGAGACCGAGGGTTTTGGCTTGAAGTGACATGTCTGGCATTCAATCTGCGACTCGAATTTGCCCTCGAAGGGAAACCCTTCCTCGTCCAGGGGTGGCTTGTCACCGTCCCCACCTTCACCTTGGTCGTTGCTGCCTGGGCTTTCTGGAAGAGCGGCGCTAAACTGCTCGATGATTTCTTGTCGCTGGGACGTACTTTCTCCATTCGCAATATTTATGCCAGTCCGTTTAGCTAGGTTTCTGGCTTTGGTCCCTGCGTGGTATTCATCGCACAGCCGTTCAGTGACTATCTGGAGGAACTCCTGAGCGTCCTGTTGCTGACGACTGATATGAGTGCCAAATGCATGCTCTAGTGCTCGGATAAAAGGCTGTGGGGAAATGGTCTTCCTATATATCGGTCGTTCGTTTAAAGAATCGAGAATTTCCTTCAGAGCAAAGGTGAGCCAGCCCTGTTGCAGGCCCACAAGCTTCTCCCGTTTGGTAGTCGACTTCACCGTGCCTGCCTTCTCTGGGTCGACATTATACACTTCTGGGCCATCAAGGGTCCGCCGGTGAGTTTCCCGAATGAGATATACGCGCAAGTCAGGCAAGCCGGCAAGTGCCTGCAGCACCGAGTTTATGAAGCAGTCGTTGGCCGCATTGCTGAGGCCGACGACGCTTTTCTTCTTATTTGATGAATCTTCATCAATGAAAAAGGTGGGGCCAAAGACATAGACCAGCGTAATGGCAGCTAGAGAGGCACCTGCTGCATAGGTTGCGACTGTGAGCGGCTTCTCAGGCATATTGCGGCGCTGCCACTCCCGCTATTGCGGGATTGGGCGGGCAGACTAGGGTTGTGTGATGCCTTGAGACAGTGGTGACAGGACGAGGCTACCGGCCTGGGGGGGTCTGGAGGTATTTGGAAGGAGACGGAGGTAACAGGGCTTGGGGCTCCATGGCCAGACTATTGCCCAGGTTGACGTATCTCGCTGGCAGTCATCAGTCGTTTGCTTGGAGAATCGCAGAATATGCCGAGCCAAACGGACGGAAAGCGCACCGGCCATTTGCTGTTTTGTTTCCGCACTGTCATGACCAACCGACAAAGACAGGGATCTCGCAACATTTACTCGAAAGACAACCACACTCGTTCCTTAGCACTCTGAGTTTACCTTATCGCCAATGGCATCGATCACGAGGTCTTCGCTGCTCCCGCAGTGTACGTCATGCATACGACGATTTTCACGGCAAAATTTGGATGCCTGGCGGCCGCAGCAGACACGCAATATTTCAAAAAAGGCAAAAGAGGCAGAGCGCAATATTGTCGTCAAGCTACTCAAGAATGTGCCTCGATATGGACGCGCAGGTAACCGGAGCCAAGGCCATTTGCCCTATGAGCTATGCTGATGCTCTCGCGATAGGCGCCTACGTACCCTTGAATCCTTCGTTGATGCGCAATCGATGGTTCCCAGCCCGCGTGGCCGATTACGTGCCTGCAGTCCAACTGAAGCAACTGAAGGCCCAGGAGCTGGACATGTCAAGAGACTTCACATATGGCGTGCGACTAAATCTCGAGGAGGGAGAGGAAGAAATGGAGGATTTGGTTGCTCGGAAGCCCTATGTACGGCCGATTGAGATTGATGTCTTGAGCGTATGTTTTGCTTGGATTCAAAGACGTGCAATGCTGATAGCGCTAGCCTGGCCGGACTATGGATCTGCTAAATACCTTTGTATCGCCCACCATCGATTTCTACCGCCAGCGCATCGAGTCTGAGAAGGAAGCAAGACCGCAAATCGGCGCGTCTGGCGCAGCCGATGTCCTGACTGCTGCTGCAATGGGCTCCAAATCTAAAGTCCAAGTCAATGCAATCTACGGCTCCGTCTCCACAGCAGACGTTGTCACGACCATAAAAGCAGCGCTGGCGCATAACGATGAGGCAGCTCGCGTGATATTAAATGAAGCGGATGTCAAGTTTACATCAGGCCACGAGGAGGGAGATGCATCGCGAGTGAAACAGCTCGGCGTTTTCAAGATCGAGATACAAGTACCTGGCGCAGAGGAGACTCTTGTGAGAAATGTACGGATTCGAGAGAAGACATCAGAAGCATAGAAGATAGCATACTCTTGAGCAATACTTGGTCGGCTTTAGATTTCACCTGTATATGGTGCTCCTACGCATTTAGCATAGCACAGCATAGTCACGGCAAAAGGGCCATGGCAATCGTGAAGCCGAGGGCCGGAGTGCATACTCCATGCAAACATTCCCAAGGCACTCGGTAATTGGTGGCATAAGAAGACGCGATTCACGGCGAGATCCGGACAAAGGCGTCCGGTGATGGCAACAAGCCGAAGAGTCCATTCGATCTAGCCAGCCGCATGCCGAGCACGCGGCCCCGCCATGACTTCAGAGCGCGGCCGTGAATGCTTCGTGCATGACATTGCATTTCTTCTTCGCCTTCATAAACCCAGCCGTCGGCCAGCAGAGCAGAACAAAAGTGTGTC
The DNA here is from genome assembly GCA_028456235.1 of Ophiosphaerella narmari. Lineage (NCBI taxonomy): Eukaryota > Fungi > Ascomycota > Dothideomycetes > Pleosporales > Phaeosphaeriaceae > Ophiosphaerella > Ophiosphaerella narmari. Next base: position 493,752 of record JALNQA010000002.1, on the reverse strand, counting down.
AATTGATATCGCCAGGTACGTAATGACGCTCCTGCAGGGTCTGCATGAGATTGCAAGATTCTCGGCCAGATTAGGACCATGTTTTCCTTTTGAGCTGAGGCGCGTGGGTGGAATGAAGTGAGTGGAGCGTAAGCTGTGCGGCTGCGTCACATCACCGTCGGATCCACGTAGCGGGGTGACCCCACTAAAGCTTCCACTACTTCTTTCCCAACACGCAAACTCAACAACCTTACTTCCTCCTTATAACTCCTCGTCTCATCAAAAATTCTGACCACAGACATTCCAGAAACTCACTTGCCATAAACACACAACCAAAAATCATGGGTGCCAAGGACGTTCTTTCCCGCAAGACCGGTGTCATTGTCGTATGTTTATCGCGACATCGGCTTTGCGGTTTGGCCTAATGTGTTCTTTAGGGCGACGATGTGCTCAAGCTTTTCCAGCACGCCAAGGATAACGGTATGGAGACGTACTGGTCGCGATTGAAACATGGCTGACATCCTACTCTTCCGAACGCAGGCTATGCTATCCCTGCCGTAAACGTACGTATCCATCTCCATCCCCTGGCCGGAATCAGAACTATCAATTGAGATCTGAATTCTACTAAAAGCCGAAAACTAACGATATCAGGTCACCTCTTCTTCCACTGTTGTTGCGAGTACGATCCTCCAATTCCGCTTACTATTGGGCGATTCTGACCGGCCACAGCTCTCGAGGCTGCCCGCGATGCCAACTCACCGATGTAAATTTCACTTCATGCACGGTATTGATAAATGCTGATAAATACACAGCATCCTCCAGGCCTCTCAGGGAGGTGTAAGTAACACTAAACAGCCACATGACGAGACCATCTGATTTGAAATTACTCAGGCCGCCTTTTTCGCTGGAAAGGGCGTCGACAGTAAGTAAATATGGATCTATTTTATCCGTGACATTCATTGATTATACAATAGACAAGAACCAGGAAGCTTCCATCGCTGGTTCCATCGCCGCCGCTCACTTCATCCGCTCCATTGCCCCGCTCTATAACGTCCCCGTCGTATTACACACCGATCACTGCGCCAAGTTAGTGTCATAGCCAGCAGTCAGGCGAATCGTTTGCTAATTTCTCTAGGAAATTGCTGCCATGGCTCGATGGTATGATGGATGCTGACGAGAAGTAAGTCTGGCGATTAATTTTTCGACATTTGCTGACTGTATTTAGATACTTCAAGGAGCATGGCGAGCCCCTGTTCGTGAGTCGATACCCCCAGTTGCACTCCTGTTAGGGGAGCAATCGCTAAACGAACAATAACAGTCCTCCCACATGATCGACCTCAGCGAGGAAGAGAAAGACTGGAGTGAGTGGAACACAGCTAAAGTTTCCGACGGTTCTAATCAGGTTCTCTAGACATCGCGACAACAAAGAAGTACTTGGAGCGCGCCGCTCCCATGAGTCAGTGGCCCCCGAAGTTTATGAAGCGATAAACACTGACGATTCATTAGAGCAGTGGCTTGAGATGGAGATTGGTATCACAGGTGGTGAGGAGGACGGAGTCAACAACGAAGATGGTACGCACCGATCATATGCAATCTGTGCTTGGATATATGCTGACAAGTTTCTTAGTTGACAACAACTCCCTGTACACCCAGCCCGAGGATATTTATGACATCTACGCTGCTCTCTCCCCCGTCTCACCATACTTCAGCATTGCTGCTGGCTTTGGTAACGTCCATGGTGTTTGTATGTAACTCCGCTTTATGCGCCGCATATAAGCCACCCGCTGATTTCATGTGTCCGCATATAGACAAGCCAGGTAATGTCAAGCTTCAACCCGAGCTCCTCAAGAAGCATCAACAGTTCGTCAAGGACAAGATCAACGCTAAGGAAGACAAGCCTGTTTTCCTTGTTTTCCACGGTGGAAGCGGCAGTAGCGTGTATGTATTATTCTTATACGCAGATATTATTCGAATATAGGCTAACTTTAATTTAGCGATGACTTCCGACAGGCTATTTCTTACGGTGTCGTAAAGGTCAACTTGGACACTGATATGCAATGGGCATACCTCTCCGGTGTCCGTGACTTGTATGTGTACATGCATAATGAATATATGAAAAATGGACTGACGTGTAATTGCAGCATCCAAGGAAAGCATGACTACCTCCAAACACAAGTTGGCAACCCAGATGGTGAAGACAAGCCCAACAAGAAGTACTATGATCCCCGCGTCTGGGTACGTGAGGCCGAGAAGTCCATGACGAAGCGCGTCACTACCGGTCTTGAGGACTTCTACGCAGCCGGAAAGGCATAAATGGCCAAAAATGCCTAAACTTGACCTGGAGCTATCCACATCCCGGCGGGGCGTTTGCGGAGTAGCATGAGATAGAAAATGGTGTATTGATGATAGCATGATGCGGCCTAAAAACACACGGCTTGCCTACAGAAACGATGAGAATGTAAAACATATTATAAAAACATCAAAATCAATATGCGATATTTCCCAAGGAAGTGAGCGCTTGCAGGTCTTACTTTTTTCTGGCGATTGCACATACGTACACCAGATACGCTTTACCATATTAGGCATAGTAGTAGCCTTCCCCGATCAGCGCCACCGTCCATCGATTTTGTATGACATCATATGTACTAAACACTATAATGCTCTTTCCCTGAATTATATGGGCATGTGAACAGTTTGCAACCGCAGTGAGGTCACCACTTGCGTATATAATCTGTCCTTATCCACCTCCCTTCCTTCACCAAAAACCTCAAACTACGACCAAGTTTTATACCTCAAGGCACCTAACCTGCAACTACATTTATATACTTTACAACTACTACTTAAGAGATATCCAATATGACTCTCGGAGATTCTATCCGAAAGGGTGCAAGCATGATCCACGGCACTGGCGAGGCCATTCGTGGAAACTTTAATGCAACCGTAGACGGAGCTGTTGGAGACAAAACAGCCGCAACAAGGAATAGGGAAATTGCTCAAAAAGGAGTCGACGAGTGGGATCGTGGCTATCGTGGACATGGTATGCACTTACCCTCAGAGCGCTCTAAGCACCGAATAAGTATACTAATACGTTTCCGCTCTAGTCCTAGGAACTGAACCAACACACGGCGTGGGCCATCATGTTCCCAGTCACTCCGTCACCGCCACAGAAGCTCAAAATACAACACATTCTACCTCAACAAACTATGGCCCCCACAGCACAAATCTCGGCAACAAGGCCGATCCACGATTCGATTCTGACACGGACCACCGTGGCACAGCAACTACTTCTACGAATGCTGGTCCACACGACAGCAATATGGCTAACAAGCTTGACCCTCGCTACGACTCGGACAGGGATCATCGTGCCAATCCAGCTTCCGGCGTAGGCCAGAGTGGCCCCACGGGATCTACGAACGCAGGTCCGCACCAGAGTAATTTTGCGAACAAGCTAAACCCTACGGTCGATTCCGATCGTGATCATCGCGCCTCCGGCATGGGCCCGAGTGGCTTGACAGGATCTCCAAATGCGGGACATCATAACAGCAACTTTGCAAACAAGTTAAATCCTAGAATCGATTTAGACCAGGACCACCGCGCCAACCCAGCATCTGGCATTGGTCCCAGCGGCCCTACAAATTCCACCAACGCTGGCCCACATACCAGCAACTTCGCAAACAAGATGGATCCTAGAGTCGATTCTGATATGGATCACAGAGCTAATCCAGGGAGCAATGTTGGGATTCAGGGCGCAGGCGCTGGGGGTATGGGAGGTGTTGGAAGCACGAATGCGGGCCCTCATGCGAGCAATTTGGGAAACAAGCTTGATCCGAGGGTGGATTCTAATATGGATCATAGGGGAAATACGGCTGGTTATCGATAGACGGCGAGTTGACGAGAGAGGAAAATAATGCTATGATATACCCTTTCCCTTGATACAGTGTTATCGATTATATTCTTTAGTTTACCATGAAATTTGTAAGGGTTCAGTTTGATTGAATGTACCGATTGAAGGGTCTAAATTTCGGCCATCTACCATCATATGTGTATGAAAAGCAATCTATCTGTACTAGCTCACATACACCATCTCGACCAATTCACAAAATCGCCGCCTCCTTCACCCCATCATACTCTTTCGTACTATGCACCAACCGCCCCCTCACCCACACTGCAACCGTATTCCTATCATCCCCGCTATATACCCACTTCTCCACCTTCTCCGCCCAACTCTCCCACCCAAACACATCCACTGCCCCAAACACCCCACTCCCCACCTGCCCTAACTTCACTATTTGCGCATCAAACTCCATCCCCACCTCGAACCCTCCAACCTGCTCCTCCAACCCCACCACCGCCGCACCTCCCCTCGTCCCAAGATACAACGCCTCCTCCGTCGACAACTTCGCCGTCTCATCCCCTGTCTCGAGCGACAAGTGCCGCGACACCCACACCGCTTGCCGCACGTTTTCGAGAATCGATGGGTGGAAACCGCCGGAGATGTCTGTTCCGAGACCGAGGGTGTGGCCCTCAGCCAGCAGCGTGCGCACGGGACAACACCCAGACGTAATCGCCGTATTGCTCGCGGGACAATGCGAGATCTTGGCGCCGCGCTGACGGATGGTTGCGCGTTCCGCGGGGGAAAGGTGGACGGCGTGGGCGAGGATAGTCTTGGGTGTGAGGAGCGCATGCGTATCGTATACATCAGTGTAGGACTTTGAGTCGGGGAAGAGGGACTGGACGAGGGCGATTTCGTGCTTGTTTTCCGAAATGTGGGTTTGGATATGTGTATCTTCCTCTGCGGCGAGAGCGGCAATTGCGGCGAGGCAGTCGGACGTGCAGGAGGGGGCGAAGCGCGGGGTGATGATGGGTTTAACAATGGTGCCGGCTGGGTCAATGGAGCGGATGTAGTCGATGCTGGCTTGGGAGTCGCGGGTGCTGGATTCGACGCTGGCGTCACGGTAGTAGGCAGGGCTGAGGTCGCTGTTCATGCATACGCGGCCGACGAGGGCGCGTTGGCCGCGCTGGAGACATATGTCGGCAAGGAGATTGGTGGCGGGGACGTGGATGGTTGCATAGTACGCGCATGTAGTAGTGCCGTGGGATAAGGTCCGCGAAACAAAGTTTTGGTAGACGCGGTCTGCTCGGGTGAGATCGGAGAAACTGGCCTCCATTGGAAACGTGTATGTTTGGAGCCAATCGAGCAATGTGGTTTTACCGAAAAGTCCGGTGTTGGCGTGTTGGGGAGCATGAGTATGTGTGTCGATGAAGCCAGGAAAAAAGAAACCATTGCCCTCTAACTCGATGGTTCGTGCATCTTTCCATTCTGGTTTGCGGGCCTTGATATCTTCTTTAGATTGAATATTTCTCTCGACGAATACAATGATGCCATTTTCATCCACACCGATTGCGCCTTGTTCGCAGATATCAAGCTCGGTAAGGGACTTGCTGTGGGCGAAAGGCCCAAGATATATTGTTTTAGAGATTGAAGCAGAAGCCGCCATTTCTTCTTTAGTTTAGATGTATTTTCCTGGTGTATTTCGGGACAAGTTAGGCGAAATAGCACCTGTTGGTAAATGAATGTAACCTAGCGATATTGTTGTTGTATGTATTCGGCGCGTATAAAATGTAACAAGGCGTTTGGCGCTTGAATACAGATCGATGATAGCTGCAATTCGGCTCGTAGTATTCAGAACGAATATTCGTGAAGTTGAGGGAAGGAAGACCTTATCAAGGAAGTTATGTTTATTCACTCCAGGTTAGCGGCTCGCTAAATAAGGAAAGCTGTGTGGCACGTGGGGGGTCCGCTTTCCTGTCGGCGCCCTCCGACACTAAGAAAACCATGTCAAGCCTTCAAATGCGGTCAACCTCAAGAAAAGTAACGTTGCACAGTCAAGAACATGAGTGGGTGAGATCTACAATGCGCTAGATTCACTTTGTCTGCATTCGCCGCTATCCTATCTATGAGGAATGTCATAATCTCCCTCCTCTTGGAACTTGCTTTTCTCCTCATATGCGCCAGGTCATCAAGGGATATCCTAAAGGTCCTCAAAACTCCAAATTTAGCTTTACATGCGGAACCATCCAGCCCTCAGTCCGAAAATGGTTTCAATGTAAACATTGTATCTGCTTATATTGAATGCAGCTCACAAGCTGTAGTCATGGATGCCCTGGGGACCCTGTTCGTTGTAGTCTGGGCGTGTCATGTACCCCTTGCTTTGACCTTGATCTACGACGAATATGACCTTTGCTGCGACCTGCGCGCCGAGAAAGGCAGACTCATCGAAGCCAACGTCCTTCCACTCAGGAAAGTACTCCGGTGGCTTGACAAACTTAATATTTGTAGGCGTTTGGCCATGCGATGAATGTAGGTTATGTGACATGCTAGGCATTAGAGGATTACTACCATGTGGCGTAAGATGCTGAGTTTGTCCTGCGGTAGCTGCAAATAAGAGGGGATTTACTTGTGAGCCCCCATGAGGACCAAGTTGCGGTTGTGGTGTATTTGCGCCTGTGCCTGCGGGGGTGGAGATGTTAGATGGTATCTCAGATGTGAAAATGGTTGCCGAGGAGGGTGAGATGAGGTACTTGGACTGTAAAGTCTGAAGCAACGCTTCTTTAAAGCCTACGTTGATGTTAGTCAAAACCTGACAAACTTGTAGATGGCTGCCGGACCCTTTAATCTTGACCCATTGCCGCAAACAATCAAACTATCCCAAAGATCACTGCGTTTCTGGACTTCATCCATCGATGATATCGTTCGGTGCACGGCTGCTGCAATCTTCTCCAGCGTACCATCACTGTCCGAAAGGAAGCGCTCAGTGCCAACTTCAATCTCGCGCCTAATTGACCCCATCTTTGGGCCGCCTTCTCCCGTGCCGTTCGCCTCAATTGCAGATCGGGGTTCCCCATCCCCTGCAAGCTCTTGCTTTCCTGCGACCTCATTTAGGGCTGACCTCGCATCAGCTAGGCCTTGCGTCCCTAACTCCATGTTCTTTAGGGTATCCAAAAGGGCATGATCTTCGTACAGAAACGTCGCCTTCTCGCGCTTCGAGTTAGGCAATCGGACCTGCCTATTCGCAGTGTCTGGAGCAGGTACGCCTTTCTTTTTAGCCAATGCCTTGTCTTGTTTCTCCTTCTCCTTCTTCGCAAGATACTCAGTCATCTTGCCACCAGCAACAATGCTTGCAACATCGAGTACACCCTCGTTCTCGTCATTTGCCGTGTCCTCCCCGACTTCAGTGTCAGCGCCCGGTCCACGTGGCATGGTTCCGATGGTTGCAGCTCCAGCGGGCCCAGAACCGGTGGCTCCTGTCGAGGCAGCCGCCGCAGGGTTTGTAATAATGTCTTTCTCTTTCGATGCTCCAGAGTTTGGCAGTGGCGTTCCAGGTGTAAGGATTTCACAGATTGGTGACCACTTCAACTGCTCGCACATATCTCTGTTAAAACCTTTGGGTTTGAGCTTGGATAAGAGACCCGATGTGAACGCCTCTCCACCACAGCCTGTCAAGGAGATGACTCGGCCTTGGGTTTGGGGGATGAATTCACTGACAGCAGTTATGTCGACCTTATTCTTGCCCACATCAATAACAGTTGCCGAGTGTACCCCATAAGCCCAGGTTGTCGCAAGTGCCGCATCCATAAGGCCGAAGGCCGGAGTCTTGAACTTTTCGAAGAAGAATTGCGTGAGTTTCTCGTGCTCGCGGGGGGTCCATGCCGGCTGTGTGATCAAGAGAATAGCAGTGTGAAACGGCGGATTGAGCGTGTTGTAGACGTGGGTGATAAGGGCAAAGAAGCAGGGCCAGTCCACGATTCTGCCTTCTTGTATAGGCCATACCGCGCCCTCTTCTGAGATGCGGTCTTCCTCCCACAATACTTCATCGTCATCGTCTTCAGTGGATGGCTTCACATCGTCTTGTGATTCACCATTTGTTTCACTTGCAGGCTGGGCCGGACTTCCGTCCTTGCGCCGGATCTTGTAAGGCTCGAATTCTCCATCTTTTTCAGCAGGGAACATGCGCGACCTGAACCGTAGCTTGCCAGGCGTGAATGACTCCGGCAGGCCAAGCTGGGCAACGGTCGTCTCCGAGCCGGGCGCGATAATCTGGGGTAGTAGTTAGCGCATATCGCGAGCAGAGAGTGAAACACGTGACGACATACTATTATTTGGTCATCCTTGAAGAGAGGCATGGCGGCGCAATGGTTGTGAATGGAGCTCCGGCGCGTCTTGGATGCAGCTTTGCGACGCGCCCAACTCGGCTGGCGCAGGAGGAGCTTATGCAGCTGAGTCAGCAAGACCTGCATCACTCGAAGCCAGGGCTGTCACAAGCCAGACCAGTGCGTTCGCGTATCACCCAAACGTGCTCGAGCAACGCAACACCATGGGCGCTATTTTCGGGTTGGCTCTCCTAGGAAATATTGACAGATTCAAGAAGCATTGCGCGTGACAACTCAAACTGGGAGGATCATCCCACCTTCCAGCATTGCTCCTTGCATCATGGCAGCCCAACAAGCCGTCGCCTCGCTCGTCAAGAGTTCTGCTGCAGTAATATCCAGCGCGCCGGCATCTGTACATACATCGTTGGTCACCATGAAGACTACAGATACTGCAGCGTCGTCACCATTTGGCTTGCTAGGGCGCGTAATACTCTCCATTCTAAGTGTTCTCCCAACCGTTCTCTTTTGGTTGTCGTATACACTTCCAACATGGCTTTTTACCCTTTTCTCTATGAGTTTAACCTTCACTATGAACTTCACGACTTTGTAAGAGCTGAGTCCTTATCATCTCCTGGCTATGCTAACTGTGATAGGATGCTAGTAGTGGTCTTCCTTGTATCAACAATCAGCTACTTTGTAAGATATCGCTATTTAACCATGTACGCAAGACTACCGCCAGAACCACAACGTGAAGATCCACAGGTCGAAGTGTTTCCAGAAAGCCAAGAAGGCGACTCGAAGCGAGGCCTGCACAACTATCTAGATGAATTTCTCAGCGCTATCAAAGTGTTTGGATATTTAGAGCGCCCAGTCTTTCATGAGCTTACACGAACTATGCAAACACGGCGTCTCGCTGCGGGCGAAACTATCCTTCTCGAAGAAGAAAAAGGATTCTGCTTGGTAGTGGATGGCTTGGTCCAGATCTTTGTCAAGTCCAATCGAGACGGAACCGACTCCGACGAGGAGGGAGGAGAAGAACCATCAGGGGGGTCTACAGAGCAAGGCCATCGCCAAGGCTATCAGTTGCTCACTGAAGTGAAGAATGGTGCACCAATGTCTTCACTATTCTCAATTCTTTCGCTCTTTACTGAGGACGTCAAGCTCCGCCATGATGAAGATGAGGAACCCGGCCTAAGTGTGCCAGTAACCCCACACGATGATAGCACCAGACCTTCAGTGGCTAGGAATAGCAGTTATGATCTAGATGACTCTCGGCCGCATACTCCGAGTGACATTCAAGAAATCGCATTACGACACCGCAGAACATCAGCACTCGCTAGCCCCACGGCTGGAGGGCGACTACCGACCGTACCTCCTCTCTCGTTAGATGCTGATGGTTTCAACAACTCTATCAAACGAACGAAAAAGAGAAGATCGTCACCCCGGAATATAAAACCCAAGTCTGCTCATCCAGATATTGTCGCACGAGCAACTGCTGATACAACCATTGCCATTATCCCAGCAACTGCCTTTCGTCGTTTGACTCGTATATATCCCAAAGCAACAGCCCATATTGTCCAAGTCATTCTTACACGCCTACAAAGAGTCACTCTAGCGACCAGCCACGAATATCTCAGCCTCACAAATGAGGTACTCCGCACGGAGAAACTCATGAACAAATACACCACTTATGATCTACCAGGTTTTCTCCGAGATGCGCCCCTAGAAAGGTTGAAGGAGAAGTTTTCAAAGGAAACTGAACGTCTCGGTTCTGACGAAGGTATGAAGGGTATTGCATTGCACAACCCCGGGGCAGGGCGTCGCCGGAGATCTAGCGCAGCACTGAGGCGTAGTACTGCAGCTCAGGCCCGTCTTGCGGCCGCTCGTGGCACATCTATGGATGCAAGCTCCGAAACATTGATTGGTACAACTTCTCTAGAATCTGGAGCCCGCAATGACCGGGTCAGTGCGGGTGACCTTTTGACTAACACTCAATCGTCACGAGGGGGGAGTCGGATAGGACGCAATAGTTTTTCCCAGCCATACCCTCACGAAATCCGGCGAGATGCTCGTACACCACTAGACGCCAATACATTCAACCCATTTGCATCACCGTCTCTTCGGCCAAACCTACACCGGCAAGAGTCAATAGATGAAGCCACTGTCTTTCGAGAATCTATCCTCAGCTGCATGTTCAGAGCAATTGGGTTGACGAATCCAGAAAATCCTCTACCCCGACCTGCAGTATCAGTCGAACAATCACCACGACTTGTATCATTTGATGCTCGGCGGCAAAAGGCCGTTTTCACCAATGCTTTCGGATTCATTGATCCCTATGAAGCATCACCAGATGGTGATTCTGAGTCAATAGTCTCTGCGTCAAATATGTCCACCTTGAGCGCTTATGGTCAAAGCAATCTGCTAGAAGAGATTGTCAACGACGTCGAAATCGTTTACTTTCCCAGAGATGCCGTGCTCGTTGAGCAAGGCGAACGGAATCCAGGATTGTACTACGTTATCGATGGATTTCTAGATGTCAGCGTTGCTGTTGAAGAGGACTCTTCTGGGCAATCAAACGTTCTTGGCACCTTACCAACAGGACCGGCAGTGACCGAAGACGACCTTTTTGGACCACAGCTGAAACGTACAGCGACAAACACATCATTGCGCAATGCTGATAACAATAATAACAATAATAACAATAAAAAGAAGCGGACACGGAGAAGCCTCTTCATGACAAGGCCCGGTGGCCTGGCTGGGTATCTGGGTACTATCTCGTCGAATCGTTCATTTGTCGACGTCACTGCGAAGACGGATGTTTATGTAGGTTTTCTACCTCGAGCATCAATCGAGAGGATTGTGGAACGCTACCCAGTGGTTTTGTTAACCATGGCAAAGCGCCTCACTACACTCCTTCCCCGCCTTATCCGGCATATTGACTTTGCACTGGAATGGGTTCAGGTCAACGCCGGACAGGTTGTTTATAACCAAGGCGAGGACAGCGACGCAATTTACATTGTTCTGAACGGCCGACTGCGAGTGATTAAAGACGACGAAAATAGTAAAGTGAAGGTGATTGGCGAATATGGACAAGGAGACAGCGTCGGCGAACTCGAAGTCTTGACAGAGTCTGCTCGTCCAGGATCTTTGCACGCCATTCGCGATACCGAATTAGCCAAATTTCCAAAGACTTTGTTCAACAGTCTTGCTCTCGAACATCCCGGCATTACAATCAAGATCTCGAAGATCATTGCCTCCCGAATGAGAGCTTTGGTTGACGATCCTCTGCACGAGCAAAGCAAGGAGAGAAGCAACAAAGCCACACGGACAAATGTCTCATCTACAGTAAATCTTCGCACAGTTACAATTCTTCCTGTGACTGCTGGCATCCCAGTAGTAGACTTTGCTAGCCGATTAACGAACGCACTGAATCAAATTGGTATGCCACAAGGGGTAGTCTCTTTGAACCAAGCAGCCATTCTCAATCATCTCGGACGACATGCTTTCAATCGAATGGGAAAGCTGAAGCTGTCACAATACCTGGCTGACTTGGAAGAGAAGTACGGGATGGTCCTATACGTAGCAGACACGCCAGTCAAATCGCCATGGACACAGACATGTATCAGCCAAGCGGATTGTATTTTGCTTGTTGGGTTGGCCGAGTCTTCACCCAATATTGGCGAGTATGAGCGCCTCCTTTTAACGACCAAAACGACTGCACGAAAAGAATTAGTACTGTTGCACTCGGAGCGATACTGTCCTTCTGGTTTGACGCGAAAATGGTTACGAAACCGCCCGTGGATTAACGGAAGCCATCATCACATACAAATGTCCTTCCGTGCGACAACAGAGCCAGTTCATCATGCGGGGCGCCGTTTTGGGAATGTTATTAAACAAAGAGTTCAAGTTCTCCAGGCAGAGATACAGAAATATACATCTAAAAGGGTGAGGCAAACACCACTGTACTCTGCGGATACGCCATTCAAGGGGGACTTTCATAGACTTGCAAGGCGACTATGCGGCAAATCAGTGGGTTTGGTACTTGGGGGTGGGGGTGCTCGAGGCATATCACAGATTGGGATCATTCGATCGCTTGAAGAAGCCGGTATCCCAATTGATATTGTAGGGGGCACATCGATTGGCAGCTTTATTGGCGCACTTTACGCCTGGGACGCAGATGTGGTTCCCATGTATGGTAGAGCAAAGAAGTTTGCGGGTAGAATGGGTAGCATGTGGAGATTTGCACTCGATCTCACATACCCCTCGTAAGTTGGACGCATAAACAATATTGATTGAAGCTAACTGTGGTAGTGCGTCATACACGACTGGTCATGAGTTTAATCGAGGCATCTTCAAGACGTTTGGCAACTCGCAAATCGAGGATTTCTGGCTCGAGTTCTACTGTAACACAACCAACATCAGCAAGAGCAGGTCAGATATACACACGAGCGGCTATGTTTGGCGATATGTCAGAGCATCGATGTCGCTGGCCGGTCTTCTGCCCCCGCTCTGCGACAACGGCAGTATGCTTCTGGATGGAGGATACATTGACAATCTTACGGTCGCGCACATGAAGAGTCTTGGGGCTGATGTCATATTTGCTGTTGACGTGGGCAGTCTGGACGATGACACACAGCAGTTTTTTGGTGACTCGCTATCCGGCTTCTGGGCAACCTTCAACAGATGGAACCCCTTCTCGGCGCACCCCAACCCACCCACACTCTCTGAGATCCAGTCGCGTCTCGCTTACGTATCCAGCATTGACGCGCTAGAACGTGCAAAGAACACGCCGGGCTGCAGGTACATGCGCCCCCCGATCGATCCATACGGCACACTTGATTTTGCCAAATTCGAGGAAATTTACGAGGTGGGCTACAAGTACGGCAAAGAATACTTGGCGCAGTTGCGGGCGCAAGGAGTGCTGCCCGTGGCCGAGGAAACGGAGAAGGAAAAGAATCTCCGACGGACAATGGCACCGCGACGGGCTAGCATTTGAGGGACGGGGTCGGAGTGCGGAGCTGTTAGTCGCCGGGTGGAAGATATCAGGTAATGGAATGCAAAGGCAAAGGCTAGTTTTGCCCTTTTGGTGGTGTGGATGCAGGGCGGGCTGCAGTTGGCTCGCTTGCGGGTATGGTGCAGGGATGCTTATCAGAAGGAAGGCCGATTGCGTGAACTTTTGTTGTGCGGATAGCCACGGGCGAGTGTTGGAGAGGCTCGTCGCTGCAGCAATTAGAGCACAAAGCTGTCACCGCTTTTGTCTGGCCTGGAAGCTGTCTGGACGCCCATGTCGTGACCTTCTCTCTTCCTCTGTGGCCGTTTGTGCGCCTCTGCATCCCTTTCTACGTGTTGCCCGTCCATACGTCACCGAGCTTTGGTAGCACCGCGCTGAGCAGTTTGGCTGTGCTCCCGTCTTTTCCTTGTCTTTCGGTCAGCAACCTGTGCCCCGCGAAGAGCAGACATCTTCTCTCGCCACAATGCGGACGGCGTGCCTCAGGGCAGCTTCCTCAGCCAGCAGGCTAGCGAGCTCGGCCTACAGCGCTCAATTGTCGCGCCCACAACTCGCAGGAAGCGCACCACGAGCAGCCGCTTACCAGGGCCATCAATTCCTCCAGAAGCGGGCGTTCCAGCAAAATGCACCTTCCTCACGGCAGGCGGCTGCAGCCGCTCAGGCAGCAGAAGACGTGTTGGACACGCCACCTCAGCAGACCGAGACAGCAAAGCCAATCGAAGCCCTCGATACTTTCCCGCGACGACACATCGGGCCTTCCGCCGAATCAGCAGCGGCAATGCTAAAGCTCCTAGATCCGCCTGTAAAGAGCTTAGATGAATTCGTCAAGCAAGTCATCCCGGCCGATATCCTCAGTTCGCGCCAACTTGAGATCGGCAAGCTTGCGCAACAGCACAAGGGCAAATGGCAACAAGACGGCGTTCCAGAGTCGGTCTTCCTCAAGAACGCGAAAAAGATCATGGATAAGAACAAGCCGGGCAAGAGTTTGATTGGACAGGGGTACTATGGCACAAAAACACCAGAAGTCATCAAGCGCAATGTGCTTGAGAATCCGGCCTGGTATACCAGTTACACGCCTTACCAGCCAGAGATTAGCCAAGGGCGATTAGAAAGCTTGCTCAACTTCCAGACCATGGTCACTGATTTGACAGGCCTCAGTATTGCAAATGCGTCCTTGCTGGATGAGCCAACCGCAGCAGCAGAGGCCATGACTCTTAGCCTGGGCATGATGTCCGCGAGCAAACAAAAAAGGCCGAATAAGATTTTCTTGGTTTCAGAGAGATGTCACCCACAAACCATTGCTGTATTGCACTCCAGGGCCGAAGGATTCGGCATCAAGATCGAAGTGGCAGACGTGCTCAAGGACGGCAGCAAGAGAGTTGAGGAACTAGGCCAGGATCTGGTCGGTGTCTTGGCTCAGTATCCAGACACTGACGGTGGAGTCCACAACTTCAAGGGGCTGGCAGATAAGGTGCACAAGACCGGTGCACTATTCAGTGTAGCGACAGATTTACTGGCCTTGACACTGCTTACTCCTCCAGGAGAGTTCGGTGCAGATATTGCCTTTGGAAATGCACAGCGGTTCGGTGTACCTCTGGGCTTTGGAGGACCACATGCCGCCTTCTTTGCATGCGACGAGAAGTACAAGCGCAAGATCCCAGGCCGCTTGATCGGCCTCTCGAAAGATCGGCTAGGTAATCCAGCAGCGCGACTTGCGCTGCAGACCCGAGAACAGCATATTCGTCGTGAAAAGGCTACAAGCAATGTTTGTACCGCTCAGGCGCTGCTGGCAAATATGAGCGCTATGTACGCTGTATACCATGGGCCGAACGGATTGACACAGATCGCAAAGCAGGTTGTGGCCAAGGCTCGACTTGTACAGCAGGCGCTTATTGAGAACGGCTTCAAGACTGGCCAGCGCGGCAAGCTGGACAATGCCCCAGTGTTGTTCGATACCTTTGTCGTTGAAACTGGAGACAAGACAGGTGCTATCATCGCCGATTTAGATCGCCGACAATTGCTGGTACGAAGGGTAGATGATCACCATATTGGCATCTCCTTGGACGAGACTACTACCGGGCAAACAATCACCAACCTCCTTCAGCCCTTCAGGGAGATTGGCAAGGGCGATAGGACATCATTTACTGAGTCGGTTCAAATTGATATTCCCGAACCATTCAAGCGAACAAGCGAATTTTTGACGCACCCCGTGTTCAACTCGCATCACTCAGAAACAGAGCTTCTACGATACATCAACCATCTCTCATCCAAGGACTTATCTCTTATCCACTCGATGATTCCCCTTGGATCATGTACCATGAAGCTAAATGCTACCGCCGAGATGGCACCAGTGTCCTTTGAAACCGTGTCGAACCTACATCCCTTTATGCCACTGGAGCGAGCTGAAGGCTATATCGAGATGATCAAACAGCTCCAGAGTGATCTGGCCAACATCACTGGTTTCCATTCGGTCTCGCTACAGCCCAACTCGGGTGCTCAAGGAGAGTTCGCTGGACTACGCGTCATCCGCAAGTTCCAAGAACAACAGCCTGGCAAGAAGCGAGATATCTGCTTGATCCCTGTATCAGCCCATGGTACCAACCCAGCAAGTGCCGCGATGGCTGGTATGCGAGTCGTCCCAATCAAGTGCGACACTGCGACTGGCAACTTGGATATCGCCGATTTGAAGGCCAAGTGCGAGAAGCACAGTGAAGAGCTTGCGGCTATCATGATCACGTATCCCAGCACTTTCGGTGTTTTCGAGCCAAAAGTGAAGGAAGCATGTGATTTGATCCACCAGCACGGCGGCCAAGTATACATGGATGGCGCAAATATGAACGCACAAATCGGTCTTTGCTCGCCTGGCGAGATCGGCGCAGATGTATGCCATCTCAATCTCCACAAGACCTTCTGCATCCCTCATGGCGGCGGCGGCCCCGGTGTAGGCCCCATTGGCGTAAAGGAGCACCTCACCCCTTTCCTCCCAGGCCACCTACGCAACGAAACCGGCGGCACAAAGGCCATTCACCCCGTCTCTGGCGCACCGTGGGGCTCCGCTAGCATCCTCCCAATATCGTGGGCCTACATCAAAATGATGGGCTCCGTCGGCCTCACACAAGCCACCAAAATCACCATCCTGAACGCAAACTATATCCTCTCGCGCCTCAAACCCCACTACCCTATTCTCTACACCAACTCCCAAGGCCGCTGCGCCCACGAATTTATCCTTGACGTCCGCGGCTTCAAAGCCAGCGCCGGCATCGAAGCAATCGACATCGCCAAACGCCTACAAGACTACGGCTTCCACGCACCCACCATGTCCTGGCCCGTTGCCAACACCCTCATGATTGAGCCCACAGAATCCGAATCCAAAGCCGAACTCGACCGCTTCTGCGACGCGCTGATCAGCATCCGACAAGAAATCCGCGAGGTAGAAGAGGGGAAACAACCAAAGGGCAACAACGTGCTTACCATGGCGCCGCACAGCCAGCTCGACCTGATCACCGGCGAGTGGGATCGCGCATATACAAGGGAGCAGGCTGCATACCCCGTATCATGGTTGCGAGAAAAGAAGTTCTGGCCAGCAGTAGGAAGGCTAGACGATGGTATGTTCCCGCACCAGCTCACACGCATGCTCTACTAATATTCCCATCCAGCTTATGGCGATACGAACCTCTTCTGCACATGCGCGCCCGTTGAGCCTGAGGGATCGGACATTACGGGTGCTGCGGCGCCGACGCCGACGTAGACGCGGATATTGGAGGGAAGTGTGGGTGTGTGGGACTTGGGATTTGCATTCAACACCAGCGATGGAGTTTGGGCGCTGGGTAGCGGGTTTCAACACTGCTGGCATGAGTTGGGAGTGCATATTTGGCGTCTTTTTTTTTTGAAGAGAGGAGAAGGGGAGGTAGGTGTGTGACGTGATATAGGGGAAATCAATTCGATATTTTCAGATGTTGAGTCGGGGCTTGGAGGTGATATGTCAACTGCTTGACCCACGTTCAGTTTTGTTTGCCATGTTTGTCGCCTCTATGGTACGGAGCATTTTTACATGCGATGGGACGTACTTTTCGACGAAGAAGGAATTGATTTACTAGTCAAGGGCCCTCGTCACCATCTCCTACTCCACAGTGTCTATACCTACTCCTAATGCTCCACGTAACAGCCCCAACATCCCAGAATCCTGACTTCCATTCTAGCACCATGCAATAAGACAGAATACACAATCGTCCAACACTACAATCCAGCAGCACGCTAGAGCCAGAAGCTCACCTTCCACCACAATCTCCTACCCTGTCTTACACAATCAGCCCAGCATACTTGCATCCAAACCTGAGGCTAGACTTTAGTACCCCCCCCGCCCAACTTCGGAGATCAGTACGTCGTCATACAATGCCTAGTAGTACCACCGCAATAAAACAAAGCACACTCCAAGGTCACCCGATTGATAGGGCGCAAGTGCAGGACGCTACAGGTGCTTTACACGAGCATTGCGAGAGCACACCGACCCATGTGGGACATGATACAGTAAAGGCGCAGCCACGGCCATGCAACCTATTGTCTAACCCGCCCAAAGGAATGCAGGACGCTGTCGAAGTCGTGGTGTGGTCAAAAACGTCCACCTCCTATTCTAGCGTTGTTTTCGTCGTCATTGCTTCGCTTTGTACTCTGTGCCTTTGGAGACTACCTGGATAGCGGGAAAGGGTACGTGTAATTACTCGGGCTGTTTTGTTACGATTCGATAAGTAGTTGTTCACGGTACATATCTTAGGTCGGCATTTGGAGCTTCGAGTGTCCTGCATGTACCCGTAGGCAGCAGGACAGGGCAGCGAAAGTGGCATGATGACGCATAGGAAGGAACCTAGTTAACTGAGAGGCTTGACTTGTGTATCACGACGCACGACAATGGTGCCTTGTAAAATTAAATACTACCGCGATGTAATAAGGTTCGTTACTGATAAGGAAAAAAAATTAGTTGGGCATACTATCGAAAAAGTATCGACATTTACCAAACGGACAAAAAAAGGAATTTGGCTGATGCTCTCCGACGGGGAATCGAACTGAAGCTGTTGTTAGGACTTGATGACGCTAGAGGTGGTGGAAATGCTTACCCCCGGTCTCCCGCGCTTGTTAGGAAAACTCCTTGACAAGCGGAAATCATGACCACTAGACCATCGAAGATATTTTGACGCTCTTGATAAGGCGGATGGTGACAGTTTTTAAAATTGGTTAAATAATATAGAGCTAACAAATAAAAACGTCAATGCGTTGGCTTGCGAGACAGCACAAACAAGATATCAAACACAACATCACGGCAAGCACCCCGCCGCACGGGTAAAGAAAAATTCTTTCTCGCACTAGGTACTCCGCTATCGCACCCCCACTATGCCCCTACTTCGTACCTGCCTCTCCACCATCGCTCGTCCCAGCCTTACTCCCAGCCGCTAGCCCCATCAGCACAACATGCCCAATTCCATATTCGCACTTTGGCTCACCTTTCGTCGTATCGCCCAATCCCCCGGTAATCCCCGTGACCGTATCTCCCACGCCCTTCCCTACGCCCGCTACAGCGTTGCCCGCTGTATCCGTCACGCCTGCGACGCCCTTGCAGAGGGTATTCGTTGCTGCGCCAAGGGTGTTGCCTGTATTGTTAGTTAAACTTTGTGTGGGAGGGGGAGTAGGGGAGAGAGACCGAGGCCGCTTGTTGCGGTGCCGAAGACGGATTTTTGCTGTTGGTTGGTGGGGCGGTCGGACATTGTGAAGATTAGTTTGAGGGATTAGATTTGGGTTTGGGTTTGGGGAGGGAATGGAGGGGATGGGAGGGAATGGGTGGTATGGTGGTGAGTGACGTTGTGACTAATTACTACTTGGGAATACATGTCAGACGGGAAGGCTGTTGCAGCGTTCGGGTAAGATGTTGGGATCGACGGTATCACATCATTGACGGGGAAGGATGGGGAGGACATGCATGATTGGATCTTGCCACTAACCTCAAACCTGTCTCACAGAAACGACAGGTAAATGTACAAGTTGCAGCGTAGAAGT
Source organism: Ophiosphaerella narmari (assembly GCA_028456235.1). Classification (NCBI taxonomy): domain Eukaryota; kingdom Fungi; phylum Ascomycota; class Dothideomycetes; order Pleosporales; family Phaeosphaeriaceae; genus Ophiosphaerella; species Ophiosphaerella narmari. Next base: position 474,569 of record JALNQA010000002.1, on the reverse strand, counting down.
TGCTAGTGCCAAAGTTGAAGTGACAGTTGTATTCTAATGAGATCGAATTATGCACGCAATGCTTGCACCACACTGAGCTCTCCTAAATGCCCTCATTGCACATGCAGACACCACATGCTAGAGGGAAGCAGTCTTCGCTTCTCTGCTATCCCGCACCCAAACCACCCCTCCCAAAAATTCGAAGTTAGGAAAGGAAGACGGACATAAAGCAATGAAATGTAGAAACTCCTCGTGGAAACCACCCAAAGGAAACGGTAGACCCTCTCATCTCTATCGTGCAGTTGAAAGCGACACTGCTGGAAATAGACATGAGAAGCGGTGAATTAAAGCCAAAGCCCCCAAGCAAGATACCACCGAAACGCTTTCCAAAAAGCGGCTGGTGTACCTAGGCTTTTACAGATCCGGAACGCCATCATGGTTGAACCCAAACAGCTGTCGGAATCTGAGGAGCATAAGTCGAGAGGATGACCAAAATAACCCAGTCAAACCATCTCATCATGGTCTGCCATCCGACAGTGAAGAAAACTTTTAAACCCGTCTTGTATCGCAATAATGAAACCCCGCGAAATGCAGTACAATGTGCGCTGATGCCCTGGTCTATGCAACGAAACAAGCGATTAGATTACCGCGTGCGGTGTCGTCTATGGGTATGGACCGCTACGCGCTCAAACGAAGAGAAAAAGGTAATCACTCAGAAGGCTTAGCTTCCGCGTTGGCTGCAGTCTCTTCTGCAGTTGTAGGAGGAGAGCCAACGTCGCCTGCGTCTTCAAGGGCTGCTAGTGCACTAAGTACTGTTAGTGCTATTAGTAAAAGGTGTGCGTTGTTTGGTCTTACCTAAAAGCATTCGCATGGGCAGTCGACTCCTTTTCTTTTTGGACTGGAGGAGTGCCGGTTCGTGATGAGTTGCCAGACTCATCTCTACCGCCCATCATACCGGGGCCGAGGCCACGACGACCACTACCGCTACGGCTACCAAGCATGGACGGGCCAAGAGCTGCTCCGGTATTCATATTGCGACCAGAGGCGCCCTTGGACAGTTTACGAAGGTCGTCCATCTGTACACGGCCGCCATTATCTGGTGGAGGCATCATGCCGCCGCCGGAGAAAGAGCGTGCATCTCCACGGCCGATGGGGAGACGACCACCGCCACCACGCTGGTTGGATCGTGTGCGTTCCATCTCAGCAGCCTGCTGAGCTACCATAGCTTCTTGATGGATTTCAGCAATAGTCTTGGGACCCTTAAGGACATCCTTGGACTTCCAGCCGGATTTGCGCATGTCGATCGTGTCGAGCAACATGAAGCGGAGACGGGAAGGAAGACCTTCCATATTCATGACCTTCTCAATTCGCTCGAAGTACATGTTGATCATCTTAGGTCCAGCTTCCGCACTTTCCATAGTCGAACCAACAGTCCTGAGAAGTTTGACCAAGCTCTCAATAGCCGACTCGTCGGGAAGACCCTCAAAGTCGAGAAGTTTGAGAACGCACTCGTGCATGATGCGGAGCGTCAACATGCCAAGCTTGTACAGCTCGCCAATGAATTGGATCAGACCGAGACCTTTACGCTTGGCGGCAGCGGCAATATAGTACTCGTCAGTAAGCATGGTGATCTCCTTACCCTCTTCCGGCGCTTCGGGAAGGTTGATCTCCCAGCCACGCTCAAACTCCTCTTGGCAGCGGTTCAAGAGGTATTTACGGAAGAGAGCACCACCAACAACAGGGTTGTCATGCTTGTCACGAACATTCTCATCCTTGATGTCAGTGCTCATGGTCTGCAACATGCGACTGCAGAACTTGGCATACATAGACGACCAATGACTTTCATCGCAAGCCTTTTCAAAAGTGAGCTGAATTACTTGGCGTAGGGTGCGACCGTCGCTTTCATCCTTGGATTGTGCAGCAATCTCGAGGATTTGGTCTGAGATCTTGTCGAACTTTTCGGGCGTCATCTTGTTGAGAGCGGCCTTGACCTTTCGTTGTACCATATCGGGGGCCATGTGTCCAGAGGTCGATTGAGGTGCAGTAGATGTGAGACTCTGAGGCTTCCAGCCAGTCTGTGAGCGATCGAGCTGTTTAACATCTTGTCCAGCGGTGAGAGGCATCGCCTTGGCCTCTTGAGCTTCATTCTTACTGGGTCCGCGTCTGCTACCCTTGCCACGCGAGCTGCCAACACGAGGAGAATTGGGCCCACCGTGGGACATGTTTGTGTACGAACCGCTGCGGACCATTTGGGGCGCGCCCATGGGGAACTGACCGCGCCCACCGCCCATAACAACATGGGCTAGGGGGTTGGTCATAGGGCCACGTCCAGAGGCTTGCTCGAACCGTTGCTGTGATGTGGTTCCAGGGGGAAGAGTACGAGCATTGGAGAATCCTTGGAAGTTGCCCATGACATTGCCTGCACCAGCGCCAGAGCGAGAAGGCTGTCGACCGCCTGCCATTGAACCTGGACGAGCGGATTGGGGCCGAGCCGAGTCAGTACCATCCCCGACAGTCTCCTTAAGCTTACTATCCCAGTCCGTTGAAGGCTTCTCTTTGAAAACTTCTTGGAACTGGAGTAAAAAGTCCTTGTCGTATTGACGACCCTTGTTCCTGCTCCCTGCGTTGAGTGCAGGGTTGGGTGACAGAATACCCTCGGGGTAGGCAACAAGTTCATTTTTGACCTGCAGGAAACGTGCAGATTTGAGAGACTGCATACCAGCAGTAGGCTGAGCGGGCTCCACAGGCTTGTTTGTCTCCAGCTTAAGATGAGCAGGCTTAGTCTTTGCGCTCAGAGGCTTCGAGATAGTAGGGATAGGAGTGGGAGCCGTTTGCTCTGTTGGAGTAGATGTGCCACTGGTGGCCTCTTGCGTGGCGTTGGCGCCAGGGCCAAACTGAGTGTTCTTCTTGAGACCAGCAAAGAGCGCCTTGTTCTTGGCCTCACGCTCGGCCTTCTGCTCAGGAGTTTCTGACTCACGAGCCTTTTCAGCCTCTTCGGCTTCGCGTTCAAGCTTACGTAGGCGCTCCTCCTCAGCTTTGGCACGATCGCCAGCCTTGCTCTTCTCTTCTTCAATCTTCTTCTTCTTCTCTTCTTCGTACTTCTTCTCAGCTTCTTCACGCTTGCGCTCTTCTTCTTCCATCTCGGCAATCATACGCTCCACCTCTTCATCCTCGAGACGTTTCTTCTCCTCAGCCTCGGCCTTGGCCTTCTCAGCCGCTTCGGTCTCTTCTTTCTCTTTGGCCTCTTTCTCAGCTTTGGCTTTGGCTTCTTCTTCAGCCTTTTGCTTTGCTTCGGCGTCAGCCTTCGCAGTTGCATCTAACGTCTCCTTTGCCTGCTTAGCCTCTTCCTCTTGTAAACGGATCTTTTCTTGGACCTGTTTGACAAAGTCTGCCTTCTTCTCCTCGGCGGTCTTTGGGGCAGCTTCTTCAGTTCGGACAGAGTCAGTGGCACTAGGCGCTCGAGGTGGTGGCGTTGGGGTAGCAGCAATAGCTGGTGACCGAGGCTGCACAGGTGGGGCAAGTGCAGCAGCCGGCGCAGGTGAAGCGCCTTTGGACTTGAAATCAACGACCTCTCCATCGGCTGTGGCATCTTAGTAAGAAGTAGGGCGCACTTTGGTTTTGCAACATACCATTCTTAATCGGTATAGCCTTGCTCTGCTTCTTAGGGCGCTCGAAGGTAGAGCTCGGGGCTGGACTAGCAGCTGTTACGCTCGGGGTGCTATGTGAAATGTGATTGACGTTAGTCATCGCAGGGGTGGATGGCTGGGGAACGGCAGATGACGGGCGCTCAGATATGTTTGACGGAGTACGTGACATGCCCTGAGCCTGTGGTGGCTGGCCATAAGGTCCAGGCACGCCATAGGGAGTCTGCATCTGCTGGGGGAAGCCGTGGGTGCGACCAGGGCTTGCGGGTACACCTGGGTAGTGGATGGACTGCTGTAGGCCACCATACGGCTGGCCATAGTAGCCGTTATATGGATCAAGGCCTTGAGGAGGCATGCCATACATACCCTGTTTAGGCAAAGTCGTTAGATACTGTTGATATTGATGCGAATCGCTAGCCGAAATAGAGAAAGAGTGATTGAGAGGTTGAAGGAAAACATTCGACTGATTGAACGGGTCTCGAATCTCGAGCTCCTTCGCATTTGTCGGCTGTACATGGAATGGTTGAGAGGACTGATGAGAAAATCGAGCCGCAGTCGTAGTTACAATCGACTTGCTAGTCTCGGAAAGTGAAGAAGAGTTGGACATAATAGAGGGCATACGAACTGGCTGCGTATAAGACTGGCCTTGATAGAAAGGCATGCCTTGTGGGTTGGCAAGATGAGCTTGCTGGTGCATTGTAGCAGGTGTCATAGCCGGGCTACGGTTCTGACGGAACGGCGAATTTTGTTGCATTGGTCCTGATGGCTGGAAAGCAGGAGGCATTCCGCGACCCATATGTTGTTGGGGGACGGAACGGTACGGCTGTGGACTGTGGTTGGCCATGTTTGGATTGTAATGTTGAGGCGGGAAACTGGGGCCACGGCTACCACGGCCGCTACTAGGTGGATATCCGCGGTTCATGTTGGCATTGCTCATATCGCTATGCGCCGATTGGGACGACTCACGGCGCAAGTGCTGAGCCTGTGGAAGCGAGTTGTTTTGAGGGGGCATGCTCGTAGGACGAGACTGCTGGGGCGTTAGAATAATCGGGTCTATATGGTTGAACCGCGGTTGAGAACTTACGCCACCATCATTGCCTTCGCCACCCTGACCACCAAAGACGAGGTCTGGTCGCGTAGGGAGACCGTCCGGCTTGGGCCCTCCAGAAATAGGTGTAGGAATCGGCGAGGGCGAATGGGCAGGAGAGGCAACCCGTGGGTTCTGAAGTTGGGTGTTCAAGTTGCCCCGGACAACAGGTGATGCGTGCGCGGGTGCGGGCTCGGCGGCGAGCGAGCCGAACTTGATGTTGGACGGCGGGCTCGTGGTCGGAGGAGTCTGCTTGATGTGGACCGAGGACTTGCGGCTGTGTTCACTGCCGTTGGGGCCGCCGCCGACAATGGCGGGCATGGTGGGAATGGCGGGTTTGATGGAAGTGCCCCCGTTCACGGGGGATACGGAAGAACTCTTTCCATGCTGCGCGTTTGGCGGGCCTCCCACTGCCACAGGCGGCGCTCCGCTAGACGCGATTATCGGAGAAGAGGTCTTCTGAGTCGCGTTGGCGTAAGAGCTGCGGGCAGTGGGCTGAGCCGATCCGGCGGCCACGTTGGCGGACGAACCTGCAGAGGCGGTGTTCGCGGCGGTAGCGTTGGAGGAAGCGGCGATGGTGGGGGTTTGCGCGTTCGAGATGGATGCACTCATTAGAAGTCCTAGGTGGCGGATTTGGGAGGGTGGAAGAGTGCGGAGAGGAGAGAGGAGAGAGGAGGAGGCTTGCGCTGGGCTTGATTTGTCCGGTGACGCCGCTGATCTCAGATCGGCGGTCGGGGGCAAGGAGCTGCGTATTAGGAGTCTGCTAAGAGAGCGACTCGGGTGCAGGCAGAGCGGCGAGAAAGGAACGAGGAAGGGTCGGCTCCTGGGAGATAGGGCGACGGGGGAGGCTGTCCGAGCGCTTTCACTGCGGCGAGTGAAATGTGTCGTGACAGGTGCTCCGGGGTGAATTTCAACAGACGCGTCTGTGAAATGGCAAGCGGCTCGCGTGATGATCACTGAGCTCGCTGCTATGGGGTCGTGTTGATAACTTCAACGATGGGTGTGAGAGAAGGGAGAAAAATCATTAGGTGAGTGAGGTTGTTGGGGGTTGTGCGGCTGCTAAGCCGAATCGAGCCTCAAAGTGCCTGGATACCCAAGGCGACGCTTCCAACAATGAATCACCCAGGCGCACCGCAATCCACCTCCAGAGAAAATAGCCCACAAACTTAGCATTGCAGTCGCGCTATTACTCCACAAATCGTGGCATCTCGCAGAGGGGACATGCGATGCATCAGTCACCACCTGCGTTGCCGTGCCACTTTGGGCTCTTGCCTAGGCGCTGCGAGCAGGCAGGAGCGACTCCTCCACCAGGCAAGCGCGTTGGACGCCGCTGACTAGCTCGCCGTCGTGACATAAGCAACGAATGCCCTTTTGCCCTGCCAGAGCCACGTCAAGGGCGTTGTCTATGAACCATGACGTGAGCAGTGACATGGTCTCCTTCGGCGGCCACCCTCATTCGAGCAGCACAATTGACAGCAAATCCGACCATGTGCCACACAGGCAAACACTGTCTGTGGCTGATTGAATATATGCCACTCAAAAGACGCCTACTTACTCCCTCACCAAATGAAGGCCACCCCTCCAGTCACCGCTATTGCTCGCCTGTGCCCCGTTGCACACAGTCACAGGCCCAGTCAGCCGCACCGTTGTCCATAATCTGGTTGCTGGCCTCGTCTGTCCTGCGCTCACCCACACCCGACCGTGGGTGGGCATCGTTATACCCCGCTATGATGAGAAAAAAAAAAGCCGATAATTGTGATGCGCCGGCATGCACAATGACGCCGTGTTTCCTAACGCCAACCACACATGTGAGGAACTACTGGGCCGCTTAACTCCGGGTCATGTGAGTCCCTATCGTTCAGCCAACCAATCGAGAACGCCATAGGCACTCTGCCCTAACCACCGCTTTTGTTTTGCTAAATGTTTCTAGAAGCTGTATTGACTCGAGCAATAGGATGACTTCCGGTGAACATGCCCAAACTACTTTTAGTACTGAGGCATTTTGTTGCCGACAAACTGCGGTGCAGAGTCATGCATCCCAATGACACAGTCAAGATAGGATGAAGCAGCTCACAGGTCCATGCATGTATCAAATACTGATTCATCAAACTATCTCGAGGCTATGCCGGCACCAGAAACGTAAACCAAACGAATCATCCCCACTAATTCAACACCGTTGAATGAAACAGCATTCTATGGGTACTTAGGTACAGTCGAGCCAAGCCATCTCAGCCTCTTGCGATGTGACTACGATATCTCAACTTGGCTCGACATCAACTAGATATCAAAGTTTACTCCAAGCCAGCGCACCGCGACAGCAGATGCAGCATTCTAAATATTGCGCCGTGGTACTTAAAGCAGCAACCCAGCTCGCCCGTCGCCTCACTTGTGTTAGCGGCGGCTGGTACCCGGGCGCCAGGTTTCTTATGGCGACACGGCGTCTTCAAACTTCAGATTCGAAACTTCAAACACGCCAGTTCGTGGGACCATATTGTCATGTCATGTCATGCACCGGGCCATCCCTACTACCAGGAAGCCACAGGATGCCCAAATGTGTGCATGCCTGCCCCATGCTCGGTACGACTAGTAAAACCGATCCCGTGATGTCCAACTCACTTTTGCGCAATCATTGTCTATTCATCTTCCCGTGTTGGTAACCCTACCAGCTTCGCAAGCTGGTGGAGACAAGAGGCTGAGTCTGCGGCTCGGGGCTGTCGGAGCGATCGTCATGCATCGCCGCTATGTTACACTTACCTAGACGACGCTGGGGCGATTTGGAAGAAGAACCATTTTGTTCGTCGCAGAGTCTTGTTGGCGAGCGGAGTATTGGTACTTCAATGATGTGATGGCTTGAGCAGTTCCACCTCTCGGTGCTGTCGATCGCCATGGCACTCGGGTATACGCAACTCTTTATGCACAGCCCTGCAGCCTCAGGCTTGTTGGTGCCCAGCGGCATCCGTACGTACTCCGACATGTCCAGCGCGCTCCGCGGGTCCTGAAAGGCGCACCAGCCCACCGTTTCATGACCTGCGCTTTTTGGGTCCTTTGGATTTGGTTTGGAGGGTAGCGGAACCAGCCCTCCTCGGCTGTCTCGTGCATGATGAGTGGGTGAGACAGGAGCGGACACTAGGAACGCTATTGCGCCGCGGTCGACATTCCTAGGCCAGAAAGGAAAAGGCAGGCCTTAGCCAAAAGGACTTCGCATGAATGGGCTATCGTCACGATATCTTTGCTAGTACTAAGGTTGGGCCGTTGGTGGCGGCCATGACGGAAGATGGTGTGGAGTGGGGAGGCGCACGTAATGCGGGAGGGTTGCAATACGAAAGCGAGTTAAGCCGTGGCTTGTGGCTCCTTCCCGTACCTCGTCGGCTGCATTACCCACTTATCCCGCCGTGGTTTCGCTATGAATTGCCTTGTCTTCTATCGTCATGCTACATGGACCAGGCGCCTCAGAGTGCAGTCGCCAGTGTCTGGCCCTGCAAGAGGCGAGGATGGAGCATTACAGCAACCTCGGCCCATGGCTAGTCTGCGGTAGTCGAGGCTGGGCTGGTGGTGGTACACAGTGTAGTACTGCCGTGCTACGGTGATGCCGGCTGTTCCTACCTCTGCCATGCTATTCTCAGTTGGTCGCGATGCAGCACGAGCTACCCAACCACCATCGCCAGCACATGCCGTCACCCTCCCAAAATGTGCACACCCATGCTAACATGTGAAGGGTTGAAGGAGGTGCACATGCCTACACGTGATCCCTACTTCTAGCGACTTCCACCAATCCGCACTTGGCCCATAGCATCCACCTCCGGTCCCAGTCAGGCATGGCAGGCCTATTCTCACCAACCACACTCCAATGCTCGGCACGCCGACTGCAGTGAGCGTGCAGTGCAGTAGCAGGACGGTAGTCAGGTTGCACAAGGCTGATCTTACGGACCCCCGAGACCACACTGTCTCTCACCCCGTCTTGACCTACTCCACCAGTCCTCCCGGCTCTTGGGGGCCAAACAGAGGGCGAGCTTGCCGTATTCCAGACCCCATTAGGCCTTGCCATACTCACCCATCCTCTCTTACCTGCAGCATGGAAATTTTCCTGTCGAACCACCGAGTTCAGCCGGCGCGCAGTCGTGGATCGGTGTCATTACTCATCTCAGGCACGACGTTCCGCCTTCCTTGCACCCGCTGTGAGCCTCTACCACTTCGTTTCGTTTCGTTTCGCCAGACGCGATACGGGCGGCGCAATGATGGCGTGTGTACCTGCACCACACGGACGTTAAGCTCCCTGGATGTCAGCGCCTTTCCCTATCTTCCGGAAATCTCAGCGGTTAACTCGAGCCGAACCCATCGTGAAAGGCTGTCGAGATACTCCGCTGCAAAAGCGGCCATGTCATTGCTAGCTGCATCGCCGTGCTTGCGCTTGATGCAGTCGTAGGAGCCAGCGCGCGGTCGGACCACTCGGAAAGGCGTACCGCATTGCGGCGACTATCAATCCAAGCTTATCCAAGGACTACCTTGATGACTTCACACCATGGATTGTTGTTCCCTACGCTCTGGTTTCGCTAGTCTGGCGCAGTCATTGCTTCCCCCACTCATGGTGATGGTGGCTTGTGGTTGGCACCTGAGACGTTGGCTCAACGCGCCTTCTCCACAGGCAATTCCCTGCGCCCTTACAGTTCCCGATCCCGGCCATATGTGGACATGTTTACACAATATCAGAAGACTAGCAGACGATGAACGCGCCTATCACACCGCCACGTCCATGAAAATGGCCGCACCAATGTCGAGCCATCACCAGATCACACGCCCACGACTCCACCAGATTCTGCATGCTCCCTGGCAAGTCCTTGCGCTTAACCATGGCGTACTAGTCTTCTCGAATTCTCGAAGCTCTGGAACCCGCTTGGAAGAACGGTGACTGCTATCACCCAATTCGTCGAGGTAGGGTATGCCCAGCCTCAATTAAGCCTAAGATGTACTTTTGACCGACGCCGGCGGCTCGTTGGCAGGCGCCTCATCAATCTAATCTGCAATCTACGCTTCCCGAATGCCAGCACAGCCGTCAATAACTCTAATAGAGTGAAGATCCACACCCAGCATGACATTCCATGCAGAAAGGCAAGAGATTCATATTGGTGTCACGCATTTACTTTGGTTCGCCCTGGACTAAGTCGGCATCCCTGCCCACATACTCAGCCATGTATGCCCAGGCGCATATGCAAGACGACAAAGTCAACCTATGAGATGCGGCAGTTGCCATCCAAGTTTCCCCGCAAAACGCAGATCCCAGAGATGGGCGTTTGGAACATCGACAACGAGAGGATTTTACCTACATCTCATGACTCGAGCGCAGGGACCTTTTCGCGACCTTTCTTTACCACTCACCTAGACTACCTTCTTCATACCCCGGCAATTTAGCCACCGCGACTATACAGATCAGAACCTTGCGTCAATTCGGCATTCCACCCATACCGACCACACGCACTCAATCAAAAGGATCACTAGTACAGCACACCGCACGCGGTTCCTGAGCCTCAGATGCCGAAATGATACGCAGGACCACTGGCTCCGTCTGGGGTAAAGTGTGGAGAAACGCCTTCACAGGGTGCATCACCAGCACCCCCATCCCCATTGCCAGTGGTCATACGGCGATTTAGATTGCTGAGGAGGGGTAACAGAGGGAGATCGACGTCTCGAAGCCATCGAAGCTTCTGTACGGAAGATTCTTCGCGCCATGGCGTGGGCCGATAAACTCAGGGACGCGGTGACGCTCACTGGGCGAGTGTGTTGCGCTGTAGCTGTAGCCCTTCCACGCGCCGTCCCACGCGCGTTGTCGCACAAACCACTACCTGGTGGGTTATTCCATCGTTCGCTGGCTCTGCCGGCTGTCGGATACTCAGGGCGAGCAGCCCGTGAGCTGAGGTCCGCTGCTGCGACTAACTGATCTGGACATGCGTGCTTGCACCCGCTATATTTTTCCCTTCGTGTCCCCATTGCTCACTCGTTCTCCTGATAATGCTAATTTTCCTCTTCTCGTGTGGTACATGCCGGTGGCGGAAGCGAGTGCTGGCATAACTCCGCTTGGATATTCAAGACCCAGGTGGCTATTTTCCTGCGCAAAGGTAATCAGCCTACAGCGTGGCGACCTGCATGGCACTATGCGGAAGTAAGAAGCGATCGCACATGTGCAAATCAAAGCAGGGCGATCAGGTATGGGGGGGTATCATTGAATATTCGTAGGCGTATTGACATATCTCAGTCTTTTTTTGGACAAGGTGTTTTTCTCCTCCAGTGAAGAATTTTAAACAAGGCAAGCAAGCGCGCAACCAGCGCCAATCATTCCTCCAATAAAAGCCAAAATACAAGTGTAAAAAAAATGTGTACAGCACCTTTCGAACGTAATAAGAAACACCAGTGAATCCCAAAGCCCCCACCCCCGTCAAAGGGCGAAAGTTATAAAAAATAAAGGTGGTGGGGGAACCTAAAACATACGTACAGGAGAAAGGTATATACCAGCAGTAACATTAAGCTTCCGTCAGAAAAAAAGAGAGCGATTCATGCAAAAAGGCAACGCAAGCTTGCTGGAAAGAGTAAAAGAAGAGAGATTGATAGATGCCTGTTTGAGAAAAGCCCTTGCCATGCGCCACCCTCCAACATGAAACAAGCCACGCAAAGCGGGCTTCGGAACGCGAAACCGCCAACGCTCATTCGAAGGAAAACAAGTGCTGAACAGCCGTTCAAAGTCATCATATCCCAGTCCTGTCATCATGTTTGAGCCCGCGTACAGCCGCGCACACTCCTGCGTATTTTACGTGATTTTGCCGCGGCCGCGCTGTTTTGAGAAGGGCAAGGAGCCAGCTGCCATTAACGCCCTGGTAATTACCATTGTGGTGAAATGTTTTACTCAATAAGGCTGTGATAGTTGGGACGTGGTGTCGTCATTGTCCTGGTTGTGGGACGAGTGCTCGATTACTTCCCCTAGCACGGAGCCAACGCCAGGATATTGGTCGCTGTGCCCTGAGTCGTTTCGCAGGTAGGAGTTGGGGAACGTGCTGAGATGGTGTGGTGCGCTCAGCTGTGGCATCGCATAGCTTTGGGGAGTCACCAACGGTGAGCCAGAATATGATGGGAAGTGTGCGGTTTGGGGAGTATTGGTGCTGCGGCTCGGGGTGTAGTGTGTGCTGAGCTCAATTCTCCTGGGTACGCCGTTGGAGAAGGAGCGCATTCTGTGTGAACTTGACGCTTGGAAGCCAGGTACTGGAGCGTAGGAATAGCCAATGCCATACGGCATCATTGAGCTCGAGTACGATCGTGGAGTATCAGGGTGACTAGTCGAGTCTGGTGACCCGCTCATGCTTTCGTGACTGTAGCTCATGCTCGACCTTAACGGCGATTGCAAAGACTCTGCTCGGCTTCTTCCGATGCGATCGGCGTGAAGGGTTAGTCTTGGGATGCTGTGTTGTGCCGCGTACGCTGGTGGAGTGCTGACTGGCATCGAGAATGGGTTCGACGTTCTTGGGCTGGTGTCAAGTGGGGCTGAATTGAAACCAAACGGCGAGTCGCCATGTGCTGACACAGGTGAGAGCGTATCGGTCGCCGACTGTGGCGGCGTGAAAGTGAAACCACCGAAAGCCGGGCTGATGCCAGTGGGTGAAATGTGCGAGTCGAGGGGTCCTCGTCGTAGAGTATCAATGCTGAGAGGCCGCATCATGTTACCCTCAGGAAAGCTTGGAGCATAGGATCCCGGAGATGCAAGAGGCGTTCCAAGGCCGTGGTGGGCGCCAAATGGAGAGTGCAGTGCTGAAGCCATATCGAAGTCATCTGGTAGAGCTCGGGATCTCATCATACGCTCACGATCGTCGCTAGTTAGACGTTTGAGCTTTGCTCGCCTGTATCTATTAGCATTGTCATCAGCCAACCGTGGATGCTACCTACCTGTTCTGGAACCAGACTTGTACTTGTCGCGGGCTAAGACCTGGGATCTCGCGAGCTAGACGTTCTCTATGAGCAGCATCAGGATGCGCCTGACGGGCAAACTCGCTCATGAGGAATCGGGTTTGGTTATGAGTCAATCTAAATCGCTTCATCTTGCGCTTTGCTGCGCGGATCTCTGCGGCAGATAGCGGAGGCCTGTTCTCGTCTTTGGTTTCTTCCTCGCAAAGGTCGTCTTTGTCATCTAGAATAATATCATCGTCTTGGTCGTCTAGCTTCTCAGCTGTGAGACCATCGTGTGTTGATGGTGGCGTTAGTCTAGAGATGGGGCTGGTAGGTGCTGATCCTCCAAAGGTGACGTTTGGCACATCGTGCTCTTCGATGTCACCTAATCCTGTTGGTGAGGCGGCCCCACTACTTAGGTGGCTCTTGTTGTCGAGAAGGTAAGGAAAGCTCTTGTGGGATCGCATCATAGGGCGTTTGAGGTCGAAGCTATGCCCAGCTACTTCGGCCTGGAGCATCGCCATGTCACTATCCGAATGTGGAGGAGTGTGCTCCAGGGTCCGAAGGTCCGAAGTTTGCCACTCGGAGTCTACTGGAGCCGTACTGTACACAGACAGACGCGGCGAACTGGGCGGAGACAAAGGAATGATGAAGTTTCCGTCCACCATTGGTACTTTGGGAGACAGATACTGTCAAGTGGCAATGAGACGGTTGTCTAGCCTAACTCCTCCTGATTATCAGTCAGAGAGAGAATTAAACAATAATTGAGCTTGAACTTACTGGATTACTTTGCCAATGTGACGCCCCAGAGAAAGGGATGAGATGTGGTAATGAATGCGGGTGACAGAAACGACAGAAGACCGGAGCGAACGACCCTATTACTTGACTGCAAAGAGCAAGAAACCGATGAAGTGCGTTCTTAACAGACCTGATCGGTTCCCAGACCCAGTGCGGGGTTGACTGCGGGTGATCGGCGTAAGTGAGAGAAGGTGTGGGTGGTGACGCTTTAATGGCTGCGCTGAAGTATAGACTGCTTAGACGCGTTAAGGTCGCAGTGTTGTTACAAACAAACAGCCTTGCGGACCCGGGTCGACGAGTTTTTGGAATTGCTGATATGCAAAGGTAGGCTGAATGGCTGATGTCGCACCTCAGGCAGGATTGGGGCGCGGAGATATGGTGCAACGTCGAGCTTGAAATAGAAGTTGCTGGGGAGGCGAGACTATGAAGCCGAAAATAAAGACTGACGCTGGCCGAGGGCGCTTGGGTGTCGATCAGTGTAAGCAGATGAGCAGCCGGCTGGCTCTTGATAACTGAAAACGTCAACCCGAGGTCGACGATGCGGAGGCCTTTGTAAGTAAGGTCAGGAACCGTCGTAGGCTATATCAGTGATAGCGGAAGAGCAGGGAAGGACGACAGATCATTCACACAGAAAGGCTTGACGGCACTCTACTGTCGACGATCCGGATAAAATCGAGGTTAAGAGCAGAACGAAGACGGGGGGTCGGACCACGCATGGAACATGATTTTCTATCGAGGATCTGGAGCTGGTTACACAACCAGAAGCGTGACAGTCGAGGGCAAGCAGGTCCCCAAGAGATCCTGGACACAGGGATACGGTAGGTCGGCCCTGTGAAGGAGAGACGCCCGCTCCCGCTTCGCAAGGGCTCTGGATCATGTGTGCTGGCGCCGGGGTACCCTCCACTCCAAGGTCAATGGCGGTAATGCATCAACATGGGGGTTCTGCAGGTTGCTCATGGATGAGTGGAGAAAACCGCCGACGAACAAGGCCTTCGCCGTGGCGTCGAACAATCGGCCATCCAGGCAGATGGTGTGCCATTATTGGTTTAATGCATGGCCATAGCACAAACGGGAGCTCAAGGGACATGCAGCAACAAGCGACAGGGGTGGAGCACAGGGTTGCAGGGCTCCCCGGCTCGGCAACGCTTGATAGAATATGTTGCGGGGTGTCTGCTGGCGTTGCTGCTTTAGTCTAAGCCGTGGGTGGACGAGAGGGTGGTGAGGTCGACTGGAGTGTGCCATGCTACGGTCGAGCAACCATCGCATTGAAGTCGGTTGTTTGCAACCATGCGCGTGTATCCAACCGCGAGTGGCTGGCGGGTGGCGAGCTGGTAAGCTGCCTCTCTAGCACGCCCCTCTGGCAGTTGTCTGGCCCGTAAATTGCGTCAGGAACGCTGTGCATCAGCCTTGCTACCTAGTCCTTTGAGCCGCTAATCGCGTCCGTGGGATGCATGAACAACCAGCCTTGGACGCCTTCAGCCGTCATTTTTGGCCTCGACAAGCAAAACGCGTCTAGCTAGTTTTGTATTCCTCTCGCTGCCACACCTGCACAATACGTCGTAGCGAGCAGTGGGCGCTTAGTGGGTGAATACTCCCAACGAACGAGACCTGCCATGAACGAGGAAGAGATCTGGCTGGAAAGGACGATCCTCACGGCCATAGCCCGGCCCGCGCCGGAATCAAAGTTTCTCGAAGCTTGCGTGGTGCAACGCCAGTGAGTGGGGTCATTCAAGATTTGACAGCGGCATCGAAAGACTCGGAGAGATTTGGCTTTTGTTGCATGCGTGTCGGAATCGCCCTCTCGGGTGATGTGTTTCGTTGGGTGAGGCTGCGATGGTGGTCCATCATCTCTGCACGGAACATGCGCCATGACCGCAAGCCACACCATGCTTTTTCTGCATGGCCGTTCCGCAGCGATCGTCAACTTGTACCATCTGTCCTGATACGGTGTACTTCAACCGATTCAGCGCTCACGTTTGGGGTGAACATCGAATCTGACCACCGAGCTGGTACGAATGCATAGTTCGGCACATGCGGCCAGATTAATGTCGAGCCAGCGAACGAGCGCTGTCATGTCGTGGGGCACATGGGTAACCGCCAGTGTTTGGGTCGTTTTGCAGGGACCGACAAAACCACACAAATCTTCGCATACGTAATCTCTATGAGCTATACCCATGCCGGTATCGCGCCCCATTTACAAAACACTGCCAAGACCGCCTGGTTGGACTGATGCGCGTGAGCAATGAAATGACAGGAGCAGAGATTCCGCGGGTTTTCCTACAATTTATTGGTGGAGGTCGGAGCTGCCGCGGGTTTGATGGACGCAAGGATACTGTCTACATGTCGGCAGAACATACTGTCCTCAAAATTATGCTCGACCCACTCACTGTTGCCGCTTTGACTCTCATCGCTGCGAAAACGAGATGGTGGTGCTATGGTTCGGGATTTTGGCTTTTCATACAGTCTCACCAAGTATCATAGCACAGCAGTGGTGCTCTCGCAGGCGGAGCCTAGCCATGACAAGTGGTACAACAGATCCCTTTCATTTCGGTAGTCTGCAGCATCGCCCACGCTGGTGGATCAATTGCTGACAACCCACTCTGATTCCAGAATGAGCCTGAAATACACGGCCCGCCTCTGCCCAGCCCACGACGGCATTTGTGCGCTCACTTCAATATCTGGTATGCCAGGAAATACCGCCTTCTCGAGCCAGGAACAGAACCTAGGCGTCGGTTGTTGTTGATACATCAGAGGGTATTCCGGGGAACACATCGTTCGCTCCCAGGTACTAGCATATCGTACAAGTTGATATTGATTTGGTTATGGCCCTTTCATCTCCAAGGCCTGCTTGTACCAAACTTTGCTCTTCATCGTGGATCGTGGCGTTGCAGGTTGATAGGTGCTAGTGGCGACTAGATCATGTTCCCCCAGAATTTGTCAGGCTCTCCCATCGTATCAACATGTTGAGGATCGCTCGGAGAAATGCTTTCCCATGGCCACTCGTACAGATAGAGAGCTCTGACGGCAAAACGCCACAACCCTTCCCCATACTGCATGCAGTCGTAAAGAGGAAAGCTTGGAGTGAGGTGCATGAGCCCCAACTTCTCGACAATTGTTGCCTATCCTGTACAGGCGTCAGCTGCCCCTGGTACCGCTACGCCTCTGTAGTCAGTTGACTTTGTTGGTCGGGCCGCTGCTCCTCGACGCTATGATGCTCTGCTTGCGGACCTGACCCCCTGTCATCTGCAGGTATGGGTACAGCGTCTTCACCAGTCGCCTCAGTAGAGGCAGTAGCCGGCTGAAGAGCCTCTAGACCTTTTCCTTGTTCAATCCTATCGAATGAACTGAGCTGTTTCTTGGAAGCAAGACGAAGCCCCTTCCAGACGTAACTGGATTTCTTCCCCGCCACTCCACGCCTTTCCTCCTCGGTATCTGCCATCTCCAAGTCTAAATCAGTCATTCGGACTTTGGTAGCATATGCCTCTGCTTTCGGCACATTGAACCTGACAAACGTTATGAGCTAAAGGGCGGTGCCAACCGGCCGAACGGAACACATACCTGTCGGGTTGTCGTAGCCGTCCAAGTCCGTTTCCTGCTTCAGTGTTGTATAGAAAATTCAGGGTACTTGGAACACCTAGAGGCTTTGAGGGCTTCTTGACTTGGACAGCTTTCTGTGCCCCAATTTTTGCCTGGAGAAAGTCCTTGGTGGCGACTCTGTCTCGAGTGAATGGCTGGCAATTCTCCATTTTCCACCTAACCCAATTCTTATCTCGGGATAGCACCGTGTCCACCATTCGGTAATAGAATTTGCCATCTGGACCCTCCTGCAGGTAATTTGCGATAGCGTTCTTGATGCCCGACGCCCATTCGGTCTGTGCTCTTGTGGTCAGCCGAGGAATTGGTGGTCGGTCGTTGTGGCAAGCCTGAGAGGTATAGCCGTGCGGGGAAGAGAGAAGGGGATTAGACTTACATCCTCTTCACGGAGGGTGAAACTGTACTGCATGGCTTTCTGTGCATTCTGATAGAGAGGTTTGCTCTTTGCCTTGTCTGTAAGTGCCAGCAGAAAATCAATGAGGATCAATGCTTGAACAAGGATGTGCCGTTGAAAGGCGAGATCACTCAGCTGGAAAGGATCAGTCATAGCGTCTCAACCAATTTTCAAGTGCATACCTCGAGCTTGAATAGGTCGCGACTCGTCAGATATTTGGGGTTGTAGGTGTTGGCAAAGGCATCATAGTTATCACCCGCACGATCCTTCTGCCCCTTTTTGTGATCAGAGTCCCCAGCCTGTATGACCTTGGGAACCTCTTTGAACTTTGCGAGAGAAGCCTCGAGACTCTTTTGAAATTGCTTGAAGTGATCTTCTTCAAAGAGCCGGGGCGGATTCGAGAAAGAATGCTGCAGCGACCAGAATACCGGATAGAGTGATTCAATATCCATGGTAGTTGCCCCCCCTTCTTTGTGTATGTCAGATTCTCCAGACTTATCTGTTCGATCTTCTGATCCGGTCTCTTCTTTGCTTGCAGGATCATTCTCAGGCTCGTCAAGCTGCATAGTGACTTCATCGTCTACATTTGACTCTTTCAGGAAGTCCTCGAACGTCGTGACGTTCTCTACGTGAAAGTTGCCACGAAGGTTGACTGAGCTCTTATCGCCTAGAGGAAAGCTTTGGAACATGAAAATATACACACGGCCGCAGAAGACTGGGTCCTCGGCGCGGGACAGCCGACGAAGAAGCTCATTGCATAACCTTAGAATAACTAGATCTTTGTTCTTGGAGTTGATCTAGGCAAGGGTCAATAAGATGAACATATCAGCTGGGAGATTCATACAGCAATAATGGCCTCCCTCCGAGATTCAAGGAAGTTAAAGACGGTCCGGCAGCCCTCTATTGACTGGCTGTCAAGCAATTCTTCGATCAGTAGTAGAGTCGCTTGTGGTGAACATAGATCTGACGTTGTTAGATTCATGAATCGGCTTCGTCCCGCACGAAATACGTACCTCGATCTCCACAATATTGTACAATGTCGAGCAGGTTCCAAATGGTCACAAATGAGGGTTCCCCAATTCGTGTTGACCCCTACAAAAGAATGAGCGCAACACACGATGGAGGAGTGTGGAAACCGACGAGGTTAGCGTAGAATAAAGCTCTCGCTTCCTTCTCTACTGCAAGCTTTCTCATCTCCGCCTCGCCCTCTACATTTTCCAAGAGAAGCTCATCTTCAGACACAAGCTCAGAAACCTGGAGAGGGGGATCAATGGTTGCGCTCGGCTTGATGATGCGCGCGCGTTGTAGCAGATGCTTGAGTCGCGCTGCGACAGCATCTTGTGATGTTGTAGTAGTTACGGCCATGGCTAAGGATATGTATAGTTGTTGCAGAATGCAGAGAGGGTTGGTTGCGAACGCGGGTAGCAATCTCGAGATAAGTTGGGCGGTAATCAGCAACGAACCGGCGTATTCTGAAGTATGGGGCGTGCAGTCTTTCTTCAGAGCTAACAATAGTTCTTTCGCTTCTTGCCGTAGGCAAACTCGACTTCACCGGAAGCAACACGTGAAGAGTGAAATTGATATTCAGCGATGGACCCTTGTCGATGATTTAGAGTGCGGCACATCTGCAGTGGCTACACTAGCGTCATGTCCGTGCATGTAGCTGCAAATCACGCTAAAGCGCGTCGCGTTGTCCAGCAATTAGATGTGTTCATGGTTCATCGTTTGATAGCTATGCACAAGAACATATCGACTCAGGCTTTATCTCGACAACATGACCTTAAATAGCTCGCCGACACGCGATGTACCGTCGGGTGACGAGTTGGATGACATTTTGAATGGCCTCGTTGAGGGCAGAGACGTACCCAGCATCGATGACACACAGACACAGCCAAGCTACGGTAGCAAAGTAGCTGGTGCTGGTGACGGGCTAGGAATTGACCAGGAGGTCGTCATCACTAAAAAGCGTATACCTATCCCAAAACTTGACGACAATCGGCTGCTCTCCGACCCTGGTATTCCCAGGCTACGCAAGATATCGAAAGAGCGACTGCGCTTCAAGGGAAAGGGAAATGAGGTATTGACGGACTGCTACGTTGCTAATATTGTTCGCTGACTATGTTCCAGTATGGCGACATTGCCCGCATGCTCAACATGTACCAATTGTGGCTCGATGATCTTTACCCTCGTGCCAAATTCGCCGATGCGCTCACCATAATCGAAAAGGTTGGGCATTCAAAGAGAATGCACATGATGCGCAAGGATTGGATAGATGAAGGCAAGCCGCGACGAACCACAGAACGTGACGAGGACTTGAACGAGGTTGTCCCTAGTGTACCATCAGTGGAACAGCAGCCTGATACAATGGAGGGCATAGAGCAGGAAGCCGAGGCCGGAGGGCAGCAGCCTGGCTCGTTGGGACAAGCACCAATTCGAACCACAGAACAGCCCAGTCCAGACCCAGTCAATGGTGATCCAGATGAAGACGAGCTGGATGCGCTGCTAGCAGAAAATGCGCTGCCTCATACGGAAGCCCCACGAGAATTACCTACTCGGACGGCTGTGGCAGAAGAGGACCCATTTGCGGATGAGATGGAAGCCATGGGAGGCATGTGGTGATGCCATTTGACAGCTTGATTCTTGCATAGCCCGGCGTTTGAGACTTTTGACTAATGACATGCATTTCTTGTACCAATATGCTGATATCTACATAAAGCCCCACGCAGGCACACACCTGCTGGTGTGTGACTGCAACTACCCAGACCTATTAGCAATGTTTGTCTGGGGGCGTGGCGGGGCAGGAATGCCCCGCTCTGGGCCTCTCCCACGAAAATCAATGTGCTGTGGCGCGTGTACCCTAACAAACGTCATTCATCTATGCTCCGTGTTCCACCATGTGCTGTTGACAACCACCTACAACTTCCAGTACTTCGATTGCCATAATGGATCTCTCCGAAGAGCTCGAAAAGCTTCGGTTAAGCCATGGTGCGCTGGATGCCGGCTGGATAGACTCCACCAAGAGCGAACAACGTCCACCAAAACGACAACGCAAAACAAAACAGCTTATCAAGAAGGAGCTAGAGGCCGACTTTCTGGCACCATCGCGGTCGTTTAATACCCAGTGGCTGAACCAGTTGCAGCAGCGATGGGACGCTCCTACCAATTACCACAGTTTATTTCAAATCGCCCCAACCCAGACCCGCACTATTATTCGGTTCACCCGTGAAGGACTCGAGGGTCGCGTTACAGGGTATAAAGAGGTGACCGTACCAGCAAACTCAGCAACAGCGAAAAACTCTACTTCTTTACTTCGAAAGCCCGCCAACAGAGCTGAATTCGTCCGCGGTGCTGCTGGTTTCTTCCCCTTCGCGCCTGGAGGCCTCGATGGTGTTGAAGCTATTGCCGCAGTCGAAGATGAAGCGATATTGAATGAAGAGAGAGGCAGCTCTAAAAAGAATAAGGGCCTTGACCGAGTCATTAATTTCACGGCTGAGGGTGGCCTGCTCGAACTGCCACCAGGGTTCTCGCGCGGATTGGATTTCAAGAAGCAGACCACGAATCCTAAAGTAGCGAAAGAGGTTGAAGAGACTTTAGGAGAAGCGTCAACCGTTGCTGCAAATGAGGCTGAGGAAGATGATGCCGTTGATGCTAGCCCCAAAGAGCACACATCTTCCGGAGAGGAAAGCCAAACACCAAATGAAGAAGAAATTGATGCCCTGTTACCTATTGAGTTCCCTGCTTTGGCTCCTCATGGCCCCCTTACAATGGCTGCTTCAAGGAAGGGCGGACGAGAGTGGGCTCATATGGTTGACATCAATCGCGACATAACAAATTTTCGAGAACTCGTTCCAGGTATGGCGCGCGAGTACCCATTTGAGCTTGACACGTTCCAAAAGGAGGCTGTCTATCATCTTGAAAACGGCGATTCTGTGTTCGTGGCTGCCCATACTTCTGCTGGAAAGACAGTAGTGGCAGAGTACGCAATTGCTCTTGCTGCTAAACATATGACCAAAGCTATCTACACATCTCCAATCAAGGCTCTAAGTAACCAAAAGTTCCGCGACTTTCGACTTACCTTTGATGATGTTGGAATTCTCACGGGTGATGTGCAGATCCGATCAGAAGCGAGTTGCCTTATCATGACAACCGAAATTTTGCGAAGTATGCTATACCGTGGCGCAGACCTAATTAGGGATGTTGAGTTCGTCATCTTTGACGAAGTTCACTACGTCAATGACCTCGAGCGAGGTGTAGTGTGGGAGGAAGTTATTATCATGCTACCAGAGCATGTCACCCTAATCTTGCTTTCAGCCACTGTACCCAATACCTATGAGTTCGCTTCATGGGTCGGTCGGACAAAAAAGAAAGACATCTATGTTATCTCTACACCCAAGCGTCCTATCCCGCTGGAGCACTACCTATGGGCTGGAAAAGATATTTACAAGATCGTTACGGCTGATAAGAAGTTTGTAGACAACGGCTGGAAAGAGGCTAATGATATTATGTCCGGCAAAGACAAGGTTAAGGCACCACCAATAAAGGATGCTCCAGCCGGAAGAGGTGGTGGCGGTCGTGGAGGTCCTACGAGAGGAGGACAGGGTCAACGAGGAAGAGGGCAGCGAAATGTAGATCGGGGAGGCACCTCACGCGGGGGAGGTGCACCGGCGACTCGAGGCCGCGGCAACATTGCGCGAACAGGTCGTGGAGGTGGTCGAACGACAGCTGCTCAGGATCGGAACATATGGGTACATCTCATACAGCATCTACGAAGCAAAGATCT
Source organism: Ophiosphaerella narmari (assembly GCA_028456235.1). NCBI lineage: Eukaryota > Fungi > Ascomycota > Dothideomycetes > Pleosporales > Phaeosphaeriaceae > Ophiosphaerella > Ophiosphaerella narmari. Next base: position 452,370 of record JALNQA010000002.1, on the reverse strand, counting down.
TCTGCCGGCATGTATCTTCGTATTCTCGAAGAAGCGTTGCGAGGAAAATGCCGAGGCACTCTCAAATCTTGACTATTGTACTGCTGCGGAGAAGAGTGCAATCCACATGACAATCGAAAAATCACTAGTGAGGCTCAGTCGCGAAGATCGAGAGCTACCTCAGATCAAGCGACTGAGAGAACTACTTAGCCGGGGCATCGCTGTTCACCATGGCGGTATGCTTCCCATTGTCAAAGAAGTTGTGGAGATCTTGTTTGCGAAGACGCTCGTCAAGGTGCTCTTCGCAACCGAAACCTTTGCTATGGGTCTAAACCTACCTACTAGAACCGTCGTGTTCTCTGGCTTCCGCAAACACGATGGTCGTGAATTTCGTGATTTGCTCCCTGGCGAATATACCCAGATGGCTGGTCGTGCTGGGCGAAGAGGTCTTGACGCGGTCGGCACCGTAATAGTTTGCGCCCCTGGAGCGGATGAGGCGCCTCCAGCGACTAGATTGAGGCAGATGATGCTTGGTGAGCCTACGAAACTACGGTCTCAATTCCGCCTCACATACAATATGATGTTAAATCTCCTGCGTGTTGAGGCTCTGAAGATTGAAGAGATGATTAAGCGCAGCTTCAGCGAAAATGCTACCCAAGCCTTGCTCCCAGAGCATGAGAAAAATGTCAAGATCTCAGAGGCAGATCTTGAAAAGATCAAACGTGAGCCATGCGAGATCTGCGATATTGATCTGGAGGCGTGTCATCAATCTTGTGAGGATTATAAGCGACTGACAAACGAAATGCACTTGAGTCTGCTTGCTGACCCGGTTGGTCGACGTGTACTTAGCAGAAACAGACTTATTGTATACAAGAAGGTATGTAAGAAGGCTCGACATATCAATATATGACTGATTCATTAGGACAACAAACGCACTGCAGGTATGCTTATGCAGGATGGCACCAGTCGGGGCCTTGAGCCTACCATCAAGGTTCTGGAAATTGCTCAAAATCAAGACCGAAAGGCAGATGATCTTTTTCCATATCTGAGTCCATTTGCGAGGTTCTTCCGGAGCCTCCCCAAGAAACCCAAGGACCTCATCTTAAAAACGTCATTTGTCCTGTTGAACGATATCGAGTGCTTTACCAAGACTATCATTGACATTCCAGAGTCAGTACAGTACCTCAATAGGAAAAAAGATACACTCATGCTGGCCGAATCCCAATTCCTGCCCTTGTGTCAATCTTGGAATTACGAGGATTGGGATGAGTATGACTATAGCCGCATCAAAAGTCTCAAGATCCGCGAGTTGATAGAGGCTCGGTTCAAAGAAGGACTTATTGCTGTTGATAAGAAGTGTCTTGACTGTCCTAATTTCTTGAAGCATTTCGAGATGGAACACGACCAATGGGTTATCAAAGAGAACATCACCTCTCTCCGGCAGCTCATGTCAGATCAGAACCTCCAGCTCTTGCCTGACTATGAACAGAGAATACAAGTACTAAAAGATCTTGGGTTCATCGATGAAGGCTCGCGCGTAGAGCTAAAAGGCAAAGTTGCTTGCGAGGTACTTTTCCAAGTCGTAACTTATGAAGCGTTCGCTAATCATAGCTATAGATACACTCCGCCGACGAGCTTGTCCTAACAGAACTTGTCCTTGAAAATGTCCTAGCCGATTATACGCCCGAAGAGATAGTTGCACTTCTTTCCGCTTTTGTTTTCCAAGAAAAGACCGATGTCGAGCCCACGCTAACTGCCAGCCTGACTCGTGGCAGGGCTGCCATCGTCAAGATTTCTGAAAAAGTAAACGACATCCAAACTTTACATCAAGTCATTCTCTCCGCAGATGACTCGAACGACTTCGTGAACAAACCCCGTTTCGGTATGGTCGAGGTGGTGTATGAGTGGGCAAGGGGCATGAGCTTCAATCGCATTACCGATTTGACCGACGTCATGGAGGGAACAATCGTGCGGATAATCACAAGATTAGATGAGACCTGCCGGGAGGTCAAGAACGCCGCGAGGATCATTGGAGACCCAACGTTGTTTCAGAAGATGGGGACGTGTCAAGAACTGATCAAACGGTAAGTCCAAAGTTGTCGTCACTTGCAAACCAGCATTGCTGGTGCTTCTTTGATAGGATCATGCTAATAAATTTGGGGTAGGGATATCTGTAACTGTGCAAGCCTGTACCTGTAAATGCGGGGATGTTTGGCGCAGGAGGGTCGGTCATGCTTGGGTGATTGGTGAAGCCTAGTTCCGTTTCGATGTATTTTAGCTGAAAAATAGTGGGACTGAAGCTTCCCGGGATGCTTTGAAGACCACGACGCTCGCAAAGCAGTGTGCGGATGCATGCGACTATTGGCCATATCAAGTGCATGGTTGTTCATCGTGCCGCAGTGCATAATGGAGGCTTATCGATAGTATAGCATGACGTGGTATACCTGTCCACTTCCGGCTCGGTATCACACGGCATTACACAAGTAACAAGGCAGAGGTTGTGCTTTTGACAGATGCAATGCATGTACCTGCAGTCTATATTTTCACATCCTATGCTCGTGTAACTAGTGGTGCATGAGTGCTTGGATGATAGGCCAGTAAATAATGCAGGGACAGCGTGAAGACGTCGGCATCAGTTGCATCTGCCGAGCATTCCGTGTCATACCGATCTGTGTAAGCCTAATTTCGATTCTACGATAGCGCTGTTAGTACCCGAGAAGTACGCTTGAGGCACGGCAATGTGTGTGTAAGGCGGCGGATGTAGTATTCGAATGACTGCATGGATAGTGCTGCATGACTAAGATTCTTGTCACGGGTAGCAGATGCTGTACTGGGGGGTGAAAAGTAGGCTTTGGCGGCATAGCCTTATGGGGATATCTCGATGAGCAGCCAGGGCTGCAGGTACGCGGGAGCTTGGATCCAGAGCCTGGCTGTTCCTACTGCGCGCATACCATATTGACTTATAAGAACGCGCATGAAGATGGCGTCGTGAGAGAACTGGCACTGTGACTGGCACTAGTATAGTGGGTTGCAAGTGAGGAGGGGGACAAATAGGTGTCTAGAAGGGTTGGTGTATAGTGGAGCACTGGCCACGTGCTAAACCAGGGTAGCGTGCGCGAGGCAGCCCACAAAAACTTCCCCTCCATCCTCTGAACCTGCACACGCTGATTGTGAATCGACTGCAAGGGGCGCAAGATAATAATTCCTACCGCCAGCCCCTGGCTTCTACTCCATCTCTACCACCAATTATTCTCGCAAAACCCGGTCGAGGGCGCCACTGCAGCCGGAGAAGGGCTGATATCCCACCGCCTAGGCATTGACTGGATACTGTCAGGACACCACACTTACCATAAGAGCTCGCCCGCCCTCACACAGAGACGCTGCTCAGCACGCAACACTTAGCCAGTAATTGCGAATATGGACGTGTCCGTACTGCGGGACCGCATTCAGGCCACCCTCGACATAAATGCTGCCATCAGACAGCAGGCCGAGCTCGACCTAAAGCATGTGCGTGTACCGCCAAACATTGCGCTTACAGCCCCAGACTAACATGATACTAGGCCGAAGACCAGCCAGGCTTCACAGATGGCCTATTAAATATTCTTGAGGCCGAGCAGGACCAAGCCATACGATTGTCAAGTAAGAGAGCGCCCATCACCTGCCTGGCTCCCTGGAGTGCTGACACATGCTCACAGCTGTCGTCTACCTAAAGAACCGCGTCTCAAAGGGTTGGTCGCCAGCCGAGGAATACAGCCAGGCCAAGCCCATACCAGAGGAGGAGAAGACTTCTTTCCGAAACCGTCTCGTACCTGTCCTTGTGGCTTCCCCACCACAAGTGCGCCTACAGCTTATCCCTACCTTACAGAAGATCCTCGCATACGATTTCCCACAGAAATGGCCCAACTTCCTCGACATCACGGTGCAGCTGCTGAACGCTGGGGACATTGCATCAGTGTTTGCGGGAGTACAGTGTCTGCTGGCAATATGTAAAATCTATCGGTTCAAGTCAGGCGAGACCCGCGCGGACTTTAACAAGATCGTTGCCCTATCGTTCCCACAGTTGCTGAACATTGGTAACTCCCTGGCAAACGAAACGAGTCTGGAGGCTGGAGAAATATTACGGACTGTGTTGAAGGTCTACAAGCACGCGATCTACGTACGCATGTCCCTACCTTTACCAAAATTTGAGCTGATAAGTCATAGTTTGACCTCCCCGCTTCACTTCGCGACCAGCAGACAATGGTCGGTTGGTGCACATTATTCTTAACCGTCGTTGGCAAGGAGCCGCCAGAGACATCGCTTCCTGAAGATCTAGACGAGCGAGAAACTAATCACTGGTGGAAGGCAAAGAAGTGGTCGTACGCAAATTTGAACCGCTTATACGTCAGGTATGTGGCTTATGTTACCCTTCACCCGCCTCTACTAATGCAGTTTAGATACGGTAACCCATCTGCGTTAGGCAAAAACAACGAGGTCGATTACTCGGACGTCGCGAAGAATTTCATTGCTAATTTTGCACCGGAAATTCTCAAAATCTACCTACAACAGGTCGAGAAATGGGTAGGAAAGCAGGTGTGGCTATCCAAGGCCAGCTTGTATTATATCCTCAACTTCCTGGACGAGTGCATCAAGCCCAAGTCCATGTGGACGTTGCTTAAGCCGCACTCGGATAATCTCATCTCGCATCTAATCTTCCCAGTTCTGTGTCAATCGGATGAGGACATTGAGCTATTTGAGGAAGAGCCATCAGAGTACCTCCACCGGAAATTGAACTTTTATGAGGATGTCACGGCACCCGATGTGGCTGCCACTAACTTTCTGGTCACATTGACAAAGAGCCGGAGAAAGCAGACATTCAGCGTTCTCAACTTCGTCAATGAGATTGTAAATCGATACGAGGCGGCACCGGACAATGAGAAGAACCCAAGGGAGAAAGAAGGTGCACTGCGAATGATCGGAACACTTTCCGGAGTCATCTTGGGGAAGAAAAGTCCCGTGGCGGATCAAGTGGAGTACTTCTTCGTTCGACACGTTTTCCCCGAGTTCCGAAGTCCCCATGGTTTCCTCCGTGCGCGCGCATGCGACAGCTTGGAAAAGTTCGAGCAGCTTGATTTTAAGGACCCTAATAACTTAATCATCATCTACCGCAATATCCTTGAGTCGATGGCTGACCCTACACTTCCTGTCCGTGTTTCTGCTGCACTGGCGCTCCAGCCTCTCATTCGCCACGATGTTATTAGGACGAACATGAAACAAAACATCCCACAAGTCATGCAGCAGCTCCTGAAGCTGGCCAATGAGGTGGATGTAGATGCGCTTGCAAATGTCATGGAGGACTTCGTCGAGGTCTTTGCACCAGAGCTAACTCCATTTGCCGTTGCCCTGAGCGAGCAGCTGCGCGATACTTATTTACGGATTGTCCGCGAGTTGGTGTCGAGGAATCAAGAGAAAGGTGATGACAGCGACTATGGTGATTTCCTGGACGAGAAGAGTATAACAGCCCTCGGTGTCCTGCAAACCATTGGTACCCTCATACTCACACTTGAAAGCACGCCCGACGTGCTGCTACATCTGGAGACTATCCTTATGCCTGTTATCACCATTACACTCGAGAACAAGCTCTACGGTATGCTATTTTATGAGATCACCCAGCTATGTACCATGACTAATATCCTCTAGACTTGTATAATGAAGTATTTGAAATCATCGATAGTTGCACATTCGCCGCCAAAAGTATTTCAGGCACAATGTGGCAAGCTTTTGAGCTTATCCATAGGACATTCAAAGCTGGCGCAGAGCTTTACCTTGAAGGTGATCATTACCGTATACTGTGCTACCAATTTAGTGCTGATATTTTCTAGATATGCTACCAGCTCTCGAGAACTTTGTAAACTACGGGACCCAGACACTAATACAGAATCGCCCGTATCTGGATGCAATCGTAGATATGGTGCGGACCATTTTCAAGGATGATAAGGTTGGAGGCGTCGATCGCATTTGCGGTTGCAAGCTTGCTGAGATCATCATGCTCAATATGCGCGGGCACGCCGACGACTACGTCCCCGAGTTCATCTCGCTGACTATGCACGTTCTTTTGAATGAGGAGCCAAAGGTCAAGTCCCTTAAGATCCATCTGATGGAGGTCATCATCAACTCGATCTACTATAACCCTGCTCTAGCGCTGCATGTGCTTGAGAGCAATGGCTGGACGAATAAGTTCTTCAGTCAGTGGTTCTCAAGCATCGACAATTTCACCCGGGTGCATGACAAGAAACTTTGCATCTCAGGTATCTGTGCACTGCTCACGTTGCGGGCGGAAGATGTTCCGATAAGCGTACAACAAGGCTGGCCACGTCTACTTCAAGGCGTTGTGCGACTATTCCAGACTCTGCCTGCGGCACTGAAGAGTGAGTTATTACTTACCATTCCTCTGTGGTTAGGGTTACTGACTGGTGCCTAGACCGCGAAGAAGCCAAGAGAGACGACAATTACGACTTTGCCGCAGAGTACGAGGAGGAAGAGGACGGAGAGTGGGAACAAGAAGCTGATTGGAACAACGAGGCGGATGAATCTGAGGACGTAAAGGATGAGAGTGCAGCATATCTAGAGTTCCTGAACGAGGAGGTACGGCGAAAGGATTCGCACTCATTTGCATATACTAACGAATAGCAGGCACAGAAGTTTTCTTCTGTCGATGATGACGACGATGATGAGCTCGAAGAGGAGAGTCTTCTAGAGACGCCACTCGACAAAGTCGAGCCATATGGCCTGTTCAAGCATGCATTACTTCGTACGTTTTGCCCTATCCTACCTCCATTGTATATACTAACCAAACAAAGGTCTCCAGCAAGAACAACCCGCTCTATACGAAAACCTCACAAAGAACCTCAACCCAGAAGAACAACAAGTTGTCGAGGGAGCTGTTCACCAGGCGGACGTCATTGCACAAGCACAAGCCCAAGCCCAGCAAGCAGCGGCGAATGGAAATCCAGTCCCACAACAGTAGTATCGTTGGAACCGCTTATCACATTCCACCATGTTTGCGCACAAAATATAGATAGCTTTCCCTTCTCCAAGCAATCCTGGATTACCCTTTTTCAGATTAGCGAGCACGACCTGGCGTTTATCTTGCTTTTGCCGCGTGGTATATGTAGGCGGTCTAGGCTGATTGGTCGGAGGTCAAACTCATATGGCGTTGTTGCACGTGCTAAAAGAGGAGGAACGAATGAAATGAAATGGAACGAAATGAATGGGAAGATATCCACGGTACAATTGTGTGGGCAACCACAGAGAAGATTCAGAGTGAGGATGTGTTGAGAGAAGAAGAGTAGAGCATATTCCCGGAGGGAGTCTGGTTGGAACGGAGTGTTTTGGAGTCCGGTTGCTGTGCTTGGTGGTGTGTAGGGGTGGTGCCGGTGTGAGGAGGGCATAAACGGTACACGTTGATTAGTTGAATCAATGCACTAATTATGGATCTTGAAAGGGTGTTAGAACGAGGAGTAAAAGTGCCTTTGGGATTTCAAGATGACACACTTTACCTGTGTATCTTGTTGAAAAATGTGCCACGTACGTTTGTATGGGTGTCCACTGATAATGAAAGGGCTTATCGATAAGCAAGGGTCCATGACGATGTTTGTCCCGGCGCCCCGGGCCTTGGTTCTCTCCTGCGCAACGTGGACAAATGCAAACAAGCAAAATCAACACCCCCCCGCCTATCTTTCCTCCAATCTGGACGTTCTTCGCAGATTCTATAAACCCCAGCTTATATTATACCCCTCTACAAGTATTGCATTACTGGAAAACCCTAGGTGCCTTTAATCGCGCCAGCGCCAGCTGCGGCGCATAGAACAAAGCTCCTCGATGTCGCGTCCTACTATCTCCAAAGCTCAGAGTGAGTCATCGCACCTCGGACCCGAGACTCTAGTCAAATTAATTGACCGTTACAGCTTCATATCCAATATACGCAGCGACTTTCGCGAACAGCAGACCTGGATACCTAGTTGTCGGGGGAGGGGGAGGTGGGGGTAGACATGGCATCAAAAACAAGATAACCGGATTTGACTTCGGCTCACGCGCGCCTAGGATTGAGCCGTCGACCGAGCTCGAAGTCTCAGAAGATGATTCAGTGACATGTCTCGCGAACCTTGCAACAAAGGATGGGCTGATACTGTACGCCGGAAATGGCAGCAGCGTGGATGACCGTTTAAAAGGCCAGGACATGCATTTTCGGTCGTTCGAGCTCCAATTCCCCAAGGGTAAAGCGGCAGGTCCTTCTGAGGAGGGATCGGGCAAGATCTCGTTCTTGAGTAAGACAATGCTTTTTACCCCACCCAAGGCAGAAAGTGCAAGGAAAGAGGCATATCAACGCTTGATTCGGCTGTCGCCACCTCAAAGAAACATTTCGGGTACGCCTAATAAGCGCATTGGCGCCATCGCCTCGGGTCTTGCTGGCAACGAGAACGAGCTCGTTATTTTCAGTGCAACTTCGAATCGACCACAGGCTCAAGATATTATACAGAGAATCGCGATTCCAAAAGGCCAAGAAGCCAACGATGTTGATATTTTTGACTTAGGCAAAGGCCTTTTCCAAGTTGCCTACGTAATGGACCAAGAGGTCTACATACAAGATATCGACTATGATTTCACTAAGAGCAAGAACAGGACTAGCAAGGAGCGCAGGAAGCTTTATACTGTTCCGCATCCTGACGCTGGTGAGAAGAGGGGCCGATCAAAATTAAGAGGCGTGCGATGGCTGTCACCAAAGCACATGCTTCTCCTTGCAAATAAGCCGAACAGGACGGGCGTTGAGCTAGTGGTACTGCACATGTACGAGGAGGGCCCTAGTAGCATTATAATACGGAAAACCCTTCCCAAACATGTCGCGGCAAGCACAGATATGGATGTTGCTCTGCTAGATTCCGACTCAGATGGAGCATATCAGATTGTGGTTGCTGTTGGCGGTATAGACATTTCTCTCAGCGTTTTTACGATCGATTATTATGGCCCAGAACGAGATTCGCTAAGCCGATTCCACAAGTATGCCACCTATGACGGCGTAAGTCTATTTAAAACATCTGTATTCACCCATGTTGACAATCAATAGGTTCATGATGTACAATTGACCAAGGTTATCTTTTCTCCTTTTAACAGGCCCGACGTTGCATCAGGAAAGTCGATAGGTCCACAATACCTCCGCCTCGCCTCAACATCACTTGGCAACACCATATCAGTGGAGACATTCGAACTGCAACCACATAAATCGCGTCATGTTCTTCAAACAGCTCGAACACGCACTCTACACTCGGCTGCCTCTTACCTCGTAGTTGCTATGATTGTTGCTGCGATAGCGCTTATGGCCCAATCGCTCGTCGACCCAGAAGGTCACCTAACAAGAGGATTAGTTCCCGCAAGTTTCCGGAACATCGCTGGCAAGACGTTTGGCGAAGCGCATCTATCGAAACGCTACAGTGCAACTCTCAACAATGTCGATACGCCCGCTGTCGGGGTTGAACGACGCATCCGCGACCTCCTCCACCTACATAACCCACCAGTGGACTCTTTGTCCTCACAGAGACAGAAAGCCCTCATTATCCACCATGACCCTGAAACCGATGGTAAGTTGAGCACCGAGGTTCACGACGGCCATGAGGCGGTGTTAGAGAAGCATGCAGAAGCAAGGAGATGGGATGAATTGAGCAAGGAGGAACAGCATCTTTGGAAGAAGAAATTGAGCGATGCGGGTATGTGGGCTGTAGGGGAGGGCGAGACTATTCTGAAAAGTATTTTCTTTGGGCAGATCGGTGGGCTGGTGGGACATGTTGCACAGGGCGTTCTTGGATAGGAGTCTGCGGTGAGCATTCAGGAAATGTGGGGTGTTGTTCAAATGCGATAGCTAGGAGCGAGTGATACTTGGTGGGTGGAAATGGGGGCATTGGGCGCGAGCGGCGCATGGAATCATGCTTTTACGTTGGATACGTCCGTTTCCACGAATAGAATCTTTGATAGGTCGGCTGTGTTCACTTGGGCATCTATTTGAACTCACCGAAGCGGAGCATGTGATTTCCCGTCGCAACTAGCCCCTTTTAGGAGCGCGGTGAGATTTAAGGTGTGGACAGTGCGTGACTCACTTGGCACTCGTGACATGGATGGGAAACAACGCCTATAGCTTTGCACGCTCAATTTCACCTGTCCCGCTTCAATAAGCCGCTTTTCTCTCCTTTCCATGGACAGATTCAGTGCTCTATACCCAGCCACCGGAGCTTGAGCTTCAGGTTCAAGTGAAACAGTCAAGATGTCGCAGCAGGCGTTGTCCTCACTGGACCGCATCGTGGTCGACCTCCGTTCCAAGTGAGCTTTCCGTGTCCACCATATCTGGCATAGTGAGTTAACATGTATAAGGAGCGATGAAGCACGACAGAAAGGAGCACACAATCTTCGCCAAACGGTCGAGGCAGCGCATCGCGGTGAGCTCCAAAGCGAATCCTGGGCCCCACCGAAGCATAGAGGAACTGATATTTGCCAGAACTCGCGCCTACCGTCTTCACCAATTTCTATAATGAAGTCTACACTAGAATATCCGGCCTCGTTGTCACGGGAAACGACTCGAACGAACGTATCGGCGGTATTCACGCGCTCAATGCCCTCATCGACTTCCGCGGCGATGATGCGGGCCAGAAGACGACGCGTTTTGCATCATATCTTAGGGCAGTTATGCGTGGGCAGGATACCACAGCCATGGTAGTGGCAGCAAAAGCACTCGGAAGGCTGGCCAAACCGGGCGGAACACTGACTGCCGAGTTGGTCGAGGCTGAAGTCAAAGGCGCATTAGAATGGCTACAGCTGGAGCGCCTGGAGAACCGCCGCTTTGCTGCCGTGCTCATTCTGCGCGAACTAGCCAAGAACTCGCCTACACTCATGTACCAATGGATCGCCCAGATCTTTGAGGTCATTTGGGTTGCTCTCCGTGATCCTAAGGTGCTCATCCGAGAGTCAGCTGCCGAGGCTATCAGCGCTTGCTTTGAGATCATTTCCCCACGAGACTCTGGGATGCGACAATTGTGGTTTGGTAAGGTGTACGATGAGATTCTGCGCGGCTTCGCCATCGGCACGAATGAGGCCATCCATGGCTCCCTACTTACAATGAAGGAGCTGCTAGATAAGAGCCCCAACTTCATGAATGAGCAAAAGTACAAAGACATGGTTGAGATGGCACTGAAATACAAAGATCATCGAGATGCACTAGTTCGGCGAGAGGTCGTGCTCATTATTCCTATCCTAGCTGGCTACTCACCTACCGAGTTCGCGACCAAATACTTACATCAGTGCATGCTTCATCTCCAGGGCCTAATACGGAAGGATCGAGACCGGGATAAGGCCTTTGTTGCTATTGGGCAAATTGCAAATGCTGTTGGAGTTGCCATTTCGCCGTACCTGGAGGGCATTCTAGGCTTCATCCAAGAGGGGCTTTTGGCGAAAGCACGAAACAAGCTGGCCATCAACGAAGCCCCAATCTTCCAGTGTCTCAGCATGATTGCGGCAGCAGTTGGGCAGGCTCTCACTAAGAGTGTAGAACGATTATTGGACCCCATCTTTTCCTGCGGGTTGAGCGACTCGCTCTTCCAGGCTCTTGTAGACATGGCACATTATGTACCACCATCACGCCCCATGATTCAAGAAAAGCTACTTGACCTTCTCAGCCAAATTCTTGCCGGCCGACACTTTCTACCCCTCGGTAGCCCCTATCAAGTATCTCAGCCACCCCAAATATGGACACGAGATCACAAAGACCCCCAGCTCGTTGGCCCTCGAGAGGCGGAGATTGCACTGGCTTTACACACGCTTGGGAGCTTTGACTTTAGTGGACACGTTCTGAATGAGTTCGTCCGCGACGTTGCCATTCGCTACGTCGAGGCTGATAAACCCGAGATTCGAAAGCGTGCCGCGTTGACCTGCTGTCAGCTATTTGTCAAGGATCCTATAGTACATCAAACTAGTACACATGCTACAAAGGTCGTTGGCGATATCATCGAGAAGCTCCTCACCGTAGGCGTTGGTGACGTCGACCCCGATATCCGATACGAAGTACTCCTAGCGCTGGATGCTCGGTTCGATCGTCATCTTGGGAAAGCAGATAATGTCCGGACGCTATTCCTTGCCCTGAACGATGAGGTCTTCGTTATTCGCGAGGCCGCAATGTCTATTATCGGGCGCCTCACTTCTGTCAACCCAGCTTATGTCTTCCCGTCACTACGCAAGGTTCTCCTGCAGCTACTCACTGAAGTCAACTACGCTAATAGCCCACGAAGTAAGGAAGAGAGCGCTCAACTTATTAGTAGCCTTGTTGGCGCTGCAGACAGTCTCATCAAGCCACTTGTCGATCCGATCGTCACTGTACTCTTGCCGAAGTCGAAAGACCCAAATCCAGAGGTTGCCTCCACTACCCTCAAGGCTATTGGAGATCTTGCAACTGTTGGGGGTGAAGGCATGGTCAAGTATATTCCAGAGCTCATGCCTGTCATCCTTGAGTTTATGCAGGATATGAGTTCAGATTCGAAGCGTTTCTCTGCGTTAAGAGCGCTTGGTCAACTAGCGACCAATGCTGGCTACGTTATCGAGCCTTATAGGGACTACCCTGAGCTAATGAATATACTAATGAACATCGTCAAGACAGAACCTGAGGGTGAACTTAGGAGGGAAACTGTCAGGCTCATGGGCACACTCGGAGCTCTAGATCCAGATGAGTATCAGAAGATTATGGAACAATCACCAGACAAACATCTTATTCTCGAAGCACAGGCAGTTACCGATGTATCACTTATCATGCAGGGCATTACCCCATCGAATGAAGAGTACTACCCAACGATTGTCATTAGTACGCTTATGGGGCTGCTGAAAGACCCTTCGTTGACACAGTTCCATTCTTCAATCGTGGACGCTGTCATGAACATTTACGCCACCATGGGTCTCAAGTGTGTACCCTTCCTCAACCAAGTCGTACCTGGATTTCTACAGGTTATACGGGCCACACCAGCTGGACGCTCAGAAGGCTATTTCAATCAGCTTAGCCAATTGGTCAAGATTGTTCGTCAGCATATTCGCCCATATTTACCGAGTATTCTGGCCACAATCAAAGAATACTGGAGTAGCAGTCCCCAGCTCCAGGCCACCATTTTGTCTTTGATTGAGGCAATCGCTCGATCACTCGAAGGAGAATTCAAGGTCTATTTGGCTGATGTACTGCCTCTGATGCTTAGTGTGCTGGATTCGGATCAGACTAGCAAGCGCCTTCCCTCCGAGCGAGTGCTGCATGCATTTCTCATCTTTGGTGCGAGTGCGGAAGAATACATGCATCTGATTATTCCGGTCATGGTGAAGATGTTTGACAAGCCAGGACAACCTCTGCACATTCGAAGATCGGCGATCGAAACTCTGGGACGTCTCTCCAAGCAGGTCAATGTTTCAGAGTTTGCTGCGCGTATCATACACCCTCTATGTCGAGTACTATCAGGCTCCGAGCCAACGTTGAAGCAGACTGCTTTAGAGACGCTTTGCGCGCTGATCTTCCAGCTCGGCCCTGATTATGTTCACTTTGTGCCTACAGTGAACAAGATCCTCATTACTCACAAGGTCCCTCACGAAAACTATGGGCGTATCGTGTCCAAACTGCAGAAGGGCGAGCCGCTACCGCAAGATTTGAGCCCCGATGAGCGCTACGGGGAAGATGACGAGGACCTTAATCCTGCAGAGATTCTCACAAAGAAGCTTGCAGTCAATCAACAACATCTCAAGCAAGCCTGGGAAGCTTCATCGAAGACCACAAAAGAAGACTGGATTGAGTGGATGCGGAGGTTCAGTGTTGAGTTACTGAGAGAATCGCCACAACAGGCTCTACGTGCCTGTACACCATTAGGCAGTGTTTACAACCCCATCGCAAGGATTTTGTTCAACTCCGCATTCGTTTCGTGCTGGACAGAGCTCTATGACCAGTATCAAGAGGAGCTTGTGCGTTCCATTGAAACAGCCCTCACGTCGCCTAACATCCCGCCGGAGATTTTGCAGATCCTCTTGAACTTGGCAGAATTCATGGAGCATGATGACAAAGCTTTACCTATCGATGTCCGGATACTGGGAATGTATGCTGGCAAGTGCCATGCGTTTGCAAAGGCACTACATTACAAGGAACTCGAATTCAACGCGGAGCAGAATTCAAGTGCTGTTGAGGCTCTTATCAGCATTAACAACCAATTGCAACAGACAGATGCAGCCTTTGGTATCTTGCGGAAGGCTCAACATTACAACGATGTGGAGCTGAAAGAGACATGGTATGAGAAGCTGCAGCGATGGGATGAAGCGTTACAAGCATATCAAGACCGAGAAAGGAGAGAAGGGGATTCATTTGATATCACCATGGGCAAGATGCGCTGCTTGCATGCACTTGGTGAATGGGAACTGCTTTCGACTCTATCAAAGGAGAAATGGGTTAATGCAAGCCAAGAGTATCGAAAGGCGATAGCACCGCTTGCTGCAACAGCTTCCTGGGGCCTTGGCAAGTTCGCCGATATGGACTCATACCTCAATGTCATGAAGGAACAATCCCCCGATCGTGCCTTTTTCGCATCGATCCTCAATATCCACAACAATCGCTTTGAGATCGCCATCGACGAGATTGCAAAAGCGCGAAAGGGCCTAGATACAGAACTCAGTTCTCTGCTTGGCGAATCGTACCAACGCGCCTATCTGCCTATGATCCGCGTGCAGATGTTGGCTGAGCTTGAGGAGATTATGCAGTATAAGCAGAATGAGAACCAGAAAGAAAAACAAGCTAGTATGCGAAAGACCTGGATGAAGCGTTTAAAGGGTCTTCAACCCAATCCTGAAGTCTGGCAGCGGATGATGAAGGTCCGCCAATTGGTCATTACGCCACACGAAGGTACAGACATGTGGATCAAATACACCAACCTTTGTCGGAAGAACAACCGGATGAATCTTGCAAACAAAGCGCTCCAGAAGCTGCTTGATATCGAGGGCTCAGGTGACAGTCGAGTGGTTGAGTACGTGCGCGAGAATGCACACAAGATAACACACCCTGTCGCATACGCAACATACAAGTACATGTGGGCAGACCAGAATTTCAAACAAGAAGCGCTTGATTCTATGAAAGAATTCACACAACGGTTGTCGGATGATCTTACCATGAGAGCACGGGCAGCCACTGCCGCTTCTACGACGGCACACAACGGCATGAATGGTATGACCAACGGCCAACACATGTTCACCAACGCAAATCCCTTCGCTGCGAACAATAGTCACAATGGCATGAACGGTTCGAGTACACTCAATGGTTCCACAGCGGGCGTCACGCCTGCAGAACTTGCCGAGTCTCATCGATTGCTCGCGAAATGCTATCTCAAGCAAGGTGACTGGCAGCAAGAGCTACAAGATGGCGAATGGGAGCATGAATTCGTTCACGAAATCTTGTCTGCCTACGCTGCGGCTACACGATACAACCAGAACTGGTACAAAGCGTGGCATGCTTGGGCTCTTGCTAATTTCGAAGTCATCAATTCTATCACTTCCAAAGCGGACCGCGAGACGACAGATGTGCCCTCTAATATGGTACACGATCATGTCGTTCCTGCTATACATGGCTTCTTCAAGTCGATTGCCTTGTCATCTAGCAGCTCGCTTCAAGACACGCTACGGCTGCTTACCTTGTGGTTCAGCCACGGTGGATTGTCTGAGGTAAATCGAACCATCTCCGAAGGCACGAAATCAGTACCGATCGATACCTGGCTCGAAGTTATCCCACAGCTGCTTGCTAGAATCAACCAGCCCAACCCGACCGTCCGGCAATCGATACACCAGTTGCTTACCGAGGTTGGAAAAGCACATCCGCAGGCACTAGTCTTCCCATTGACAGTCTCCATGAAGTCAGACGTTTCGCGTAGACAGCGATCTGCCAAAGAGCTTATGGAGGCTATGCGCGAGCATTCGCCACGCTTGGTGGAACAGGCAGATCTTGTCAGCCACGAGCTTATTCGCATTGCAGTTCTTTGGCATGAGCAGTGGCATGAGGGACTTGAGGAGGCTAGTCGACTCTACTTCGGCGATCGCAATATCGACGGTATGTTCGCAACGTTGGCGCCTCTTCACGCCATGCTCGACAAGGGACCCGAGACGTTACGCGAAATCTCCTTCATTCAGTCCTTTGGCCGTGAACTTCAAGAAGCACGCGATTGGTGCAATACATTTAGAACATCGGGTGAAGTTGGAGATCTCAATCAAGCTTGGGATCTCTACTATCAGGTCTTCAGGAAGATCGCGAGGCAGTTGCCGTCTTTGATGTCGCTTGAGTTGCAGTATGTCTCGCCGAAACTCAAGGATGCACATGATCTTGAACTTGCGGTACCGGGAACATATCGGGTTGGTAAGCCCGTTATTGGTATCGTCTCATTTGATCCAGTGGCAACTGTCATTCAGTCCAAACAAAGGCCGAGGAAGCTTGAGATGCGTGGTAGCGACGGTAAAGCGCACACGCATATTCTCAAAGGCCACGAAGATATTCGCCAGGACGAGCGCGTCATGCAACTCTTCGGTCTATGCAATACCCTTCTTGCCAACGACGTAGAGTCTCGCAAGCGCCACCTCAATATCCAGCGCTATGCTGCTGTTCCACTCAGCACGCAGTCTGGTCTGCTTGGATTCGTCCCCAACAGTGATACCCTGCATGTGCTCATTCGAGAGTATCGTGATAGTCGCAAGATTCTTCTCAATATTGAGCATCGTATCATGTTGCAAATGGCGCCCGACTACGACTGCCTGACGCTCATGCAGAAAGTTGAGGTCTTTGGGTACGCGCTTGATAATACGACTGGTCAGGATCTGTACCGCGTGTTGTGGTTGAAGTCTAAGTCTTCTGAAGCATGGCTAGATCGTCGTACTAACTATACACGTTCACTTGCTGTCATGTCCATGGTCGGATACATTCTAGGCTTGGGCGATCGCCATCCGTCGAATCTCATGCTCGATCGTGTGACCGGAAAGATTGTACATATTGATTTCGGTGATTGCTTCGAAGTCGCGATGCACCGCGAGAAATATCCTGAGCGCGTGCCGTTCCGTCTGACGCGCATGTTAACATATGCTATGGAAGTTAGTAACATTGAAGGTAGCTATCGAACAACATGTGAGCATGTCATGAGGGTTCTACGAAGTAATAAGGAGAGCGTTATGGCGGTATTGGAAGCCGTAAGTCCTATATTACACACCACGCCGGGATAAATTTATCGCTAATCTAATAATAGTTCATACACGATCCTCTCCTTACCTGGCGCCTCAACCACACTGCATCTCCCCTCGAACCCAACTTCCCCTCTGAACGCCGCCAATCTATAATGGGCGACAGTTCCGCTGCCGACCCTCTCTCATCTCTCCAGCCTCGGCGCCACCGCTCCAGCACCGTGCCACACACCAACGAAGTCGAAGCCAAGGAAGTCCAAAATGCTCGCGCGCTCCAAGTCCTCAGCAGAGTCAAGGAGAAGTTAACAGGCAAAGACGGCGTTTCGAAAACAGACGAAGCCCCCGTGGACGTCCAAGTCGGTCGCCTCATCAGCGAAGCAACCAGTCTCGAAAACCTCTGCCAACACTACATCGGCTGGTGCAGTTTCTGGTAATTCGGCCTGACACACAGCTACCAAGGATCGAAACATGAATGCGGGCACTCTCGAGCTATTATGTAATGGGCATTGCTGGGAGTATGGAGGTGTTTATCTTTTACGTGGACATTGTTACCGAGATTAGGGGCTTGGGGTGCTGGGCTTTTGTATGATTAGATGGTATGCATAGGGGCCTGGGCGTTGAGTTTAGCACGGCATTCATATGTACTGAGTAGATTAGGTATAGTCTCTTTTCGTACCTCAGACGCGAAGGTTACGTGTTCTGGCCTGTCGTAACTTCCTCGTCGTGACTGCTGTTCTGATGTTTTAGGGTAGGTCTTCGTCGCGTCGGCGCGTTACCTGCTGCAAAGCGCCTGTCGGACGTGCCATTGCAACTGCCATTCTGGTATTTTGGCAGGAGACCTCTCTCTTGAAACATGACGTGGCGAGTTGACTGCTGATGCCGTAAATACCTAATGGCCCTGCCCCATCCTTTCTTCTCTCATCTCTTCAGATTATTGACCAATGGAGGCTGTGGGATCGTTTTCCGCATTCCTAGCCTCTGCTGGTCCTTTATGACGACGGTATCTATTTCGACTCCTTAACTTTCACTCTGCTGATGGTTCAAGTGATCGAAATCTCCATCCAGTGCCTACATTGACGATGTATTATTCCTTCTTGTCCTTCGAGGTCCAAAAAGGCCCAGCCTATAGTTTGTGCTTTGAACAAACTCCCCATGATCTGGACTTGGACCTAGCCTGGACTGGACTGGAGGCAAGCCCCACTAGAACTGGATCTAGAACTGGACATGACCTCCCAGTCGACCTCGAGTGCACCGATCATCAATTATCGTGAATTTCATTGCTGCCACTGAACATGTCGCTAACTATTACATACTCAAACACTTGGTTTTTTACATATAAGTAGGGTTGTCCGGAAAATAGACACAATATGACGGTCTGACACTGTCAGGAGGGGTCGCATTAGTTCCGTGCAACCATCGTCAGCATCATTGTTACTAGCGGAAGCTTTCACATCAATCATCTAGTGTCTATTAACGAGTGGTGTTTTGACTACTTGCTCAAGCATGTTAGACTTGTCCATCTCGCGATGCGACATACGCGCTAACCACAAACGCGCGCTAGACTACACACAATCCTTTCTAGGAAGTTTATCAAGTCTTTCGAACTCTATTCTGCTCGTATTTATAAGGCCCTCCAGGCTTTAATGGTAATTTCGATTGTGCCCCGGTGGATAAATAATTAATTGAAGCTACTAATAAGTCTATGGAGTTGGTGTTGGGCGTGATGCGCTAAGGAGCTCTCGGCTACGACTCAATGCGACCGCGTGGCTCATTCGTACACACACGAACGCCAACCCACCCTTATATGATCACGCTTGCTCAATCAACATGCGTATGAAAGGGAACATGCGCGGCATGCTGCGTGCATCGTACGTCAAAGTTAATTATATGTAGAACAGAGCTGACTTCATAGTTTGCACACAACATCGCAAGCTCAACAACTATCTCCAGTGATACGTCTCATTCCTACGAGTGAGCCCTTGCATGTCGAGCATGTGAAGCTCCAAAAGCCAGCACTCGACAGAATCGCAGGCAGAAAACTACCATTATCAGCAAAGAATCTTCGAGAGGAAACTGAGCGGCTTCGCGCTGAGCAGACGAAACTCTCCGGCAATAATCCCAGAATGTATGACACCAAAGCAAACTCGTATGTAGGTACTTTGCCCGTTTGTGTCATATTATCAGTGGAAGGGCATAGTCTAACAGTTGCCTTTTCATAGCATATTCGAATCAGAAATTCGCTCGTGGGGAAGCCGACGAACCACGTTGTTCGATTTGGCAACGGTAATATATGGGTGGAGGACAGAAAGCTGTGAGTGGCTTTCGCGCACCAATTCAAATCGACTAACATAGTGGTAGCCCCAATATATGGCTAAGGTATATCATAGAATCCTCATCATATCTCTCGTACTGCTTACTTGAACCCCAGAGACAACTGCCAATGCAGCAGCTGCGTTCACCCTTCGACAAAACAAAGACTACTAGACACCTTTTCGGTATGTGATCTTCCTCAAAATTGACAGCCTGCTAATGTACCAGATTCCTCGCGATCTTGAAATTCAAAATCATCATTTGGAAAATAAGATTTTAAATATCGAATGTGAGTATAAATTACCATGTCACGCTGAACTATTTCTTATAAGTGTAGGGAGCGACGGCCACAAGAGTGAATATACTCGTGAATTTTTAGGCTGCACGGATGGGAAAATGCATAAAACTGCAATGCGTCAGGGGCTAACAAGGTATTTTTCTTAAGCGGGCGGATGAGTTGTCACTGATTACCGCAGTTTGCAACTGTGGGGTGCTTCAATCAAAGGCTGGGAGCCTAGCGTTTCATACGATTTCGAGAAAAGCGGCAGCAGCCTGAAAGACCTTCTCCAAAAAATTGTCAGTTGCAAAACTCGACTACGATAGTCTGTATAACTGACTTGCTCACTGTAGCGCGAATTTGGCTTCTGCTACGTCACAGATGTACCTCACACTGACCCATCCGCCACTGAAGAGTTACTGAGGCGTATCGCGTTCATCCGAGAAACTCACTATGGCGGCTTCTATGACTTCACCGCGGATCTAGCCTCGCAGGACACAGCATATACCAACATCGCACTGGAAGCACACACAGACAATACCTATTTCTCCGATCCTGCAGGTCTTCAAGCTTTCCATCTCCTCTCACACACTGATGGTGAGGGCGGCGCATCTCTACTTGTGGACGGTTTCAAAGTTGCACATGAACTATATAGAACAGACAGGGCAGCGTACAACATCCTGTCGAACGTAAGATTGTCCGCGCACGCTTCCGGAAACGATGGTATCAGTATCCAGCCCTATCGCAGCTTTCCCGTTTTCGAACATGATCCTCAAAACGGCCATCTGATACGTATACGGTGGAACAACTCTGATCGTGCTGGGGTTGACATGCGCGTTGATCAGGTGGATATATGGTACGATGCTGCGCGCAAGTTCGATGCCCTATTGAAGAAGAAAGAAAACGAATATTGGCGGCAGTTGGAGCCGGGTAGGGTGCTGATCTTTGACAATTGGAGGGTGCTGCACGGGAGGAGCGCGTTTACAGGGAAGAGACGGATTTGTGGAGGGTACATCAACAGGGATGACTGGATTAGTAAGTTCAAGATGGAGGAGTTCGGCCAAAAAAAGGTACTGGGGCGGTTGGCATCGATATGAAATGGCAATAACACAAAGAAAATGCATGTTGATACATCTTGCCCGTCTTGGCACTATGTACAGAAGCTGTGATAAAATTGCTCCTAGTCGTCTTTTCCTCAATACCCGTACTCATCGCCCCTCCCGAGCGGCCCTTTCTTGCTCCAATTCCAGTTCGGCTTGCCGGTAGTACTTCGCTGTGTCAACTCCGTGGTAGGGGTGGTTCACGAAGTTTGGCCAGATAAGGACGTGTGCGAAAGTCGCTGAGTATCGCGAGTTTCTGTGAGCAACACCCTGCATGTATTCGGCCACCTCGGAGGTGCCGTATAGTGGCTCGCCCTTCTTCACCTTGTCGACCATCTCCCTCATATCCATCTCAACCTCGCGGCGATTCTCAAAGGCTCCATAAAAGCGCACTATTCATGTAACTATTAGCCGTAAACCCACAGAGCGATGATCCTATCGTAGACAAAGAAAAGCAAACATACTGCAGGACCTAGTATAGGCATACATGAAGGCTCCGGTAACGCCAATTGCTCCGCTTAGTCGCATGATTGGCGCGAAGCCACCCTTACCAACAAATGAAGGCGACACTTTCTCCCAGTAAAGCATCAATGCAGGGCTCGTAGCACCAATTGCGGCTCCGGCTGCCCAGTCTGACGGGCGAGTATATCGCATTACTCGTTTAAAGTGCCTGATTTCCATAAGTAGCTGTATATGTCGGGAAGTGTTTCGAGAGCGTACGGATCATTGTCGATGAGCTATCAGATATCAGTTATATGCCACCATTTCCTGCTCGGATGAGGGCCAATTGCTCACAGGATACTCTCCAGTAGGAACCTTATCCGGCACAACAGCCTGGTGCCTAACTCCTTCACCTTGTGAGGTCGACATTGTGCTAGGGTGGATCGGATTGCCGAATCGCTATGCTTGACGGTACGAAGTGAGGTTGAGAAGTTGTGTGGTCATAGCGCCCGAGCTCCTTCCGCGCGCCTGCTCATCGCTCCTGCAACTTTTCTCTTGGCGCGTCATGCGACTGATGAAACCGCGACAAACAATGAGCGCGCAACCTATTTGCGCCGTCATAACACTGCATAAACGATAATTGGGGAAGAGATCTAGCGATATGGAAGATATACACCAACAGCAATCGGCGAGCGCACGACACGGCGACAACGCTTCGCATGCGACAGAAACCTCCAACATACATGCGCGCCCAACCATTGCCGACTTGCATGGAGACAACCACTTTGCCCAGGTTGCGAGAAAGAACTGGTTAACGGCAAAAAAGACGCCCAAAGCCCGGCCAGAGGTAGTCAAGAAAGAGCTATGGGATGAATTAGAGAAAGTGGACTTTGCTTACTCGTCATTACTCGTCTTGGAGAATCTGCAGCTGTTAGAGAGGTATCTGTGGCCAGCCTTCACCGAGGATGCATCGAACTACCATCATTCGCTTCTAGCGCTCATGGTCAATGTCAAGAGGAGGGAGAATCTGCCATCATGGGGTAAGGCGCCTCCGGACAAGGAGAAAGCATGTGCTAACATGGCGCAGAACACTTCTCAAGCAAACCTGCCGAGTTTTCATCTTTCTTCCGTCGCATACTGTCTATGACCGTTGACCCCGCGCAACCTCCCAAGATCCGCACACAACTTGTGACATTCGTCATTGGCGCCTTCCAGTCACTGGACAGCGGTCTGGTTCGAAAGGAGTGTGCCCCCCTTGTTGGCATATCGATATGGCACAACCTGCACTCGGACGCTATACGGGAAAATTACTTCGAGGAGCACCAGATGCTGCGCAAGGCGTGGAGGGCGACATCGAAGCGATTCGACTCTAGCGACGAAGCCCTTCAAGCGAGGCTGCGGTTTGAGAGATCGTGGCTCTACACGTTGATCCTGGACTTTATAGATCGCTTATACAATAGTACCACCAAGGAACAGAGAAAAGATAACCTAGGGTACTGCGAGCGCTTCATGGAACTACTGACGGATCTCAACAGCCAACTGCCAACAAGAAGGTATGTGAACACCTTGATCCGAGATCTCAATCTGCTTCCAGCGACTATCCTGTCGCCAATATATACAGATGAGGATAACGGTCTGTTCCGGGATCTCTACAACCTTCTGAGCCATTTTGCAAATTTTCCGATCGAGGATCAGACTGGCAAGCAACTCTCGAAGCTAGAATACGACCAGCAACACTACGGAATTTTAGCAAAGTTACAGCGAACAGGTTATGCGGCATTCCAGGAGAAGCTTCAGTTGATGGCGCTGGCAAACTATGGTAGCATAGGCAACCGAGAAGAGCTAGACGGTCATCTTCGATCACTGGACGATGACGAGCTGGTACAGCTTTGCTCACTCATGGGGTTGAGGACGGACTACCCAAGTTCAACTTTCCTTGTCCGAGATCGAGCTTTCTATATGGAGACGCTGTTTTCACTGGTTGAGCAAAGGCCTACGTTCAAGGACACCGTTCGCGATATGCCCATATTGCCAACGGAGAAAATACTATATGAGATGACCTTCCTAAGGAACGAGTCCTATGACGGCTCCAGGCCACTCGCAATACCTAAGCTAAATCTTCAATACCTGACGATGGGTGATTTCTTGTGGAGATCATTTATCCTCTATCGCGCCGAGGCGCTTTACGGCATTCGAAAAGATATAGAGGATGTTATCAAGAAGGTGAAGCCTCGTGGGAAAGGCGTCAACACGAAGTTTAGTGGCGTATCCAAGATGTCCCTGCCGATTATGAAGCCGGCGGTCGTTGACGTAGCTCCGTCTAACGTCGGAGAGGATCACCCAGCGTATGTCCGAGCAGAGATCATTCTCGATGTCAGCCGACTTCAGCTTGGGGTACGAAGGGAGTGGGAGCAACTCAAGCCGGACGACGTAATTTTCTTGGTTGCTATCGAAGGCCAAGACGATGTGCCCATGCGGAATGGTCACCACACTGGTTTAGACAACGGAGAGTCACTCAGCCTCCACAAACTAAGATGTGCTCAAGTGGTTCAGGTGCTAGATGAAAATGGACGACAACTTCGCGAGCAAGCCCAGGCCGATGGATTCGTGCCTCGTGCCCGACAACGGCGACTCCTCGTCAATATCGATGCGAAGCAATACAAACACGACATGGACAACACTGCCGAAGGCCGACCGAACGTATATGAACACATCAATCACGTTGTACGTCGTCGAGGACGGGAAAATAACTTCCTTCCGATCCTAGAGTCGATCAAGCGCTTGACGCTTTCGGACATTCCAGCTCCATCATGGCTGCAGGAAGTCTTCCTAGGATATGGTGATCCTGCATCTGCATCGTACCAACGCCTCCACAACCGACTTCAGTCAATAGATTTCCGAGACACCTTTTTGGATTGGCAACACCTGATCGAATCCCTGCCTGGCAAGTCTATTGAACCGCATGAGAAGGCACAGACATCTTTTGGGCCCCCATACGTCGTGCAGTATCCTGCAGTAGTTGAACCAGAGATCGCCCCTGCACGACCTTCGAAAAAGCGGCGTCGTGACCAGGTCGAGGTTGCACAGCCTTTGCATGAGGCGCTGCATGTCTCCACATACCAGCCGCCAAACATGGGGCCATATCCTGCTGATGCTCTCAAGCTGAACTCAGTGCGCTTCACCCCTGCACAGATTGGTGCCATTACTTCTGGCACGCAACCTGGCTTGACGGTCGTGCTCGGACCCCCGGGCACCGGAAAGACGGACGTTGCGACCCAAATTATATCTAATATATATCACAACTTTCCGGACCAGCGGACATTACTCGTGGCGCACAGCAACCAAGCCTTGAACCAATTGTTCCAAAAGATCGTGGCGCTCGATATCGATGAGCGGCATCTGCTGCGTTTGGGCCATGGTGAGGAGGACCTACAGACAAGCGCCAGCTACAGTAAACATGGCCGTGTAGAATCATTCCTTGAACGAGGACAGTATTACTTGTCTGAAGTTGATCGTCTGGCGAAGAACTTTGGTGCGCCTGGGGCTCATGGTAGCTCGTGCGAGACCGCAGATTACTTCAATCTTGTCTATGTTAAGCCAGCATGGACACAATACTGGGACAGTGTTTCATCTGAAGATACAAGCGTTGATCAAATAGTCTCTGATTTCCCATTCAAAGACTACTTCGTAAATGCACCTCAACCACTATTCCCATCAGCAGCAGACCGTAGCCAGATCCTGGACATCGCACAAGGCTGCTATCGCCATGTCCAGAAGATCTTCGCCGAGCTCGAGGACATTCGTCCCTTTGAAATCCTCCGCAATCCGCGTGACAAAGCGAATTACCTACTGGTGAAGGAGGCACGCATCATTGCCATGACTTCAACACATGCTGCCATGCGAAGGCAGGAGATCGCATCGTTGGGTTTCCATTACGATAATGTGATTATGGAGGAAGCGGCTCAGATTACTGAGATCGAAAACTTCATTCCACTCGCGTTGCAGAACCCTCAAAATGGGGAACTGCCGTTGCAACGTATCGTCCTCTGTGGCGATCATCTCCAGAATTCGCCCATCATCCAGAGCCTGGCATTCAGACAGTACGCCAACCTTGAGCAGTCTCTATTCCAACGCCTCGTACGTCTTGGTGTACCAACGATCATGCTTGATCAACAAGGTCGTGCGCGTGCATCGCTGGCTGAGCTGTACAAGTGGCGGTACCCTAAACTCGAGAACTTACCATCTGTGCTCTCATATCCAGAATTCCAGATCGCCAACGCAGGCTTCAAGCACGATTACCAGTTCATCGATGTGCCTGATTACAAAGGCAAAGGGGAACAGGAAGTATCGCCACATGTCTTGGCCAATGAGGGTGAGGCCGAATATGCTGTTGCAATTTTCCAATACATGCGGCTGTTGGGTTACCCAGCAAATAAGATTTCTATCTTGACTACATATGCTGGGCAGAAAACTTTGTTAGGAGAGGTGCTAGCCAGAAGATGTAAAGGCAACCCACTGACGGGAATGCCGAAGATAGTCGCGACTGTGGACAAGTATCAAGGAGAGCAAAACGATTGTAAGTCAAGCACCCCCTCCAAACCATGCCCACCCATACCTAACAACCAATAGACGTCATTCTCTCCCTAGTCCGCACCCGTAGCATTGGCTACCTACGCGACATCCGCCGCCTCACCGTCGCACTTTCCCGCGCCCGTCTCGGCCTCTACATCCTCGGCCGCCGCTCCGTCTTCGAATCTGTCCTCGAACTCAAACCCGCCTTCGATATCCTCTTTCAACGCCCCACCGCCCTCTCCCTAGTCACCGACGAAATGTACGGCGAAACCTCGCGTCCAGCCGATACGCAGGACATCGAAGGCGAGGCCGTCATGGAGGGAGTAGAGCATCTAGGCAAGTACGTGTACGACATGCAAAACGCAAAGTTTGAGGCGCTCAAGGCGAATGGCGGACAATTGCCTACACGCGAGATCAGCATGCGGGATGCGCAGGACACAGCTGTTGATGCGGATGATGATGGAGAGGAGAATGTGCTTGTTCCTGAGGAAGTGAGCGCTGCGTATGGGAGTGATGATGAGGGATTGGAGGTTAGGCGGAGTGCAAGGCATTTGGAAGTTGAAAGCACGAGTACTGTAAACATAGAATAAGTTTCTTAGGCCTCTTTTGTTAGCTGTCGTTCGTTGGGTAGCTGGAAGTAGTATAGTTATGGGTGCGTGGGCGCCTGATTGCGCGCTTATTGGCATTTATGGGAGTTTGTTGTGTTTTGGCAGAAAATAATGAAGATGGTTCCCGCATGAGCGCGAGGTTTGGCTTTCAGTGATGCACTACATATAATCGTGTTTCATCAAGAGCCCAGGTGGTAGATGTACCCATGTGATTCAATTTTCATTGATCTATTGCGAGTCGTCACTTCCTCGTGGGAGCCTCCGGCTCGAGTGCGACCTTTTCGTTTTACTACGGTGATATGAAAAGGAGTGCAAAAAAGCAGTAAAAGATAAAGAAAAAAAGATCGACACCAGTGAGACTCGAACTCACAATCTTTGCCACCGGAAAGCAACGCCTTACCATTAGGCCATGGTGCCCGACTTTCATTAAGTGCAAATATTAACAAATATATGGTTATAAATCTTACCAAATTCTTTCTACTACTAGAAAGTAATGTCTTAGCTTTATTCCATGGTGCTCAGCTAAATCAATCAAACTTCATAGGACGTACGAACGGACGATGACACTGATAGACATACTTAGGTATCCAGCTGTCGGCGTTCGTGCAAGGGCACCAACTGCCAAGACCGGCGCTAAGTAACCGCGGGAGCTTCCAGCGTTCGTAATCTATAGCTGCCTCCAAACAACACGAAACAAAACCATCTTTAACCTCTTCTCACTTGCGACTCTCCTCCGATCGCTCGCATACCCTCACTGCCACTCGCAGCACACCCATATCTGTATTCACTTAATTCGCCCCACACCGCCGCCATGTCCACACTCGAGGATCTTGATGACCTGGAGCGACACGAGAAGGAGGAAAAGAAGGACAATGACAAGAAAAAAGATGGCGAGAGCGGCAAGAAGGCTGATGGTGATGCGGAGATGAAGGATACAGAGCCAGAAGAGGAGCAGCTGGACGAGGAGATTCTCAACTCAAGCACACGAGACATCATTTCACGGCGGCGGTTATTGGAAAACGACATGCGCATCATGAAAAGCGAGTTCCAGCGGCTGACTCACGAGAAGACTAACATGAACGAAAAGATTAAGGACAACCTCGAGAAAATCGAGAACAACAGGTATGTCTCGCGTCTCGGCCCCGCGGCATGACAGCTGCTGACACCTGACAGACAACTCCCATATCTCGTTGGCAATGTTGTTGAGATACTGGATCTTGATGTTACGGCCGAAGCTGCAGAAGAAGGCGCAAACATTGATCTAGACGCAACCCGTGTCGGCAAATCCGCTGTCATCAAAACATCTACGAGGCAAACTATCTTCCTGCCCCTCATCGGGTTGGTAGACCACGAGAAGCTCAAGCCAGGTGACCTGATTGGTGTGAATAAGGATTCATACCTGGTCTTGGACACTCTGCCCGCCGAGTACGATAGCCGAGTGAAGGCCATGGAGGTTGACGAAAAACCAACGGAGAAATACACTGATGTCGGAGGCTTAGATAAGCAGATTGAGGAGCTTGTTGAAGCTGTAGTCTGGCCCATGAAAGAGGCTGAGCGGTTCAAGAAGATTGGCATCAAAGCGCCGAAAGGTATGAAATTTTATAACATGAGCGAAATGCTTTGCTGACATGTCAAAGGCGCTCTGATGTACGGCCCTCCTGGTACTGGCAAGACCCTCCTTGCACGAGCCTGTGCGGCCCAGACTGACGCCACCTTTCTCAAACTGGCCGGACCGCAGCTGGTGCAGATGTTCATTGGCGATGGTGCGAAGCTTGTGCGTGACTGCTTTGCCCTTGCAAAAGAGAAGGCACCCTCGATCATCTTTATTGACGAACTTGATGCGGTCGGCACAAAGCGTTTTGATTCCGAGAAGTCGGGTGACAGAGAGGTGCAGCGAACCATGTTGGAGCTCCTTAACCAATTGGATGGTTTCGCCTCCGATGATCGCGTCAAGGTTCTTGCAGCCACAAATCGAGTTGATGTTCTGGATCCTGCCCTGCTCCGATCTGGTCGTCTCGACAGGAAAATCGAGTTTCCTCTACCAAACGAGGAGGCCCGCGCGCAAATCCTTCGCATTCATTCGAGAAAAATGACTGTTGATGAGGGCGTCAATTGGCAGGAGTTAGCACGCAGTACTGATGAGTTCGGTGGTGCGCAGTTAAAGGCTGTGTGTGTAGAAGCTGGTATGATTGCTCTTCGATCCGGCCAGCAGAAGATTAGCCACGAGCACTACGTCGACGCCATAGCGGAAGTTCAGGTAAGCTTTAAGGCGATTAATGACATGAATACAAACCGTACTAACTACTTCACAGGCCAAGAAGAAGGATACTGTCAACTTTTACGCATGAGGTGCTTATCAATGGGCTGTGGTTTGCACATTTACAGCGCCGCTTCACTTGTGTAAGATCAGATAGAGCATCAGCATGACAATCAAGATTAATGACATGAACTCATCCAATTTGTCATCCTGGTCGTCGTATGATTGAAGTTTATATGTCTACCCACTGCCATCTTACAGCCGATACATTCCACAATTACGAGGTTTTCTTTTCCCGGTAGTTCGATGATTCATAACGCGCTATACGGTCTCCTCCCAATAGCACAAAGTATCATTGATAAAATCATGCCCGAGGCTGTGCTCATTGACAGCCCAATAAGTAGACGGACGAAAAGCGAAGTAAGAGATTAAAGGGTACGAACTCACTCAAGTCCTTTAACTTAACAACGAACGTTTATAACAAGTTTTCCCTAAGTTCGATTGTACTTCCAAAGGTTTGTACAGTCACATGATGAAGCTATATCCTAACCTCAGAATGGAAGTAATACCATGTGACTCATTGAATGTAGCACTCAAAATATCAGACCAGATACCTGGCCTTGTCTGGGCCTTGAAGTGTCATGGGAATATCTGTCTGATGTCTGCTTATGTTGAGAGGTCATGGTGGAGCTTTGAATCAGAGAAGCAGGACGCAACTTTGGCATAGCATACCCAATCGAATCAAAATATGAACAGCCACAAAAGAAGGAACAGTATCATGAGAAGGCTATCTTTAGTGCGCACTATACTATCTGCGGGTTCTATCTTGCTTAAATCAACGAATCTGCTACCGACGTCACCCGACGGCATTATGTATCTGTTAACATGAGTACAGTGCTGTAGTTCTCGGCCGTCCTGCCGCATGCAAGTCACCTTAACATATCAGATGCCATCGAGACTGAGGTTGTGCCTGCGTCGAGCCCGGAACCTAGCACGCTTTCGAGAACTGCGATCTCATTGGCTACTGAGACAACAATGAACCTCAATCTCAGGACCTCAACACCACCCATCACACAACCCACGCGCAAGAGACTATCAATGTGATAGGCTGACTTACTACTCTGCCCATTAAGAATGCTACCGAATCTGGAGAAACTCTCAGTTCTATTGGGCCCTGCATAACCGCCAGCAGCGGTTTGCCCAGCTCGTTCAAGGTACCAACATCCCACTTTGCTTCCACGTATGGTGCTCTGCGCCGTTTGAGGATCTGCGAGGCATGTGGCGCACTCTATTGGCTGATAGACTTCTTAAGAACTGACAATGAAGCCTTACGCATCTGATGGTCGTTTAGCATCATGTGGGCCAGCGTTGTGACGAAGCGAAATCGGGATGATGCTTCGGAACTGCAGTCTAGAGGGACTAATTTAAACCATGAGGGCCGCTGCTAGAATTCTTTGTGATATTTCTGTCTCTTTTCATTCTATTTTGCACTCAACAGCTTGCGGTCATGCAGCAACTTTCCGCTTTCCTGCCTCGTGACCCCTTCTACCAGCTTACGACGGCACTATGCTTCGTAGGAATCTTGGCCACAACTGTTTTAATCTTCTCGCTAAGGTCAAAGAGCAAAGAAGGGTCTGTAGGCACAATCGAAGCCTATTTAAAGTTCATATATGGGTGTTTTCTGAAACCCCATACTGGCGACGGCTCTGGCAGTCAGCAGGACGCTCTGGTAAACTCTGAGCATCCTACAAAAGATAAAATAGCTGAGAGTTCTTAGGAAAGCTTCTATAGGGCACAAGCAGATGTCTACGACGCCACCCGCATTCGTCTTCTCCGTGGTCGCGAGGACATGTTGGGTCTTGTCGCAGCACAGTTGAAGCATCGCGCAGAAGCTGGATTGACCCCTCAACGTCCTGTTTGGGTCGACGTAAGTGCAAAAATTAACTCAGTAGAAACATCCACTGATTCCACTAGATTGGTGGGGGAACTGGTCACAAGTAACTGCCTACAAGCACCATTCAACATGCACATCTGACGAATACCAGTGTCGAGCAGATGAATGATTTTGTCTCCGTACCTGATTTCTTCCGCGCAGTTTGTAAGCTTATTCGAATTATAACTGTTCACAGATGCTAACGTTATTAGATGTTGTCGACCTCTCACCCAGCCTCTGCGACATGGCTCGCAAGCGTTTCACACGCTTAGGTTGGACCAACATCAAAGTGATCTGTCAAGATGCCCGTGCTTTCCGGCTCCACGAACATGAGCCGCAAGCCTATCAACGCAAGCAGATAATCTCTCAAGGCCAGACGGTCCGCGATCTCGATGAGAATGCTGACGCCGGTGGTGCTGAGCTTGTGACTATGAGCTACGCTCTATCGATGATACCAGAGTTTTATTCAGCTATCGATTCCATCGACAGCCTCCTCAGCCCCAATGGTGTCATCGGTGTTGTTGACTTCTACGTTCAAAATCAGGTTGACTTTATGGGACGAAATTACATGGGCGGTGTAATCGATCGTCACTGCATGTGGATATCACGTGTCTTTTGGCGGACTTGGTTGTAAGTTTGAAGCCAACAGAAAGTAGGGCATGATCTAACTCTGAGCAGCGAAATTGACCGTGTCAATCTGGAGCCAGCTAGGCGTGATTATTTAGAATATCGTTTTGGTACCATCCTTAGTATCAACGCCAGGAACAACTTCTTCAACACCGGTATCAAGTTACCATACTACGCCTGGGTAGGATGTTCCAGAGATAGTGGCGCCGCGACCCAAAAGCTTGCCGAGATTGATGCTGCGGCAACTGAGTCGCCTTATCTGTCTGCGCTCGACCTTCAAACCGGTGCCACTCAAACTGATATGGAGATACACTCCAAAGCCTACGAGTCTGCCATTATCAATCTTCAGTCTAGCCTGCCACTGCCTGCAACTTGGTACCAGAATCACCATTGGCGCATTCACTACGACTCTTCACTACCTAAGCATACTCGCTTCAACGACTCTTACATCTACGCATTTACATGGGAAGATGACGTGGCCGATATGCGTCTTCTAAAGCCTACTCAAAACGATGTAATCCTTGCTATCGGCTCCGCAGGCGATAATATTCTCGCCTTCTGCCTAGAGAGCTGTCGCCGTGTGCATGCTGTCGATCTTAACCCTTCGCAAAACCATCTCCTCGAATTGAAGGTCGCTGCCTTCTCCGCGCTAGGTTACCAAGACGTCTGGAAGCTTTTTGGTGAAGGCAAACATGCCGACTTCCACAACATCTTGATCCAGAAGCTCAGTCCACATCTTTCGTCAGAAGCGTTCCAATTCTGGCTCTCCAACGGCCCATCAGTCTTCTCCTCGCCTTCATCGAAAGGGTTGTACTACTCAGGTGGTTCAGGCTACGCTTTATCAGCCGCTGGCTGGCTCTTTCGTCTCCTCGGCATGTCCGAGGACGTCAAGAAGCTCTGCGCAGCCCAAACCCTCAACGAACAACGCGAAATCTGGCAACGTAGCATCAAAAACCTCCTCCACTCTAAGATCCTCACCTGGGCAATCCTCGGCAACGAAAAGTGGCTCTGGAAAGCGCTCGGCGTCCCGCCTGCGCAACGCGCCGTCATCGAAGCCGACTTCAAAAAGCAATCCGACTTCGACGAGAAAAAAACCCTCCAAAGCACCGCTGCAGAAGACTACCTCGCCTTCCACGAAGAGCCCTCAGATGCAGCCCTCAAATCCGACTCCGGCAACGCCATCTACGAATACGTCCTCAACACCTTCGAGCCCGTCATCAACTCCACCCTCCTCTCCACCTCCAACCACTACTACCTCCTCACGCTCCTCGGCCACTACACGCCGCAATCCCACCCCACATACCTCAGCCCAAAGTCGCACCTCCGCCTCAGCAAGCCCAACGCTTTTACCGGCCTGCGCATCCACACAGACGAAATTAGCGAGGTCATTTCGCGCATGCGCCCTGGCACGCTTACTATTGTCGTCATCATGGACAGCATGGACTGGTTCCCGCCGCAGGGAACCCAGGGCCTCAAACAAATCTGCGCACTCAATCGCGCGCTCCAATGTCGCGGCCGCGTCATGCTGCGCAGCGCGGGCCTGGAGCCCTGGTATCTCAGGGTCTTTGCCGAGTGTGGTTTCTCGTGTAAGCGGGTGGCTGCGAGGGTGCATGGGAGTTGTATCGATCGGTATGTTGTTTCCCCCCCCCCTTTTTTTTTTCTTGTTTACTGCTGTGCAACGTGCTGATTGGGTCGGTGCAGTGTAAATATGTATGCTTCGACGTGGATTTGCACGAAGGAGGTGGGGATTGAGGAGGAGGAGGGTGGGTTGAGGAAGACATCGTTGGCGGAACTTAAGCTTGGGGGTCCGGCTATGAGTATGGAGTAGAGAGATTTTGTGTTTGGGCATTTATGCTGGCGGCTTTTATGTTTCTTTACGGGGTGTGGTGCATTGAGGGAGGTTGGAGGATTTTTGATTTGCGAAAGATGATACCTAGATCTATCTTAGTCGGTAGTTGAGTCCACATTGTTCACTTCACGCCTGTGGTTTGAAATATTCGATTGGTCGGTAATTGGGTGGCTGACGCCGCGGGGTATTGTCTGTGTGCGAATGAAGAATGAATTCTTGCCCGCTAGCCTATGCAGATTAAGATGCAAATATCTTGGCTCTTGCTACGTGTACACATAATGTAACAACAGCCCGACCCTATTACTCGCGCCTATTTTTCCCTACGGTATTGCAAGAATGTGGTGCCTAGAATCCTCCAAATCTACATGCTCGTGTCATGAGGCGGCCTTCATAACTGGCCAAATGTTCGCACGCCGCGCCGCGCGTAACGAAGAAGAAACTGGCGGTTCAAATGAGCGCTCAGTTTGATGCGCCTGGGTAACGCGTCTTGCCTACAGTGAAGGGAACATAACGGTACTTGATCATGTGCTGGATTTGTCGTCGCACTGCGAGTGTCAGTATCTCTGAGCGTGGTCAATAGATTCTGTAGGTAGACTTACTCGTCAGCCCAAAGAGGATTAACCAGTAGACAACCAAGACGGGCCAGAATACGGGCAGGTTGAAGATCTGGAACCAACTGCAGCAGAAGCCGATGGCAATGGCCCTGGTGGCGGAGAACCAGAACTTGAACTCTGGGAGCCGGCGTACAAAGGGCCGGAACTCTTGGTCCTCTTTGGTGGGGAGGCCACTGGCATTGCCGTCCTCCATGCCTTCATCTTGCTCGAGGGCGGGGTCAAACTTTGGCGAGAGGAAGGCAAGAAAGAGGTTTAGTAGATAGATGCCAAGCGAGTATGCAACGATATACCATCCTTGGGCGAGGAATATGCGCAGGCCAAAAACGAAGAAGAGGAAGACTGTGCCGGCCCATCGATAAGGGCCGTATGGAGTTGACTTGTCGAGGTATGACTGGAATATCTGGGGCGCATTAGCCATGCATTCCGCTCTCGATCCAACGCACTTTCGATATACGCTGTAACTAGAGACGGCAACATACCCGACCAAACTTTGTGGTTTGCGCCGTGACGGAGGCGAAAGGGGTATCAGGCTCGGGGGAGTCCATGGCTGGTTCTGCTTGTATATGTGGCTCTTTACGCCTGGGTTGGATAGAGCGACCTATGGACGGGGGACGGGGGTCGGGGGTCGGGGGTCGGCGCAGTGGTGATGGGACGGGCGACAAGGGGGGCGTTGGGTTGGTGTTGAGGAGTCGTGTCAAAAAGTTGAGCTCCGGCTGCTGCGTGTCGCAAGGCTGCGCCAAACGTCGAGAGAAACCGCCGCTAAAACAAAAGCACGCTAGTACCTGCGCGGACTGGTGGGCTGGAGCTCTGGGACGCGGGACAGCTCTGGCGGGAGGGAAGGCGCAGCCGAGGTTCGCCGATGCTACCCATTGTATTTCATCTTGGGGCTTGGAAAACTCTCAGATGTAGCCAGTCTACAGTCTACTGTACTTCCCATTGGTCCTGTAGGAGATTCCAGTTGATTTGGTCCAGGATGCAAGCCTTCAGGTCGACAGCACGAATTGCTTCCCAATTCAGACCAACAGGCCTCCCAAGGTTTGTGCGGGGATATGCTTCAACAAAGCAGTACGAGCATGTGTTAGTATCAACGCCCAAGCCGGGCGTTGGATTCGGTAGGTACTATACCGCTCGGTTTTACTACGGGTATTGACGAGACGCAGTCCAGCTCAACCGTCCAAAAGCCCTCAACGCTCTCTGCACACCACTCATCCTCGAGGTCAATCAAGCCCTTCGCGACTTCCAGGCCGACAAGGCCATCGGCGCCATTGTCTTGACTGGCTCCGAGAAAGCCTTTGCTGCCGGAGCAGATATCAAGGAGATGAAGGACCTCACCTTCAGCGACGCGTACGGCAATGACTTCATCGAGGCTTGGTCAGACTTGGTCACCTTCTTGAAGAAGCCTTTGATCACAGCTGTGAATGGCTACGCACTGGGAGGAGGGTGCGAACTTGCCATGATGGGAGATATATTATACGCTGGACCCAGGGCAGTATTTGGTCAACCGGAGATCAAACTAGGTGTAATCCCGGGCGCAGGAGGCTCGCAGCGGCTCACAAAAGCCATCGGCAAGTCACGAGCTATGGAGACCATTCTCACTGGCGACAACATCTCTGCAAAGCAAGCAGGCGAGTGGGGACTAGTTGCAAAGGTGTTTGAGACACCGGAAGAATGCGTGAATGGAGCATTGGCAACAGCCGAGAAGATTGCTTCGTACAGCCAAATCGCAGTCAAGGCATGCAAGGAGGTTGTCAACAAGAGTCAGGATCTGGGCATTCGGGAAGGCGTCGAATATGAGCGAAGAGTATTCCATGGCTTATTTGGAAGCCAGGACCAGAAAATTGGAATGGCTGCTTTTGCGGCCAAACAGAAGCCTGAGTGGAAGAACGAGTAGGAAAAGTGAACAATATGACTATTTATGTGTAGTGTTGCAATGAGGTATCAAGACCAATCTACATTTGCGACTGATAATTGGAGAATTCATAAGACTGTGTCCAGTTCATTTCATCTCAGGATTATTTAGAGCAAACATGACTTCATCGTCAATTTGGACTAGACCTAATGAAGAATGGCGTGTCTCGGCTTATCCCCGGGGCGCATATCCATGGTTGACACCCCCGTGGACCACGGTATGTACTGGATGGTAATGTGACACCTAGCTCAGCAAGCAGTTTTAGTTTCTTTCACCAAAATCAGCTTATTTCGCCATGGATGATGCTCCTTGGCTGCGCGACCTCCTGCGCTTTGCCTTGAGTGCTACTGCGTCCAACCAAGTGCCATGGCACCATAACAATACCTTGCGAACAACCACCCAAGGAGGCGACCTGCTCGACCCGGATGACCCCGGAAAGGATCCCAGATTTCGAAAGCTAGTTGAAGCTATTCTATGGGGCCGGATGTTCTTGAAAACCTATGATATAGTCCTCGTGTTCATTCTACTCATGTTCGCTGTGTGGCACGGGATTGATACAATTCTCCTGAACAGGAAAAAGCGCCAGATGCGAAGTCTTAACGCCTTTAGGGCGGAAGGTAACAACAGTCTGAGTGCGGGTGATGCGGGAGCCTCGAGTAGTTCAAGCAGTACGATTCAAGGCAATACTACGCCCCCAAACGCTCCTGGACAAAAGGTGGCTGAAGTCAATGAGACAAGCCCATTACTTTCGACATCGAGATCATACCGTAAGGTCTCATGGATCTGGAAACCATATTGTGTTCTGAAGTCTATGCTACAATATCAACCTCCACCCATACCTGTTATCAACAAGACTCTCCCCCCCAACGCCGTCTCACTCTTCGTTCTCGCATGGCTGAGCTTAGTTGTCTTCTACAACTTTTACAACATGCCTTTATCTTTCATGTACCTTTTTGTCTTTGCCGACCGGTGTGGCATCATCTTTATTTCCAACCTGCCACTACTATATCTCCTGGCGGCAAAAAATCAACCCATAAAGCTCCTGACTGGGCATTCCTATGAGAGTCTAAACATTTTCCACCGCAGAGTAGGCGAAGTGATGTGTTTTGAGGCACTGCTTCATTTCACCGGCATGTGCGCCGTATGGTACGGCATGCTTCGACACCTCGGCTTTACGCTGGCCAAGTTCGTTTTAAACCGCGTCGTACTCCTAGGATTAGCAACATTCATTTCATACGAAGCTATTTACTTTACATCGCTCGGGAGCTTCCGGAAACGCTGGTACGAGATATTTCTCGCCACACATATCGTTCTCCAAGTCGCAGGATTGGTGTTTCTATGGTTTCATAATTATACTTCGCGGCCGTACGTTGGTATCTCGCTCGCTATTTTTCTCGTAGATCGCCTTGTATATCGAATATGGACCAAATCTAGTACGCATACGGCGACTCTAACTATCCTTGAAGACGACGAAACAGTTCTTCTATCTTCAAACTGGGAAGTGTGTTCCACCTCCCAAAATCACACCCTTGAGCAACCGCTCCTACCCTCCTTATTCACCAAACTCAAGGATACCCTAAAACCCAAAAACATGGCCCAAGGCTGGGAGCCAACCCAACACGTCTTCATCACTGTCCCCGCCCTATCCCGCAGTCACAAACTCCAATCCCACCCATTCACAATCTTTTCCGCCACCCCTCTCCCAACAACGCACACCCCAACCCACCACGCATGGCTCAACCTCCTCATCCGCCCCCAATCCCCCGGCGCCTTCACACACTCCCTCCTTGTCCACGCGCGCCTCCATACCACAACCCAAATCCGCCTCGACGGTCCCTATGGTTCCCTCCACACCCTCCACTCCCTCGAAGCCTCCCACACCGCCATCCTCGTCGCCGGCGGCTCCGGCATCTCCCTCGCATACCCTCTCCTCTACGCCCTCGCTCACCCAACCGCCCCACCCCGCTCCCTCAAATTGCTCTGGATCACGCACGCTCCGCTGCACAGGCTGTGGCTTCCCGCGGGTAAGCTGGCGGAGCTGGAAGACTGGGGCGTCGAAGTGTTTTGTACGCCGCCGACGGAGCTGGCTGGGCGCCCGGATGTTAGGGCTGTGTTGCGGGCGTGGATGGATGGTGGGAGGGTGGGGGTTGTTGTTAGTGGGCCGGATGGGCTAGTGAGGGATGTTAGGAACGTTTGTGCGCGGGAGGTGTGGAGGGGGAGGGATGTGTGGGTTGGGGTGGAGAAGTTTGGGTGGTAGAGGTGGTGATGGTGGTGGACTAAGGTAGTTGGGGGGGTGGTATTCAGTGTGAATCCAAATTTTTGGGGATTTACGAGCGTTTACATTTGTAGATTTATACTTTTTGGCATCTAGAATCGCATTATATCAGGTCCAAGGTTCGTTGACAATGTCCTTTGATGAAGGGTTGCAGTGCTACACTGCGATCACAGGGAAGGTACAGCTTCTTGATACTTGATTGCATGAAAGAGAAGTAAGTAGAGAGATTCATTTACTTTGCTTTTACGTTTCCAAGGCTATGGCGCCCCATTTCCCCATAGTGCGCTTGTCAGAGCTATTGGCTTCACACATGTATGCATCGGCGTGCCAATCTAGGATGATCATCCTCTGGCCATAGAGTTGTTCTCCATTTCGACGTCCTGTTTAGCTTCTCCATCCTCTTCCTCGAGCTTCTTGATTGTCTTCAAGATCACCTTCATATGTGCCAGCCTATCGAACAGATCCAACGAGGTGAGCGGGTCTGGAGGGGTCTCTTTTAAAATCACTGCCATCAACTTTTGTCATGTCTCTGAAGAGCTTGTAGAGGACTTGGCATGATTGATATTCTATTTTCTCCGCAGTAAGCTGCGCATCAAGCTCCTTTTCAGCCTCTGCATGCATCGCCAGACGCTCACGCAGGCCCGAAATCTCCGTATATAGTTGTGTCATTTGCAAGCGATCGGCTTTACGTGAACCGCTGGAAGCGTATAAACGCTCATTCGCAGTCTTTAGCTCTTTTTGGAGTTTCCTAATCTCTGCGTCTACACTGTCGAGCTGTTTCTTTTTGGTCGCAGCCTCTTTTAACCTGTCTCTAAGTTGTGCGCGCAAGAAGCCCACTACCTTCTTTTGCTCATGGATTTTTATAGACGATAGGAACGCTTTGAATTTGAGGTCAGAACTTTCAGACTTCAACTCAGTGTTCTCCGAAGCGAGTGTTTTTATGAGGGCGTTCTCCAATTTCTGTCGAGCATTTTCCGACATCAATAGTTCGATCGTGCGTCTACTTCCGACCTCAGCCTCTTTCAAGGCAATTGCGAGGTGACTCTCAAAGCTGCTGTTGCTGTGTGACTGTGCTTTGCGCTTCTTGTTGTATGTCGATATGATGGAGGCAGGCTTGGAGAAGTTAGCTAAAACGTGAGTAAGAGAGTCCACGGTTCCTTTGGCGCTCATCTACGATGACACGCATATAGATTAAGTATAATTATTGTGGCATACTGGGGTGCAGATAGTAGGGGACAAGTACTAGCCTAAAATTTGTGAGAGTATTCTACTGCACCACAGTACGTTCCTTGAGCTTGCCAGAACACTTCCTTAAGTAGGATGCGTCACGTAGAGGTTGTGTAAGAGTAGCGGAAGGCTATGTTTTCTCTAGGTTGTATCGACAGGTAGCGGTCAATTTTGTAGGTCTATCTGCCTTAGTTTAGCTAGTAAAATATGAACAGTGAACGACGAGGTGACCAAGTGAAGTTCCATTCTTGTCTATCATATAAACATAGAGAGGCGAAAATCACATGCATATTACAATATAATTTTTTTCTAGCTACTTCGACCAACTCGAGGTTCAACAACAGACGGAATTCGGGCTACAAAGCAGGGCTCCCCCAAATTAGGTATGCATTCATTAGAAAACTATTGTGGTTTTTTTGCTACTCTACTTCTTTTGGCGTTATTCGTGGCATAGGTATTGCACCCTAACTACGAGTTAAATCTTAAAATCCCCTTCACTTCGTTTCTCTCACATTCCTTTTAAACAGCGCTAATGCATACAAACAACGCTAGCGCCCTAGAAACTTAACAGACTAGGGCATCGCCTCCCTACACATACACTCTGCACCGCTTGCTAGATACGCCTGCAACATAAACTTCCACGCTACGCTCTCAGTTTCTGGGCTCTGCTAGACTTTAATTTTGATCCTCAGGTACGGTATCTTCATGCATAACAGAACTCTCTTGCTGACTTACTGCATCTTCTCAAAGTACCTAGTCTGCGCAGTAGCACTTTATCATGTCAGCTCCTTACAAAAAGCCCATGGGTCGCAACATGTGGGATGACTTTAGTCTCCATAACTCTTCGAGTAGGCTCGAAAACCCCCAAGATAGCAGTGGTTTGCGTACAGAGACAGCAAACATGCGTCATGACCAGGACAAACAAGAACTAGTAGATCTAAGGAAGTCGAATCACAATCTCGAGGTGAAGCTCCAGCGCAGAGATACGCAACTGGCTGCCTGTCAAGAAGAGTTAGTCAATCTCAAGGCTGAGCTAGCCAATCTCAAGGCTGAGCTAGACGAGGAGAAGGGAGTGTATGCGCAGGCCAAACATATCATTCGGATGCTGTTAGTTGTTGTGGGTAAACATTCAGAACGCCTCGCCACTAAAATCCCAGAAGAAGAACGCACGTGGTTGGTGGAGCATCGCGATATTCAACCTTCTGATATTCTGCGGGCGGGCAATAGCAGACCGGTCTTCGAGCAAATCAACGCTGGACTGCATAGCCTCGCTATGTCGGACGCCGCGGTGGGTGAGGCTGGTGACCGGGCTGCCATTTATCGAGATCATACTCAAGTGATATTGGAGAGCTATAAAGCCTTTGATATGATCCATACAAGTTTTGCGGCCCAGCTAGAATCTGACTCTGCTCGTGGCCTGTTCGACTCGCCGACACAGGAGCAACCACGCATTGCTGCAGCCATGCGTTCACCTATCACAACACGCAACTATAGTGAGGAAGCATCAACTCTGGATGCTAGCTCTAAATTCGCCACACCAATCGAGGGGTCAGACTTAAGTGTTGGTCGTTCTACTTCACCAGGACTACTTCCATATACTTCCAACGGAGATGATTCACACTATATGTCACAAGACCGGGCGAGTTTTGCTACCTTGATCCAGGCTAAAACGGATTATTCGAGTATTATCACCGCTCTTGACAGCCTACAATATAATGGGCTAAAAGCTTCGAGCGCAGATTGCGGCATATGGATACCTCCAGCGAGGGTTGTTTCTGAAATAGAAGGCCGCCGACATGTTTTGTCTTACAACACGCCCTCTGGAACGCGTTCAAAGACACTGTTCGCTGGATGTAAACCTGAATTTATCACTACTAGCATGATTAAATTCGGCTACGAAAACATCCTAACGTATGGCCCAGCTTGGGCCTGTCGGAAGGCTCACAGGAATACCAAAGTGTGGCACTTCATGCCATGGGAGAGCGCTTCATGCCGCAAATGCCGCAGGCTGAGAACAACAGGTGTTCCAGAGTTGCAGGACTTTGCCATCACCGACTATGAAACCGTTGATAGCAACATGTTTTCCTGCCCGGCACCATCTACATTGAGCTCGTCACGCGAGAAGAGGAAGAAGAGAAAGTGCACTCAAGTTGGAGATGCAAGTGAAGAGGACGGAAGTGGTGCTGCGAACTTTAGCGCAGTTTCATAGAATGTTTCCGGCTGACATGGCCATTGCATCGCCCTCGTTTCAACACCGCGGGAAATAGACGTCTCCATATCGGAGTGAATGTGTGCGATTGAAGACATGGAGGCCGGTTTTGAGTGGATGATATCGAGTTTATGCAACAGGTGCATGGGTCGCAAAGGGTATGAAGTATACGATAAATATGGATAAATCAAGCGCGTTTTTCAGCACTCGGAACATCTGCACATGGCAGAATCGGCAAGACTCGCAACGATCGAGTTATTTTCGTAAATGTAAGATAGCCTTTCAATGAAACACACTTCACGCACCTCATTACCCCTATCTGCGTGATTCTACAAGAGCCCGTCGCTTTGAAGTGATGCATGTGCAACAGTTCAAGGCATCTTAGCCACCGTCTATATCTCTTCGAAACCATCCATGATTACATTGAACCAAGATGACATTGATTCCACGGCCTGATAATGGCAAGTATCAGGAGATACACAGAAATACTCTGCAGTTCCTTTTCCTCGAATCAACGCCACAAGCCCACCAAAAAAAAAAAAAAAAAAAACTAAAAACTATGAATGTTCACTACCTACTACCAACCCACAAACCAAATCCACCCCATGGTATCATTTCCAACACACCCAAACGCCCAGATAAAACGCATGCTCCAACAAAGCAAAGACGCCTCCCAGAACGCCATGCCTGCTTTATCTATTTCAAGTGCCAAGCACAAAAGTCGGGGCTTTAATAAAAGTACAGTGATGAACTAATTTTTTCTCTCATTGCGAGCGCGGTCTCGTGCTCAAACGGAGTAATATCGATTGTCTTCATCTTCCGGGGAAAGAACAGTATCGAGCGTGTCTCGCAGCCGTGGATCGGTATCCCCATGCGCAGGCCCAGATGCGCCACCATATGGATCTAGGAATGGGTAGACTGGAGACGGGCGATACGGGATGGATCCGGGGGGACGAAGAGCTGGATTGGGGGCCGGGTGGGCGGTGAGAGAGGCGGGATCGAGAATCGCTGATCGTGCCGCTCGAGTAGGGGTTGGATGCAGGATGGCAAGCGGCGACATGTGCGTAGAGCCGGGGTGTGGGATAGCATGGCTCAACTTCGCGGGGCCAGAATGCTCAATACCAACCATTACCATCCGCTTAGGAGAAAGTGCCGACTCCTACCCATCAAGTTCTCCCTCTTCACTCCCCCTCTCCGTCGCACCGCCCGTGCCCTCTCCATTCGCAGCCACAGGCTCCGCGCCCCCACTCGCGCTCCTCGGCGTGTCCTCAAAGTCCCCGCCCTCGTCCGGCGTCCGCAGCCCCGCATACATGCCCTCACCCTCCTTGTCCGGACTCTTCTCGTACAAATCCGCCATGAGGTTACACGCGCGCCGAATATCCCTCAATTTGACGTGTTGGACTTCCCACCACGGCTTCCCGTCGTCATCCTCGAGCGCAACTTCGGCCATGCGCGCACCGGCGTACAA
Organism: Ophiosphaerella narmari; assembly: GCA_028456235.1. Classification (NCBI taxonomy): domain Eukaryota; kingdom Fungi; phylum Ascomycota; class Dothideomycetes; order Pleosporales; family Phaeosphaeriaceae; genus Ophiosphaerella; species Ophiosphaerella narmari. Next base: position 409,477 of record JALNQA010000002.1, on the reverse strand, counting down.
GGACGCAGCCGCAATCGTGCGCGAGGTGAACAAGAGACACATCTGCGTGGCGGCCGAGTCTGACAGGAAGGCCCAGGACGAGTTGCGCAGCTTCTTGTTGTGTTCGACGCCGTAGTACTTGAGCATGTCGTACATGGTTTTGTAGGGGGATTCGACGTTGAGGTCGAAGCAGAGGCTCTCGAGGAGCACGTCTTCGCTGTAGAGGATGGTGTCGCGCCATTTCCAGAAGTCTTTGGTTTGCTCGTCGACTAGTTTGTTGGGGTCCTTGAGCGCGACGCGCACGCAGGCAACGACAAGTTCGCGCATCTTGCGGCAGTTTTCTTCAACTTTGGTGGCCATGAAGAGCGCGGTGGCGGCAATTTGCTGGGAGAAGGTTAGTTTGTAGCAGGCACAGGGTCGGGACACATACATAGTGGTGGAGCGGCTTGTAGCCGGGGCGGGGCTTGAGGCTGTTGCGCATCAGGTAGCGGTTGAAGAAGACGGCAGCAGTGCTGAGCGTGGTTTGCGGCAGTTTAAGCATCATGCCCACCTGCAGGATGAAGTTTACGCCTTTGCGCCGCAGAGTGCGTTCTTCTTCGGGTGCCATGCCATCGAGTATGGAGGGTGCTTGAAGGAGCTCTTCTTCGGTGAAGATCCATTGCTGCTCAGCCTCTATGACTGCTGGCAGAGGCGGTTTTGGAGGCTCCCGGCGCGGTGCCGCAGGGTTAATTGTAGTGGCCGTGGCAACCATCTCCAGGCATGTATCACCTAGTCCCCGAGATTTAGTGCTTGGATGTAATAGTTGATGAAGATAAAATATGGTTAGGTCGTTGTGTTGGCGTTGCGAGAGGACGGGTTCGTCAAGTGAGAAGAGAGTTTGGCTGGTTGGTGTCAAATGTCAGGGTTGGCATTGTGCTGCTATTGCACTACCCCGATTACATGAGGTTTGGGCACAGGACGGGGCCAATGCGCTCTCCCGCGGCGATTACGGGGATTGGCGCCGAGACAATCCTCCTTCACTCCTTGTTCATACCCTGCGAGTCATAAGTCGGCAAGCTGACAAGTTATATTTTACAATATTGCTCCAATGCCTTGATCTTACTTGTCGCCTCTGCTCGCGTCAACAAACTCCAAAACGCGCCGTCCTTCGCTATACAACCATCCAAAACAAACGGTATGCTTTTCAGTCGTGTCGTACAAGACCACAGCTACAAATACTATTACAGTGAAGGGTCCACATCTCGATCGTGGTTGTTCATGCGAATATTATGATTTTTACGGCAAGTGCCAATCCCAAGCGCCATGCAATGCAGTTGTCCAAGCTGTCTTACTCGTGGTAATATGCCTCGAACAGATAAATGACACCGAAGATGAGGAAGGCAATGGCGCCGCCTAGTGTGACTTTGATATTTTAGCATACATTTCGGTTCCGTAGATGGGCTTGACTTACCATTGCGCATGCTGATTCGGCCAGCAATCGCACGACCTCCAATGACGGCTCCCGCAGTGCAGAGTCCATGTCCTACAACAGCGCCGCCAGTAACCCACCAGTAGTCAGAGCCTGCGGCCATGGCGACCGTCGCGATCTGGCTGCGATCGCCCCACTCGCCCAGAAAAGTCATAACGAAAGTCTGCACCCACGCAGGGCTCAGGAGCAGGGAGAGGAGGTTGTTGAGCCCTCCTAGAGCGCTTGATAGAGACGAACCATGTGGTGATAGCGATCGGTCTGGGGAGGTTGAGGGACTTCGTGCTGGAGCTGGTAGTCTCGAGTTGGATCTCGAGCGACGCACCCCACGACCACCCTCGAGTGCGTATGGTGAGATGGATGATTTGCGGTTCTTTGAGCGCGCAAGCTGTTCCTTCTCTTCTAATTCTTGTTCAACCTCTCGCATTTCTTCTCCCACACCATCATTGGGGCTCATGGCGAGTCCTTCTCTTATCAGCTTGACACCAAAAACAAGGAACAAGGCGGCAGCGGCAAAGTGCGTGAAGCGTTCGTTGAGAAGGGCTGGGACGGCGTGGCCCATGACGGCCGAGAGTACTGTCATGACGATGAGCGCGGAGAAAGCGGCGGAGAAGACGAGCAGCCGGGGATGTCGCATGGCCATCAAAGCAGCCACGAGGAATGTCTTGTCTCCAATCTCGGAGAAGATTATCATAGTGAAGGAGAGGACGAAAGAGTGGAATGGTTGTATGACACCATTGGCGTCTCCATCTGGTAGGCGTGGGGCCGGGGTCTTGTCTTTAGGAGTAGTATCTAACGGATCTTTGGTAGAGAGTGAACTTGGTTTCGGATGTGGGATATCGTGCGTTCTATCGGGTAGTCCGGTGGGTTTCTGCATGGTTGTCAGGCAAGATGACCGCGCACGAGCTAGCATCGTTACTCACCTCTAGCCCTACGGCTCCAAGAGCACGCGAGCTTGTTTCTGTCCCCGCAATATCGCCCTTTAGCTGTTTCTGTTCGCCGTGCGGTAGCGGCGGTGCCTCCTTGGGCGGCTCTGGCACCTTCTCCAGCTTCTGTCCAGTCTTGTCCTGATGCGCCAAACGCTCCTTGTCCTTTGCAGATACGCCGCCCTCGGTGCCTTTATTTCCGGTTGCCAGTTTCCTGTCCGGATCTTGCATCACACTTTTGTCGCCAGGCAGTATGCCGTCATCTTTGGGTGCAGGTTTCGGCGAGCTGGCTGTCGTCTTTTTTGGGCCTAGTTCCTCTACAATGGCGGGCTTCTTTTTCGTTGGCTGTGGCTCGTCCTTGATGTAAGGGCCCTCATGAGGCATGCCGTCTTGGCCGTCGAACGGCGCATCTTTGGTGCCTTTGCCCGTGGTTGGCGCGAGAGATGGGTTCGGCCCAGCGCTGATGTCGGGATAGGCTGGCTTCGCTGCAGCTCGTACGACGGGCTTGCTGCCTGCTGCCGGTGCAATCGAGGTAGCGAGGACCTGAACAGCGGGGAGCAGCAGCAGCAGGGTGTGTAGCTGCGGTTGTGACAATCTCATGATGGCGGTGGTGATTATCGCGCAGGAAAAAGGGTAATACGAGCTCACACGTGGCAAGCGTGTTGGTCGTGTGCTTCCAACAAAAGCGTTCCAAGAAGAGACGAGAAGATGAAGGCGGGTGGTGTGGGATAGGTAGAAGATTGAAATGTGGATTGCCCTCGAGGGATTACTGACGGGATGCGCGCAAGGGGTACGTGCAGGCAGCCCACTCGTAATATATTTGGGGCTCTCTTACGTCTACGTAGGCAGCTGAGCGCTAGTAAAGGGGTCTTTTGCTTCACTAAACACGCGCAAGAGGGTTGTGAGAGCTGTGAGAGGCTGCAGAGAGCATGGCGGCCTGTCTTGCATCCGGCTCGTTCTCAAACACTTTGTTCCTCTTTGTCGTTTTGCCCCTTCTCCTGGCCGGCCTCTGTTGCGAGACTGCGTGGGTGCCGACAACGCTGATGCCTATGTCGGGCGCACGCAATGCACAATATGTTGTATCGTCTCTTGACTGAAGTACTGGACTACTCTTGCGTTGCTCTACGTTATAAGGAGAGACTTTAGATCATACACGTCCAGTTTGGCTGCCATTGCCCTTGCGAGCGCACCGCTTCACCTGTGGGCTGTTTTGCCGCTTCTGGAATGCTAAGCCGGAAGCGGCAACGGCGATCCTGTGGCGCAGAGCTCATGTGACCACCCGTCAGATCGGCCGTTTACGCTTAGGTCAGCTATCGATAGCTCGTGCATCACAACAATGCGCAACAGCTCATCTGCAATCTCTTGATTGTAACCTCTCATTTTCGCACTCTATATATCACATGCACCACCACAACACTCCTTCGCGGCAGTCGACTCCACCATGGCTGACCGCAGAGGTGTGCGGTCTGCAAGCCGGCGCAAAACACCAACCCCACAACCTACTTCCAATGTCAACACCGCACCGGCGGGACGCGCATCGCGATCAAGAAGATTGCGCAGCGCAAGCCGCGATCTAGAACCGCAGATTGAAGTGCCGAAACCTACGCGACGAAGTATGCGCCAAGCAAGCGCTACTATCACGACCGACGAAAGCGATCAGGAAGGAAAAGCGATGCGCAGGGCCAAACGAAGGCCTGCAAAAGAAGCCGCCCCAGGTCAGTAGTCACACTGTGATGACTATGTCCAGTTCAAATTTCTCCAATGTGCACGCGTTGGAAACGTCGGCAGCCTACTAATGCTGATGCGCCAGACCTCACCATTGTTGAGGAAGTCGACACCTATGTCGACCTTCAAGAAGCTCCGGATACCCCGACGCGAGCCCATCTGGACCATCACATTGCGTTCCCCTCGCCCGGCGCAGTTTCTGAGATGTCGGGGACAACTGCGATTTCTTCCTTTAGTATGGTCGAGGCAGAGTTTCTCGAGCCAAAATACATTTTGAAGCATATGCGCAAACTATGCGACTCGGCGCGCGAGTTTTTGGAACACCTTGCGCCTGATGCTGGTAGCATGGAGGGCGATTTTCACAACGTGCTCGAGATGCAGAAACCTGATTCTGACTTCACAGACGAATATCGCGACTTCAATGATGAGCTCAATGTTCACTTGAAGCACTACAAAAGCGACGAACACAACTATATCCATGTGCGAGCCATTCATCGCGCGCTATTTGCCGCTGATCATGACGTAGCTGCAGCTAACAGTGGAATTGACTTGATTTTATATTTGGCCAATCTCGTTGTTTTCGCAAAGCAAATGATCCACTCTGACAGAAACGAAAAGACTACCTGGGATGCCTTACGACAATTAAATAATCTGTTTCCTAGCCAGTTCATGCGTTCACTCGTTCCTGAGGCGGACCTGACCTCTGCGGGGGAAAGTGCACTACTGGAAGATACATTCAACTTGGCCTTGGAGCTACGAACCCAACTCGCAATATTGGTGCTAGAACGCTCGGCGCTTGACAGCAGCTCTGATCCAGACGAAGTTATCACCGAGGTGTTTCTGCATTCTGGTACCTCGCAAGAGTCGGAAGGCTCCATCATGCGTGGATGGAATATATTGGCATTGGGAGGAGAAGATTCGGCCCTGCCGAAACAATTCGAAGGCCTTGTGGTCGAACAAATAAACATGATTAGGCAGTATTTCCCGTTGGATGATGAATCATTGAGCCGGGGCGACGCCATTGATCTGGTCCATCTGGGCAGGAGCTTTCCTTGGGAGCCGGTGATCCTACGGCTTCTACATTGGGTTCGTCTTCGACACAGAGAGCTTGGTGCCATCATTGATAGGCTTGGTGGAGCTGCTGAGATCGCACATAGCGTCAAGCAGCAGGTTGAAGAGCTGCAGTCTGTTGATCTACCAAGAGCCAAACCAATTCCGAGGGAATCGCCCCGACGGAAACGGACATCGTTCGGACGAAATAAGAGACGCAGCAGCCGCAAATTTGACCCAAATGCACCGCTAGATATGCGAGCAATCGATGCACTCAAGTCGAGGGAGAGAAATCTTAGAACCAACATTGCGGAACAAGAAGAAGAAATAGCCGTGCAAACCACCGTCGAAGAGGAAGAAGATGAGCTACCGGTAATCGAACTACCACAAGAGGAAGACCAGCCTATTGCTGATGTGGAGCAAGGACAGCCAAGAGAGGGAACAGATGTGGCGAGAGAAGAGCGAATTGGGGAGGCGGAAGAGGAAGAACCAGAAGAACCAAAGTTAACAGGGCCACCCACGGATCCAGTGGCCTTGCTGGAGTTATTGAAAACGGTTGCAGAGCCTGGAAAAGAGAATCGAGCGACCTCCATTTTCGATCGCCAAAACAACGCCAAACGTGTCGAGTTTGGTGACGGTTTTGACACGCAGCCCACTCCCGGTCTTTCAACTCGAGGGAAAGGAAAACAGCGTGCACAGCCCTCGACCACGAGAAAACGTCAGCGTACAGCCAAGCCCGACGACGAGTCAGACGACGATGCCTTCGAGACTGAAGACCGCGGAGCACATGTACGTGAGCGCCGAAAACAAGCTCCTGCTGCCAAAAAAGTGCGCATCAACCCAGCGTCGTCTGCTGCGCCCCCTACAAGCCACCAGCCTCCACCACGGCGCAACCGTGACGATAGCTATGCCCCCGAAAACAGCTTAGAAGAATCGGTTTCCGAGGTCGACGCGCCAAATATGACTGAGGAGCCTCCATCTCAGTACCAAACGCAAGTCGACCTCGCCAAGCAAAGGCACCAAAGGAAACAGTACTCCTCGCGGATCAAGTGGACGCAAGAGGAAGAAAACAAATTTATAGAGTTGATGGCGATATATCCAGCACAATTCGCACGTATCAAGTCCCTAGCGGGTAAAGCCCTGGAACTTCGAACGCAAGTGAACCTGAAAGATAAGGCCAGGAACATGGCGGCCAATATGATCAAGTACGTATAGAAAAGTACACGGAATAGTTGAATTCGAACATTTACTTACTGCCACAGGTCCGGCACCGGTCTTATGCCCGGTTTCGAAAACGCAATAACATATGACAGTAGGATGGGCAAGATCCTCCTGGAAGCTGGTTACGAATGGTGATGCGTGGTTCTGGAGCATACGTGGCATTTCTTACATTTCGGGGCGGTTTTTTTTCTTTTATCGATACCCAATGCCTTCGGGCATACCTTTATCTTGCGCATCTTACCAATTCATACGTTTCAACCTCTTGCTCAATCCACCCTCTCCCTCCACCTCACCCCCCACTCCCCCTTCGCGAAACTCGCCTCAACAACCATGCCCTTCATCACCGCCTCACACTTCCTCCGCTCCTCCTGCCCCTCCACCTGGAACCCAAACGCACACCCGCGCCGCGCCGCCTTGCGCACCATTTCTCGCTCTTCGGCCCGCTGCTGGCCTTCCCGCCGCTTGAGCTTCATATCATCTGTTTCCTCGACACGCTCCGCCCACCCCTTTTCCCCGCCCACGCTCCCATTCACGTCGTTGACGCTCTGCGGAGGCCGGATCTTACCCGACCCATAGCCAAACTCGATCGCATCCGGTACCTGCGGCGCAAGATCCGCGCCCTCGAGCACGATGCCGCCTTCCTCTTCCCCCGACTCGGAATCCGATATCGTGTCGACGTCGCTGGAGGCCAATGGCGCCGCGGGCACAGGTTCGTCCACCATGTCGACACTGCGCCAGTCCTCGGGCTTCTCGATTACGTATCTTGCCCGCCGATTCTTGCGTCGCCCATGCGTCTTCTCCGGATCGATTTCGCGCTGGAATACCGCGCGCTCGACGGCCTGGCACTCGACAGTCAAACGCGTCTCGCCCTTCTTCACGCCTTTACCTTTGCCCTTGCCGCGCTTGTCGTGCTCTTTCCTTCCCCCTCCCCCTTCCCCCTCCCCTTCTTCCTGACCAACCAGCCCCTCCGCCGTACCCCCATCTAGCATCGCTGCGAATGCTGCTTCGATGAGGCGATCGGTTGCGCCGGGCTTGTTGTTGCGGCAGCGCGCCGAGCAATATTTTACTTCGGAGCCGCGGTGCTTTTTGCGCTCGCTGATTACGCGGCCGCAGGTGTGGCAGTAGGAGATTGGGGCGGTGCTGGTGAGGTAGAGGGGAGGTGGGGTTGTGGCGTGTTTGGCGGGCCGCGACCAGGAGTCCATCCAGGACATTGTGGTAGCGTGGAATTGGTGCGAGGGGAATTTTAGGGTGTTTGGTATGGGGTGGGATAAGGTGCGGTGGTGGAGTGGTCGTGTTTGGAGGAATTTGGGGGCGCGGTAGAGGGTTATTGGTGGGTACGCTGGGTAGGCATTTTGGGGCGCGAGGTGGTGATTCTGTCTATGGGTGATTGGGGTCTGGCAATCTACTTTGACCGGTGTTTACATTTGAGTAGATGTTCACACATGGGTCGATGACGTATATGAGAAATACAGCACGTGCTCGTTATGCAACGAGAGCTGAGAGTAATTCAACCTGATATGTTGAGAGTTTAGTGGTTAGATCCAAGATATTAAATTCTCTTCGATGTAAAGAAGCCCTGGAACTTGGCAGATGCATTGTCGCAACTGTAAACCTCAGGGCTAGCCCTTTAGATGCAATCTCTCACGTGAGAGATTGCTGAAAAAGGCCGAAGCAGCGCGTATCAGTCAAAGTTAATCCCCCTTCCTTTCTTTTGCCCGTCTCGTTCGACTCCGGCCTGGTGACATCCCCCTCCCTCGGCTTTACTTTGGTGTTTGTAATCCTCGGATGTTGGCCTTCAACCAACGCTCACAGAAATGTGCCGAGCTTAACGGCACTCCAACCGGGTATCAGGAGGCATGGTAAAGGGTGGGATGCGCCGTACCGAGAGCATGTCGGAGCTATATGGTCGTGGTCTGCATTCTTTGCGCTCAACAAACGAGAGCATTTTCCGCTGACCTCGTTGGGCTCTATTGTGCGCAGAACTTCATATCACGTCTTGCCCACGCTGCTCAAAGCCATCCACAGAGCGGACAGATGGAAGTCTCTTCCCTATCAGCAACTTCACGACCAAGCCTGCCGTCCTGTCCCCCCTCGCACTTGCAATTTGCTGCCAGGCGACCGCACAGCGTGCGCCATTGTAGGAAGAGAGCGCGACTGCAGCCGAGACGCCACACCAGTTCGACATCCATGTTGCCGTTGGCCGCAGACCTGGACCCCGAGACGGGTGAACCCGGCAGCGCTGCATCGCGTGCGCCGCCTGCAGATATATCGTCGTCCCCCGCTTTGGGACGGCCGAGGCGGACAACCGTCCAGAGCGATATCCAGGAGGCTATTCTGCATCCCGGCAGTGTACGCATCAATGTCCAGGGCGCCTTCATTGTCGACGAGGAACAGCCCGGCACGCCGCAGAGCGAAGATTATGAGCACGATCCCCAGGACATCCGGCTGCCCAACCACACGGCGGTTGTGAGCCATATTGCAGTCGATGTAGGCTACTATTAGATCAATTCATTCAAATACACGGCCAGCACGCTGACTACAGCCCGTATAGGTCGGAGGCTCGCTCGCAAAACTGGTATATTTCTCGCGGGAGCCCGGCGAATCTGCCCTCGGCGGTCGACTAAACTTTCTCAAGTTCGAGACCGACAATATTGATGCGTGCATTGCGTTTATGCGCAAACTGCACGCAGACCATAAGAACAACAATGGAACAACGCCAGATGAATTGTGCGTCATGGCAACGGGAGGGGGTGCGTTCAAATATTACGATCGGATAACAGAAGCGCTGGGCGTAAAAGTGATTCGAGAGGACGAGATGGAGTGTTTGATTATAGGTATGGCTGCTATGTTTGCGCAGGACTGGAACGGCAACTGACATTGGACATTCAGGCCTCGACTTTTTCATCAACGAGATCCCCAACGAAGTCTTCACCTACAGCGAAGAGGAGCCCATGACGTTTATGCCACACCCGCCCGACCCTCCAAACATATATCCGTACCTGCTTGTCAATATCGGATCTGGTGTATCCATGATCAAGGTCTCGGGGCCCCGGCAATTTGAGCGTGTGGGCGGTACATCACTAGGAGGCGGCACGTTATGGGGCCTTCTCTCCCTCCTCACCGGCGCCCGAAGCTTCGAAGATATGCTTCGACTCGCCGAAAACGGCGACAACTCCAGGGTCGACCTCCTAGTCGGCGACATCTACGGCCAAGCCTACAACAAAATCGGCCTCAAAAGCACACACATCGCCTCCTCCTTCGGCAAAGTCTACAAAATGAAGCGCTCTGCCGAACGCGACGCGGAAGACGGCTGCAATGGCCATCTCAAGCACCCCGAGGAAGCGGAACATGTCAGCGGCCCGGACGAACTCCAACACCCCGTCGCCGCCTTCCGCCCAGAAGATATCTCGCGATCCCTTTTATACGCCGTGTCAAACAACATTGGCCAAATCGCCTACCTGCACGCGGAGAAACACGGCCTGCCTCGCATATACTTTGGCGGCTCCTTCATTGGGGGCCACTCGCAAACCATGAATACGCTTTCCTATGCAATCCGGTTTTGGTCGAAGGGCAGTAAGCAGGCGTATTTCCTACGGCACGAAGGGTATCTAGGGTCCGTAGGCGCATTTTTGAAGAGGCAGCCACGGAATTGGGGGAGGAGGGAGAGTTTCCAGGGCCAGAGAGGACCACTTTAGTAGTGTAGTGTCAACTCGATAACGTAGAAGAAGTGCATCTAATAGGATTTTCATCACTATCTACACAAATCACGTAAACAAGAGCTACTCGCGAGTAACCTTTCCGCACCCTTATATCCGACTCGCTCCGCCCCCCCCGCCCCCCCCCAACATTGACACCAATCTATGCAGCCAAGACACCCCTCTTTGTCGCCTCCCGTGCCTATCGCCTCTTTCTACACAGCCAATTGCGACACCACTAGGATTTGACGTCCGAGGAACTACCGAGATTTTGTGACCTCGTACAGTGATGGCGACGTCAGCCAATGCTTACGGCCTTCCTTTTGAAGACTGCGCGGTTCCGGATATGCATGGGAGTGGATACATGGATGGACGGCGGAGTTTGCCATTGCGGGCGCCGAGTAGGCTGTTTTGGGCTGGTACTGTACGTTCCTCAGCTACCTAGTATTTCTGTTCCGTGGTCTCCTCGTAAGTGCTATTGCTATGTGAGCGTTGGAGATGGTGAATTGATAGCGTTGATAGCGTTGATAGCGTTACGGGGAAATAGGTGGGAATGACTAATACCAAGGCGAGCACAGGCGTCGCTAGCGTTCGCGGCTTACTGCTTACTATGGTATTGTGTCGCTATGGCGGCTCGTGAATATTACTTGACGGGCTACATCTTATTTTCAACTCCTGCGTGCCAATCCGTAAAGGCCTATATAACGTCACAATTCGTCGTTGAACAATCGTCAAGATGGGCGGAAATTTCGAACATAAAGAGGAGAGTTTTGTGCTTCGAAACTATCTATTTAGGCATGTAAACCCTCGTGTCTTGGCATATTTTTGAGTTACTCAGCGGAATATGCATGTAACAAGGACCCCTGTAATCGCTGATGTACTTACTTATGAAGTAATGCATGCTAGTCTCCGTATATAAGTAGGTACCAGCACACTGCTGTTGTACCTTATAGTTGGTGTTACGGAGGAGCACTAATATATAATGACTATACTTGTACCACTCTTAGGCTTCCTACTCCTCGGTTCTGTGGGTGCCGTACCCCAAGCCTCGCAAGTATCAGCCTCTGTCAATCCTCCGTCACCTACTGCGCCAGCAAATGCTTCGGTGTCGCTAACACCCGAGGAGCAAGATAAATTGTTCGGTCTTCATAAAGAACTAGTTGATATTCCTTCAATCTCCAATGACGAAGTCAAAGCCGCAGACTATGTGTCAAAGTACCTAGAAGATTTAGGGTACTATGTCGACAAAGTCCCAGTCGAAAACACAAACGCCTACAATGTATTTTCGTACCCCAAAGCACTCAGAGACCGGGGCGTCTGGCCTGAAGTGCTCATCACAACACACATCGATACAGTACGTACCCAGCCCCAAACTGGCAACACGCATAGCTCACACCCCAGGTCCCCCCCTTCATCCCCTTCTCTCAACGTACCATAAACGGCAGCATCCACTGCTTCGGCCGCGGCACCGTCGACGCCAAAGGCCCCCTCGCAACCATGCTCATTGCCACCCACAAATTCTTCCAATCCCGCTCCGACACGCCCAGCCTTGGCTTCTTGTTCGTCGTCGGCGAGGAAATCGGCGGAACAGGCATGCGCGCCTTCGCCTCGTATGCCCGCAACGCGACTTTCCGCGCCGCCATCTTCGGCGAGCCGACAGAAGGCAAGCTGGCTACGGGCCACAAGGGCGCCCTCGCCCTCACGCTCGACGTCCAGGGCAAGGCGGCGCACTCTGCATATCCGCGGCTGGGCGTTAGCGCGGTGAATTATCTTGCTGAGGCCATTGTTGCGCTGAATGCGATGGAATCGGAGCTCCCGACGTCGGACGTCCTAGGCGCTACGACGGTCAATGTGGGCAAGATCCAGGGCGGCGTTGCGGCGAACGTCGTCCCCGCGGCTGCGAACGCAAGCATAGCGATTCGCGTAGCTCGATCGGAAACCGACGCCGCGGATACGGTGCGGGCGCTTGTGACGGAGAAGTTGGGGCCGCTGGTTGAGCGTGCGAAAGCTGCCAATGCGACGGTTAGTCTGGCGTTTGCGGCCGGGTCGTATCCTGCGCCGCTGCTGGATACAGATGTCGAGGGCTTGGAGAGAGCGCCAGTGTTTTATGGCACGGATATCCCGAGCTTGCCTCAGGTTCGGAAGAGGTATTTGTTTGGGCCAGGAACGATTGAGGTTGCGCATACGCCGGATGAGGGGTTGAGTCAGGTAGAGTTAGTGCGGGCGGCGGAGGCGTATGGGTTGATTTTGAGGAGCTTGTTTTAGAGGATGAGAGGTAGGGGTTTTGGTGATCAAGGTGGATCTTCTGACTAGGTGTCATTTCGTGTTTATATGGCACCTTTTGAATGTACTTCCCAGGGTTGTGTATAACGAAATAACTCTAGATAGCAACATCGGTAACAAACACCGTAGTACGAAGTAGAGTACCTCTAATACTAAAAGCTCGTCAGAAAAGGGGCATAGGTCAGGAAGCCTACGTTTCGTTCTGAGATAAATCACTCAAAACTTGATAGTGAAGGGGCTTTCGCGAAGGCCACTGCGCGTAAATTCCTAGCAACTCATCACCTGCATGCATCTTCCTATAAAAGTCGACATATCAGAGTTCAATGGTGTTTGGTTGGGCGTGGTCACAAGAGGCCACTGGAGGTTGAAAGGTGATCTACAACCCAAGCTAATCGAAATTTAGGAAAGTGCGCAAGTTTTCGTGATATCATGACTTCGCGTTTTCGCGTTTCGCCAGGCTGACGCCAACCATCTTCGGAGTTCCCTTTCTCCACCCCCGGCATCATCGGAATTGCTCAAAATGCGATGTTGATAGCAGGGTATCGATCTCGTATAGTTTTAGTGCTTCGGCAATCTCAAAGCTCAGACAAAGAGCCCCACTAGCCCCTAGCGCTAGAGAGGTCTTGACGTCGACTGTCACCCTTCCTAACCTCAAGAGATGCGATTCGGGATAAGCATGCATGATAGTCTTGTATGTCTGGGATGTGTTGTTCGTGCTAGCTACTACCTGATGTTCTGCGAACTTGCAGAAAGATTGAATCTCTCGCTGGATTTTGGGGGTAGCTCCGCGTTATGATGCTCATTCATACACCGCTAGTTGGATTTACCTAAACCTTACATATCGGGTCACCATGTGCCAATATATTTATGGTTCCCACTTACGCCACAAGCAGCTTGGAGTGCAATGGGGTCTTTACTTCAACGCCATGCTGTCATGACTACGACCACATTACAGTCACCGATCGCACACTTAGTCTGTGCAGGTGGCTTTCCCTCAGGGCTCGGGTGAGCCTGCCTCTCTCTATGACGTACACTCTCTACAGTAAAGTCTACTTAAAGCAGCTCATCTACAGCATATAGTTCCATCAAACAATTCTATTCTTACGTCGATCGTAGAACTATTCTGTAAAATTGAAAATTTGATTTCTTCTATAGAGTTTCTCCACATACTTTCAATATGAGCTCCACGGAGAACGAATACCAAAGTCGCACTGGCCAATCCGAAATTCCTGTCCAGAGCGACGACGCAGCAATTGAACGCACCGAATATGACAATGGCGGTGACTCAGACAAGCAACTTGGTACGAATCATGTAATACTAACATCAACTCCGTATTACTGACTATGCACAGAAAAGGATGAGGCAGACGCCATTGACAGGAGCAACATTCTCGACGAGCGCACGCGGGGTGCGACAAAGAAGGCCGGCACATATACGGAGCCATCTGATGAGGAGGGCATTGATGACTTGACTGCTGGTGGGCAGGATGGGACGTCATCTGTGAGGCAGTAGTGTTTGGATTAGTGAATCGCAGGAGTAGTTGGTTGACCGTGAGGTGTTGGCACTCATCTCAGTTGCCAATGAAATCCTCATTATTTGTATGACTATCGAATTCAATATTTGGCCATGGCCAATTTTCTATATTTTCGTTTGCAGCAATCGTTATTCTGTGGGTGGCGGTGTGTATCTCCACACGCCTACACTTTTTCAAAATCTGTCGAATTATATTTCATGCTTTTCAGCCTATTTATGCTTATTATAATTTTCCAAGGCGTATAGAAGCAATTGTAGCACTCTTCTAATTACTTGTTCCTTGCTTTATCATTAGTGGAACTAGTCTCTTGTCAAAAACATTCCTCCAGGCTCCACTTACATGCGCTCGGTACTTCATTGAGAGAGCATGAGGTCTTTCGTTTGAATGTAGCAGTTTGTTTATTATTTATCTGCGAGATTTTCGTCACGGTGCTTCATCTGTTTGCCAATAGAAGTGGCAACACTAACCTAGATTTGTGCTTTAAACAACTCCACCTACTAGATATCCAAACTTCTTGGGTTCCTCCATGTAATGTCATTTCTACCATTGGGCGTAAAACGTAATTCGGACTTTTCGCTATGTCACTTGAACTGACTTGAGATGGCACTGAAAAGCTAAAGGTGCGCAGACTCAATCACCCCAAAGATATGACACATCTCGATTCACTTGATTCACCTCACGTTCATGACTGAACACCACCTCAAGCTGCATCCCCTCAACCACCCACCACCGCCACCCGACTTCTAACCCATGACAAAATGTCAACCGTCAAAGCCCGAAACAAAGCCCGCGCGGCCTATGCCCGGGCCCAGGGCCAATTAGTGTACATCTCCGGACTGCAAGGCAGCCATACACTCGAGACAGGCGTCGCGTACCACTACCGTGGCCACTTCATCTACGCGTATCCCGCTGGCAATCCGATCGAGCCCGTACCATTTTCCACAAGCAAGGGCATCAACGTTGTTGGCACGTTAGGCGAAAGGGCGCCGCGATATGTACGTGGTGCCCAGGATCTTGTGCCTGAAGGGAGTGTTGCGGCGCTGACGAGTTCTCGGGCGAGGTTTTTGGCGGAGCAGCAGGAGAAAGATGAAAGCGAGCAGGCTGGGATTGAGGAGGAGAAAGGGAAAGATAAGGGGAAAGAGAAAGAGACTAGACTGACTGATGATGACGTGTTGAAGACAGCGGCCGGCGCTCTGTCCAGTTCGCATGTTGTCGTAAGCCTCCCTGGTGAGGCTTCAATGAGGCCTACGGCACTGGTCCCATCGCAGGTGGCTACTCGTGCGGTTCTTCGGGGCGGCGATTCGATGTTTCTTCCTCTGACCGGACACGGAACTCGATCAGTGGATGAGCCAGCACCTTCACCCGTACTGCTCTTCCATCCTCCGTCTCCGCGCAATGACCGCGCTTGGGCTAACACAGGCGAAGATCAAGGCCAGGCTCGTCCCATCGTGTTCACCCATAACGCCCCGGCGGACGATGTGTTCAGTCCTGGCCTGTCCAACCCAAGCCAGTCTCTTTTTCACCGTCGCTCCCAAGCCGGATCGTCAATCTCTCAGCTCTCTCTCAGCTCTTCACGTGAAGACATACTTCACCCCTCTCCCTTCTTACGCACCAACCGCGCCCCCAGCCTACCCTCTATCCCCGCATACGCGCCCCAGCCCTACTTGAATACAAACATTTTCACTCCTCACGACCGCGCTCGTTTCCTCGCCGACTCTGCCCCAGGCTCCCGCCTCGCCTCGCGTTCCGGCTCACCAGCACCTGCGGACCCCATCCCAGGGCCTGCCCGTGACACTTCCCTCCGCCGAATCGCAAGCATGTCTCATCTATGCCAAGTCTACGCCGCGGACGATGTGCAAAGGACGCACACACCCCTCGCTAACCTCCTTGAAGGCAGGAACCTCTCTAACCGCGTGTTTCGCAGCATCGGAGCATCCACTAATTCATCCGTAGAAGATTGGGTTGAGCCAAATGAAATCAGCGCCTTCGTCGGCACGCCGGATGCCGAGCCGTCTGCGCCCGTGGTGTCGCCGCCGTACAGTCGCAACAAGCCGATTGGCACAGGCCGTCCGCGACGGGCATCTGTGGCGCTTAACAAGGCATACAATGCTGCGAATCCCATTGGCGGTGGAGAGGTTGAGCCTGAACCCGAGCCTGTTGCGTTGATGAACGAGAGCCTAAAGTCACAGAGGTGTGCGATACATGACGAGGAGTGCGATGGGGTGACAGTAGACGGCACGTGGCGGACTCAGCGTGCGCGAGAAACCAGCGGGTTCAAGGACTTGTACCCGGTGGTGGAGGGAGAGGGGGGAAGGATAATGGTGGACTGGCTTGCATTATTGAAGGAGGAGCGGAAGAAGATGAAGGAAGTGAAGGAGTAGACGGATCCGAAGATGTACGATGATGTGTAAAGGACGTGACTATAATGGGTTATGAATGGTAGTCTTCGAGCTGATGTATTGCGCCGTCGATAGATGGAAATCTGCTGAGGAATAATAGGTTTAAAGCATGGGTCTAGCTTCTGTGCTAGCACCGCCACCTCTCTTCATCTTCTGTTCAATCCTCTCTTTACCCTTTTGCATATACGCCTCTACCTCTTCTTCCTTAATCTCCGTCAACCCATTTCGCACATCGAGGTCTTTTCTCGCCAAGCTCTTCGCTGATATAAATACACCGTTGGATTCGAGCTTCTTTCCTTCTACCACTTCTTTGCAGAACTTGCTTGTTTCTTGGTAATGCACTGAACTGCCGTTTACGTTTTCAAGTAGCATGGCGAAGCAATGGGGCATGGCTTCGAATTCTCGCCATACAACTGTCACGCCTTGGGATACGGCGCGCTGAGCTAAAACTGCGTCTTCATCTCGTAGCATCTCTTCGCCCACTGAGAAGAAGAGTGGCGGGCTTTTCGACCAGTCTTTTGCCGCTAATGGACTGACGAGAGGGTGCATTAACGCACTCGACTCACAGTACAACTCCGCACGTGGGGGATTCGCAGGCCATGCTTCGCACGGTGGGGGTTCGTGGTGTTCAGTCGCGCTGGGCGGAGGAAGATAGTCGTACAATGTGGCAGCCGACTCGATCGAAGGTAGGCCCCTCGTGACGTCGACCCACGGACTTGTCATTGCCACGCCTGCGGGAAGTGGAATGTCCACATCTTTGCCATGGAACCGAACAGTGGGCGTTTGGCCTTCTGGCGTGCTCCGGTGAATTTGTAACAGCAGTTGGAGAAGCGCAGTACAGCATGTCCCACCCGCGGAATCGCCCGCGAAAACGATTTCATTCGCAGGCACCGGGGCATGGGGGGCGTCTGGAGGTGGATGTAGTAGACTGAGATACGCTGTGAGACAATCTAACAGCGCACCAGGAAATGGGTTCTGTGGACTTAATCGGTATCGGACGCTAAAGACACGACCACCGCTTCCTCGCGCCAGCTTAGAGGTGGTAGGACGGTATGTGGCTGGATCGAGGAGGTACATTGCGCCACCATGGAAGTACAGAATTGTCACCTTGGATGTTGTTTCTTTCATCAGGGCATCGTACTTTTCTTGCTCGCTGAGGCCGGCAGGCTCTGGTTCGTCGTCTTTGGCTGCCGCACGGTAACCATTCCATTCGGCCTCTAGCGGCCTTGTATCTGGCTTCGTCCATTGCTCGGCTCCAGTACCCATATCATCGATGGCTTTAAACATCAGCTGGCGTACATCGTCTTCTTCAGGTGCGGCGAGCTTCACTTTACTCGCCCACACTTTGCCCTTGACGCCAGGATCCTTGGTCGTCAGGCGTTGGACCTTGGAAATGGTCGATGCAGGAGAGTTTGGACCTATCATGTCGCGCAAGATGTTTATTGTGATGGCAGTTCGAAGGTTCCATTTTGAGGATGTGGGCGACATGGACAAACTATGCGATAGTGCTGTCTTGAGTATGAATGGCGTTTTGGGAAGCAGCAGCTTCAGCATCACCGATGGTGAGGACTCCATATTACTAGTTTCGCTCCACAACTTAAGATTTGGCAGCAGATAGATAACTGATATCGTGCAGCACAAGGTTTTATACAAATAGGGAGGTTGGACGAAGCGTTGACGTACCTCGGCTCAAATGTTTCATGCATATGATTCGTCCTTACCTGAATGCCTGTAATGCCATTGCCCCAGAGCTGATGACCGCTGGATGAGTGTTTATGTATAGAAATAGATTAAACCCCAAAATTTTCGTAAATCAATATTTCCCTAGCATAGTAATTCGAACGTTACATGATATTAACAGAAGTTTTGATGTTCCCGGTATTGATATCACGTGATGTTTCCGCATCGAGCACCAATTAAATGTGGATACCATAGCCAATCAAGGTTGGAGCATTCTCTTCATTTCATCCCGCTGAGGTCGATTGTAGATATTGCTGCGTTGCGATTGGAGTTATTGAAACTTTTCAAGGAGCGTAATCGGACCGAGTATTTCAACCCTGTGACTCTTCCCGAGGCCGTTGAACTAGATCTTCGGCAGACTCTGTAGACATGTCTTTAGGACTGTGCTCGGTGTGCAGCGCGATCTTCCAAGGCCAATTGAAAGAAAGACAGGAGCAGCCTCATCACAAGAACCTTGAAGACTTTCTCGAGGCCTCTTTGAGCTGTTACATCTGCAAGATTATTACAAAAAGCCCACAATGGAAAGAGTTCGAGCGACGAGCCGGTCTATGCAAGGAACTCCCGCCGGCAGTCTGGTACCTAGTTCCTCATACTGTTAAAGATATCACCAAGCGCACCTCTTCTCTTGTTTGGTACAAATTGATGATCGACCACGCCTGGGACGAAGAAGAAATACCCCCACCTTCAAACGCATCGTCTGGTGATTTACGGGATCTTTATCCGGGGACCCCAATTTGGACTTTTCGTATTTCGTCATCTCGAGGTACACTTCCCACTTCTCTATGAAAATTCTCCAGCCTCATGTTAAGATTGAGCAGAAATCGAGGGCAAGCTGGAAGATTACAACATACCTCAAAGTCCTAAAGATCCTCAACTATTTGCTCTTCCTCAAAAATGGTATAACGATTGCTTGAGAGACCACCCACTATGCAAACCGCCTAATCCGTCCTTTCGGCCGACAAGACTTATTGAGATTATGAACGGCGATCGGATCAAGCTCGTAATAACCAGTAATGGAGAGATGTCAGACCCATATGTGTCATTCTCCCATTGTTGGGGCAAGGCGAACACCTTGAAATTGTTGAAAAGTAACATCTCACAGTTAACCGCAGAGATCTGTGTGTCTGAGCTTCCAATGAGCTACAAGGAAGCGATTTCTGTGTGTCAATACATGAATTTCCGCTATATTTGGATTGATTCTCTCTGCATCATACAAGACTCATACGAGGACTGGCAGCAGGAGGCACTGGCCATGAAAGATGTCTATCAAAACTCTGTGCTCAACCTGTGTGCTTCTGCGGCAGCAGAGAACTCGGAAGCTAGCTTTACATCCAGAGACGTTGCTGTTATCGCCCCATTAAAGATTATCCCGGACTGGGCGAATGGGGATCCTTATTACATCACTAAATTCGACATATATGAAGAAGAAGTCTTGTTCTCACCACTACAATCTCGCGCTTGGGTACAGCAGGAGTATGTTCTCTCGCACAGGAGTCTGAACCTTACTCACACGCAGATGTGGTGGATATGTCAACAAGGCATCGCATGCGAGACGTTCCCAAGTGGCTATCCCACGGGCTCAATCGATCCTAGTAGATTGAAAATAATGAGAGAAGGCATAGAAAGAAACGTTTCCAACGAAGAAAAACGGCAGCACGACTACGATTGGTACAGTCTTGTAGAGAACTACTCGCGCTGCGGCCTCACCGTTGTCACCGACAAGTTGATTGCTTTCGCCGGACTCGCGCAAGCATTTAGACGTTTTTATCCAGAAGAGCAGTACGTCGCAGGCATGTGGCGTTCACAGCTGCCTTTAGCGCTATGCTGGTCAACCCGCAGTTTCACAGAACAATTCCGCCCGTCCGAGTACATTGCACCTTCGTGGTCTTGGGCATCTGTTAAAGGCGATATCAAGATTCCTTTCATTCAAGACGAAATTTGTTATGACGATGGGGTAAAGAGTGGAAAGAGCGGGATGCTTGAACCGAGTCAAGTCCATTGTACGGTACTAGATGTTCGCCTTGAGCTTACTGATCCCCGCTACGACACTGGACAGCTTACCGCAGCACAACTCGATTTGAACTGCCACCTCATCGGTCCGATAGACTGGAAATCTTTCGAGAGTGATACGTTTGACATCCTGTCCGGGCCAGACTCAGGTGTAGAGTATGAAGTAGCCATGGGTGAAGTTCGCGTGGTTTTCGATACTACTAGTGAAGATGAAATCAAACATGCGTCGTGGTTGGAAAGACGAAAGCAGGAGGAAGCGGCTAGAAAAGATCAGGTACAGAACAAAAAAGACTGGGATGAGTCTGGGTTCCCAGAGTTTTTGATCCCAGTGGCCGACTATACTGACGATGTTGGAACTCTTCATACTTTCGGCTTCATTGTTAGCCGATATGATAATCCGACTACCATTTACTTACGCTGCGGCAATTTTGAACGATTAGTACTGCCGGCAGGGGTATTGGAGAGGTTTGCTCGCAGAACTATCACCCTAGAATAGTAATGTCATCACTCCAATCTTTAGTCCTCAAATTTTGTATTTGAATGACAAGGGAGACGGTTTCACAAAGTTCTGAGGGAGCGGTTTCCAGTAGAATTACATTTCAATTCTTCTTTCAAACCGTTCGATTGGAAGGTGGAGAATGCGGACGAAGGATGAAGGAAATTGTAGATAATGAAAGCCTATCCTAAAAATAAGTCTCACTTTCATTCTTTCCATAGATACATACTGCTTGAGCTGTAACGTCTGGGAGATCAGTTTAGGCTTGAAAATATTGTTACCGTCCGGGCCTCGACTGAGTATCGCACCTCACCTAGCTTGGCAATTGAATAGGCATACTAAATGTAGCACCAAACCAAGCTTGTGATAGCATTTTTTATTAGGATATTTTATAGTTAGATATCACGTCTTTCGATCTTTAACCATTTGTAGTGAAAGGGTGTCTTGGCAGGTTTTCTCATACATGATGACGCTTTTCACGGTATACTTTCTTGTGAACGAAACTATTGGTAATTTGCATTTGCGTTTGTTGAATTATTGTATTTAGGGATGGATGGTATTCCTTCAATATCTAGTGGGTTGACGCAGCATTGCGTTTCTTGCAGATTTCCAGTATTAGTCTGGGGAGACACAAATTCTAACGATACCTAACTCCAATTACATTGGTTTAATGAAGTAAGGCCATGATTTCTTATTTGTTGCTCCCTCATTTCTTGGGCTCGACCGAATCAGCAAGAGCCACAAATTGTGACGTGTCAAACCCGTGCCGAACCCGTGCCGCATTCGAAGGAGAACGTTCCAGTAAAGCGGCTTTGTCAAATAGGTTGGCTACAATCACTTGTGATATATGCAGGGCTATGCAGCCTGCAGGGCGCCTAGCCTCTTCCAAACACGCTAGGAACGTTGTGTGTGCGGTGATGTTGTGTCGATTAGCGCCCGAGATTTGATCAACGTGCTCACTCTACGACGGCCTAGGTTTCTAATGATAAAAAAGTGGCTATCTGCGTGTTCTGATAGCTGCTGTTGAATTTCCCTTCTCCTGAAGCCCAGATTCGAGATAAGCGAAACTCGTATTTGTGTGCAAGTTGAAGGCTGCAGACCCGAGCATAAGAGTCAAGGCTGTGTTGCATATTTGTTTGTGTTACACACATGCTGTGATGGCGGGCACATACATGTGGGCGCTTATGTTTGGATTAATATGCTGGGTGTCCCGCACAGCATTTTGTACCTAATCATCACCCATCTTTGTATCACTTTTCTTCACACCAGACTCAATCAACCTCCCGAATAGTCACACTGTTTCCCTCAAAATGGTGTCAAACCCATTCGAGAATAGTATTCTCGATGGGCTCTGCTCAAAAGACCAACTAGACCTCCTAGACTCGGTAGATCAGCTTCGGTCTCAAGGTATCGACCACTATGTCTCTCTCCCCCAAATTATCGTTTGCGGCGATCAATCTTCCGGCAAAAGTTCCGTTCTCGAAGCTATCTCAGGTGTCTCTTTTCCTGTGAAAAGCAACCTATGCACACGTTTCCCAACCGAATTGATCCTACGCAAGACACCGAACGTTGGACTCAGCGTGTCTATCGTCCCACACCACTCTCACAGCGAATCAGAGCGCGCATCTCTCAATAATTTCCGCGAGACACTCGATAACTTCCATGCACTGCCGGAATTGATTGAAAGTGCCAAAATGGCTATGGCCATTGGTAGTTTTGGTCGAGCATTCTCAAAGGATCTCCTGCGGATCGAGATATCTGGCCCTGATCGACCACACCTTACGATCGTTGACTTGCCCGGTCTTATTCATTCCGAGACTAAGCAGCAATCAGCAAACGATGTCGAGCTGGTGCAAGATGTCGTCAATTCATACATGAAGGAGCCTAGGAGTATCATTCTTGCCGTTGTCTCGGCGAAGAATGACTATGCCAACCAAATCGTACTGAAACTCGCGCGAGCTGCCGACAAGACGGGGACCCGCACGCTTGGTGTGATCACAAAGCCTGACACTTTGATTGCGGGGTCTGAAAGTGAAGCCATGTACATCTCGCTCGCCCAGAATCTAGACGTAGAGTTCCGTCTTGGATGGCACGTTCTCAAAAACATGGACTCGGAAATTGGATCTTGGTCTCTTCGCAGGCGTGATGAAAGCGAAAAGGAATTTTTCTCTGAAGGCATATGGACCACGCTTCCTCGTTCTATTCTTGGTATCCCACGACTTAGAGAGCGACTGAGCAAGCTACTTCTTTCCCAGATCGCTGCCGAACTCCCAAGTCTCATTGGCGAGATTGAACTCAAGTCTACTGCCTGCCGCAATCAACTACAAAAGCTGGGTCAGCCCCGTGCCAATATCGAAGAACAGCGTGTCTATCTTCTAACCCTTAGCCAAACCTGCCAGTCTCTCACTAAGGAGGCGGTCGATGGGACATACAGCAATAAATTCTTCGGCAACGCCCACACTAGCGCTGGTTATCAGAAACGCGTTCGCGCTGTAATACAGAATCTCAATCAGTCTTTTGCCGAAACCATGTCTCAGGAGGGCCACCAATATACCATCACAGACTCTTTGAGTGAAGCTCCTCCAGGAATACATAATCCGAGGGCAAAGACTCTCACCCGCGACAAGTTCCTAGACCATATTGAAGACTTGATGAAGCGTACTCGTGGCCGCGAACTTCCTGGAACTTTTAATCCTATGATTATATCTGATCTATTCCTCGAACAATCGCTGTCCTGGGAAGTTTTAGCCCAATCTCATATTGAGCAAGTGGCACACGCAGTGAAAACATTCCTCAAACATCTAATCTCGCATGTTGCGGATGCTGCCACCGGTAGCGCATTGTTTCGAATTCTGGTCGAACCAGCACTCCAAGAAATCGTAGATGACTTGAACTCCAAGACTGCGGACCTGCTTGCTCCACACCAACAAGGGCACCCGATTACGTATAACCACTACTTTACGGAAACGCTGCAGAAGGTCAGAAAGGAGAGAAACAGGGCCGAGTTCACACGCGTGATCCAAAATTTCTTTCAAATAGACTCAATTGAAGGACGTTCCAACCAATATTATGGCAATGGGGATTTCCGTCCACTGTTGGAAGCGTTGATGACTTGCAATAACCCGGATATGAATCGATATGCTTGTTCGGAGGCATTAGATTGTATGCAAGCTTATTACAAGGTATGCTGCTCCACTCTAATTAAATAGATTCATGCACGGAAGCGGTATACTAAAACTGTTTACAGGTCGCACTCAAACGCTTCATTGACGACATCGCCGTCGAAGCAGTCGAAACGAACATCGTCGCCAAACTCCACGACATTCTTTCGCCGGTCAAGATCACATATCTTACCGCTGATGTAGTTACGAGCGTAGCAGGAGAGTCGGAAGAGAGTCGGGCGAAACGAAAGCAGTTTACTAGCCAATTGAATGTGCTAAGCAACGGCTTGGAGACTTGCAAGAAGTTTATGGTTGGCGCATTGCCAGGTACGTATGATCCATCCCATCGCGGGAGAGATTCGGAAGGCTAACATGTGACTCATATAGGCACTCTGGGTGGTGCAAGGTCTACAGTTCCTTCATCAGCCCCATCTTTGGTATCAGTACACACAAGCTCAGGCGAACAGGATTATGCCACTGAAGCTGCGCTCGTGTCTGAACCTACGCCCGAACCCGAATCTGTGGATAGCTTATGGGATGCATTCGGACCTACAACAAAAAGTACACCCAGCAAAAAGAAGAAGAAAGGGAAGAAGGTATCCGCCTATACGGAACCTCCGCCTCCTGCGCCCGAGGAGGCTGAACCAGGCTGGGGGTAAATTAGGTTCCGCCTAAAGATGTTTGTCCGTAATTTCATGCAACATATAAGAATGGTGAGCGAGAAAATAGGATGGGACTTACTGAGATAGCTTACGTGCACTCGGCATGACAGAAAGAAAATTTCGTCTTGAGCAATTCCATATTTCTTATATGATCAAAGTGTCTATGCTACCTCTCCAGGATTTGAGTGGAACCATCAGTGTTCATAGGCTTCCCAGTTCTGTTACCCTTGCCTCTAAAAAAAGAACATAGCTGTGATGTTTCGACGTCGACACTGAAAATGTGTAACCAAAATATTTAGCGTAGCAGATGGTCTTTGGAGTGAGAGCTAAAATCCTTTGTCAGACCGAATATTCTAATATCTAGGAAGATAAACATCCGCATGTAAGGGCAGTAGATTGCACGAGCTATCTTTCAACTAAAAATCCCATCTATCATCATTCAGCCAACTTTCCAGACAGCTCAGAGACTCCCGTGCCCCAAATGCGAGTTATGGTAAGTTGGTGTAGACGAAAATAAATGAAAAGGCTGCTACATAAACAATGGCATGAACGGCTCCATGGGTTATAGAGTAGGGGAATTGCTTTGATTTAAATCTCCCATCTTGAATGTGAACCATCAAATCTGACTGACTGTATGTTCTTGGCCTGAATTACATCGATATGTAGTCGTACAGATGAGCCTTGGCAGTGGCAATTTTATCCTTATAATCCAAAAGCGAGACGAATGATAGGACTTGCCAACTCAAAATAATTCTCAGTTCGCACGTCTCATAGCAATTATCTGGTTTTTTTATTGGCTCTATGAAATTCCAATGACGCTATACCTCTCTGACCCCGATTGTAACGTTTTACAAATAATAATAGGCGTATATGATCCCCAAATTTTTTACGCTAAAGTCTCGATAAAGTTGGCCAAGCGTGAGTACTGTTACTTGAATGAGATCTAGGGAATTTATTGGTTCCCGAGGTTATGTTCAATACACTGAACGGCCAAACCATGAAAAATATGACGCATATCCACTTCCTACGTTTATGTGTCAGAGCCTGATGAGATGTATCGAAGCGGAGTATAAAAGCCTACCATCGTATCTATCTTCTACTTCACTTTCCTTGTGCCCCCGTTGACACACGCTCACAGGGCATCAACCACTTAATCTTCACCCACTTTTCGTTAATTTTTATTTGCATCATCTCGCCATCCACTTCTCTCCCGTCCTTATTCACATCACTTCCTCACTCACTTACAATGACTGTGCCACATCCGAACCACGACGAAGCCCCTCGCAGTAGTGCCTCCCTATGGCCCGACATGGATAGCATCCCGGACTTCATCCCACAAATGCCTCCCATCGTCCATGTTTACATAGACAACTCGAATTTTTTCATACAAGGAATCAAGAGTAGCGACGATGCTTCGTGGAGATGCAACTTCGAAAAGCTTCACGACGTGCTTCTACGACACTCGGGTCACAATCTTTGGCCCGAAAACACATACAGTAAAATGTACGGCAGCATCACGCGCAGTAATATGCCGATGTGGGAGGCGGCAAGCGCATGTGGCATAGAGACCATCCGGTTCGAAAGAAACGCGTTTGGCAAGGAGAAGATGGTGGACACGACACTGGTTGCCGACGCGGTTGAGCGAGTCGTCCTGGACACCGCTCGCCAGGTGTATAGCGTATTTATTATTCTGTCGGGGGACGCGGACATGATACCGGCTGTGAGGAAGATTGTCAAGTACGGGCGTCGCGTGCACGTTTGGGCGTGGGAGAATTGCATATCGCAGGAGTACGAAAACTACAATGATGAACTGCTTACGATACACCTGCTTGACGACTATGTGGGAGAGTTCGCTTATGTCGGTGGGAGGATCTTGTGAGGATCGAATTATCAGATGGTTGGCGGCAGAGCACGGCTAAGAGATGCGAGACGGAGAATCCCCGCGGTATAAAACATGGGCTTCCGGCGTCAGAGCTTTCAAGCCAAGAGCCTTTCTTTGAACTCAAAGTCTGCCATAAAGACCTCAGGGACTCGGGCTTGTTTACCCGTCAGGAAGACCGCTATCGTGCAGTGAACGGTAGCGATCTCGCCCACCTTTTGCCGCAATGGCCTTTCCAACCCGAGACGCAATTCGCCCAGATCCTACCTTCATTCATTCCAAAGCAAGGACGAGCTCTTATCTCCGACCCTCACACCGTTCGTCTTTCGTCTATCTTTGCGCGAGTAATGTTAGTACACGCTTAGATTATATTGGAATAAGGGGCTAGTGGGAGTGGCTATCGTTTTGAAACCAGATGTTTGTACTTTAGTGATACTTTGAAGGGACTTGGTGCAACTCAATGACCAAGTTTGCCTCACTTGACCCGGACTCCCGGGGCAGTGTACGTGGCATAGTTTAAACAATAGAATTATAGTCCACCACTAACTTCTTTTGTAAATACTAAGCTTAAGTTTGACCTGTCCTGTCCTAGCTATGAGAGAGAATCACGCCTGCTGGCCCCCCTTCCCAGCCCCGTATATGATCATTCACATTGGTTGAATCTCCGTATGAGTCGCGTCAGACAAATGGAGAACAACTCCAAGTATTTAGTATACGAACGAAACCCTAATCCAAGATTGAAATAAGTACGGTCAGCTTCGGAATACATCGACAACCCTCACACAAGACGCACATACCCTAGCCCCCCAACATCTACCCCCTCTAGCGCCTCCCCGTCCATCGTACCCTGCAGGTAACACGAGCCCACAAATTCATACCTCCCCTCAGGTCTCACCCCCACTCCTACCCCCACCCCCCTTAGAACAAATGGCGTCCGCGCCCCCAAAAGAACACACAACCGATCCCCCACCCTCATTTCCTCGGGCCCCAACCCAATATGCCCCGCGCGCGTCACAAACGGGCGAAACTCCGGCCACCAATGGACCAGCGATTGCGTACTCCACGGGCGCGGCACGCGCGAGCTCCAGAAGCGGTAATCGGCCAGCGTGGCACGGCGATGCGTGACGAGCTCTGGGTCGTCGTCGTCCTCAACCTCGACCATGTCCATGGATAGCAAGCGCCAGAAGGCGAATTCGGGGTCAGCGGATTCGCCGCGTGTGTAGGATCGCGAGTGCGCGTGCGGTGCGAGGAAGGTCTTCAGGTAGCGCACGTATGCGTCGGAGAAGACGCCGGAGGAAGGGCGACAATCCCCGAGGGTGGCGACGGTGTCAAAGGGGTGTGCTTTGACGGTGAGGGAGTCTGCGGATTTGGAGAAGCGTGCGCTAGTCTTTGTGGAGGCCGCAGCGTGGTAGTGGTGAACGGAGTGCTTGAAGCGGATGAAGGCGTTGTACATATTTGTGTCGACAGTTGCGGTCCAGTCAGGCATCCAGGTTGGGAGCGCGAGCGTGCGGTTGGTTTCTTTTTGGCCGCCGAGGTACTCTAGGCCTATTTGTGGGAGGATGTGCACGAAGGCGTTTTTGTAGGCTGTCTCGGCGGATAGCTTGTAGTCGGCTTGCAAGACGTCGTATCGGGCGTTGCCTGCGACGAGACCAAGGAGTGCAAAAACTTTGTCTTTGGGGTTGGTGGAGGCTCTGTGGCGGAATTGGAAAAGAAGACTGGGTAGCTTGAGTGCCTCGCCGCGATGATACTTGCTGCGGTAATATTCAAGGGCGTCCATCAATGTATAGAAGTTTGTCAAGAGGTTGTAGTATCTGCGACCAACCGGGAAGGCTTGGGCTTGGACGACGTAGTTGCGTGCAGCTCTGACCATCTTGTCCCAAGAGAAATTTATTGATCCTACTTTCACTGTTATTTTTGGAGGTAATATGGCCTCTTGAACCATCCAAATCTGTATGCCAATAAGTACAAGTTAATTTGGGTCTCATGAGCGCGATGAAAGCCACGTACTCTTTGCCACCTATAGCCAATTAGTTTGGATTTTCATGGTACAAAGGAAACAGTCCGCTCTACTTACCATGAGGAAGTCATAATCTTGCCTAATGAATTGAGTTCTTCGATGAGTTGAGGCGAAACATTGGTATTGCGACTACTTAGCTGCTTGAGAGTCTGCACTGAGCGCTGTGGCGTAGAAAATCGATCTATGAGGGCTAAAGCTTGCACAGCTTCTATTTCTCTGAAAGTCTAAACAGTGCTTGTTAGACGCTGAGGGATGGTCTTGTCAGGCAAAGTGTGATTAGGGTTGGCCTACATCACCAAGACCATAATTAAAAGACTCTCCCTCTTCACCGACGGATTCAACGCCATCCCCAAGCCAAAGGAAAACTTCTCGTGCTCTTGAATAAATATGCTGCATCATATTGACTTGATGCGTCTGTTCCGGCTCACTAGTCTGGTCGATGCAAATCATGTCAATCCAAAAAACTCGTGGTTCATCCGAATGCCGAAGCCTCCGTATCGCAGCTTCGAGGTTTCGAGTAATAAAGTAGGGAATATCGTTGAGGAGAATACAGTGAATGTTAGTTTTATCGCCCCAGGCATATGACAAGGAGTAATAATCGGGCAAGTTGTCCAATGAGACTACGTTGAGCTCGCAAGCGATATCATCGGCATATTTGCCGGGGAGTATAGTTACAAGCCGGATTTCATGGCTTTTTTCGTCCAGGTTCGCAGCGGGGTAGGAAGCGAGGTACAAATTTTCGCTGGCCATCGAGCAGGAAATCGTGAAAACAGGAAGAGTGTGCAGCCGAAAATAAGAAGCAGAACTCAAGTTCAAAAGTTAGAAAAGGCCCCTGGGATCAGCCTGATGCGGGGCCGTGCAACAGGCAGCCTCACAGTAATACGAGCCAGTTTGAGCGAGGCCATAATCCAACCGATCATGCGCAGTGAGGATGCCCACATGACTATGGCTTGGCTAGGACAGCTCTATTTCGGCTTCCATGTTCATAATCAAAAGCCTTCACCAAACTCACAAGATGCGCAGCAGCCGCCAGCACTACGAGAACATGGAAAATCTGATGGCTTGAGCCCCAGATATCGTACTTTCCCGGGCTCCATTTCTCTGGAATTCGCGCTGCATATATCGCAGCACCGGTAATGTAGAGTGCGCCTTGGAGAACAACCCAGTCCAGGCCGACAGCCTCACGCATATGTGAAATTCCGTACAATCGAATGCCATGAAGCACCGGAAAGACGGCAGACGAGCCCATCAGAACAAACATAAGCGCGCGAAAAGGCCTCAGTGCCGGAGTCCGGAACTTGTTGTGCGTAGACACGACAGATGTACACGCTGCCAGTGTTGTAATCTGCAACCAATCAGCACTTCCAACATCAACCAATAAATAAAGTAAAAACATACCATAGCCCAATACCTCCTCATCAACTCCCTCTCCTCCCGAAATGCATAATACAACACAGGCACAAAACTGCCCCAAATCAGTCCCACAATGCCTACATAATCGAGCTGATTGCCCCAAACGGCGACCGCGTGCGAGTGGTTCGAGATTGTGTGGTACGTCGCGCTCATGCCCAGACAGGCCATTGCGCCAAGGAAAAAACAGCTAAAGGCATACACATCTTCGCGCGACGCGGATTCGTAGCGTGGGCCTAGGACCAGGTAGAGTATGAGGGAATTGAGCAGGAAGGCGAGGGCGCCGAGGAGGTGGGTGTAGATGTTGACGGACTCGTTGTGCAGGTAGGAGAGAGAGTGCCAGGACTTGAGGTAGGAGTTTGTGGGTGCGCGGTAGCCGGATGTTATATAGTGGTTATCTTGTTGCCAGGGGGCGATTTCGTGCCAGAGGTAGGTCAGTTTCTGTTCTGCTTTCTTTTCGAGCTGTTTTGCGGTTTGGGTCGCTAATGCGGCAGCTTGCTTGGCCGTGTCCATGGTGGCTGGACTTTCTAGGTTGGAATTTCTGGGTTGGAATTTCTGAGATTGCATTCCTGGATTTTTAGGGAGTGCGAGACTGCAGATAATGTATGTTGTTGGGAAGTTGAGAAAAGCACATGTCATAACATTCGAGGTAGGTATGATCTGGACGCTAAACCGCATTAGGGGCAAGTTGCGAACAATTGATCAAGAGCTATACACACCCTCAGCCTATTGATATTAGAATCCCCTTCTAGCCTGTGCGAAGATGGAAGGTTGCGTGGACACAACATGCTGAAAAGGGGTAAGTATTCGGAGGTACTTGTACCCCGCCATCGCCGAGGCATTGTTTACGTCCCACCAACTTGAGCTTCATCTTTCCTCCCGCCACACCACCATGTGGCCATCACGACCTCGATGAATTGGGCAATGCCACTCAATGAGGTCACATGATGAACTAGGCAAGTGCCATTTTTTTTTTCTATCACACACCTCTAACAACCCGCCTAATCTCTCCTCAGCAACAATGAGGTCATCCGAGCCCACACGACCCTGCAGTCGTCGCGGCGCATCAGGCGCATGGAACCGCCTCAAGCCCGTCCGAGAAGACGTCCTTGAGACATATGGCCTGCCCTCCAAAGGCGAAACACGGTAAGAAGAAAGTCCTCCCCCAACCCCCCAAACTCACACCCCAAGCCTCAACGACTTCAAAACCCAACAAACCTACCTCAACCGCATAATCGAGCGCTACATGAAGCTCTGCGCCCTCAACCGCGAACAGCTCGACGCCCTCTTTGCCTCCGCCTCTCACTCGGCTCTCGCAACCAACGACCTAACCTCCTCCTTCTCCACCCTCGCCACCAAACCATCCGCCGGCCTCGCGGCCTCCAAACACGCCGCACCACCAGCCGAATCCCCCCGCAAGCAGCCCTCCCTCGACGAACTCGCCACCGTCCTCCAAGCCCTGCGCAAACTGCGCGAAGCAATCACGGCCTCAAACCGCACCGACGCATTTGCCCGCCGCGCGTACTACTTCAATATCCATGTCGCCGTCCTCTGCCACGACTGGGAATCCTATGTCCCCGCGCTGCACACCCTGCTGCACACCCTGCACGCCCGCACGCCGCTGCCCGAGCACGATCTGCGCTCTTTCGTCGCCCTGCACATTCTCGACCAGGCGTGTCGACAGGGCGACCACGCCGGCGCCCGCGAAACGAAGGTGCGCTACGCGTTCCGGGATCGGCGGGTTGAGGGCGTGATGCGGGCGCTGGTGGCTGACGACTGGGTGGGGTTCTGGCGGATGCGGAGGAGCGTGGACGGCTATCAGCGCGCGGTGATGCAGTGGGCGGATGGGCGGGTGCGGGTGCATGCGCTGAAGTGTCTAGGGAGGAGTTATTTGAGGGCGGATCGGGCGTTTGTGGAGAGGGTTTGTGAGCGGGCGTGGGAGGAGTTGGTGGAGGACGGGGTGGGGTGGGAGCTTGTGGAGGGGGACAAGGTTGTTATGAGGAAGGAGAGGGCGAAGTGAGGGCGACGAGCATATATACAATATACTCGGGTATCATTATTGTAGCAACGCCAACTACTCCTGATCCTGCATCTCCTCGTCTTCACCCCCGTCCTCGTCGTGCCAGACATCGTCATCCATATCATACTCGTCAAAATCCTCCATGTCCTCATCTTCTTCCTCGCCCTTCCCACTCTCCCCCCTCTCCTTCCTCTTCCTCTCTACATTCTCCCTCTGCGCCGCCCTCCGCTCCTCCTTCTCCTTCTTCCTCTGCGCCCACTTCTTCTCCAACTCCTTGACCTCCTGATTGCTCTTGGTCACGTACTCGTGCCACATGGTCTTGCCGCTGCACACGTCTTCCTCGACCTTGGTCAGACGCAACTTCATGCGTGGGCCGAGTTCGACCAGTTTTACGGCGCGTTTCTCGACGCGGGGTTTTGTGCCGCGGGCGCGGGCGTTGGACGGCGTTTCTCCAGTGCGCAGGCGCTCTTTTTCGCGCCGGGATAGCACTTTTTGGCGCACGGGGGCGCTGACTTCGACTTCGTTTTCGCCCTCGGTGTCGGGCTCGGTTTCCGAGGCCGAGGTGTAGCCTGCGGCCGAGGGATCGAGCATGTAGTCTGCTACGTCTTCGAGTTTGCCCAGGTCGGGCAAGGCGCGCTTCTTTTTCTCGTTGCCCAAGAGTTTCTCTGCGGCGTATAGGCGCCGTATGGCTTTGGGCACACCGGTGATTTTTGTGGTGATGGCGTAGTGGCGGAGGCTAATTGTGCAGGTCCCATTTTCCGTTGTTGGAGGTTCGCGGTTTAGAAGGAGTACGCGTTTGATTGTGTGGAGTGGAGTGGTGTGTGGCTGTATGGGTGGGAAGAGACCTTGGAACATGTCCGTGACGAGTTTCTCAAGATGCTTTGGCGGCGCTTGGTCGCCTAACCGTTCTCTTTCCGTCTCCGACGTGATGAAGTTGTTCATGACCAGTAGAGGCGCTACTTGAAAGTCGTTGGCGCCAGCGCGCGGGTGTCGCATAGACTTGAGAATGTCTTTGCAGAGGGAGTAGTTCTCGACGCGGAAGTGCAGTGTGGGCCCTCGAGGAGTACGAGCAAGGCGAAGATTTGTGTTGCCAGATTCGGAGCGCGAGAAGAGCAGGAGATGTGATACGCCGAGGGGACCGCACATAGTGGTGTAGTCGCGAAGCTTGTTCGCTCTTCGTTCCTGCTCATATTGTTAGAGACGGTTGACGATGTACATTGGAAGGATGTGATGTACCTTCAACCGCACCGCTGTATCTGGTTCCATAACATGTCTTACATCCTGCACCAACTGGCTTACGCTTCCGCCAACCTCTTGCGCGCCAATGCGAATCACCATGCTCTTTGGTTGGCCATTTTGTGGCTTCTTGGTCTTCTCCTTGTCTACGGCTGACTGTTTCTTTCTTTGGCTGCTTCCTCGTGCCATTGTGAATCGCTAATCGGGCAATCGGTGTGCTGTGAAGAGCAAGGGTCAGAGCTCCAAACTTTTTGCGCAAGTCGAAATCTTGGCACGGCTTATCTTATCGCTACCAACTTTTTTTCCGCTCCACCAACACTCTCTTGATTAAATCAACCACGCAGTATATACCAACATGTCGGTCTTTAAGAGGCGGAAACTTAATGACGAAAGCTCAGGATCCCGTGCCGCCCCTGCGAAAGCATCTTCTAGCACAACAAAACCTGCGTCTACAAATGCGCACGCAAAGTCCTCGGTCTTGACCAAGAAGCCAACCACAAAACGCGCTCCACCACCGGAATCCGAGTCTGACTCAAGCGACAGTGAAGCAGAATCAGAGGACATAGAAGGCGAGGATGAAAATCCTAAGATTGGATCCGAATCACAATCGGAAGAAGACGAGGCGCAAACTGCTCCTGCAAATGGTGCAGATGAGCACACCAAAACATTCGCCGACCTAGGCGTACGAGAAGAGCTGTGTGATGCTTGTGACAATCTAGGATACAAACGCCCAACACCAATCCAGAACCAAGCCATACCCCTAGCCCTCCAGGGCCGCGATGTTATTGGTCTAGCGGAGACAGGTTCAGGAAAGACGGCAGCCTTCGTGTTGCCCATATTGCAGGCCCTGTTAGATAAGCCACAGGCTCTTTTTGGCCTGATCATGGCTCCAACGAGAGAATTGGCATACCAGATCTCCCAGCAAGTCGACGCTCTGGGCAGCATCATCAACGTCAAATGCGCGACCCTCGTAGGAGGCATGGATATGGTTCCACAGGCCATTGCCCTGTCTAAAAGGCCACATATCATCGTAGCTACTCCTGGTAGGTTTATTGCCATACCTCGGTCCTGAACTTGTGCTGATCTAAACAGGCCGACTCCTTGACCACCTCGAAAACACGAAAGGCTTCTCACTAAAGTACCTCAAATATATGGTCCTCGACGAAGCCGACCGCCTCCTCGACCTCGACTTCGGCCCCGTCCTTGACAAAATCCTGAAAGTGCTTCCACGTGACGGCCGCCACACCTATCTCTTTTCCGCCACCATGTCCTCCAAAGCCGAAAGCCTACAGCGCGCCGCCCTCAAGGACCCCGTCCGCGTCTCCATCTCCAGCTCCTCCCACCAAGTCGTCTCCACCCTCCTCCAACGCTTCATGTTCGTCCCTCACAAACACAAAGACCTCTACCTCATCCACCTCCTCACCGACAACATCGGTCACGCCACCATCATCTTCACCCGCACCGTCAACGAAACTCAACGCATCGCCATCCTCCTTCGCACCCTCGGCTTCCAGGCCCTCCCCCTCCACGGCCAACTCTCCCAATCCAACCGCCTTGGCGCCCTCAACAAATTCAAATCTCGCGCAAGAGATATCCTCGTCGCCACAGACGTCGCCGCCCGCGGCCTCGATATCCCCTCAGTTGATCTCGTCGTCAACCTCGACCTCCCCCACGACTCAGAGACATACGTCCACCGCGTCGGCCGCACCGCGCGCGCGGGCAAGTCCGGCAAGGCCGTGACGTTCGTGACGCAGTACGATGTCGAAATCTTTCAGCGCATTGAGAAGGCGCTTGGCAAGCAGATTGAGGAGGAGAGCGTGAGACGCGATGAGGTCATGGTGTTTGCGGAACGGGTGGGCGAGGCGCAGAGGGTCGCGGTCAAAGAAATGAAGGATTTGCATGATTTGAGGAAGAGTGGGCGGGGCAGAGGTGGGGGTGGGGGCGGACGAGGTGGGAGGGGGGGAAGGGGAGGAAGGAGAGATCATATGGATCGGGAGGAGGGTTGAGGGGTTGGAGGTTTCTTGAATGGGTATTTGCAGAGCCTATTCGGAGGCCCTTAGCCATGTGGAGCACGGAGTTTGCGATTTGAAAGTATCTCGCTGCAAGCAGTTTCTGGCTTTGTTATAGTTTTCCTGGAGTGACAGAGTCCTTTGCCTGGGTTGGGGTTGCTGTTTAATGAAGGACGGTGCTTGCTAGAGTTTGTATGCATGTACGCACGTATGTATGCATTGTTTATCGCCGTCAGTCTCAGAGGCGAACCTAATAGAGTTGATAGAATACAAGTCAAAATTGGCTACACTAGTAACTTTATACAGTTATAAGTAATTAACATAAAATACAGTCAGTATCCGTAGTCCACCTCTCCACACCATT
Source organism: Ophiosphaerella narmari (assembly GCA_028456235.1). Lineage (NCBI taxonomy): Eukaryota > Fungi > Ascomycota > Dothideomycetes > Pleosporales > Phaeosphaeriaceae > Ophiosphaerella > Ophiosphaerella narmari. The sequence goes on along the minus strand of JALNQA010000002.1, from coordinate 374,195 downwards.
CCAGTCCCCTTCTTAATACCGACTCGTAAAGAACCACGCATCCACCTCATCCCCCTTGACATCGTCCTCGTCAACCTTCTCTGCCCTATCCTCAGCATCATCACTTGCACCCTCCCCGCGTCTCCTCACCCTCTTCTGCACAGCAAGTCGTTTTGCAACCTCATTCGCCTCGACCAAACTCACAAGCTTCCTCTTCGCCCCCAGCACCTTCGCCGCATACTCCTGACACATATCCCAAATGATCTTCGCATTCGTGCGCGGATCTTTGTCGTCTTGCACAAATTCCTCGTCCTGGCGGTTCAGCAGCGCCTTTGTGTTTTGCTGGCCTGGTGCCCTGAAGCGCGTACGCATCTCGCGGCCGTAGTTGTAGTGGTTGAACCCACGCGCTACGAACGGAGGATCGTTGAACACGTCCTTGGAAAGATACACGTCCTTGGCCATCTCATAGGGCGTGCGACCTGTGGAGTTTTCGCGGAAGAGGAGCTCTGGGCGGTGGTCGAGCATAATGCGGAGGATGGCAGGGGCACGGAAGCGGATGGCTGCATGAAGAGGCGTGTCGCCTTGCCCGTCGGTCATGTCGAGTTCGTCACCGTGGCTGAAGTCAAGGATGATTTTGATTAGTTTGGCACGATCTTCTTCGGCATCGTTGAGGCGGTGGTTGGGCTTTACGCAGTTGAAAAGCCAGAGGGCGAGAGGGGTGGCTGCGGCTGGTGGTGCGGTGCAGCGCTCAGTGAAAAGGCTGGAAAGAAGACGAGGGTCGATCAGGCTAAATAGCTCGCGGATCTTTTCCAACTGCTTTTCTTCGGAGGATTGAAGGTTAGTCAACATGCTATGTATGATATTGGCTCCAGTATCCGTTCGACATGTTTGGTCTGCACCAGCCCCTAAGAGAATTTTGATTGTTTCAACACGGCGTAGAGAAAAGGCAAGCTGCAGTGGCGTGAGGCCAGCACTTGACCGGTGATGAATGGTTTCCGGGTAGGCCTTACAGAGGTGCCGGAGCATATGTAACATGTTTTCGTCTTCATAGCCAAGTATTACGCAGTGAATCAACAAGTGAGAACGCAAGTTGAGCCATTTACTAATAGTCGCCTCCAGACCGCCTTTCGACTTTGCAAGGTTCTGAATACGAATGTCGTGTCGATAGTTATCTGCAAACGCTGAATAGCAACGTAGTGGCGCGTCGCTCAGAAACCACTCGACACTTTCTAAGCTCCCCAGATGTGCGGCATGTAGTAGGGGCGGATGCTCTGTTCCAGGTTGTGTGCATTGTGTCTCTCGTCCAACATTAGCCCAGTCTTCTCGCTTCTTCCCATGAACTGAGAGGCCTTGGTAGTATTTTGGCTGCTGAGCAATCTCAACTCCACTTTTCTTTACTAGGGAATCCAAGGGAGTTCCGGCACCACAACATTTGATAATTTCTTGTAGCAGTTGTATTCTCCCAAATTTTATGGCGTATAGAAAATCTGTTTCCCGAAAAGCGAAGAAACTTGGCGGTTTCTCATCTGTGCTGTGAGCTTGGGTGGTGTAGTGTTCGCTTAGCGCAATCAGTAGATGAAGAAGTCCCGAGTCGTCAGTATATATTGCAAGTTGAATGAGGTTACCGGGCTTTTCCTGGACAACTTCTTTCAGGCCTGGATATGAACGATACGTGCGTTCATTTGCTGCGTCCTTGAGCAACCTTGAGGGTGTAATGTGGCGACGTGGACGATTTCCATACCGATAACCACCGTACATGTGGTCATAAGGTCCTCCAAGCTTACCCGGCGATTGAGGAGATGTGTTCTCTTCATCCAGAAAATGGTGAACTGGACAAGGCCATGATATAATCTCTAGTGGCGTCACAATACTCTTTACTTGGCTCTGCACTTCTCCAATATTCTCCAGCGTGAAGCGATCGTCCACAATTTTCGCATATATGCGGGACTCATCTCCATCTCCATCACAAGAGTCGTCATCTTCGCTATCTTGATGAAGACTGTATTTCGTTTGCCCCACCTCCACTTTCGGTGCGTATTGTGCACGAGCTATTTCCAGAATAGCTCGAGCAACGTCAAGATTTCTGTGCAAGATGGCAATAGAGAACGGGGAGAATCCATTCGTGTCTTTAACCGCGATCTTCAAAGGGCTCTGGTCGTTTCCCCAAACCGCTAGTGTGAGCTCCTTGATTGTTGGTAGGTCTCCACTCCAAGATGCCTGGAAGAGCTTGACATAAGCTTCTCGACGCTCTTCGGTCAAGTCGGGAAGTTGAAACGAGAGAAGTGGCTCCCATGGTAGTGGCGGCGGTTGCTCGCTAAAATTGAGGGCTGGTGGCTGCGGAATGTTGTTTTCAAGGTTGACATCGGGATAAAGTTCCTTGAATGTCTTTGCATTTCTCTCAAGGAGCTGAGCCTCGAGCGATTCAAATTTGGCGAACAGCGACTGAACAGCTACCTTCTTTTCTTGTCCGCCTTTTACTTCTCTCTCCTCTTTCAGCCATGTTTCATGATTCTTCAAATCTTCTTCGTATTTGCTCCTTGCCCGTTTAATCTGCTTGACTGTGGACCAGTAAGCATAGGTGTGTGCAACATGGCCTTGCAAATATTCCGCATCGTCCTTTAGTGCAGTGGGAATGGTGCTACGATTGAACACCCTATGCATCGTGCCCAGTGCCATGTATTGATTGGTTTTGCTGCTGCTCTTCCCTGTCTCCAAGAATTCTTTCAACGTTTTTATTTTGCTGCGAACGGAATCCAACAGACTCTCTGCGTTTTGTGCGCTGTAATTGTAATTGGTACTCCCTGGTAACACCATCCATGCGTTGCTCGAGAGGCTGTTGACATCAGCTCCCGCATCTAGAAGCTTCAATACGATTGAAGGCATCTCGCAGTTGATCGCTGTAAACACTGGCTGCTCCGTTCTTTGCCGGAATTGGTGCATGTTGAGCTGTGTATCTCCTTGTGGATCCCACTTCATCTTATACGAGGCCATATACATTGAAAAATCAATCTCAGGTTTTGCTCCGAGTTCCAAAAGCGCATCTACGGCGGCAGCGTCACCATGTTCGATAGCCGTGTGTAGCGCGCCGAGGGGAGAAGGGCTGTACCGACTCCCATTCATAGACAAGTGGTCGACAGCACGCCGTGCAGCAGGCTGATCTGCAGATATCATTGCTCTTAGTATAGTTGAGCCATGCGCAACAAAGTATTGTAGTGCAGTTACATTCGAAATATCGGCTTGTGCAGGTGATGCACCCAAGTTCACTAATGTCGTGGTCATTTCCTCGGCCTTCTCAGGCGGCAATTGTAGGGCAAGCACTAATGGAAGTATTGCTGCCCGTGCAGACTTGTTATAATCGTTCAGAAGTTTGATCGGGAGAAGTAGATCGGCACCAAAGTCTTGGACAAGAGTCTTTACAACATCAATGTGCCCATTTGCAATGGCGAGGTGAAGCGCAGATACTGGAGTGTCCCAAGCAAGAACGTTGACATCGTAGACATCAGGTTCGTCATCCGCATCATCTAGCGGCATCTCTTGGTCCTGTGGTTTCTTTCGGTCAATCATTACAATGGAATTTTCGGTTGTAGCACCTCCAATCTCGGACTCGTCATCAAGCATGTCCACGTCATCGTCTTCATCGTTTTCTGAGTCGGAGCTTCCCATCTCTTCGATCGGATCGTCTTGGCCCTTCTGTAGTGATGAAGGAGTGGCATCGATCATTTCCTGATCCTCTTCCCCAGTACCCTTGTGAGAAGCCTTTTTGAACTCTTTCTTTGCTGCTTCTTCCTCTTCATTACCTTCGCTCTTTACGAGGAGAGCTCTGACCATGGCATCCTGACCACGCATGGCAGCGAGGTGAAGAGCTGTCTTGCCATCAAACAGACGAGCGACAATACGAGCACCCGCATCGATGAGACATTGCACAATCTCAGGTGTGGAGCTCGTGACCGCAAGATGAAGTGGAGTACGTCCTGTATAGTCTCGTCTATTAGGGTCTGCTCCCTCTTGACGGAGCCAATCTTGCACATGCTCAAGGTCACCCTCAACGATTGCTTGACAGAGTCTAGTTGTGTTGCCGATATACGCCATCTCAGTCCAATCGTCATCGGTAAGAGGATTGAAAGACCCAATCGCTTGTCGTCCCGGATCATCTTTGATGAAGGAAAGGGTTCCAGACACGTAAACCTTGCTCTCTTCGTCCAAAAATTCCTGATCTTCAGGCGTGGCTGGCTCGGGACAGTATCCACAGCAGTCACCTATCACATCCACCGCGTTTCCGAAAAATGCTGGATGTCGATGCAGCGTTGTCTCTCGCTCCTTCGGTCGATTCCATTCTGCATTAAGCAACAAATCTTTGGCGTAGAGCAATCTCTCAATTTTCCGTGGGTGATATTTGGGCCCGTATGGGATCGTAAACGTATGATAGTCGCTGATCTCATCGGTTTCCACCCACTCTGCAACTTCGTCCCCGTGGATTTCTTTCATATTGCCCTTCAGCTTCCTCGAAGTCTGCCGGTTAATTGCTGGCCTGCCACGCTCTTCGCGGCGTTGGTCAACGTAAGCTTCCCTATCTACATTCCTGGGCAAATTCTCGAGAACCAACAGCCTAGCCAGGCCTTGAGTGCGGCCAAAGGAGCGTTCGAACAGCGTAGGATCGATGCGTGAGCGATTTAAGAGTGGCCAATAAACTTCGAATCCTCGGCGCGAATACTTCGACAAACGATTCTCGTACGATGGAGAACGTCTAGTTAGATCAATTGTATTTACCTGGGTCATGTACGCAGCTAGAGCACGAGGACTTGCATAGACCTGAGTTCCATCATAAGCGGCACAAGAGCAGTCGACATCGAAACCGGTAAGAATCTCTGAAATGGACCGATAGATACGTAACACAATCTGCACATGTCGCGTCGGATATTGTGAAGCAATGGTAATAGCGTTCTTTGTTCGAACGGTAGTAGTTTCCGTCAAAATGGAATCTCTGATGCGTTGCTCAATCTGCTTAATCTTCTCAGTAGCTTGTTCCTCAGTAAGACCGTAAAGAAATAGATCTACATCAGAAGCAGGTGCGAGTTGTTCATGGTAGTACTGGCGAAGGGCCCTTTTAGAGGCGTTTTGTTTTTCAGGCACTGGTAGCAGGGAAGTCACAACAGCGCTACCAGCAACCACAACATTCGACCAATCCAAATCGACTAATGAAGATTCGGAAAACAGCTGAAAGTTGGTCCGGAAAGCTTTGAGCGACTGTACAACCGCTGGAGACTTGTCCGGTTTACGGTCGGTCGATTTGAGTGGCATGATGTAGCACTCGCGTTCAACCTCTGATTCAGCAGTGAGATTCCGAGCCCGGACTTTGAGCTCTTGCTCATGACCGGAGAAGATGGGAACGATATTTGGCTTCGCAATTGCTGGATGCTCAGGTTGTTGAGCGAAGATCTCACGGAGCTTGGAGTCGTATGCTTTGTAGGGGGCAATTAGATCATGTAGAGAGGTATCGCCATGGGCTGCAGCAAATGGGATCCAATCCACATGATCAACAGGAAGAGGTGGAAGATCAATTAGAGAAGTTGTTATGCTTTGAGTCGACATTGCTCGCGATGGAAAGAAGATTCGTATTAGTAGCGACGATAGTACTTTTCTTGATGGATTGAAATGAAAGCTGCAGAGATTGGCATTTATGTATTCCCATCAACGATGAAGCTGCACGAAGCTTTCGCGAAAGAGGTTGGTTAGCGAGTTGGTTAGTTAGGCACCAGCCAATCATCAAACACAACGAGGGTGGAGTCGTGATATCTGCCTGCAGCTTCACGAGCGTTTTGGATATGAGAGACAGAGCTGGAGAGCGACAGGGTAAGTTCATAAGGCAATTTCGCCACTCGCTAAACTCGGCACGTGATGTAAATCGGCTGGCTACCTTATCGATCCAGTTCAAATATGGGCGGTGCATTAGTCAAACCAACATGTGCATCGACCTTCGCAAGTCTAGCTTAGCTAAGGCAAGACCTAGATCATGTAGTTTCAGGTATGAATGAATACCTGTTGTGTTGGCCATGAAAACTAGGACTACGCGGCCTCGAAGTTGGGCAACCCATGGATTAGGGCACGTGACTTGTTGTGGTGTGAAAGAGATGGGCCGAGGGTGGAGAGCCAATTAAGCACGTCGTGTAGCGGATTCTTTGATTTGCCATGATACAACGCTGATCTCCGGATTTGCTTGCATCTGGTCATTGGCTACTAGTATCTGCAAGTGCCGCGGAGCGCACTTGAACTCTATCATGTTTGGTGCGGCTCAAAATCCTTCCGCGTTTGTGGCTATTGTGGCGAGGTTCTAATGTCGTTCCATCACCATCCTAAAAGTCAGCCTCATCTGGGTACACTTCTATATATCCGGGATATCCGTCGAAACCCTGAGTCGGTGATATTGATCCGTGCCGAAGGATCTTTATTTGGTTAGACATAGTGACCGCATTAAGATAAGCGAGAAGCCGAAACCGGTGCATACTTAATCTGGCTAGTGTGAGGAGAAAGTAAGCCGGGCGGCTAGGTACACCGTACAACGCACTTATCTTCTATGGCGTTTACACGGGACGTGAGTCAATTTCAAAAAGTAGGTTTAATCCGATGCGGCAGTGCGTATTACGACCTGGTAGCTGCGTCAAGCTCAAATGGGCACGTCTTGATGAGTAGTAGAACATAATCTGTAGAGGTCTTCCATATACTCCCACTGCCAGCAGTCTCTATCCAACGGCCCGACTCATTCCCTGCTCTCTAATGTCGGGCTGGACGATCAAATGCCATTGACTAGACATGCGTAGGGGCGCAATTAACCACGGGACGGGACATGGATCAAAGAACGTGGCTGCTCCCGGGTTCAAGATTGATCATAGCTCCCGCTAGTCTACTGCGGCAGTTTATTTCTCTCGCCAGACACCCAGGAGATTCCCGGTGGACCAAGTTCACGCGGCTGATCTCCTATGGAAACGAACTACCGAAGGTCGAAGCTCGCAACTCGCATCAGACGACCGGGAGCTTCCCAGCCCACGCATCTAAACGAACTACCGAAGTAGCACCCAAGTGCAAGCCTCATGGCCCAGGCTATGCCTCAAAGCGATGCGTATAAAGGGTCTCCAGGGTACGTGTATGTGAATATCAGCCAACTTCAGCTACACAAGTTCTCTCCTGATTCGACTTGGATACTATGAAGCTTCTCGCTCTATCTCTTGTTGGCCTTCGAGTCGTTGCTGGTCAAGCCAAAGAAGCATGTGATGCCGCCTGTCAAGCGGCTTTCAAAGGTGCCCTACAATTCGAGCAGTCAAACTGGGTCTCGAAGAACGTATCGGCGGAAGAGCTCTACACGGTTCCAGCCAACGCAGCCAACGCGAAACCTGGAGATCTGCTAAGATGGGAAGACTTGTCACGCCAAGTGGTCAACACCAAATTTACAACCCCAGCGGGCATGTCCCTCTCGCGCTTTCTCTACATGACCGAAGACATCGATCGGAAACCCATCCCCGCCAGCGCCTTTGTACTGCTGCCTTACACCAACCCTAAACCAGGCAAGCCGCTTCGAACTGTGGTGTGGACACACGGCACAGCAGGAAGGTCAGTTTAACAATTCTCTGTTCTTTGAACAATACGCTAATATGACGAATAGAATTCGCAACTGTGCACCATCAAATCACAAAGATCTATACTATGAGTGGTCCGGTGTCTATGAGTTGGCTCTAGCTGGATATGCCGTTATCGCACCCGACTATGCTGGACAAGGATCAGACATTCGTCAAGGTTTCATGTACGAAGCTGGCTACCTCCACGCCGCAGATGTTGCATACGGATTAGTTGCTGCCCGCAAGAACGCCTTCCTAGGCAAATTGCTTTCACAAGAGTACGTCGTTGTGGGCCACAGTGAGGGTGGAATGACAGCTTGGAGGACAAACGAGCGACTTGCCATGCCCGATCAGCAAGAGTTGCTCAAGGCCGGCAAGTTCTTGGGCTCCGTTGCAAACTCACCTGCGCTTCGCCCACTTGATCTCATTCCAGAGTCAGTCCGACGAGCTAACGGTGGACCAATTGGTGACGCTGTATCTGTCTTCTTCCTTCAGTCTCTCGCGCTCCTTATCCCCGGCTTCAACCTCAAGGACTACGTCACCGACACCGTACTAGGCCGAATTCCTCTTTTGGACCAGGGCTGCCTACAAGTAGGAAGGGCACTATTCTCAAATCTTACGAGTGCTGAGCTGTTTAAAAATCTTGATTGGCTCAAACTTCCTGCCGTTGTTGATTGGCAAAAACGCTACAATGGTGCTGGTCCTCATGCACTTGCCGCACCTATGCTTGTAAGCCGACTTTTTGTTTCACCGAAACCATAAAACTAATTATTTTCAGGTCGTCGCAGGTATCACAGACATTCTGGTCTACGCAAACAACACCCAGTCAGACTTCAACAGGACCTGCAAATCTTTCCCAGATAGCCGCGCCACTCTTCGTTTGTACCCGGAAAGTGATCACAATGTTGCGACTCAAACATCGCTACGCGACATTCTCGAATGGGTCAAGGACCGATTTGACGGTGTTAAGGTGGCCCAGGGATGCCAAACCCAAACTGTGGAATTACTTACAGACCGGTCTAAGAACGTTGGCTCATTCTACTCAGGTGTCAATGGCAGCTAAAACTACGACTAATCTTGTAGTCAAATAGTAGTAATTGCGAGGAGGCTTCATAGTATATACCTTTAGGTTCACACCTTATAAATTCGATAATACCCTAAACTTCAACCTCATTTGCGACTTCCGGATTGATGCTCTTTGGGCCGCATAACTCTTGACCAATTTAATACCCTACGTTTTAGTAACCCCCAAATCTGCTGGTCATCTTCGACAAGAAAACCTGCTTTATTTTTATCAAGTCGCATCCATACTCAGACAATTCGTGGAATCAAGCCTTCACAGCACTTACCACTATGCCGCCTTTTACTGAGATTCGTATCTAGACGTCTCGATCTTGCACGCGCTGCCATTCTTGACGTCAAAGATGCACACATTTCCGTTCGCATTCCGAGTGCAAATTTCAAGTGTAATTAAAGCCACAGCCTTAATCCGGACAATCGACTGAATAGTACTCTTAGGCCGCCTGGCTTTGCATGCTTGAAAGTACCAGAACATTCTCTAAGACACAATCGATGCCGATGCATCTGCCGCACACTACAACATTCCGCCCCTGGTAAGATCCCAAGCCAATCACCGAACCCGGCAGAATCGCCCCTTGCAAGCGGCAGCTCAGTTCTCCACGAACACTCCCACAATACCCCCGTGATTCTCGAATCCGATGGTTTGGTCTGGTAAGTCGGCCCTACTTTTGATTGGTTCAATACTAAGCGAAGACAGACCCGGGATGCGTAGCAAGGGTTAGAAAATCGAACGATCTGTACGTGCCATCCTTGTAGAACGCGAAATACCTACTGTTATGAGTTAGTGTACGGCTTCGGACTACTATGTACGTACCTGATCTCCAATATTCATGACTGCATTATCCGGCCTTGGGGCTATCCATCCCCATATGCTACAATCGCCGAGGGACTTTCGACTCCGCTCCGGAACACGATGAGGTAAGAGCCTCGGTCTTTTAAGGACTGGATTCATCGGGGATTTGTCCTACATCACTTCTTACTTTCGTAGAAGGTCCGAATTCTGGAAGAAATATCAATTGCGAGAATATGCAATGTTTGGCTTAGGGGGGTGGGTTAGGTACATATTTTTCATCATCAAGTCTGGGGAATTAAGCCCTGTATCTTTCACATGTCTAACTTACATCCCAATTACTTTGACATATTCCATTTCCTATTAAAATAGTAGAGTATTCACATTGATATGTAGCAGTGCAAGCCTAGCATAATTTTGCTCTAGAATACGCTAGCACGAATTACTATCACATAGCTATCGAATTTACATGTACGAATGAACAGCGCAAGGTTGAGGTTAACGTGTTTGTAGATTATGAAATGCTAGGAGAATGTTTTTTGCAGGTGGGGTTTGCAAAGGGGTTTGCAAAAGAAGGCACTTTGGTATTCTGACAAGAATATCTGATCGCCTGAGCAAAGCTGCGTGGCATAGTTTCATGGACATAGCCGTATTGTAGAAGGCAGCCACAAGGTTGAGTCGGTTACTTTAATCGTGGTTTAAATTGGTCCTGAAAGTTTTAGTAATTATCTAGATGTTGTTAATCGCACGACATTAGTATGGCTAAAAGTTATCATATTCTTTCATACAGAACTAAACACCAAACCCTTTCGATGTACTTCACGGATTACTTCCAACAGCCTTGTAGCTAGTGAGGCTTCAGGTACACCCGCGCACCCTTAGATTGAATCATATACCATATATGGACACGCCACGTACTATTCCATCATCCTCATTACAGCTCTGAACCCTTAGTTTCTATAAAATACCTAGGTATACATCAAAGAATACAAGCTTTTTATTCTGTTCTCTATTATAACTAGTTATGGATATTCTGGTTTCTTGGCTGATGCTCATTATGAACGTTTAAATTCAAGTCTGGGCTACTTTTCCTCTTCAAAACGAGTTGATGCGATATAATCTGTGTTCAAGGCCTGGCTTTGAAGGTAATGTATATACCCACGCTTACTGTATTTGTATTCAACTGCCACCTGATAACTATGATTTATGCTGAAGAGAATCTCCATTTGCACTTGTAGGTACCCGGCCTCGGTCTCAACCTCATTTGCCTCGTTTGCAGTTTCGGTAATTGAGCCAATTTGAAGAGCGCTTTCGATGATCCCGCTCATATATTACTCAAGCCAGATAGGCTGATTAGATTGAAACATTTATCTTGTCACGGAGAGGTGCGGGACTTGATTCAGCCTGGTATATGCCTACTTTAGGGGGATTATGCTGTCGAAGCTCATTATCTCCAGGTTGGTTGCTGTAAGACTGTAAGGTAACGCGTATATACTTTTCTACACAACGACCCACGTTAGTTGATTATTGTTACCTCTTTTGGGTTTGTTTAGTACCGTGATGTAGAGTTGTGCTCTTACAGTTGCTTTACGTCGCTACTATTCATGACTTCTAGCCTCTTTGACTTCTCAAGACCTTTCTAAATATTATTTCACTCGGATTTCTTACTAGTAGCTTAGCCGAATGGCTATAGGTCAGCTTCAGGCTATGCTTGCCGCCGCGACAAACGAGGTTACTGTTGCTACGGCAAACCCCAGCTAGTCAGTGTATTTACACTGTCATCTGAAGACTCATTGTTCGTTTATCGTTGCGTAAGTTTGAAAGAGGTATTTGAAAAATAAAATCTAATTATTCATAGTTGGTTCAAGATCCATATTAGACGCAAGTTAGAGAAAGCTAGCCCATTCAAAGAATCCTCGGGAATGCTGGCAAACCTGGAATTACATTCTTAGTTCCTCCTCAAGACCTGATGATACGCGAAATAAATTTAAGTAGCTGGAAATTTGCTGCATATTAACAATTTGATAGGAAGACCTTGCAATCCTTTTAAAATACATCTATGCACCTATCATTCACGGATTATCACGTACCCGTATATGGCGGTTCCCGGGGAGCATACGACAACAAGGTATCACTCCTCGAATCGGTAATATTAGCACGCGATAGGGGGTAATGGGTTGCTGGTGTAGGTCTATTATCACTAGTTCCTCAGTTTTCTCGGTATGCTTTTTTAGGAATACGCCAAAGTAGATTCCTACATGCGCAGCTGGTGAGGCTTCTAGTCCAAAGCGAGTGTCAGCACTGAAAGGACCACAACCTAAATCAAGAAATCATTACCTTTGATAGATGGGATGAATTACTAGACGAACCTAATGGAATCATTGCCATACGTACTGGAGGTAACTGGATAGCCAGGCTAGCCGCTACCTTGGTCGCCCTTCACCACTGTGACCCAGAATGTAAAGAGTCTAGTGTGACAATATGCCGTTCTGAGGTATGTTGGAGCTGTATAAAATAATCGCATACCCTTCATATATTTATTTACTAGATCAAGTATGTAAGTAGGCATCGGTTCTAGCCAGTTGAAATGGTATTCATAAAGCTCGCCACCCTCAAGTGGGTTGGCCAAGAAGTAACAATTCGAAATTTCAATGGGGCCCGTATTGGCAGCTATATCCTTTTCATATCTGTTTCCTCTAACCTTCTAATTCTCTCCTAGTTCTCCCTTTCCAATCCGCGCAACAAACAATACTAAGTTTGTTATAAACTCTACTGAACACAAATTTACAGCCTTTTATGCTGGCAGTGGGTCATGATTATCGGACCCATCAAAAAAATACTTGAACAGGACCCGAAATTCCCTAGCCTAGTGGGAAGGTCTAATACATTTCCAACATGTATCTAGGAAATTGATTTTGGGCCATTGCATATCTTGAAGGTGCTATGGTAGGCTGATTCTTCCCACATCAATAAAACTGCCTAGGACCTTTTTTTTTTCATATTACTTTTACTTTGAATGTGTAGCTGCCGCACTGTAGAAAATAAAAATCAAAGTTAAAATGAAGCCAGCATGTTGTTTATTTGCTACTATTTCAAGCTGTACTCGGTCGCCTACATCGCAATGTTGCGGAAACTGTTAAGGGTACTAATAATGACGTTATAAATGATGAGTGGTTACTGTAAGAAAACGGAATGACTTACAAGTTTTTACTTTCAGTCATCACTCTAGGTGTGATTGTCTTATGTTAGGCCTCAAGAGTCGTTATTGCATTCAACGAAGCAGGGTGAATAGTTGGTGGGGTACCAGGTGGATTCCCAAAGGCAGCCATATCCACATCAAACTTCAATCATTTTAGGCATTTCAGCTTTTTCAATCTCTTCAGCCTCGTCGTCTTCCTCAGTCTCTTCATCCTCTTCAATTTCCTCATACGCTTCAACCCACATGCCGTCCCATATGCCATCCGTGTTGCAATTGAGACAGGTTTCATGATCGCAACCAGTTGGCTGAGTGAAATCATACTCCTCCCAGTTTTCTTCAGCGACATCAACAACATTAGCCACATCTGTGCTCTGAACTAGGACAACTTCGAAGGCAGGTTCCTTGACGTTGATCACAGCGACCGCATCTTCTTCGCCTCCAATCATAGGCTCAGTCGCAGACATCTTTTCCTCAGCTGCGGTGGATTTCTCGCCGACCTCCTCCCGCTCTTTCTCTTTTGCCCCAACGACGACCCCGACCTTCTTGAACATTCCGACTGCAGGCGCATTGCCACCAATCTTGGTAAAACGGCCACCAGAGCCCATTTTCTTGTTGGCCTCGTTGATGTTGATGCTGCGCATTTCCTGGCTTTGCTTTGGCTTACTGCTCTCTGGATCGTTGCTTGCTGTCAGCTTTTTCATGTCAGCAAGCCGTTGCCGGTGATTGTGGTCGTATGAACGCAAGTGGTTCTCATAGTCGAGTTGACGGGGGTATCCCTTGTCGCATATCGTGCAGTTAAAGAGACGTACGGCGGCAGGGAGGGGGTTATTGCGCGGTGGCATGGTAACGGTTTGATGTTGAAGCGGTTGAGAGAAGAAAGTTGTATTAGTTGTTGTGTATAGAACGCATGATTATACTGAGCGATGTGAAGGCGTGTTAACGGCCCCACTTAGAGCGCCTCGGCTCAGCACAGACGTAGATTTCTCACTACGAATCAACGTCATTACAATCTGACTTACCTTACATCGCCTCTACCAAGACCTGACACCACAATGTCGTCTCTAAAGGAGGTCGACTTACCGCCGATAGATTATGAAGAAGCGGGCGTTATGGGACTTACAGAAGTGGACCCTTCGCCCGTAGAAGAAACACCAGTTGAATGCACGGAAAAGAGCTACTTCCCCGGTCAGCAGCAAGGTGAAAGCTGGGGCCCAGGCGCCGACGGAGTGAGCAGAACAGGAACACTAGGGCTGCGATTAGGAGACCATGGCGTAGTCTGGTGGCGTGCGTCTTCATCTTCAAACATTCGTGTAAAGCATAACTTACTAACGCTATACGTAGTCACAAGGGTCCAAAGATACTCGACCTACGCCTTCTCGGTCTTCACATCCTTCCACATCGCGAACGTCGCCTTAATCCCGCTCGCAACACGCTCTGTCGCCGAAAGTAACCGTTACTTACTCCTCACACGACCGTATTACCAGTCCCTCCTCACAGAGCCCCTCCTCGTGGGCCTTCCACTAGTCGCCCACGTGAGCTCAGGCATAGCGCTACGCTTATACCGACGTAGCAAGGCGCTTCAACAATACGGTGCAGAAACGAGTAATGATCGCAGGAAAATACCGTGGCCTGCGATAAGCGGTACCAGTGCGCTGGGCTATGCGCTCGTACCATTTGCGAGCTTTCATGTTTGGTCTACGAGGATATTACCTCTATATGCGCATGGAGATTCATCGCTTGTAAATTTGAGTTACATTTCGCATGGGTTCGCGCTGCATCCTGCGATTTCGTTTGCGGGGTTCACTGCGCTTGTTGGGTTGGGCGCGTGGCATATCGTTTGGGGCACGGCGAAGTGGATGGGTTTTGCGCCGTCACAAATCTCGTCTAGCGAGCCTCAGAAGGCGCTGGTGAGGAAGAGGAGGTGGTATGGTATCAATGCTATATCAGCAGTCATCACAGGCCTTTGGCTAGCAGGCGGATTAGGAGTCATTGGACGTGACGGCAAGGTTATTGGATGGATTGGGAAAGAGTACGATGAGTTGTATAGGTATATTCCGTTTCTTGGGGCTAGCTGAGTAAACAGCTTGGATAGAAAGGAGAAGAGGAGAGATAGAGATGTGTATTGCATTGTAATATACCCTTAGAGCGCTAGTAGTTGATGTATATCCTACCTTCGAGCGGCTGCAGAGCATCTTGCGAGACCTTTCCGTACGAACTAACGAGGACCTTCATGTCCTTTGTGTCAGGAAGAGGTTGCGTTTCAGTCGTGAAGTTTACCGCCACAATTGCTGTCCTGTCGAGGTATCGCTTCCTGTAAGTGAATGTGCTCGGGTTATTCATATCAGGCAACTCGAAAGTCCCATAAACGAAAACATCTTTGTGCTCTTTTCGTAGTCGGAGCACGCGCTTGTAAAATGACAATACGCTGTTCTCATCTCTCTCCTGTTTCGCTGCATTGATCTCTGTATAAGCGTTATGAACTCTCATCCACGGTGGGCTCGTTGAGAAGCCGGCATTGATGCTTTCATCCCACTGAAACGGCAATCGAGCATGGTCTCTCGCCATCAGTTGCAGACCTTTCTTGATCCTCTCCTTCCTCGTAGGATCCGTACCATTCTCGGACAGTCGAACTGCTTCAGCCCAACAATTTTTGGACTCCACGTCCTTGTATTCTTCCATATCCCATTCCTTTGGCGCGTTAATCATGCCGATTTCCTGACCCTGATACAAGAACAGCGATCCTGTCTGTCCAACAAGCCATACTGCCAACATTTTCGCGCTTTGTTCGCGCCATTCAGGATTCCCATTCGCAAAGCGCGACACACTACGGCCGTTATCATGGTTCTCGTTGAAGACTGTGGTCCATGCATCGGTACCTTCGATAAAACAT
This sequence comes from Ophiosphaerella narmari, assembly GCA_028456235.1. NCBI lineage: Eukaryota > Fungi > Ascomycota > Dothideomycetes > Pleosporales > Phaeosphaeriaceae > Ophiosphaerella > Ophiosphaerella narmari. The sequence continues at coordinate 358,650 of JALNQA010000002.1, read as the reverse complement.
TGCCATTTCTCAACAATTCGCTTCATCTGTGGTAATGTCCACGCTGCGCCGTCGTACTTTTCGTTAGATCCTGGTGGACCTTGACCGAGATGTGTGATGTCAAACTGAAACACCATATCTAGCTCTTGTTGTAGAGCGCCGACGTACGATAAAACTGACTCTGTTTCGGAGCAAAGAGACAGCTCACCCACGGTGACAATCGCCTGTCCGTCATATGTCCGATAATTTGAGAGCACCTCGCGATTCATTTCCTTAATGTACTCATGTATACGTGGGCCGTTACACCACATCTGTGCCGCAGGCTGCACATAACTTGAGTGGTCTGTGATGGGCACATCGGCGAACGGAAGTACTTTGGAGTATTTGTTGACCGTATCAACGCGGAAGCCATCAATGCCCTTATCAAGCCAGAAACGCATCGCTGAGTCATATATCGCGCGTCGGCACTCTTCACTTTCCCAATTCAGATCAGGTTGCGACTTGTCGTAGAGGTGGAGATAGTATTCTTGAGTAAGCTCATCCCAAGTCCACGTCCCTCCAGCGAAGTAAGAGCGGTAATTCGTTGGTGGCATACGGTTTCCTTGCGCATCGTACCGCGCCGGCTGCCAGAAGTACCATTCTCTCTTTGGATTGTCTTTTGAGCTTCGACTTTCTTTGAACCACTTGTGCTGGTCACTCGTATGATTGACGACGAGATCGAGAATGATCTTCATGTCATTTTTGTGGCACGCTTCGATAAGGAGTTCGACGTCTGCAACCGTACCATAGGGTCCGTAAACATTTTCGTAATCCGATATATCGTAACCCATATCAACCTGCGGAGAGTCGAACATGGGAGAGATCCATACTACTTCTACGCTCAGGGAAGCGATATAGTCGATCTTTTGCAGTATTCCTGGGATATCTCCCCAGCCATCACCGCTGCTATCCTTAAATGATGCCGGGTAGATTTGATAGAAGACTGATTCTTTCCACCACACGCGCTTGTGGTATTGAGGATCTGCATGCGGGGACATGTTGCCTGTGACTAGGCGGGCGGGAAGGCAAGTGAGAACTAAATGCTCTTACGGAACCGAGTTAAATGATCTTGCGTCAAATTCACACTCCAAAATATGACACCTCCTACTGATAATAGAAGAAAGCCGCAAGGACGGGAGGGATGTTGGATAAACCCCGCCAAATATTGAGCCCCTCATTAGTATTACCTGTGATAACGGAATGGATTAAATCCCTCATTGAATTAGTACCTGTTACACGCAGGCGCTGGCTTGAAGAGGCGGTACAGTTGTTGAGTCGTGCGAGTGGCGTGTCGTAATGCTTCCGTGTTGCCTTGCGGCCTGCATCCGTGTTCCTCCGCCTTGCCTCCGCCTTGGCTGATGATTGTTTTACTAGCTGTCCATTTCGTCCAATGCCACACTCGTAAATTCTGTCACGGCTAAAATTTGAATTTGGCTTTTACTTATTCATGCAGAAAAGTTCGTCCCATGGGGTGCTCCACTGACCCCAGGTTTGCGCCTCTAAGGGTGGCCCAACTTCGGCAGTGATCGGCCTTGCTCGTGATGAGCCTGTATAAATCATGTAGTTCGTCACATCATTAATGCAATTGTTCCATTCAGCCTTTCTTCCAAAATTACATCCAGTCGACATGGCGGATAAGGAAGCTCAAAAACCTCGAGCAGCGTATCTCATCTCACCAAATGAGGAAGCCCAGCATGCTGCTGCCGACGAGAAGGCGATGACCTTATTCCAGGCTGTCAAATTATACCCGAAAGCTGTTGGATGGTCAGTTGTCCTTTCAAGCGCCCTTATCATGGAAGGATACGATCTCGCTCTTCTTGGAAGCTTATACGGGAGTCCACAATTCAACAAGAAGTACGGCGTATACAACTCGGCCTCGAAGAAATGGAGTGTGCCAGCAAACTGGCAGAGCGCATTGTAATCCCTTCGCTTACCCGAATTCAAGGAGAGGCTAATCCAGATAGATCTAATGGTGCAAGAGCGGGTGAAGTGATCGGCTTGATCATCAATGGATTTGTCAGTGAACGCTATGGATATCGTAAGACCATGATTGGCGCCCTTCTTTCCATGACAGCTTTCATCTTCATTCTTTTCTTCGCACCCAATGTACAAACTTTGGTCATTGGTGAGGTTTTCTGTGGCATACCATGGGGTATGTTTCAAACTCTCACGACTCAATATGCTTCTGAAGTTGCTCCTGTACGGTTGCGGCCTATCTTGACAACATTTGTTAACATGTGAGTGCACCTCAGCATTTGACTAGGATGACGCTAATACGCACAAGGTGTTGGGTAATGGGACAATTCATTGCCGCGGGCGTAAATCGAGCCTGTGTTCAACGCCCTGACCAGTGGGCTTATCGGATTCCGTTCGCCATACAATGGATTTGGCCAATTCCAATCATGATAGGAGTCTTTTTGGCACCAGAGAGTCCTTGGTGGCATGTTCGGCGTGGAGATACGACTAGCGCGCGCACTGCATTGTTGCGTTTGACTTCGCCCGATAAAGATCCAAACTTCAACGCCGACGAGACGATTACCATGATTCAGCACACCAACGAATTTGAAAAGAGTCTGCGGGAAGGAACCAGCTGGATGGACCTTTTCAAAGGCACTGACCTTCGAAGGACCGAAATCGTGTGTTTTGCTTGGATTGCACAAACCATTTGCGGAACAAACATCATGGGCTATTTTGCCTACTTCATGCAAAGGGCGGGGCTTCCCGTTATCCAGAGCTTCAACATGTCCATGATTTCACTTGCGCTCGGTCTCATCGGTACGATGGGATCCTGGTTCTTGATGCAACATCTGGGTCGTCGCACGATACATTTCTCGGGCGCTTGTACACTCTTTGTCATTCTCATTATCGTCGGGTCCTGCTCGTTTGCCGGTACACAGGCATCTAATTGGGCCATTGGCGGTATCCTCATTCTTTTTGTTTTCGTTTATGATTTCACAATCGGACCGGTGACCTATTCAATTGTTTCGGAGATGTCATCAACACGTCTGAAAGGGAAGACAATTGTCCTCGCTCGAGCATTATACAACATTTCGAATATCGTGGTCAATGTCCTCACAAATTACCAACTGGGTGTTACAAATTGGAACTGGGGTGCAAGGACGGCATTCTTCTGGGCTGGCACCTGTGGCTGTGTTGTAATCTGGGCCTACTTCCGGTTGCCGGAGCCAAAGGGTAGAACATATGGAGAACTCGATATGTTGTTCGAGCAAAAGATTAGTGCACGGAAGTTTGCAACCACGCATGTCGATCCGTATGGCTTTAATCATGGCCTAGGGGAGAAGGTCGGCGAGAAAGATCCGGCAAAACATGAGTAGAAAGAATAACCCTGAATTAATTTAGCTATACAGGCTCCACAATTGCCATACAAATTTACTTAAGCTGCCTCGCGCTTGTCGACTACCTTTGTTGGGAACCACTACTTGCTTATGCTATCACAAGGGAAAACCCGAAACGCTCAAATGCCCAATCACAATTTAGTGAAACGTCACACTACTATTTAATTGAATCAACTCGGACATTCCGGTGATACCTACTTGCCAGCTGATCATTAGTCAGTCAGCACCATAAAATCGGCCGAGAGGCAGCCCGAATTATTCCCAAATTCCCTCTCATAACGCATAAATGCCGAAAGATCGACTTCTCGACCCCGAAGTCGAATGATCCCCGCCTTCAACGAACAGTAACGCCACTAGCCACTTGGAGGCAACTCAAGCAATTGTCGTTGAATTGTAGTCTTTGTTTGCTATGTTGGCATATCATTGGAAGAAACCAGGCTGTTGGTCGGATAGAAAGTATCTTCGATGCAGATAGCATCCTTCGCAGCGGATACTACCTCGCCCGAGCCAAAATATGCAGATATTACGCCAGAATCGAATGCTACTTTATATCCAACCGATGACCCCGGATTCACAGATTCTACCATGCTCGAGGCGGATGATGTCCCAATAGATCCAAAAAGGCTTTTTGACGTGCCCCTCCATCCGATGGCACTTTATATCATAGAGGGAGGCCCTAGATTCAAGGTTGTAACTTGGTTGCCTTCCCGGCACTCTCTGAGCTCGAATAATCGAATATAAGCATCCCCCAAAGGAGGGCAAAACATGAGAAGCAAAAGACGTCCCACATTTTCTATTCGGCAATGTGAGATACTAACCGTTGCAGGTTGACTCTAAGCCTCTTCGAAATTGGATGGAGATCTGTAGTAGTGAGCACGGACTCTTGTGTGGAGGATATAAAAGTCAGTCCAGTGAAGGGCAAGTGTTGTCATGATTCCCGGTATGTAAGAGTTTTCTAATGCATAACAGTAAGTTTTTGAGATTCATCGACGTTGATATTATGGCAATCAGGGCATTGGAGGGCGAATATTTCAAACGTGACTGTTTTGCGGCCCTCAGTTATGTTTCGGGACCTAAGAAGTCTGAGGGTATTTTGCTTCGCAGAGAAAACAAAGGCCAATTGACGACAGTTGGATCTCTAAGACGGCTCACCATACCACGGACATTCCAAGACGCGATAGTGCTTACAAGGCTACCAGGCCTCGAGTACTTGTGGGTAGGTGCTCTGTGCATTATTCAGGATGATCCCGAATATTAGAGATCTCAGCTTAGCAATATACACTAAATCTACAGCAACGCATTTATCGCAATTACTGCAGCATCAGGCAATGATCCCAGCGCGGGTTTATCCGGAGTAAGTTCAGGCACTAGATTCTACAAGCAGCGAGAGACCATTGTCATGGGTCGCAATCAAGATGATCCCGGCATATCTCTGATTATAAGCACAGATAGCACAATGGAATAGCTAGGCTCCGACATCCAGCTCAGTCGGTGGAACTCTCGTGTTTGGTAAGCCCTAAGAGCGTTTCCATCACATTTCATCCGAACCAATTCGGTGAAACTACATTTAGGACTTTGCAAGAAATCAGCGTTCTACAATCTTCCTCGATTGAACCCTTCAGAACCCCTATGGGGCAGTTGCACAGCTCCCGCCGGGAACCACAGCAAGCGCCACATCACAAAATCTGGTGACTACAGCGACGCTTATTCTCCGATTTTGAACGAGATCACCGAAATGACTGGTGAACAGTTCGTGTGGGCGCTTCCATTCTCAAGATTTGGCCGAGCACTTTTGTGGACTGTGCCAGATAGCGCTGTTAGGTGAGATGCCTTCTCGGCGCTGAAGATGACATCCATAAATACTCGGGTACAATTTTCAAGCTGGTGGGTTGGCTATGCCAATTGCGATGTAGGAGAACATGAACCAGGACACATGAGGTACATCCCCTAAGTTTCTTTGACCACATACATAACATGAAGTTATAATAGCTTGATTACACAGGATGAAGGGTGCTTTACCGTGAAACTATCTGGCGATACCCAGGACCGGGTCTATAGTCGATTGCTGCGTTCGTCGGGCAAAACCTGTCAATCTGCAATGCATCTAAGCCCTTGGATGTGGAAACGAAAACAAGACAAATGGCGATTCAAACTCAGTTGTCACCATTGGTCATCTGCATACTAGAATCTCTGGACTGGCTGACTCTGTCCTAAATAGCTTTGTGGATGACTTTCTGCCGTTCTTTTGGGTTGAGGCAGTTCGGTATCCTCTTGACCCCCCGCAACCCATGCCGAACTTCAAGTTAGTTCAGACAATCGAGACAATCTCTTCCCTCTTGCTTGTGTTATCATCGATCAGAGAGAATCAGAGCACAAGTTCTTCATGCGCATTGGTACGTCCGCTCTCATCGCTATATCTAAAAGACTAGACGACAATCCCCCAAAATCATAGCCATGCGAATCAAGCGAGTCAAAGGTGTTGCGCACAGAATAAATATGCAAGAAATTGGTCACAGCTCTTGGGTGGCGGGAAATCCAGAAAGAATCCTTGTTGCCCTCCAGTAAATCAATGTTTCTCTTATTTTGCACGATGGAGTTCTTCGAGTTTGCCAGGCATGCCAGGGCAAAATGTTCCGCAGATGAAAACATCATCGTCATTAAATCTTAATAATATATATATTTGAAATGATTGTACACAATACGCACTGTACTTATCCTAACCTAATAAAATCATTCCGTATCATCAAATGGAGTGACACGTCGTGTCGCACGTGACCTCGGGATTGTTCGGCGTTAGTCACACTTCGCTACCAGACTTCTGAGCATCTCTCTCGCGGAGTGTAAGGCTGGTAGGTATGCAACCACTATCGACCAGAAGGGCAATAGCGAAAGCCTGCGACGCGTGCCGAAGACGCAAGATCAAATGCGATGGCTTGCAATCATGCGCCGGATGTCTGTCTGCAGACATAGTATGTACCTACGATGCGCCCCGCGGGCAAGGAGGTAACCGGGGTGCAAGAGCCACTGTAATAAACGAACTGCGAGCAAGGCCTCAGTTGGATGAGCCGCATGTTACCTCTCGTACTCAACGAACCAATTCGTCGCTGGAGGTCCCTCACTCACACAATACAACTCGAACAGGCCCAAACACAGATATTACGAACATATATATAGATATATATGTGAACCATGTTTATCCGGTCGTTCCTCTCGTTGATGTGGAGATTGTGAAGGCATATGCCAATCAGCCAAATAAGTCAGCCATATCAATTCAATTCACTGCAGCTTTTTGCGCATATGTCAGCACATTTGGAATACCAGTGGGCGGCCCCAAAGATGTATCAGTTTTGGAAAATACTTCCACCCGCAAACTTCTAGAGTCTGCAATATCTGTGTATGACCCTCGAAGAGTACTTCAGCCAACCCCTATCTCTGTCTACATTTCATTCTTTCTCTATGGAGCTTGGGCGAGCCAAGGAGATTATCAACAAGCTTGGTACTACCTTAGAGAAGCGACAACACTTTTCGCAATGCTGGGCCAGCAACCGTATGAGTACTATGACCAGAAAGCACAGCGCTGTCTCTTCTGGATTCTCGTCATTTCAGAGCGGTAATGCTGGCTATAGCTATACAGGAAACTTTGTGCTGATTGCATTCAGATCACATGCTATACGTAGGGGCCGGCCAATCACTTTATCAGTCTTGGATTCTAGTCCCTCCCTCGACGCAGTAGACGAGCGCGGCTTGGCGTATCTGTCGTTGCTATTTCGACCGCTTGACGAGATATTTTTCGCGATTTGGAACGGCGCTACAAAAGACTGTAGCAAAGAGTGGCTGCTCCAACTTGAGTACGAGGTGCGATCCGCACTTCCATCGACTCTTGAGGTGTCGGATGAAGAGGCAGCAAATCTACGCGTATCTCAGCTCTGGCTCCAAATCAAACTCTGGGAGCTTTTCCCGCGCTTTGGCTTCTTGTCGAGTGGGTCGGTTCATGAGTGTCTTGATTTTCGTTACCCCTTTGCAGTAGCTCACAATTTCACCGCCACGACGTCAGCATTGTCAGTTTCGAGCTTGCATGTGCATGGATTGGGAATGGTAACACATAATCTCGTTTTGTGTCAAACGGCCACTAACATTTATAGACTGAGAAGATATTCGACATAGCTTGTGCACTTGCCGATATACTACCGTTCACAACAATACCGACAGACGACAATGCGGAGGAATATCTCCTTCAAATGAACCTACTTATGATGAAGCTTCCTGGTGGTAGTTCCAAATTTGTACCGTTGCTTTTTGCTAAACTAAACGAGGTTTTACCCGACCTCGTAATGGCTATTTCAGAAACCATCGGAATTCATTTGGGCACTTTTGACAGCCCAATGAGTTCTAAAACGCGTTTCATCTATGAAGACGAGGTCGATCAAGGCTTGTCCGAGGACCTTAGAAGAGCGAGTTAAAGGGAAATATGAACCGGATCAAGGTAGTAGCAAGATTGAATTTTCGGACACGTAGAGAATCAACGCGACTTACAACCGATTTCGCCCTGTTTATAAAATCTTGTAGAATTCCTTTCTAAGGATTTGGAGAATCAGAGTACCCAGCTTTTCTAACGACATGTGACAATCGAGGTAATTCAAAGCGAAATTCTGAACGCAGGCGTCTAAATCGTAAAATCGGTGTTTCAATATCGGATGTCCTCGATTTCAACAGATAGCCCCTTGACAACTTCCTTACGACAATCATCGAACCACCTTTCAGCCTTGTCCTTCAACTAACCCCACGAATTCCGTATCGACATATATGTTCACCTCAATCTCCATCTTCCGATATAATATCTCCGTCTTCCACTCTCTTCTTCTTCGCTCTCCGCCGTAGCCTCCTCCTCTCCCACCATAACCCCAACAATCTCCACAACCTTCTCCAGCCTCCCCTTCCACCCCATCATCACCTTCCCAAACTCCCCATACACCACCATCGCCTCCTCTAGCCTCCTATCCCTTTCCTCTAAAAGCGCCTTTGCCTCAGCCTCAGCCTTCTCCTCCTCTTCCTTGGCAAACCGACGTTCAATCTGAAACACCTGCTGCGCCCCACTGCCCATCGACGGAACTTGGTCGACAAGCTGCTTCAGGAAACCGACAATACGGGCGGACCGCGCTGCGTTGCGCTCCGCGATATGCTTGTGGAATTTCTTCTGTCGCGCGTAATCCTCGTGGATTCGCGCTTTTGTCGCGCGATAACGTGTACTATTGACTGCTAATGCGGCCGCACACTGCGAGAGATCGGCCTTGATGAGTGTGGTAAGGCTGGTCTTGCGCTCCAGCGTTGCGATGGGATCTAGCCTCGCGCTCCTTTTGGTGTGTGTGTTAGTACGGGAAGTTTGGTAGATTGGGGGGGTGGGGGGTTTGTACCTCACCCATCATGGCATCGAGCTTTTCTAGGGCTTTGGTTCGGTTGTGGCAGTTTGTCTTCATACCGTCGGCGAGGAGCTCTAGGCCTTCCTGTAGCTCCTTTACAAAGCTCATTTCTAGCCCGTTGCATTGTTTGAGTGTTTCTGCCAATGTGTCGAACGTCATGGGACGTGGTGGCTCTGGCTCTGGAGGCGCGTATTGGCGGCGTTTGCCCATTGTGGTAAATATGTGATGAAGTGGGTCTTGAGGTTGTGTAGTGGCACTAGTGGCATGGTGAAGGTGTCGAAAGAGATGAGCTTAGCTCACGAAAAGGCTGGATAACGTGATGAATGTGATCTGCCTCATTCTTCACGTCTCATGTCTTGGCCACATAGTTAGATTCGTTTACATGTCGAGAGTAAGTAAAGGCATACTCGTTTTGTATATCTCACTTGCCCCAGCCAGTGAATAATCAGGGTGCTGGATAGCAAGGGCGTGTGAAGTAAAACTTTCTTACAAGCCCTACGGGACGCCTCAGTGACGATAAACACAGCGCTCTAAACACCCTTCAAATGACACTCCACCACCCCTCACCGCCTCCCCAGGTCAATATCCAGCACCCTAGCCAAATCCCCATCCTCCACCTCACCCCCCATCCCAAAAAACCTCTTAACCCCCATCTCCACAACCCCCTCCACCAACCCCTCAACAACCCCCTTCCCGGCCTCCCTCGACTGCCCAAAATCCGGAAATGCATTGACCTCCAACAACCACGTCCGCAGCTCCCCCTCGCCCTCAATACCAACCATGAAATCCACGCCAAACACCTCAAACGCATTCGGCAGCGGCTGGAAATACGTGCCCATGCCGCGCGCTGCCGCCTCAAACGTCTCGCCCGTGATATCGCAGATCTGCTTGAATACGTCGTCCTTCCATGCCGGCGGCGCGCGCACGTGTACCGGTTGCGTGGGGAGCGCGTCGGGAAGCGCCCAGAAGAGCTCGACAGAGCCGTCGCGCTCCGAGGAGTCCTGGAAACACGTGTTGGTGAGATGGGCCTTTAGGCCTTCTGTGCGGTCGGAGGGCGCGGTCCATGGCGGGGCGTAGGGGCGTGCGGCGAAGAGGGCGAGCATGGGGCGGTAGACATAGACTTGGAGCGCGGCGGTCGCCAGGACGTATGTGCGAATGTGGAATTTTTTCAAGGCGGCTGGGGAGGAGGGTGGGGCGAGGAGGAGGGGTGGATGGATGTAGGGCTGGGCGACGAAGTGGCGGAGGTGGGATGTCATGATGCCTTCTGTGTTTTCTGCTTTGGTAGCGTCGTCGTCGTCTTCGCCGTCGGAGGGTGGGTCCCATTCTTCGAAAATGCTGGTTAGTTCGGCTTCGGTGGTGAAGAGACGGATTCCTTGGCCGCGGTCGCTCATGCTGGGTTTTAGGATCCACCATTCTAGTTCGTTTTCTTCCTTCTCTTCGTTGCGTGTCCAACTCTCTTTTAGGTCCCAGGCGTCGACTAGCGCATCGTCTAGGAACTCTGCGTAGTCGACTTCAAATTCAACGCTGGGCTTGACATGCTTGCGCAGCAGTGAGTCTGGGTATTTGATGATCCAGTTAGCGATGGCGGTGCTAAGGAAGTGTTTCCGGATTAATGCTTTGCGGATGATGTACGCATTAGCTGTTGATGTCGATGAATGTTCCATTAAATGATAAAAGTCAATAGACTCATATTGGAGCCATTGAAGAAGCCGAGAAGATGGTGACGGAAGTTCGGTGATTGAGCTGATAAGCTGGTACGTAGATGCTGGTAGACGCTTCTCAAGAGCAGAGAGGATGAGGGGTTGGACATATGGATCCTCATAGTCAATATGAGCGTAGATTTTCTTATCATTGTCCTCAGATGCCATGACTGCAGACTGTCTCGTTTTGAGCACAAAGCTTAACTAGTCCCGAGGAAGAAGTTGAATTGGTTGATTGTCAAAGTGGGTATATAATGTTTTGAAAATAATCAAGAGCGCTTGAGGACCACTGAGACGTATCTAACCTAGCAAGGAGATTCGTTATGTGAGCCTGTTGGCTAACTTTGAAAGGAAACACTCAGAAAAGCCAGACTCGCTTAGCCTACCCAATCACGGGACCAGATTTTCATCGCTATACAATCCCCATTGCCCCTTTTCTAATGCATGCATCAAAATATTCGACATGTCAAGTATCCCGATAAGACTCAGACAAATTCAAGATCATCGTCATCGTCTTCCATGGCAGCGATTAGTCCAACATCCAGCCCACCAAGACTCTCTCGTCCTGGCTCGCGGATGCCCTTGTCAGGAAGGAGAAGTCGAGCCTTCTTCTTCGATGGACTAGTCTCACGAGTACCACGCATTGCAGAAGTGGTATCTCTTGTCGGTGATAGAAGCATGCCTCGTTTAAACGCACCGCCCCAGCCCACAGGCTCACTAGTAGGCGTTGCTTTGCCTGATGCGATCCGCTTGCGCTTAGTCGAAGCTAGAGAGACATCATCGGCTTTTCGATTGAGAAGGCTGCGAAAGTCGTTGTCGGTTGGTTTTTCCAGGGCCGTAGCTGCAGAAGTTCCAGGAAACATGTCGCCCTTCGCAGGCAGGTTTGGCATATCGGCACCCTTGATTTTCAAGTATTCACCTCCCGTGCTGCCTTCACCCATCTGACCAAGTTTCTTTGCGAGTTCTCGCTCCTTCTCTTTCGCTGCTAATTGCTTGCGAAACCTCTCTTCTCGGCTTCCACCGCGCTCCCAGCTCTGTGCATCGTGGTCCATGAGCTGTGCTGCTCCGCCAGCCCGGGGTGCAATGTAGACAGTTTCGTGAATTTCGCGGTCGTGGTATTTGCCCTCTCTTTTCAACTCGTCGCCTTTGAAACCTCCACCTCTGCCACCGCCGAACATGCCAAACTTGCCTCCACCGCCTGAGCCACGGCCCATGCCTACCATGGTATTGATCTCCATTCGACCCCGCCTGCTCTTTTCAACTTGCAGTTGGACGTGAAATTCACAATACTCGGTCTTCCGGCTGTCAACCCATTGTTCGCAGTTCTTCCCATCTTTCTTCTGGGCGTGACAGAAGTCGAGATCTCTTGCAGTACCAAGCTCAAAGATCGTATCATCGGAGCTCGACAATTTTAGCGCAAACTTGCCACTGCCGCGATTTCGATCAGGCATAATATCTGGGTTGAGCACCGCAACCAATGTGCCAGGAGTAAGTTTCCAGAACTTTGAGAAGCCGGTATCGAATAGGAATAGGTCGATGTCGTGCTTCAAATCTGTCAATTTCAAGACGATGAATTTTCCTTGTTGATTCCCCCCCTGCTGGCCTTTTGAATGCTCTCGGACCGCGTTCTTGGTGTCCCTCGGGGGAGATTTGTAACAGATTACACCGAGAACTACGTAGTCATTCTCTAGATCTGGTGGATCAAAGTCGGGCGGTTTGACAGTCTTTAGTAACTGCGGTATTGAAACTATTGTTTTACCCTCCAACATGCGCGTGACAGCGTTATGTTCCATGTCTCTCGACTTTAAATGCAGTCCAGAGAAAGACTCGAAGCTTGATGACTCACTACTGCTGTCTCGTTGCAATATTTCTGCGTATTTGATGGCGGTTTGCGTGGTTCCAAAGGTGCTCATAGAAGACTTTGAAGCAGACGATGTCGGACGGGAACTCTCGGTTCGGTTGGAAAGGGTTGAGCCAGAGCGTGGTGTGGGTGGGTTTCGCAAATCTGTTGTGGAGCGACTTGATACTCTACTCAGACTATGTCCTGTTGGAGGCGGCATATCCTGCGAGGTCCTTGTGAGTCCAAATCCACGGCGCCTGCGAGTTTCTATCTTGATTTCTTTTGCTTCGCGCTCCTTCTCTTTATTTTTACATTCTGCCATTCGCTCACTGTATGACTTGATTTTGGGAACATCTTCTGTCGTAGAATTCGTGCGAGATAAACCACGATTTGTGCCGGCTCCAGGCCGCTTCAGACTGACATCTTGCGCCCTCAAGCCCTTGTCGATACCAAGCAATACGCGTGCAGGGCTCTTGGGCTCTTGTGGTGGCGGCCGAGCACGCACAGGGGAATGAGGGACCTGGATGTCGGCAGACGGTGGGCGTATGTCAACACGTCGCATGGAGGCCGCAGTGGGTGGCCGTGATGAGCCGCCACTGCTCTCCGTATCAGTCGCCTCTGCAGTCTTGCGCGCCTTTTGCAGCGCCTTGAGTTTTAACTTGGCTTCGATAGCCTGCAGCTTGAGTTGCAGCGTCTCCTCATCTTCGTCCTCATCCTCATCAACAGGTGCGCCTCGCGAGATAGGCCTGCGCTTCGAAGGGGAGGGTGACACGGAGGTGCGCTCGCGCTGTCGTTCATATTTGCGGCGTCCAGATGGCGAGCTCAGCAGAGCTTCTACGGGTGACTGTGGCGGCCAATTTGGCTGGTTCGTCCTGGCTGCTTTCTTGGGGCTCTCGCGCACAATCATGGCTGCGCAGACGGGGTTGGGCTACGACGCAATGATGCCCATATCAGCGCCAGAGTCTGGGGCAATCGATGTGAAGAGAACGGTAAGGCGCATGTGGAGATGACTAGGCAGTCTCCGTCTGTTGTTTGCTGTGAGATTAGGGTTGCGCTTCATTACTCCGAAACGGTCAGGAGCAGGGATACGGGTAACGCGCCCGTCGACGCGACACCACTTCATGCACACCACTTTGACCCCCAATTAGACCCAACCACACGACTGTTCCAACATCCCACTAGACAAATATCCTCTTCGATATCCAACGTAATATACATCTCGACAATGGCACGCACAACCCGCTCAAAACCAAAACCAAAAGAAAAAGAAAAAGAAAAAGAGCTATCCCCTGACCCCCAACCTTCAGCCACAAAACCCCTACCAACCCAATCGCCCGCGCCTAAACTCTTCGTCCTCCCAAAAAACAGTTCCAAAGACGCACGCATCGTCACACTCCCTAACCCCGCTACCACCGACCCCTCCCGCTACTTCTACTGCCCAACCACCGGCTTCCACGAATTCACACGCACCGCGGCGCCGAGAAAAGAGTGCCGCAGCTGGCTCATCACCAGCGAGACACAACTCCATGGCACGGCGACAGACAAGGGAGGAGGAGGAGGAGGAGGAGGAGGAGGAGGCACAATCAGCCGCACGCCCAACCTCTTCATCGCAACGCCAATCGACACCCTCTTCCTAATCCTCCCAGCCCTCGCGCAAAACGCCAAAAACCTCTTCCGCGAACTCGACGACTACCTCGACACGCTGTCCCTCGCGGCACCGCACTGGAAAGCGCTACTAGCATCACACCCGGAGCTCAAATCTGCAATCGAGAAGCGCGTGCGCGAAGCATGCGACCAAGTGGACGCAGCCGGTGAATCCATGTTCCGAATATCCCACGCCAGGCTGGCGGCCATTCTGCGCGCCAAAGCGGAAACCGTTGTGCGCCGCGGCTTGCCGCCGTCGCTGGAGGAGCGGTACGTCACGATGGCGCTGTCCATCCCTGTGCAGAACGAGCGGCGGGACGAGGACGAGGCGCCCAACGCGCCGTTGACTACGCCTGAGGGCGTGCCGCACTTGCTGCGAGTTCGCACGGCACTGACGTACATGATATCAACCTATATGCCAGTCGAGCTGCGGGATGCTGTGTGGGCAGCGTTGAAAGCGCTGCCCGGGCTGGATTTTGCGAAGCTAGACGAGCATCTTGGGGTGCTGGTGAGGCTGAGGGAGGAGGTGTTGGCGCTGCGGAGTATTTCGGATAATATGACTCGGAAACGGGCAATGGAGGAAGATGAGGGGGTTGTTGCTGAGCGCGAGGAGAAGAGGAGGAAGAAGGAGGAAGAGGAGAAGAAGAGAAAGAGCGAGGGGAGGGGGATCAAGGCGTTGAAGAAAGCGGATACGAGTGGGATGAAGAAAATGAGCTCGTTTTTTACCAAGGTTGCGAAGAAGACGTGAGTTGGACAAACGTCGATGTCTTGCATGGGAGGCGCTGGGCGTTGATACGATACCACTTGACATGTGTGCATAATTTGTCCAGTATTTGGATATTTTCAAATTTTTATTTCTCGTATCGCTAAGTTCCATGCTTGTCTCATATGTTGCATAGCTCTCATCGGGTTACCTGGCCCATTGTTGACGAACACCTAGTGTATCGTCGATTATCTCTACCCTACCCAGGATGTTATCCCATTACAAATCGCTAGTCGAATCATGGGTATCCGTGGTCCTCCAAACAAACGCTATGCAGTCATTAATGGCGCAAAGTCCATACAAAATACCATTCAAATACCCATATCCAGGCATGGTGCAAGTGAGAAAGGTTATACAAGCCACCCAAAAGCCGCGGCTAGCAAGTCAGCTGTATATCTAAAGTCTCAAGATGAGCGCGCTACGAGCGGCGTTAGAAGTTGTCAAGTGACATGGAGGATACAGATTGCTCACTTCGAGCCCGCTTATCGGCGTCACGCTCGAGCGGCTCGGCCTTGCGCTTCCTGCTCTCGCGTACCGAACCACCAGAGCTGTGGGCAGACTTGACACGGGTCCATGAGTCGAATGAGCTAGACATCTCTGTGACATCGTCAATAGTTACTCTAGATGCCACACTTCGCGGAATGAACGTACCTCGTTTCGGCTTGCGAACAGTCGGGGGTGGCGTGGGCTCGAGTGCGGCTTGAGGATGGGGATCAACGGCCTTGCCCTTCGTTTTGCTTGGCGTGCATGGTGCCTCGATCTCAGTCTCGGCCTCTTCATCGTCAGACTCCTCTCCATTCATACGCTTACGCTCCTTAATCTCCTCCTTAAACAACAGACGGGGTTTGATGGATGCGCGAGTGAATGGACGGCGGACTTCATGGCCTATCTTATGACGTATCTCCTTGTCCTCTGGCTCGAGATCCTCTCCACTATCCGAAACACGTGGTGAGCCATTAGAAGGCGGTCCTTCATGAAATTTGCGGAAGACCCTTCGACCACGGAATAGATAGACCATGCCTTCATCGCGGTCAACGGCATCATCCATCTCAGTCCGCGCGCTAGCTCTCTTGGGCTGCTGTCGAGTTGCTTTGGCTTTGCCCTTGCCCTTCTTGACAAAGAACGGGTTCTCTTCACCGTCATCATGAGTGGGGACACGCTCCTTGGAATCGGTGAAGATCTGAATCTTTGCAGAGCCTTCATCCACGTTATCGGCAGCGTCGAGCGAATAGACGTTCTTAGTCTTGCGCATCTTTCGGGGCGTGGGCACAACCTCGTCAATGGTAGCAGGACGGGGTTGGAACAGGATACGGGCAGTTGGTTTGAGCGATGCCTCTGACTGGAGAGGGCGTTTGCGCGGCGTCTCCGTAGGAGTTGGCAGCATGCCCTGGACAAGTTAGCAATAGCGTCAACAGCTTGAGTGGCTTAGTGGTATACCGAAGTCATGGTAGAGAAGAGGCGCCGCGCAGGCGTAGGTGCAACGTGCTCAGCGTCCGAATCAAGCAGGCCGACTTCGAAGTGTGCGCGCCGCGTAGTGCGCGGCGAGCGGCGTTGAGGTGAAGAGACGGGTGAAGATGGAGGTGACAAGGCAAAGTTTGAAATGCGGGCTGCCTGTTTCTTACGCGAGGAGGCAGTTGGGGTAATGTCGCGCCTGGCCCGCGGACTCGTTTGCTCGTGGTGTGAGTGAAAGCTGCGTTGGGCGGCTACCCTGGTTGACCGACGCGGTGAATACGGCTCGTAGTTGTCACCGTGAAGTGGCGCCGGCGGCGTGTGCAGCCGGCGAGGGGGCGATGGCGTGCGTTCCATGGTGAATGGGGTTTGTGTGCGACGGTCGAAGCGGCCGCCGTTGTTGTGAGTGATAATGATAGATGAAGTGAAGCAAGGTCCAAAATCAAAACAAGCCAAAACCAAGCCGAGGGTCACAACGTCTACTAGGCGACAAGGTCAATTGAACAGATAGATATGCGCAAAGTGGTAATAATGGAGACAAGATGCAGGTGGTGACGGTGGAATGGCGGCAAGTGGAGCACAACGGGCATCAGCATCAACGGGGAGGATCGAGCGTGATTTGGGAAAGGGAGAGGTTGGTGATGGCTGGTTGACAGGTGCGCACGGGCCGCAGCCACGACGCAGCTGCCGCTACGGCTCAAACACACCAAACAAGGTGGACGGCATGCCAACAAAGACGCCATCGTCTTGTCTGCCTCCACATCCAGATCAACAATGGATAATCGCGACATGGATGCGTTGAGCCTGTCTGATCCGGACAGTGACGCTTTGTTCGACACGCCTGCTGCGCACAAAAATAAAAACAAGACTGCCGGTGCAGGTGCGGGGGAGGGTGCAGCCGGCGGGCAGACACGTGGAAAAGAGTCGCACTACTCGACCGAAGAGGCACGTGAGGCGGCATTGCGCAGGGAACTGGAGAACATTCGAAATGTGAACAAAGTGATCGAGGACGTGGTGGCGAGCTTGCATAAGGCCAAGGACAATATGGAGGCAAGTACTGCACAAGTTCCAGATGCTGCCCTTGCTAATACCAACAAGACCGTCTCTAAGACTGTCCAAAATGCATCCACTCTGCTTCAGACATGGACCCGTATCTTGTCCCAGACAGAGCATAACCAGAGACTGATCTTGAATCCTCAATGGGATGGTGCAACGCAAGATCTGGCTGCGATTGAGGAAGAGGAAATATATCGCCAGCAAGCAGCAGAACGACGCGCAGCAGAAGAGCAGGCAAGGAAGGAAGCAGCGGCCAGGAAGCAAGAAGAAGAACGGAGGAGGGCAGAGGCAGCACCAAGGGGCGGGACGAGAGGAAGAGGCAGAGGCAGAGGGCGAGGAGCATCCACATCAACATCTACTACTGGTGATTATGTAGCAATCGGGGGCCAGTCTGGACGAGGCACGGGCCGCGGTGCATCAACAAACACCCGCGCAGGCAGCGGCATCGGACGAGGACTGCGCGGCAGGGGAAGAGGTCTAGGATGAGAATGGAAATGCGGCACATGATCAGTTTGATTGGGATGCAATCAACGTCAATTGGACCATCTGCATCGTCAACCTCAAGCAATCTTGTACCTGCAGCTAAATGCGCTACCATTCGGAAGCCTGTCGGAAGCGCTTCTAGAAGGAGCAAGGCTCGAGACCCCACTTAGCCGCAACTTGCACCCCGCCATACCTCTCCCCGAGCTCTCGCGACGTCTTGGTGGCTTGATAAATAATTCGTCGTTTCTTGTCCTTCAGATTGGTTCTCCCTGCACTGCACCCCCCAATAAGTAATATACTGCCAGCATGGAGGTTCCAACAGCGACGTCACTAAACGACATTTACCCTGAAGATGCTGTCCCAGTCGAGACGAAGCGATGGGAAAGCTTGCTGGCCAAGTTCAAACACCTTTATGGTAACCAGCCAGATTTCGTCGCAAGAAGTCCAGGGCGCGTCAACATCATCGGCGAGGTATGGCCTTCACGCCAGGCTCAATACCCTTCATGCTAACGACACCAGCATATTGACTACTCCTTATACGAGGTGCTACCAATGGCCATTACTGCAGACTTCATAATGGCAGTAGCCGTACGGCCGTCTAGCGAGAAGCCCCGGATACGAATAGCAAATCTGAATTCCTCCAAATTCCCAACACGCGAATTTGACATAGCAGAAGGAGAAATCCCAATTGATGCTTCTGAGCACGAATGGACGAACTACTTCAAGTCAAGCCTCAAAGGCGTGTCGCAACTCCTTCAAAAGAAGCGAGGCACTTTCAGATCAGTAGGCATGGATATCGTTTGCGATGGCACAGTTCCAAGCGGTGGGGGTCTATCTAGCTCCGCCTCTGTGGTCTGTACTAGCGCCCTAGCGGTTCTAGCTGCAAATGGCGAGGAGAAGATTGACAAGAAGGAGCTTTGTGAGCTAGCCATCGTCTCTGAACGTGCTGTTGGTGTTAATTCAGGGGGGTGCGTATTGTCGTTTCCTACATTCTGAACATCACTAACACTCTTTTAGCATGGATCAGGCGGCTTCAGTCTTCTCCCTTCGTGGTTCCGCTCTATATGTATCGTTCAAGCCAAGCCTCAGTTATACCAACATCGAGTTCCCCCAAACAGATCCCGAACTTGCTTTTGTCACTGCTCAAAGCTTCGTTGCCGCCGACAAACACGTCACCGCGCCTGTATGCTACAATCTACGAGTTGTCGAATGCACACTGGCAGCTGTGTTCCTTGCCAAAGCCTTTGGCTTGAAGGAGCTTCCCACAGACTCATCCCCCCTGGGCGTTAGCTTACGCGGCTTCCACGACACTTACTTTGAAGAGAAAGAAGATGTTACAGACAACACCAAGACCTCCGTATCTGGCTTTGAGACGCAGCTCACAAAACTCATACAACACACCGAGGACTACCTTCCACAAAAAGATGGCTACTCGAGAAGCGATATCTGCGCGCTTCTTGGAGTCTCGGAAGAGGAGCTTAATCAACGCTATATGTCCAAATTCCCCGTTCGTGCCGAGAAGTTCATGCTTCGGCAGCGCGCACTACACGTTTTCACAGAGGCTCTCCGTGTCATCAAATTCCGTGCACTACTCTCGTCGCCGCCCTCAAACGGCAGGGAACTTCTCCAATCTCTCGGCGACCTTATGAACACGACACAAGACTCATGTCGCGAAATTTACGACTGCAGCTGTCCTGAACTTGACGAACTATGCGATCTGGCGCGCGCAGCTGGCGCAACTGGTAGTCGATTGACAGGCGCAGGGTGGGGAGGATGCAGCGTGCATCTTGTGCCCAAGGACAAAGTCGAAGCGGTTAAAAAAGCATGGGAAGAGAAGTACTACCGAAAGAAGTTCCCCGACATCAGCGACGAGAAACTAGCACAGGCAATCGTAGTCAGCAAACCGGGTAGCGGCAGCATACTCTTCAAAGTAAACGGCAACAAACTTACATAGAGTCAGTAGTTTGAACACGGACTGCACCCAACACTATGAGTCAGGCGCCCTCAATCCCCCCCCATCACCTCCTCACAGTCCGCACCACGACACCCACCACTGCGTTTGCCTCCCCATCTGTCACAACCCCTAACCCAGTCATCTACCCGCCATGTCGTATCCACTCCGCGCCGCCAACCTTCACATTCCCACCTTCACATCCCCACAATGCCCTCGCGCAATAAACACCGCCTCAAGCCCCCGTCTCGTAGCCTCGTAATCACCATATCTACAACACACAAGTACACGCACCCCTATCTCTCCATCACCACGCTACTCACCATCCGGGTCATCACTATACACATGTCGCGCCATAGACGCAACAAGAAGGCTGCACGCCGCCGCAGAACCAAGGCCGAGGAGGTGTATGTCTTTAGCGAGGAGACGATTTTGCGCCAGCTGGAGTATCGCGTTGCGCCGAGGGAGCGCTGCTGTTGGCATTGGTGGGAGGAGATGGGTGGGTTGTGGTGTTGTGCTGGGTTGTGTCGGGAAAAAGTGGATTCAGGGATCGAATTTGTGAGGGAGGATGGTGGCGATGGGGTCGAGGACGGAGGGCAAGAGGGGATTAATGGCGTAGAGAAGGTGGTGGTAGTGGAGGAGGAGGTTGAGAGGAGTTGGAGGCGGGATGAGTGGGCGTGTCAGTTTTGTGGACCGGAGTGCTTTTTCCAGGGGGGTTGTGGGGAGGAGGGTTGAGGGGGTGGGGTTATGCGTGTTGCTTTGTTTGTGGGAGGGATTGCTTGGTTCTGGCGGCAATAGGATGCTCGTCAGGCGATTTGGGTTTTGTGTGAAGTTGGAGTAGAGTTTAGATGTATTTTTTTGAAGCTTCGATGGACGATCGATGAGCACAAATTAGAGATGATATAGACGATTTCCTGGCCAAATGGACATGTACTTAGGCCCTCTTCATATTGCTGGAAAAAAAAAACAGTTGCAGTTATTTCGAGATATATAATGACTGGGAGCCGAGGTCAGACACAAGAACTCTAGAAGCTATCATGTGTTGTTCGAAAGCTTCTGAGAGCCCCTCCCAAGACGACATTTGAGCGTGCATGATTCAGGCATCTATGTGAACACCATAGCAAAATCGGACTTTCAATCAAAGCCTGAAGATTCAAAAAGCGGATAATTATAAATTTGGTACTTAGCATCCATAGATTCGTTGGTGTGGCAGCGTCAAACAACAAGAGGGAGCATGTGTAGATCACGTGATTCTATATACCCAATGTCTTTCACTCTGCCAAGACGCATCAATCGACACCCACATACCCCACCTGCCTAATCAGGGCAGTACCAACCCTCCCAGAGTGATGATGGCGACGACATGATCAAAATGACAATTCACAAGAAGGTCGGGAATAGATCATCGAGCCATGGGGATGTATCTGTCGAAGTGGTGAGGCAAAGGGAGTGCAGCTTGGCATGTACGTTCACCCTCAAAATCTGCAGTAATCGACGCCTCGAGCCACACATCTACCTGCCTAATCGAGCAAGTACCAACTCTCACAGAAGACAGACGGGTTTTCTAGACGTTCGTCTGAACTTTTGGATGGAGAGCGGCTTGGGGCAGATGCGCAGCGAGTACATTCACTGCCAAGGTTCACTGCGATCAACGCCTGGATGCTAGCACTTACTTGCCAAATTAGGCATGTACCAGCACTCTCTGAGTGTCGGATGCAATGTAGAAATCTTGCTGCAGTCGCAAGCGCTTCCAAGGACCTGTTCGTGGACCTCGGGAGGCTAGCGGGCGAGAAGAGGCCGCGGCAGCGGGCCAAACATTTGATAAACAGCTCGCTTTCTTTTTACTAAAAAATAGCGGGTTTGCCGATGCACGTCGATGAATATTGTTCATATTTGTCTGGAAGTCAAGACGGAAGAAAAGAGATTGCACAACGCTACATAGTGCGTGTCTATTCTTGAGATTGTATTACCGCTGCTACATATGTATCCGAGCTTTATCGGTACAGTATGCTTTTCTCTTTGTAATAGCACCGTTTCAACAATCAATCAATCATCTCAGCGATAAAGTATATCAAAATGGCTTTATCAAAAGACGAAAACAGCGCCCCAAGCTCGGCGCCATGGTGTAAAGTTGTGTACTCTTGCTAAGAGAAATACCGCTATCTCTTGGGCCCCATATTTTCTTCCATTGGTGTTGAATACTCACATGATCTAGGATTCTACCCTACTTAAACTTGCGTGTTCTCGGAGCATGAAGCACCGCACGATGTCCATGTAGTTTCCGGATCACACCATATCATACCTAGGTATGCAGTCCCTTTAAAGAACCTTACTCCAGCTCTCGATGAACGGACAAAATGAGAATATTTGACAGATAGTATTTTATAGAACTAAAGAATTCAAGTTTAAGAGTACCCCCACCTTGTCTACGACTGTACTAGGATATTGTAGATAATACAGGTGTGCCTACTTTTCTAGCCGTCTGACAGCCTTGTCACCGCCCAGGCTCGTCAAATTCAGCCTTGCTATTCTAGGGTGTAAATCTAGTCGAGTATGGGTGCATACGGAAGGTCACAGTGCTGGTATACGAAATGATCTGAAATAACAACAACCAATTCGTGTAGTAACGGTAGGGGCTTACAAGGCTGTTCATCGTCATGGGGTCAACCGCCTAACCCTGCACGCCCCACTCAGTAAACTAGAAAAGTAGGAAGATCACATTCCTTACATTAATGCTAGACGCATACATGAAATTATATACGACTAAATTATTAAGTTAGGAATCTAAGAGTAATGCAAATATCCTTGTAGATATCTCAAAGAAAGATTCTAGATAGCTTAGGCATCGTCCGGCTGTTACATCTTAAGTAGTCAACGTCTCGCCTTTGAGGCCGCCTGAGTCTATCGCGCCAATCGAATTCGCACTTGCCCATCAACGTCAACTAGGAATACTGCGGAATTCAGCTATTCTCCTCAGCGACCTAGCTTATCAAGCTGTGGTAAGCGTTCGCTTCAAGGTCAGCCTCGTTGCTTTCATCTCATTCCTCAGCACCACTTCCTGTCCGAAAGCTCTACGTTTTAAAAGGGTTCAACCCACGATTCCGACACGTCAGACCCCGTATACTACATCGTCGGCCGGGTATGCACAATTCCGACCGAATATACTGCCGCTAAAGTATTCCTCGATGAAAAACATGATGGTCCGACGTCTGTAGCTCATCGAGACAATAACGACTACACATTGGGAAGGATTGGAAGGCATAACGTCGTGATCGCTGTACTGCCCAATGGGGAGGAGTGCTCCAATATGATTTTGGCGAGACAATCCAAGATCAAAAGTTCCAGCTCACCGGTTTTCTAAATCAGCCACCAACATTACTACGAGCGGCTGTAAGCGGGCTAATAACTCAATATGAGATCTATGGCCATCGCTTCAATGAAGCTATCGTGAATGTCTTTACGAACAACCCGATACTTAAGAAAAGCATGGACGGCTGAGTTTAGACAGCGATAGACTCTACCAGCCTACCGTTTTACACCCTTCCAATAGCGAAGAAAATTGTCCCGAAGTCTGTAGTGGGGATTCATTACACCTTGTAGTCCGACAGGAGCGAAGTGTTGGACGATGAAAGTCCTGCAATTCGCCATGGAATTATTGCTTCGGCAAATCAGTTGATGAAGGACGCACTTCTTCGGGATAAGCTAGGAAATGAATATAACATTTTATGCTTCGAGATGGAAGCGGCGGGCCTAATGAATTTCTTTCCCTGCCTTGTGATTCGCGGCATCTCCAATTATTCGGACACTCACAAGAATGAAAAGTGGCAGGGTTACGCAGCGATGGTCGCAGCAG
Organism: Ophiosphaerella narmari; assembly: GCA_028456235.1. Lineage (NCBI taxonomy): Eukaryota > Fungi > Ascomycota > Dothideomycetes > Pleosporales > Phaeosphaeriaceae > Ophiosphaerella > Ophiosphaerella narmari. The sequence goes on along the minus strand of JALNQA010000002.1, from coordinate 335,120 downwards.
CATATGCAAAAGGTGTTCTTTGCGGGATTCTGCCCCGACAAAATCGAATTAGAGAGGAGACTTGGAGGTGCTGTATTTGATCAGTCGATATCATTTCCGCAATCAATAGGTTAGCAATGCTGACATTTTATTCAATGAAAGGTTCAACAGAGAAAAAGAATGTCTCCAGTTATTGCGCTTAACTACAAGCGACAAGGATATCATATATGGATGGTATAAAGATCGCGTACATGATTGCGCAGCATGTTCATAGCTAATTCTAGCCACTGCGGAGATGGCCCGGCCAAAACTGGGCTGAATAATTGAAAAAGACAGCCTTGCCTTTCCGGCCACTGGCATCTACGCTTATCTTGATTGACGCTGTAATATCATCGTGGAAGTAGCTGAGAAAACGCGTACAAAGTTCTGCTAGAACGGGCATGCGCGTACTAAATAGTAATACTTCGATGCCAATGTAGCTTTGGATCAACAGGGGTAGACAGTCGTGCATCAGCTAGGAGAAATATATCCTGCCGTGATGGATCGAAACAAACAATCCGCGACATGATTTAAGACGGGGTTTAGGGTCACCGTCTTTCTTCAAGGTCAAGGTTATTCAGGGCGCTACCGTACAGTCTATGTTTGCGGTTACGTTTATCTCCGAGATATTCAGAGGATGGCTTGATTGTGGCAAGACGTGGCTAATAAGGTACTCAGCCAAATCAGACTTTCTACATCTAGGATCTTGTGGAGACAAGCAGCGACCCTGACTTTTGCTTAATCTAGTCTTAGAAGTCTCTATGCTCTAGGAACGGTACATCTTGCTCTAAGCGTATGCGCCCCCAATTTGAAATCCTATTACTTGTGGGCGGCGAGTGGATATAGCTACGGCAATGCCAGCACATTCCAGAAAAATTGGCTCAATGGTGGCACTGATGTCAATATTCAGGGTGAACAATATAGCAGCTGCTCCGAGAAAAAGGCCACAAAACACATGCTTGTATCAACTCCGTATTAAACACGCTGTTTTCACATTCTAGCTACGGATTTTTCTTAGACGTTTTGGACGAATATGTGTTTAGTTGGTTTTGTATAGCATCTCTCACTGGACACCGAGTAGAAAATTAGGCACAACTATTCCAACCATGTCTATTGCACACCGACCACATTGCCCATTAGAATATCTATCCTCAAAAAGAATAATTTCTCTACGTATACACATACATTCCTCAACCCCCCATTCCACCCCTTCCGGATTATCCACCCCCGCCATACCCATCACTTCTTCCCCCTCCCCCGACTCTTACTCCTCGTCCCCTTGCTAACCGGCTCAACCACCTCCTCCCCCTCCTTCTTCCCTTCCCTCTCCACTTCCCTCTCCACTTCCCTTTCAACCTCCCTCTCAACCTCTCTAACAACCCTCTCTCCTACCCCCCTCTCCTCCCCATTCCACGCAAAACACCCACTACACCTCCAGCGCCCCACATCCTCAAGGCCCCTTGCCCCCGGCGGGGCTTGGCCATTCACAAGCCGACACGACTCGCAGATGAGCGCGAGCCTGTTCTTCGGCTGCGTTTCGTCTTCGCCGAGGAGGGCGTCGAGAATGCGGTCGTACCAGTGTATTTGCGCGGGCTGCGGCGGCGGGAAGGCGTTGGGGGCGAAGGAGGCGGAGGGGAGAAGGGAGGGAGGGGGTGGGGACGGGGTGGTGGGTTCGGGGGCGGGGCGTTGCGGCGTCACGGGTTGTTGTTGTTGTTGTTGTTGTTGGGTCTGGGGGCGCTGGATGTTTGCTGTGGGCGGGGGTGGCATGCCTGTGCGGGGGCCCTGTTGCAGATTCTGTTGCTGGGCGTTCGGTTTGGGGTTTGGCGGGGATGCTGGGGCGTCTTTTTGTTTTGGGGAGGCACCATATTTTTCGAGGAGTTGTTGGGTGGAGTTGTATTTAGTGGCTTCTTTGAGGCGCTCAATGGTGGCGTCACGCTCTTTGTTGAGTTTCTTGAGGTAAGTGTCTGTGTTGCGGATGCGGTAGTCGAAGTAGGATGTGAGCGCGTACCGGATGGCGTAGATGCTGGGGCGGTCAGTAAACTTCCCATGTACGCTTGTAAAGGTATAGTAGATGGGGCTTACACGACTGGGCCACCGGCAACAACCGTTCCCTCTATCACCCCCCAATTCCGCCATCCCGTCACAAGCGTGAGCAGCAACGCCGCCAGAATATACGCAAACCCGGCATACAGTGTCCACATGACGCGAGCCCGTCTGGACAACTGTCTTTGCCGATCATTAACAGCGGCAGCGCGAGTAATCTTGCCGCTAAGCATGTTCAGCGTCTTCTCGAAAGACGCTGCATCTTCGCTTGCCTGGGCCGATTGATTAGCTCCGTCCAATTATTGCGTGAGGTGAATGTGGGATTAACGTGACATACCCTCCAGGGCCACAAAGAAACCATATTGCCGTGATTGCAGCCGTCAAGCCTGGAATTGTGTTCGAGCGGCCATGCTCGCGTGTCAATAGCTCCTTCGACGTCACGAAGCTCTGTGATCGCTGCAGGCATCATAAGCGCAGTCACGTGCGTCGGCAACGGTCGGACTTCCGCTTTTCATCAATCCAGCATTCAGATTTAGAGATAGTTTACTCGCCACCGCAAATTCGGAGATATGGCTCTCCCGGTATATCGCTCTCTCCTCCGTTCCACTCGCATTGCCTTCCAAGGCGATACTCCCACGCTTCTCGCCGCACGCAACCAAGCGCGCGCCACATTCGAGCAAAACCGCGCCATCGCAATCGGCAGCACAGAACAAGCCGACCTCCTCGAGCACGCCTCTTCGGTCGCGAGAATCCTGCGCGAGAACGTCGTGCAGGGCGAAGCTGGGTCGGCAGGCGGGAAGTTCAGTACGTCACATGTCGGCATTTTGTTATAGTTGGTATAATGTGGAGAGTGGCTAATTGGTGGCAGAGCTGCGGATACACGAGCATACGGAGCGGGGGGATAATGAGGATATTAAGAAGTTGGGGGGCAAGGGGGCGCAAGAAGGAAAGTGTTGCTCGGCGTGAGGGGAGATGGATGGGAATGGAAATGATATTATGATACCCATGCTATGAACGCCGGTTGAATGCTATGGTTGAAGGTGAACTAGTCGCCTCTAAGACTGGCGTAATTGGTCTCGTCATCTGCGCCTGGAGGCGGCGCGATGGCCATGCTGTCGAAGGTATTTTGTGGGGTAGATTCGATTGCGGCTTGGGCGGCAGCTCGATGGGATGGGCCGGCGACTTGGCGTCCTTCTTTTGCGTACTGCATTCGCACGTTCTGGTCTAGAGTGTCTAGTTGCTTTGGCTTGCCCCATGTGACTCTCATCGGACATCCCTTGATGACAACTTTGCCTTTCAGCGCCTCTGCTGCTGCTTCTGCGTCTGCCCTCTTGACGTAGTTGACGTATGCGCAATGTGCTCGATGGGAGCACACGAGCGATCTGAGTTGGCCGTACTTTACGAAATGTGTGCGGATGTCGTGCTCAGGGAGGTCGTCTTCGACACCGGTCACAAAGAGAGATGCGATATTGGGGTCCGACGGCGGTAACCAATCTTGCGGGTTTGGCTCTGCGGTGGGACCACCCATACGGCCTCCTCTTCCTCCTCTTGCACTTGCACGTCCGCGAACGGCTCCTCTCGAATCTCTTGTTCTTATAGGTCCTGGGATATGCCCTCCTGCACCACCTCCACTTGATCCTTCGGGCGCCGGCAGTGCTTTCTGACCGCCGCTCTCTTCCGCCTCCGTCTCTAGCCTCCGTTGCTTCTTGTAGTAGGGTTCGCTTTGCGCCAGCCGCTTGAGCAAATCACGGGCTTTCTCATCCGTCTTGTCGTACGCCTCCATGGCACCTCTGCCTTCCTCAATTTCCCTCTCGTGTTCTTGCGCATAGTATTGTCTGTTGATGTCGCTCTTGGGGCCTGGAGCTACCATTTTGAGCGCCGCATCTCGAACGGCGAGGGGCAGCTGGAACGCCAGATCCAGCATGCAACACTGACAGCAGTTTTTGAGTCTGGCGCATGTTAAGCAGACATTTGTGCGCTTTTGCCGGGCGGTGCGGTCGGTCTTCCAGCGGAAGATAGTAAAGGGGCGGGTGCAAATCTTGCATTCCTGTTGGTGTTAGTAAATGTGCCATACAGATGCTCGCAGTCGCCCTCCGCTTTCACATGCTCGTCGGACACGCTCGTATGATGCACGGGCTTAGGCTCGGACTTACTGCTCCATAGTCCTCCTTCAGCATCTCAACATAGAGATTCTCAGGCAGGCATTTTTCGCACACGGATGGGAAATCAGTCGTCTCCCACCCGGAGCGATTCAGATCCTGCTTGATCTGTGGAGGCATATCGGCGGCGAGGACGCGTGGGCGAGCGAAATGGCGGTAGATATAGGGTCGCAAGGGCGAAAGCTGAGAGTATGCAGCGTATCGGGAGTCGCTGAATACGTTGTGGTGGGGCGCAGCGGGTTGACGGCGACAAGGTGATGAATCTGGGATGGCCAAGAGCCTTGCCAAACGTCCGGGTGGGTGGCGTGCACGAGTGGCACTAGGGCCTCCGCGTACACAACACGCCGTGATTGGATGGCATATTTCAAAGGGGTTCGCCATTTCCAAATTTCCTACATACCGCTCTTTTACTTAAGTTTACCCTTTTTCCGGCTGTTGGGCTTTTTGTCATTCAATTGTCTCTCCTTCGTCTGTTGCTGCGCTTCCCCTACAATCAAGTACTTTAATACACTATTCATCATGTCTCCAGTTGCTCTTGAGAAGGAGGACCATACTCGCGATGCCGAGTTCAACAAGGCCATGCACGGCAAGTCGGCCGCTACTCGCGGTGGTATGGCTGCCATGTTGCAGAAGGACAAGGCTGCCCAACAGGCGGCCGTAGACGAGTACTTCAAGCATTGGGACAACAAAGCTGCTGCAGACGAGACAGAAGAAACTCGCAAGGTAGGCGCTACCACTCTGCATATCACGCCATGCCCTGTTTGCTAACAAGCACAGCAACGACGAGACGAATACGCCACCCTCACAAGGCACTACTACAACCTGGCCACCGATCTGTACGAGTATGGATGGGGCCAGAGCTTCCACTTCTGTCGCTATGCCTATGGCGAGTCCTTCCACCAGGCCATTGCTCGCCATGAGCACTACCTTGCACACAAGATGAACCTCAAGGAGGATATGCGTGTGCTTGACGTCGGCTGCGGTGTTGGCGGTCCTGCACGAGAGATTGTCAAGTTTGCAGGTGTCAACGTCGTTGGACTGAACAACAACAACTACCAGATCGAGCGCGCCACTCACTACGCAGAAAAGGAGGGCCTTTCAGACAAGCTCAAGTTCACCAAGGGCGACTTCATGGTACGTTGACCGCCTTGGTTTCCATGTTCCCGACTGACTCAAGTCCAGCAAATGTCGTTCCCTGATAACTCCTTCGATGCCGTGTATGCCATCGAGGCTACCGTGCACGCACCCTCGCTCGAGGGTATCTACAGCGAGATCTTCCGTGTTCTCAAGCCGGGCGGCGTCTTCGGTGTTTACGAATGGCTCATGACTGATGCGTACGACAATGACAACCCGCACCACCGTGAAATCCGCCTCGGTATCGAGATTGGTGACGGTATCTCCAACATGGAGAAGGTCGAGGTTGCGCTCAAGGCGATGAAGGCTGCTGGATTCGAAATGGAGCACCACGAGGATCTTGCCGAGCGGGACGACCCCTACCCATGGTACTGGCCGCTCTCTGGACAGCTGAAGTACATCAGCACGATTGGTGACATCCCCACCATTCTCCGAATGACCAAGATCGGTCGTGGTCTGATTCACAAGTTTGTTGGCGGCCTGGAGATGATTGGTCTGGCGCCAAAGGGCACCCAGAAGACGGCTGACAGCCTGGCTCTTGCGGCCGACTGCCTCGTCGCTGGCGGTCGCGAGAAGCTGTTCACGCCCATGTACCTGATGGTTGGCAGGAAACCAGCCGAGGCATAAACGGCAGGTCGTTTAAGCTGCTTCGCTTCTCTCTGTCTCGTAGGCGCTATCTTCTTTACTGGCAATGGAGCATCATCTCCAGGGTTCTGCATCGTCGCTGTGGTCGGCGCGTTATATGAGTGTAATACGTGGTGATGGTAATGCGAGCATAGAATAGAATATAAATCTAATACCCATCTATTTTCGTATCTACATTGATGCCGTCTGACATGACAGCGAGGTGAGATTGGTTGAGGGTTGAGGGTTGAGCGCGCTAGGGAGCTTGATGGGCACGGACGGACATGTTATGTTGAGCTCCCCCGAAGTTGGCCGAAGAAATTGTCGACGGCCAGCCATCAACAACCCAAACACGCAAACCGGGCCATCTCCAGCTCGCGGTCATCCACCCACCGCCCTCTACTATCTTCACATTGTCAGCAATGGCTGCTTCCCGGCTCCTCCGACCGGCCTCGCGCCTAGTGTCCTCAGCCAGGCCTGCCTTCCGGCCTGCCTTCCGGCCAGCGGCGTTCACACCCTCAATTGCACAGCGAAGATATGCGTCCGGCCAGAAAGAGATGACGGTGCGCGAGGCGCTGAACGAGGCCATGGCGGAAGAGATGGAGCAGAACGACAAGGTGTTCGTGTTAGGCGAGGAGGTTGCGCAGTACAACGGAGCATACAAAGTCACCAAGGGCCTGCTCGACCGCTTTGGCGAGAAGAGGGTCATTGACAGCCCCATCACCGAGTCGGGTTTTGCTGGCCTGACCGTCGGCGCGGCTCTCGCTGGCCTGCACCCCATTGTACGCTTTCCCTGCCACCTGTACGCCGTATCCATCGTCTAACCAAGACAGTGCGAGTTCATGACCTTCAACTTCGCCATGCAGGCCATTGACCAGATCATCAACTCGGCCGCAAAGACACACTACATGTCTGGCGGTATCCAGCCCTGTAACATCACCTTCCGTGGTCCCAACGGCTTTGCGTCAGGCGTCGCTGCCCAGCACTCGCAAGATTACACCGCCTGGTACGGCAGCATTCCCGGCCTCAAGGTTGTCGCCCCCTACAGTGCCGAAGACGCAAAGGGTCTCCTCAAAGCCGCCATCCGTGACCCCAACCCCGTCGTTGTCCTAGAAAACGAGTTTGTCACACTACTCCACCCATAAACCATATCTCTGACCCTCACTAGACTCCTCTACGGCCTCTCTTTCCCCATGAGCGAAGCCGCCCAAAAAGACGACTTCGTCATCCCCGTAAGACCCCCCTTGCCCCTCCCTCCCCCTCTCCCCTTCCCCACTAACCCCTTACCTAGTTCGGCAAAGCCAAAATCGAGCGCCCGGGCAAAGACCTCACCATCGTAACCCTCTCTCGCTGCGTCGGCCAATCTCTCACCGCTGCAAACACCCTCAAGCAAAAATACAACATTGACGCCGAAGTCCTCAACCTCCGCTCCATCAAGCCCCTCGACGTCGAAGCCATCGTCAACTCCGTAAAGAAAACCGGCCACATGCTCTGCGTCGCTTCCGACTTTCCCTCGTTCGGTGTTGGCGCCGAGATCATGGCGCTTACCTGCGAGTATGCCTTTGATTACCTTGAGGCTCCACCTGCCCGTGTTACCGGTGCCGAGGTCCCGACGCCGTATGCGCAGAAGCTGGAGGAGATGAGTTTCCCGACGGAGGATTTGATTGTCGACTATGCGGCCAAGTTGTTGAGGGTTGTGTAGGGTCGGATTGTGGGGCTGGGGAATCATGGCATCTTTTGTGTGAGCGAGTATGTATAGTATAGTACACTACTTTTTAAATTTCATCGTGAATGATGATTATGTTTTCCTACGCTGCTTGTGGTGTCAGTTTAGGTTCTGGGAGGGTACTGCTGGCACGTCCCTGGAATTCCTCTGCTATATGCTTATTGTAGGTGACTAATGATACAATTCAAGCCCACATTGGGATGATTATTACTAGGATGATTGTTTCTAGGATTATGGCTCAGGCTGAGGCTGAAACAAAGCTACCAGAAATGGACTGTTTATTTGTTCACCTCATTGCGGCTCGACGGCCCACTGTCTTCAACTGTTTTCCGGAGTCTTACAGTACACGATGAACGAATGGAAGAAATACCTCCCAGTGTTATAAATCGCCGGCTCACGACAGGATGAGGGGTAAAAGAAGTCAAGCGAAATTTTGAGCCATGAGTTCTCTGGTCTCATTGCCAATGTTCTTACAGCAAGGCTGTTGTGCAACAGTGTGTGTTGCTTCAGCTGAGCTCGTCAGACTAGGTATGGTCTAGGCTACCCTGCCAGCACCTTCACTCCCGTTCTTCAAGAATCACAACCATTTCTATTCACGCAAAAGTTCACATATTGGACCCAATATGGTCTCCAAACTCGCAAATGCCCACGGATCGGTAGATCGCGATCGCAGGTAATTTTGTTCCACGGGACGACGCTGGCGCCGATCAGGCTGGGCTGCTCAGCTAAAAGTCATAGGCCCAGCAGGGCGATCTCGGAGATTTGCAGTATTTGTGGAGGGTTCGAAAAATTATCAAGATTTGGAGGCTTCCCCTGAGAGCATACAGAGCAGGCAAACTCAAAGGTTGTCCCCCAGTGTGCATCGTTTTTTCGACTCTATAATCTGCTTCACCGGAAAATGGGACTTCAGTGGCTACGGTATATTCTTTCTAGTAGATAGAAAAGATCAGCTCAACTATAACATGTTGTGCCTTCAATTCTTTCGGCTCAAGGCTAAATTGATTCCCTCCCTAGAGTCTTCCAAGGATTATTCAAAATGGACACTCAATAATTGACTGTATATAGCCGACTAGTTTTAGGTGCGTATGGTTTGGAAAGCCTGCATTACGCAGCCCTCAATAAGGTGCTGGCTAATCTTTATCAAGGGAATGAGGGTTTGGCTAAGTCTTCCGCGATAACGCTACCTTTTGTGGGAACTGAGAAAGAAATATGTCCTGATGATCAACCTGCGATGAAACGATCCATCCTGCAAAAGTGTGGATAGATGAGTGTGTCAAGAATCATAAGCTATGCGCCGGCTTGCCGAACGATCACCTCCCAAAGAGAGTTCTTGAACTGAAAGGATAAATAGTGTTTCTCAAAGAGAACAATAAGAAGCAGTTACAGGGAAAGCATGTTTACTTGAGCCACTACTGGGGGCCCCAAGGCCCGACCTTGAAACTCACCGGCCGCACAATAGGGAAGTTGCTTCAAGGAATGCCTATTGACAAACTCCCCAATACCTTTGCTGAGGCCGCCAAAGCTTGTCTGAAATTTAACATTCACTATCTTTGGATTGATGCAATATGTGAGTTGATTCTAGGATAGAATTAGATTACAATTTTGCTAAACGAACGAATGTATCCTCCAACACGATCCACATGGCGATGAAGCCGACAACAAAGAATCTAGAATCGATTGGAAAGAAGCTGCAGTGACAGTGGCTAGTATATATAAGACCAGCATCACTATCTCGGCCGCAAAGTGACGCGATTGTAAGGAATCCATTCTCCATCCACTGGTAAAAGATATGCCGCAGGCAAGCAGTCGGTTCAAGGCCATAGAGTTGCAGAGCATCGGGATCTATGTACGGCATTTTTATGAGGACTTCGAGCCAGATTCTTTTTATATGGACCCTGAAATCTGGCTACTTCTCTCGCGCGTGGGCGTACCAGGAACGTCAACTCTCGCGATGAGTACCATACCTTGGTATTTCCCAGGTTGTATGAAAGTTTCGAGTGGGTTTTAAATCACAAGATAGGACTTGCTATTAGAATTGGGGTGATGAGAGCTCAGACACTATAACCCCTTTCCTCCGTATATTCGGTCCTGACCTAACGGATCCTGATCAGGCCTGGAGAAAAGCTGTAATCGACTACTCAAGTCTAGCCTTGACTTACGAAAGCAATCGGCTACCAGCAATTGTCGCTCTGGCAGCAAAAATATATCAAATCAAAAGAGGGTAAGCTATGTACAATTTCAGGGCTTTGGAAGAATAGTATATTATTTGATATGGCGTGGAGGATACCATCCGGTCAAGATAGACGTCGTGGCGTACACAGTAATCTGCCGACCTAGTCTTGGGCATCAAATAACGCTGGGGTTAAATATCGCTCCGGAGAATTTCACAGAGCCAGAGGAGCCCAATTTGCCGAGCTCAAATACACCCCTTCTGGCCCCCCCCAGATTGGGGACATTAAGGATGCTTCAATCACAATAAAAGGGCCTGTTTTGCAGGTCGGAACTAACCCTGGAACCGACAACCTGGAATACCCATTCAAAGTATATTATCAACTAGGCCTGGCTATCATCGTCACTGCTTTGTGTGGTGGATACTCTTCATTTACGGAATCATTGATAACAACCCCCCAAAAAAAACAAAGCATTAATTTTTTACCAAACAAGACACGCAAAAGGTTTGGATGAATCCATACACGGGAATTTTGTGCGTGTAGGACACGTGACGCCACTGCGTATAGATCCTCACCTTGAGAGAAACATACTGTGATTTCCCGGCGCTTGGTCAAGTACGTCGCTATGTTGCTTATGGAGGGGGTAACAATTATTTGAATGGTGTTTTGGGCTGCACTATATGGAAGAGACCAATAATTCGATATAATACCAGATCCTTTTTCACAACCCCAGGGCGCATGCGATTGGACCAAAAGGGGGAAAACAAGACTAAGAGTACCAAATATGTTGGCGAAACCAGGATAAAAGGTTGCCCGAAAATTGGTTAGGGTACTTGCGTGTTTAGTGGACTGCAGAAGGTTCGATGGAAATGAGAGTTCTTCATTTGAAGTCTTTCGGAGTAGGGAGGCCTAGATGAAGATTTATTCACTATAAGGAGATTTTCGTCTTGTCGGCCTAGCAGCTTGAGCTGATATGCGGGCATGCAAGAGTAGTGTTGGGGTACACGAACTAATGAGACATGCGGGAGTATGGCTTTTTACAGTGTGGCTGAGCCCTCAAGATATTGCAAAGAAGTTGCGAAGTGACACAACTTTGACGCGCTGTGGCAGTGACTGGTCACTATGCAAGCGACATCCGCACCTGGCCTGTGCAACGTGAGACGGCATCTGCATCTGCACCTAAAGCTTTGATCCAGGGGCTACGTCTCTGTGTAAGTTGCACCCTCCATCTAGCTCTGTGAAATTTGACCTCGGTCATGCCCGTGAGCTTTGGAAAAAATCGATTCAGCTTCTGGATGCAAATCAGGCAAGGCTCCGCAGCACTCGTATCAGCAACGCCTAGTTGTCAGATATACCTGAGTAGCATCCGATCACTGTATACCGTACTTGGCGCCATGTGGCAGCCCCATCGGTATAGGGCGATCCATCACGCAAGCGGCTGGAATGCTGCCTCAAAGGCCATGTGGTAGCCACAGCGTAGAAAAGGGGTAGCAAGGCGACGAATGTTTCGTCTACACTTTCGGGGTCGTGTGTGATAGCCGCTCGGCCGCAGCCACGAGGTTTGGGCCGGGAGCATGCACGGCTCGTCGACCGATACAAAGTATTTGCTTTTTCATATGGGAAACCCGATCCGAGGAGCGTCCGGGGAACGATACAGCGTAAAGGAGGTCCTGAAGAGCTCAAGTTCCGCTAGTTTGATGATATTCAAGACCGGGGAACGCCGAAGGAAGACATGGTGTTCAGAATTTAATATGAGGTTAGACAGAGCAGGCAATGGTGTGCTAGCGCGTATCTCTGCTACCTTTACCTTCAGGACTTGAATATCATGTCACGAAAGACTGGCTATCGGCCGCCGAGTAGCCACGGGATGTGCCGGTGCGGTTTCTTTAGTATCTCCAATGTTGGATGACGTAATTTCCATATTGGGCCGTTGCTGCATAACACTCATACGTCAATGTATGCGAACTTATCTATTCTCTATATTTTTAGGATCGTGGGCCTGGGTTAGGTCCCGAAGGCTTTCCAACAAACTGAACAGTGACATAGCAAAAGCAATACTCATATCAGCTTAGTCGGCGTAGCGCGCGTGAACAATTCCTCAATTATGTCGCGCAAAAGGAGTTCTAGAATGTTATCAGCCACTCAGCCACCAAAGTACTCGGCTAGGGGCGCCCTTATGCCAACCTCTGTTCCAACTGTCAATTGCTTTTCACATCGCAGCTACCGGCACGCCTCATGCAACCAAGAAGAATGTATGTTGATCGTATGATTAATCTATTCACTACTTAGAGGCCGCACGTGGCGTCCTTAGGCACATTGAGCCTTTGATGCACCAGCAAGCGCTTAGCCGCAGAAGAAATCTCATTGTACGACATCTTCTAGGTAGTTTGGCTAGGGATGCCGGATCGTGGCTTGCATGCCACGAGGCCTAAGGTTATTTCCCCCGATCTCGCTTGGTCAGCCTGCACGACACCGCCTGGGCATAAGCATTCCGATCTGCAGGATCCTTGGTGAAATGTAGATCGAGTCTTGTTCCCGTCTCTATTGCAAGAGATCTACTGCCTATTCCTCGGAGTTCATGCTCCGTTCATTTTGCAGCGCAGATCGCCTTTTTCCGGGTGCACCACGAACCTCACCACCATGATCCCACATTAGTAGAGAAGGCTTACGGCTGAAAGTGGTCTGATGCACGCTAAGCCCTACCCTATTTAGTCCATTGTCTAGATTTTTGAAAAGAGCACAAAGTTGATTCAATACAATATTCTTCCAGCGAAGGCAGTCTAACCTATGCCAGTGAACGACAAATGTTTCACCGTGTTCGGAGCGACCCGAATGGGCTGAGCATCTACAGTAGGAACTTAGTATTGCACTAATATCGTATGACTCGCTACAGAATGCCTTCTCATACGTGGTCTGAATCTTTTGGCTTGCAAATAGGCTGGTCCTGATGTGGATGAGATGCGAACTATTGGTTGTGCTGTTGCAAAAGTAGATTGACTTACCAGCCCAGCTGAACCGTTCGCCATTGCTTGCTCATTCATCGTTTGGTGTCGGGGTATCCCCCCCTCATGCGCAACCTGGTTTGTCAATAATGTAATAGCGAATCGCAACAACTTGGATGCCCGATTAGAAATTTGTGCATGCTGTCGACGCCTCCCGATTATGTGCGGAGATCGTCATTTCGAGCCGAAGTCATAAGATCAAACATTACATCGGTTATATATATACTCAATGCTTTCATGCACGATATCCCACGACACTTTCAACTGTAACGTAACCGCTTTTGGGTCTGACCCCACCTTGCCATTCCACGGGTATAACAATTGAGAACATACACAAAGGAGACCACTTATAACTGACTACTAAAGATACACAACCTTCTTGGGCACTCCATCGTAGCGAGGCTGACTCGCTCCTGATATTGGCACGCTTAGAAGATTTCTATCCAGATATCTGGCCTTTTAGGCAAAACACGAATCGAATTATATGGTTATATCAAGAAAATCATGCCTGAAGCTAGCCAGGTTTCGGCCTTCCTTAATTTACCTTTGGAGCTCCGCGAACAGATATACAAAAGTGTATTGAGTTCTCCTACTTATGGTTGCGGTATCCTGCAAACGTGCCTGGAGATTTTCAACGAAGCTCACAAGTTTATGTATCAAAGGCCACTGAAGTTCCGAAGCCAATTTTCATTTTACTCTTGGTTGGAAAAGGTCTCTCCTAGTGTCCTTACGAACGTCTCCGAGATCTCCCTCGGCATACAAGAAGTCGATCTCAAGTCAATACTCAGCCCAGGAATACAGTCAGCTTCGTCGTCACGACTCCGGACACCTCAGCTGTATGAAACGGAACTGGGAAGGCTTGAGGAAGCTCTAATGAAGATTCCAAAAGTCAAAACTTTGACAATATGTGCGATCTCTGGTCAACAAACCTTCCAGTATCGTGACCTCGTGGCGGGTCTTTTACAACTGATAAGTTCAACACAACCTAAACTTATGGGGCTGAGACTAGAGGGCGACTTTCAGCACCAACAGCTTGGATTTCTACACGGATTGACACACCTTGAATCCTTCTCCTTCAATGGCCTTTTGTCATCATCACCTGCCACCACTGCCGGTATCTTATCAACACTTCATCATCTCAAAGATATATCCATTACTTCACATCACACAATACTCACTCCTAGTCCTAGTCTTTCAGGTGGGCTCACAACTAAGCAGCCCCGGCCCACGGGAAGCGTTATGGGCCCTGGTCCTTACCTGGATTATGATCCTGCTTCTTCACCAACCGCAAGTTTGACGGTAAAGGCTCTTGAATCTCTGCGTACCCTCAAATTTGTACAGAGGATCTCCATGCATCTATCACATACTCCAGATACAGACACGCTAGAGTCGTTGAAGGAGCTCCTTGGAAATCTTTCGGTTCAACGATTAGAGCTTGATTGGCCAGACCTTGATCCTCGTGTCCTTGGTCAGTACCAGCTCCTAGAAGGAAGTCTAAAGTCCCTTTGGGTCGGGGTGAATACTGAGGCAGACGCCCTAGAGCTACTGTGCTTCGTGGTGAAAAGCCGAGAGCTCGGAGACATTTTTCAGCTGAGAAAGTTGGTGCTTCTCCGCTCAATGGAAATATATGCAAAAGCCAGCGAAAGAAATCTTGATAATACGGAAGACGGATCAACACAAACCGAGTCTCTAGAATGCAACGTAAGTTCTCTTTCCGCACGCCGCGTGCTTCTACTAGTATGAGAATGCAAATTCAACAGGCAGTGCCCCTCGTTACTCCTTGTACTCTGCTAACGACTTTTACCTAGAACAAGGCTACCGCAGATTCATATGAAACAAAAATTGTTATAATAAAGCGTCGACTGCATGAATCTGGCATAGAGGTGGCGTGGTGCACGGAGAACCCCTGATCAGGTGATCAAGTGAGGGTGGTTGTTTCATGTATGCTCCTAATGCTGGGTAGTAAGGGTGTGAAGGCTTGGTATGATGCTTATAATCACTGTATTGGATAGTTAGTTCATGAAATCATATCTCTCCTTGCTGATCGGGTTGAAGGTACCGCGGCTACTTATTCATTGCGAAGCTTAATCTGGGCGCTAAGCCCCTTAGTAATCGACTATATTAGGTTAGGCCGCCAGTCTACCCTGCCTATCGAGGCCGTTGCTCGCTGACCTGATTCTTACATACCGTCTTTGTCTATATCGAGGCATGTTCCCAATCTCATGGCAGGGACCGGCGTAGAAAAACGCGGCTGTGCCGCAACAGTGCGAGTAAGTGTACGCTGTTCTTACCAAGCTTTCTGTGAAGCATTGAAGTTTGACTATCCGCATCTCCCGCCCCGCTCCTTGAACTTCCTTGACTGATGTGCGTACGCTAAAACCATCGATATAGGCTTGCGACCTTTGCCGCAAGCGAAAGCGCAGGTGTCTGTGGAATTCTGGCATAGAAGGCTGCACATCATGCATTAATTTGAATGAGATATGTACAACTACACATGTTCGAAAGCAGAGGGCAAAACCACAGAGAGGGTGCGAATGCCGTGTAACATTTTGCTTCATCTCTAACTACAAAAAAGCAACCGTATTGCAGAATACGAAAGTAGAATCCAGAAGCTGGAGGCGTTGATCCAAGAGCGCAGTGCGGCGCAACCACAAATCGAACAGCAACCGCTGCAGCCAGCAGATCCTTCGGTTTCTGCTACAGAATGGGTTACGAACTTACGCAACCAAATACCTTCTATACCCCACCCGAATGTCCCAGACTTTGAAACTCTTTATACAGAAGCCCACATAGACGACATGTGCTTACCAACAGACATTTCCGGTCTGGCTTCTTCCATGTCTATCAACGAAAATGATATACCAGGAAAAGAGGTAACAATGTCCAATCCATCACAGGACATCCAAACTACGACATCTTTGCTTGAGGATGCAGCATTTCTACAAAGTACGCTGCCTGGCACAGAATTTGTGTTTGAGAAAGACAGCTGGATACCACCACCCATTCCAACCCAACCCGGCTGTGACTTGTAGGTACTCCATGCATGAATTCATAGTGCTCAGACTAAGTCGCGGCCAGATACTTGCCCCCACCGGAGTTAGGAACCGCGTTGCTTTCCGAGTACCTTGTTGATTGTAACACTGCTTCTCCTCTTTATCGACCACATGTGCTCGCCAACCATCTTCGTATCTGTTATTCTGGCCGGTCAGATGGCTCAGCAGTATCTTGGGTTACCGCATACATTGTATTCGGAATGGCACACATGGCTCGCGGAATGAGTGCAGTTGCAACGAGGCAAGACAATGATTTAGCAAGATATTACCTCTCCCGAATCTACAACAGTCTGAACAGTCTTCTTCTTTCGCCTCCGTCTCTAGGACTGGTGCAGTGCTTGATAGGCGTAGCTACGCTTTGTCGATGCACACCTTGCAGTCGCAGCGTACCTGATGGGCACTTTTGTTCGACTTCTGTGAGGGTAGCGCAAAGCTTGGCCACTCCAGATGAAGGCACGGATACTTCAGATCCTGAGCGCGATGTTGAACAAGAACGCCGTGTTTTGTGGCTGGCATTCATCAACGACACCAACGTCAGCATGTTATCCAACACGCCCGCTACTCAACGAAGAGAAGATATTGTGGCGCCATGCCCCGAAGAAAATCCAGCGGATAGCCTTGGCACAGTTGTTGCGGCTGAAGGGCATTGGAAAGCCAACATTTTTTATCTGCGAGTTAATCTGGCGCTTCTACAGGCAGAAGCTATCGAACAGGTTCTGTCAGCCAAGGCACGTAGCCTTACATCCACCGATATAAATGCTGCTGCTACGACGTTGGTGGCACGTCTACGAACATTCCACGATCACGAACTCTTCAAGTTCAGCCCAGCACAGTTGTTCCAATTGCTATACCGTTCGGATATCGCGCACACTGTGTCCATAGAGGCAGCCTACTTTGCGACTGTTTTCCGGTTGAATGCTGTCTTGGCTTTGGACAAGAACTCGAGGGTCAATCCCTTTTCCCTAGACGGCTTACGTCTGATGTCGTGGGTAAAAGAGCAGAGGAGCTACCCAGAAGCGAAAAGGTTGTTGAGTCTATTGCCTATCGCACCCCGAGGTGACGTTGGTCTATACTGGCAGGTGCATTATATGCTGATCGCGGCTCTTGTAACCGTTCTTGCCCACTACGTCAATAACCCAGACGAAGCGCGACCAACACGGGAAGAGATTCGAGTGTACAACCAACTCATCATAGACCTCGGGACCATGGCGGAGCAAAGCGCGAATGTTGGTGACCCAGATATTGGTCAAGCTAGAGAACTCTGCATGAGTCTGTTCACTGCACTCGAATCAAGCCTCAGGATACAGTGGTTACAGAGTATCGCAGAACGTGGCACCGAGATCACACAGGCGTCCTTGAGAGCCTGGTCGGACCATTTTTTACGTTGAAACATACTGGTAGGGAGTGTCGGGTAGATAAAATTAGCTTTCGGAAGTCTAGCTTGTGGAGGTATACGGACCGGATCGTGTGGGCATTGATTGTTGATCACTTTCACCGCTCGAATTCTGGGCATGTAGTTGCACCAACACCTTAAATAATTTCATTAGCTAGAAGTTATGGCCAGACTATAAGTCGTTCATTTTCAATGTACAGGTTGCGTCAAGCATGCCATTGGATACATTGATGCTTTGAGCATCTTATCAGATGCTCGTAAGCCGTCGCCAGCCAGCATCGGCCGATCGTAAGGCCGAGCCTGCAGGGTCTTCAAGCGGCATGTCATCCTGAACCAGCATATTTCTCTTCTGCAGACGAACCCCGGATCTAACAATCACAGCGAATAGGAGTCCCGTCAGCACCGGAAACGTGTTCTAGATGCATATGGCGTTATGGCGAATTCTGGCGAAACTATGCTAGCTCATCTGTCCCTGCCATCGCCGCCAGGGCGTTTTTGCAACCGAACCAGCGATAGTGAGGTGTAGGCTGTACACTTTTGGACATGGACTGCCGCTCTTCCACCCTTCTTTCCGCCTCACTGCTACTGTAACAGTTATCTAATCTATTTTACCTTGGCGGTAATCGTCACTACTCCGACTCTTTTGTAGAGCGCAGTGCACCTCAACCTCCTCCCGTCGCGACCCCACCAAAACACCTAAATCCTGTCGCAAACCACACAACTATCTCCAACACGCTTCATTATCCTGATATAGGAGCACACTAAACTCAGCTATGGCGACTACGCCTACTGAACTTCCTAGCACAACTAGCACGTTTCCCAGCCGACAAAAACCGATTCCGTATTCGCTCGTGGGTGGCAAGCGCACCTTGCTTTCCTCGATCCTCCCACCCCTCGTATTTGGTACAGCGACCTTCAACCACCAATACAACAATGACCCCTTCGAACTCGATACCACAGGTTTGGTGACGTCTGCGCTTACACACGGTATCCGCGCTTTCGACACATCGCCATACTATGGCCCCTCGGAACAACTGCTCGGAGAGGCGCTAGTGACGCCCTTTGTGCGCGAGACATTTCCGCGAAATTCATACATGATCTTGACCAAAGTCGGACGAATATCGGCGAACGAATTCGACTATAGCAAGGAGTGGGTGCGAAAAAGTGTCCTAAGGAGCTTGGAGAGGCTGCATACCAATTACCTAGACCTCGTATACTGCCACGATGTCGAATTTGTTAGCCCCGCCGAGGTTCTCGAGGCCATTAAGGAGCTTCGGAAGTTGAGGGATGAAGGCAAAATACGGTACATTGGCATATCTGCGCTACCCATCGACGTCTTGGGCGAAACGGCTGAGCTCATTCTGCGCGAGACAGGCGAACCTGTCGACGCTGCGCAATCCTACGCGAACTTCACACTCCAAAACCAGACCCTTGCTGGCCCAAGAGGCATTGAGCGGCTGTATAAAGCGGGTGTTGGCGTCGTCCCCAATGCTTCAATCCTTGGTATGGGCTTGTTGCGTCGTGCAGGTGTACCTGTAGGAGGACTAGGCGATTTCCACCCCGCATCTCCGGACTTGAGAGCTACAGCGCGAAGAGCAAGCGACTTCTGTGACGCTTACGGTGAACGCATCGAAGTTATTGCCATTCGATTTGCACTCGAGAACTGGATATCAGCCGGTGCTCTATGTGGCTCGCAAGGTGACCCGGCCTCTGGTGTGCCATGGAAACACGAATCTAACGATGATGTTGGGGGCGCTAAGCTCGGTGTTTCGGTCATTGGTGTTTCACATCCCAATGAGCTTGAGAAGACGATGCTCGTGTGGCGCTCAATTCTTGATGGTCTCGAGGGCGGCGAAGACACGGCCGTGCAGGCCGGTCGATGGTATCGGGCATGGGAGTGGTCTAGGAATAGAAGGAAGGCTGTACAAATCCTTGCCGATGGTGTCAAGGAGGAGTTTGGCATGTGGTTCGACTTCATGTGGGCAAGCCCTGAGGAAGGCTGGGTCAATCAGCGAAAGAAGGAATCTAGCATCACCGAGGAGGGCGAGGCGCCATGGCTGACGCCGGCCGCGAGTCCGGCCGCAGTTCCCACCCAAGTCGCAGCCGATATCGGGGAGGAGAAGTTGTTGCCACTGCGATGATGGTCAAGAGGTAGCTTGTATATAGACACGAAGCTTATGATGACGTTTTGGATTGGGAGGCAAGAGTCGACACATTTCATGCTGTGTTTAGACGTTATAGGTGCTCTGTCACATCATCCATTGAAGATAGCAATACTTGGTCACGTATTTGATTTTCTTGAAGTACAACTTGAGTATCTTTTTTCTATCTTCGATGAACTGAAAGATCCCACATGCCCGGGTAACACATGCTGGTCTTATCACGTAATAAAACACTCGCTTAGACAAATGCAGCAAGTTCAAGTCGAGAGCCATTGCTGTACATACGTGATGACTCCTTTTTGGTCACAGCCACTAACTCGAAGATATCCTATTATAACCGGCTTTTACAAGACGTTCAAATGATGCGACTGGACGGGCATGTATTGCTGACTTCCACACGCTATCACAGCATGGTGCTGTCATTTACACATTGTGTTTGTGTCAAGGTTATACAGAACGATATTTTATATTGGATTTGTGTAATATTCCTCGTTTTCATATCTAAACTCCCGTTCCGGCCGTTAGGATAGGGCATCATAGGCCAAGGTAAAGTAGAGGCCGGGTAGCATTTGTATCACGAACGAGAATGACTGCGGTAAATGAAGAGCTACGTTACATGGCCGAATTTAAGATATGATTTGGTCACCAGCGCACAGTCTGCACAATACTCCATTCCATCAACAAGCGGTACAACCTACTAGAGAGCCGCCGTAGTAGTTGTGCTCCATCCCCAGGGCTCCGGAGATATGGACATCCGGGTTGTCCTAGGCATAGAAGACGGCCTTCGCAAAAAAATTGTCCCCTTTTTCAGGAAAGCGTGTTTCTCTCTACCCTTCAGAAATCTCAGACGTCGGATGCCGGAAAGCTGGAACCCCCTCGGCGCTATACGGAAGTCTTGGCATTGGTAGGGAAGTGGCAGAGGTATCCTCACTAATTTTACTTCTGCCTTGCTAGATCAACTGTTAAATACGATTCAAAAACAAGAACCCGTCTTCCTCACATCCTACATCGTACTGAGAGTATTGAAATACCAATATCAACATGGACTCCCTTGGGTGGCTTGGGGTACTCGCATCGCCAACATGGAGCGCCATATTTGCAGCAATCTTCGTGGCTGCCTTCCTGTTCTATCAATGGCTCTTACCCAAACCAATTCCTGGAATCCCATACAACACAGAGGCCACTAAAAGTATATTCGGTGACATACCGTCTTTAAGGAAACACCTCAGGACGCACAAGACCCTGGCGGATTGGCTAATGGGACATAACAGCCGACATAACTCTCCCATCGTACAAATTTTTTTTAATCTCTTTGGCAAGCCCTGGGTGGTTATCACTGATCATTGGGAGGCTCAGGTACAGTACGAGTGTAGTTATTCTAGCAACTACTAATGGCCGCTAGGATATTCTAATGCGACGTACGAAGGAATTTGACAAGCCAGACATGATCAGTGACATCATTTACGGGCTGAATCCACACCATCATACAGTGCAATCAACGAACGATGCCTGGAGATATCAACGAAAACTTATGCAAGATCTCATGAGTCCTCTGTTCTTAAACGGAGTAGCCGCCCCTCAAATCCACGCTAGTTTCATGGATTTGATCAAGTTGTGGTCTGAAAAGGTGCGCCTTAGTGAAGGTCGCCCCTTTTCGGTGAAGAAGGATGTCTATGAAACAGCGCTTGAAGCTATATGGGCCGCTGTATTTGGCATCCAAGATACGGCCACTGTCACACGCAATCAGATCAATCTGTTAGCTCCACTGAAGAATATTGATCTACCGCCGCCAGAAGAGGCAGTCGAATTACCTCGTGCACCAGCCCCTGCAGCCTTCCACGCACTTCTTTCAGTCACGAATGACATTGAAAACATTGTCAAGTCCCCGTTTCACAGGCTGACTGGCTTCCTACACCGCTATATACCGTCTACTCGCAGACATCTGAATCTAATCCAGCGCATGATTTCGGAAGAGATAACCAAGTCCGAGCAGAGAATGTGTGCAAACGATGAAAACAAAGACAAGTTAACCAATGCAGTCGACCACATGCTCTACCGCGAAAAGGTCTACGCAGCAAAACAAAAACACGCACCAGACTACCACTCTAAACAAATGACTGCAGAGGCATGTCTCACACCCTATCCCACCCCACCTATCATATCCTAATATCCCATAGCTATTCGGTCTCCTCATCGCCGCCCACGACACAACCTCCACAACCCTCCTCTGGACCCTCAAGATCCTCGCCGCCCACCCACATATACAAACCATCCTGCGCACCACCCTACGCACACTATTCCCCGCCGCACTCGCACACAACCGGGCCCCATCCGCCGCTGAGATAACCACCTCGCAATCCCCTTACCTCGACGCCGTCCTCCAAGAACTCATCCGCTGCAGCAAAACAGCCGGCCCCCTGACCCGCACTGCAACCACCAACGCCATCGTCCTGGGACACGTCATACCAAAGGGAACAAGAGTCATGCTGAGCCCCATGGGCACCGCACATGACGTCCCAGACGCCCTGCGCAACGCTACCCACCTCTCCGCCCCGAAGACGCGGGCATGGGACGCCAGCACGGTCGATGCGTTTACGCCAGAGAGATGGCTCGTGGACGACGGGGCGAAGTTTGATGGCAGAGCGGGACCGCATCTAGCATTTGGGGCGGGCCCGCGCGGGTGCTTTGGGCGGAAAATGGCGTATTTGGAGCTGCGCATTGCGACCGTGTTGGTGGTGTGGGCGTTTGAAGTGCATGTTGTGCAAGGGGAGTTGGGGGGTTGGGACGCGGTCGATGGGCTGACGCATTCGCCTGTGCGGAATTATGTGCGGCTTGTCAAGGTTGGGGAGTGAGGGTTGGGTTGTGTCGATATCGATATTCCTTGTGTCTGGGAAGGGGCGCCATGCGTTTTGCTCGGTGCCCTATACACAAAGTACTTTTTTGGTTCAAGACTGTAGTTGGTCCGGGCTGTTAGGAAAAGGATTTTGAGATTTTGCATACTAGCCTGTAGTAAAAGTACCCCCACGAAATATTTATTGCTCTCATGGAGGTAGATTCCAGTTCAGTGAATTTCAAGCAAAAAATGTTGAGTACAACTGCGTGTGACTACTATATTCATGCGGATCTAGCCGCGACATATAAGGGGGCTGAATAATCGTAATCAGGAATCGAATAAAAGTGGACTAGGAATAGGTAGTTTATAAACGTGGCTATCCAGACGGGAATTATCATACTCGTGTCCGCAAATCAAGACGGTCGATAACCTTCGCGGCAAAGATCCGTCGAGGTGTGCTTTCGCACTGATTCAATTGGTATAAGGCTTGTCCACCCGATTTGCAATTCTCCGGTACTTCAATTTTACTCACTTAATCTCCTTCTCATAATAGACACCCCTCACACCCCCAAACCGGCTCCCACTTGCTCACGCGCAAAAAAAAAACACATAACCCAGCCATACAAACTGCACATCAAAGCCATATATTCTCCTCTCCTCTCCCCACATGAATCCAACTTTCCCCGTGCATAATCTACGGGCCTCATGCAAAAAAAAAAAAAAAAAAAGAGCATTGATATTGTACTTTTCCATCTCCATATCCATCCATTGATTCATGCAATCAGCAAACTCCGCACGACCAAAAAATATACATTTGAAAAATAATCCCCACACAAGCACATCAGCCGGCATCACGAAACAGGCGTTTACCGCCCAGATCGCTCCTTCGTCTTTGCGCGGCGCTCCTTCGCCATTTCTGTTATAGCATTAGCATGTGTACACATTTACCACACGGTTAAAAAAGGGGAATACGTACTCTCATCATAAAGAATAAACTCATGCAGTGCATTACCACCAGGCACCATCGGCAGCACAGGGACTTTCTGATCGGTAACAACCTCCAACAGCGCCGGCCCTTCCGAGTCCAACAGCCACCTCAGTTTCTCCTCTAGGTCATCTACCTTGACACAGCGCTTTGCCTGAACGCCCATGGCGTCGCCAAGCTTGACGAAGTCGGCGTTGCGCTGGTGAGTGTGAGAGAAGCGGTCGTTGTAGAAGAGAGTTTGCCATTGGGTGACCATGCCCTGTTCTTCGTTGTTGAGGACGATGATTTTGACGCCGATGTTGAATTCAGCGGCGGTGGAGAGCTCGGTGAGTGTCATGCTGAAGGAGGAGTCGCCGTCAATATCGACGACAGTACAGTCGGGGCGTGCGACTTTGGCGCCGATGGCGGCAGGTAGGCCGTAGCCCATGGTGCCTAGGCCGCCGGAGGTGATCATGGTGCGAGGGTAGCGCCAGCGGAAATGTTGGGCGGCCCACATTTGGTGTTGGCCGACGCCGGTAGTGATGATGATTTCTTCTTTGCGGTCTGCAGTGAGGTTGGAGAGTGTTTCTACGACGGTCTGCGGCTTGATGAGGCCGTTTTCACCTTCCTTTTCGTAGGCCCAGGGGAATCGCTTTTTCCAGTCGTCAATTTGGGCAAACCATTCATTCCTTTCCTGGACGGTGTTGACGAGAGGTATCATTTGCGCCAGACTAGTGCCAACATCACCCTCAACAGCCTCGGTGGCTTGGACAATCTTGTTGATGTTCTTGGGCATGATCTCGAAATGGACGATACCACCTCGACCTTCAGCTGCCGCTGCCTTGGCTGCTGGGGCAAACTTGGCGATAGCTCCAGTAATGCGGTCGTCGAAGCGTGCGCCGAGAGCAAGGATCAAATCTGCCTCTTGCATGGCCATGTTGGCATACGCCGAGCCGTGCATGCCGAGCATGTGGAGAGACTTGGGGTCAAGTTCGTCGAACCCTCCAAGGCCCTGCAGAGTGGTGGTCACGGGGATCTTGGCCTTGTCTGCGAGTTCCTTCAGGAGCTCGGGGCCATTTGGGGTTTGGAGAATACCCTGGCCAGCGTAGATGACGGGCTTCTTTGCCATGTTGAGAAGGTTGGCAGATCGCTTGATAGACCCCTCAAGCTGTCTCCGGCTCACCTCCCGTGCGGCGAGGGTAGCGGCGCTCACAGATGTGGGGAGGGCACTGCTAACTGGGATAGCTCTTTGGAGAGTGCCGGCAGTGACATCTTTTGGTAGATCAACGAGAACAGGTCCTGGACGTCCACTGGTGGCAATCTCAAAAGCCTCGTTGATTCTGCGCGGCAGTTCTGCAATATTCTTCACCAGGACATTCCATTTTGTGCATGCTCGCGTGATGCCAACAGTATCGGCCTCTTGGAAGGCGTCGGAGCCAATTGCGCTGGTAACGACTTGTCCACAGAAAACAACCATGGGCGTTCCATCCATCAAAGCGTCCTGCATGGGCGTGACGACATTGGTGGCACCAGGACCGGATGTGACAATGACCACACCTGGCTTGCCGCTGGCGCGGGCATAACCCTCAGCCATGTGGCCGGCGCCCTGTTCGTGTCGCGGCAGGATAAAGTCAAAGTGCTTTGATTGGTAGATGGCATCGAATACGGGCAGGATGGCACCACCAGGGTATCCAAAGATGTGCTTGACGTCCTGGCGCAGCATCATTTCGTGGAAGATCTCGCCACCCGTCATGCCGACGAAGGAATGGTCCATTTCGGGGGCGCGGTAGGGCTTCAGCGGCTGGACATTGTAGTCCTCGCGATTGAAGGCAGGCGAAGGGCGGGCGCGAGCCTGCGCCTGCGCCTGTGTGGCGGCAGCGGTGCTCTGTGTTCTTCGCACATCGTCTCTCACGACTTTGGAAGCGGCGACCTGTGCCGGTCTTTTGAAGGGCGAGACGGCGGGCCTGGGAGCCGAGGTGGAAAAGTTGTGTGGGCGGCCGAGAGAGCGGGCGGCTCGTGTGCGTGCTTGCTGCATGGTGGCCGAGGGCGTCCCGCAGGACTATTATAGCAATTAGGAGGGGAGAGGGCTGGGGAAGAGTACAGAAAAAGCAATTGGCGTGGGGAGAGAAGAAGGAGAGGCGGCCGGCCGTCGGGAGCCTTTTACTTTTCTCTCGGTCGCTAGACACAGTCATAAGTGGTTGTGAGCCGGCCGCCAGAGCGGCAAGGACTAGGGCTGCATGGGGCAAGGCGGCAGCGTGCGTGTGGGGAAGAGCCGAACATCGGACGACGAGTGATGACATGGGCATGTGCTTGATAGGACAGACGGGAGCGCGAGAGAGACTCGACCAGGAACAATGCAAGCTGCGCCCTCGACCACACCGAATTCTGCCCGGACGGGCGATGAGCGACGTCGGGGTGAGTACCACTATCGTCATCTCCGTCACCGTGTCTCGTGTCTGCAGGCTGATAGATGAAGGGGTGGCCCCTCTGGCCAGGCAGTTGACGCGGGGTCCCTTGGACGCTGATGTCGACGAGTATGCAGCTCTCCGTGCTATCGGCTGCCAAGCTGACTGCAGCCCAGCCCTCTATCCTCGACGGCCGCTGCTACGCCTACACCTACGCCTACGCCTACGCCTACACCTACGTCTGCCGCCGCGCTCTCGCCCCGGCATGGCCACTCGCACAGCATCCAGGACATGCCCTCCAAGGACTTCAGCTTCCTCCAGGACCCGGCCGCATACCACATCCTCCCGACCACCGCCGTCCCGGGCCCCTTCCTGAATGCTCCTTCGGCCCCCTCGCCCTCGACTCCCATATCTACCTTGCTCCTCTCGGGCCACTACCGCCTCGCCGCCGTATCTGCCGCCCGCAACATCGTCACGGCCGCCTCGCCGCACGACCACTCCACCCTGCTTCACCTCCTGCACATCCGCCTGGCATGTCTCTGCCTCATCAATGAGCATGCGCTCGCAGCACAAGAATCAAAGGTCCTGGGCGACCTCAACAGCGCATTTTATAGACACCCGTTGACCGACGCCCACCTCGTGCCATGGGACCTACGCCTCCTTGTCGTCCGGCTGGCCGCAATTGGCTATGGGGAGTGGCGCAAGGGTATCATGGGGTACTACGAACTTGCCCGTGAGTGTCGTGAAAACATCATCAAGAACACAACATCCGAGGCCGATGCACCGGTATGGCGAAGTCGACTACGGGGCTGTGGCATCCGAGTTGCAAACGTGCTTGTTGAAATGGGAGACCTCGAAGGAGCAGGAAAGCACCTGGCCACGCTATCCGAGAGCGAGCAAGCAAGAGACATATCCCTCATGGAAACCCTTGTCTGGCTGCGCGTAGGCGACATCGAAGCCGCCCGGCGCTGCCTCACACATGCATCGTCGCTCGCTCGCTCCCCCCACATCATAGACGCCACGCTCCAGGCCCTGATCCACCTCTCCGACTCCGACTTCGACGCCGCAGCCTCCTCATTCCAGGCGCTGCACGACGAGTTCCCCGACGACGCCATGCTCGCCCAGAACCTCGCCGTCTGCCTCGTCTACACGGGCCGCATCGCCGACGCAAGAGACATCCTCAGCACCCTCGTCGACACAAGCCCTCCCTTCCACTCCTCCATCTTCAACCTCTCCACCATCTACGAGCTCTGCACCGAGCGCAACCGCGAGAAAAAAGTCGACATGGCAGCGACGCTTGCCGCACGCAAGGACGGGGGCGGCGTAGGCTGGGAAATGGGAAGCGGAGCTTTCAAACTGTGATACATAAATATATATATATATATATTTTCCCGCTATGTAAAAACTCGATTCGATACGCAATGTACTTGGATACACCGTGTGACGCCCATTCGCATCTATTTCTGCACGTGCCATTCCCTCCTCCCCCCCCCTCCTCGCACGCCCCCATGTCCAGCCAAATCACTGTCACACTGGGCGCAAAAAAAAAAAAAAAAAAAAAAAAAAAAAACCCAGCGCCGCACTCTTGCAGCAAGGTATATTCGGTCGTTCGTCAGTGATGCTTATGCTCTCATTCCATCTCATCCGGCACTATCCAATCCCCCCACCTGTGCTTCGCATCCAGCTACAACTCCTCATCCTCCTCCATCTTGCCCTCTATATTCCCCTCCGACCGCCCCCTCTCCTTCCCCCCTAACAACGAGCCAAGCGACTTCCTAACATGCTCGTCAAACCCCGGCAGCGACGCGCGCTGCTTCTTGAACGGCGACGCAACACTCGATTCTGGGGTATCCAGCGCTGGCACAGGGGCCGCGTCCGGCGCCGGAGTCCCAGATAACGGGGACGTAGAGTTGGATGTCGGCGCGGGCGGCACGCGCATCGGCTCGGCCGAGTGTTGGCGCTTGAGCTTGATTTTGCGGACGCCTTCTGCGAGCTCGCCCTGCTTGCGCGCATCTTCAGGGGAGAGGAGGGTGCTGTTGTTGGGTGTGGGCGCGTCATCGTCGTCAGTGGGTTTGGTGTCGTCTTCGTCGTCGGCATCGGAGTCCATGGTGTCGGCTCGGGCGGGGTTGGCTTTGGGCGAGGCTTGGGCGTCGCGGTAGCCGCCAAAGTTTTTGGTACCAGCTGCGGCGTTGAGGGGCTTGAGGGTGCCGAAGTCGAGGGCACCGGATTTTCGGCGCGTCGAGGGGGAGAGGACGGGTGTTTTGTCGGACTCGAGGATGCCCATTTTGCGTAGTTGGCCTGGGGGTGTTAGTCAAGGGGGTGAAGAGGGGGGAGACGACTTACGCTCTCCGCGGTATAGAAAGGTGAAGACGGCATAGGGCTTGTCGGGAGGGTCAATGCCGGTGACGGTTTGAGTGCTGATGGACTTTGGGTCGAGTGTCTTAGGCTTTGCAAAGCTTGTAGTGTGGTCAATGTCCTCGCCTTCCCCCGTGCCGTTTTGCTCATCGTCGTCGTGTGCGTCGAACTGCGGTGAGTACTCGCCACGCTTGATCTCGCCCGAGGCCAGGACGCGGAACAGGGCAACCTTTATCTGGCCTGCCGCCTCAGGAACAGGACCCTCATCATCGGTGTCGTCCGAGTCGGTGGTGAAGAAGTCGTCGTTCCCTGACAGCGGCTCGACCGGGGCATCTTTGTTCTCGCCATAACGTAGCACGCCGTTGCGTTCCTTGACGGCCTCGTCGTCGCTGCTGCCCTGAGCCTCTCTCCGCTTCTGGCGCTTCTTCTCCAGCCGCTGCTTTCTCCGCTCAATCTTGGCTGCCACGTCCTTGTCCTTGCCCTCAAGATCCAGGCCGTTGAGCCAGCGCTCGAGGCCAACCTCGCGGAACAGAAACTCGCGCTCCGCCAGACCACCACCTTCAGAATCCGGCACGCTCACCCATCGTGAGTTGACCCACGTCTCCTCGCCACGGCGCAGCAGGGTGGCCACCTCCTCTTTCGCGCGGCCGTCAAAGTAGATGTAGGCGGCAATTGTCTCGTTGGGCGATGTGGTCAGCGGTTTGTACGCGGCAATGGTCTGGGTGTTCTTGCCCCGCTCCGTGGTGGAGCCGCCGACGACCTTGGCCTTGGGATGGGGGTCTTCCGGGGTGGGCTTGGGGGTCGAGTAGGGCACATGCAGGCCGGGGGTCAGGAGGGTGATGGAGATGGCAAAGGTCGACTGCTCAGGCTTGGTTGCGCCCGGGGGCACCTTGGCCGGGGGCACGGGAATATACGAGGTAATGCGGTGGAATTTGGATTGTTTCTGGATCGAGTGTTCGGCTAGTGGGCCATTCGGCGTGTGTATCGACACGGCCTGCAGCGGGCCAGCAGGCGTCAGCCAGGTCTCAGCGGCTCATTGCGTCTTCCAGCACTTACCAGGCCCAGGAAGCAAGGCATGATGGGCGGCGGCGGCGGCGGCGAGGTGGGCTAGATTGGCCGCTACCCCGTCGAGATTCCGAGATGATACGGAGGAGAAGCGCCCTCTTGGCGACCCGGAGATAGATTGGCTGGTACAACAGGCGGGAGGCCCACGCGCTGCGAGCTTCCTATCGGTGTGGGGTAGATATAAGAAGTTATCACCGCCCTTCTACTGTGGAGTCGGAGCGAAGCTGCTGCAGCCGACCATGGCAGCCTCGCGGCCAATCACGGGGGAGCCACTAGCACACGGGACTGCGCGACCCTTTGCTTTAGGCCTGCGTGCCAGTCCGACCGCATTCACTGTTCACTGACACCACAATAATCTGGTACCTAGTCGTCCCGGACCCTTCACGGCCGTACTGCCTCCCATGTTTACTCAAGCGAGCCTCGAGCGGCCGCCACCTGATTGGCTACACCGCTCACTTGACCACTCTTTGTATACACACACGTGATATTACTCTTTATTCATCTAGCATGTCACTATTGTACGCCATATGGGGTATCTCTCGCATCAAACACATCGACCATAAGGATCGTCGACCAGCTTCAACCAGCTTCAACCAGCTTCAACCGCTCAGTGTATATCACTCAGAGTCGAACATATCCGCCGTAGGGCGTAGTCGACGAGCCCGAGCAGCCGCAGTCTCTCCTAGCACCGATGCTCCATCCAGCTGTGCCTCCGCCAGTCCACCTAGAGACGACGGTTTGTCATCAGCAGACTCCTCGGCCTGAACATCTGGCATGTCCTTGTCAACCTCCATGTCGTCTGACTCGGACTCCCTCGCAGCAGGGGCCGCCTTTGCCTCCGCTTTGCGTTTGCGGCGCTCCACCAGCTTCCTGTTCTGCTCGTCTTGCTCCTTCTGTCGTTCGCGTGCATTGAAGGCTTCTTTAAATTGGGCCATAGTAGCCTTGTCAAAGAACGTTTCCTCCTCCCACACTTTGAGAATGCTGTTGATTTCGTCTCTGTAGCTTTTTTCTGTCATGCGACCCATGCCCAAGGTCGTAGGGAGTTGCTCGAGAAACTCAACTACTTGACGCTCTACAAGCTCGGTGGCAATTTGGGCGCGGTACTTGTATGCTGGCCCAGCTTCTTTAGACGTAGTAAAGAGAACATCGTGCAGAATGCGGAGGGCGTTCACGGTCACCTGGCGAGCATCAGGGCGACGTATATCTTCTCTATTTTCGTCTTCGACTGAAAGGTTAATGAGATTGGCATCTGTTAGTTGATACGGCTGTATGATATTAGTAACTAGGATGTCGACAATTTCATCCAGGCCTTGAGTTGCATGATCAACTGCGAATGTGGAGACGGCGGCAACATCCTCGACGACAAGGCTGCCAGCAGGGAGCGAGGTGAGTAGCCACATCAAATAAGCTCGGGGTCGTGGGCCGAGTATGCCAAAGCCATTGTCAACACGGCCAGGATAGTTGTCTCCTACTGGAAGCGGCTTGTGCAGACGTTTTGGTTCCTCATCATCATCGCTATCCGATTCTTCAGGTTCGTGACGTGCAAGTGCTGACAATTCACATGCGAATTCGTCAGGAAGTGGCTCGCTGGGGCCAACCCACAAGCCTTCTCCTTCGAAGATTTCCGTGCTCAAGCCATAGCCATTGCTGTTGGTATAAAGTTGGTGGAGTCGCCATCGGTAGTATCGGTTCAGTGGGTGCTCTTGATCGTAAAGGAAAGCAAACCGTTCCTCCTCTTGGCACTGTGGATCGTTCATCAGTACTGCCTCGAACTCCATGCCTCCCCTCAAGACGCCCTCGACAGTTTGATGAATAAGCTGCATCATTGCCAGGTCAGGCGGAGGATTAACCGTAACGATCAATTGCTCTCTGTCCTCGCGCGGCCCCTCCCTGCTCGCCCCCCCTAGATCTGGGGGCGGGGCATAGCCCTTGGGCATCTCTGGGGCTTGCCAGCGGGCGCCAAATGGTTCCCTTTTTTGGGTTGTGTCCATAGATCTACCGCCGAGATATCTATCCAAATGTAGGTAATAGCCTGTTCCTAGATATTTTTTGTCATTAAGCTTCATCATGGCGTCGTCTAGATCTCTGGCAGTAGCATCCTTGTCGAAAACGACTTTCATCGTGGCAGAAGGCCGTCCACTTCCCGCTGGGACTTGTGGAGATATCTTCTCGATCTTTGTGACCTTGAGCGATGGGAAGTTAGCGAATAACTGTTTGACTTGGTCTGACTGCATATTGGGCGGGAGGTTAGACGCTTTCGCGACGAGCGTTGTGTACACGTTCTCGGCTGGCTTGCGGTTCTCTCCTGTTGAAGGCCCTGCAGCGACGGTGTTGCCAAATCTCGGCTGAGCTGGTGGTCCAAAGCGACCAGGTCCACCTTGTCTATTGTAGGGATCGAAAGGTTCGGGTTCGAGAGTGCCGGGGCCGCTCCTCGTAGACCTCTGCCTTCCTGTAAAGTGTCGCTTGGCTCCCGTCGGGACGAAAACTTCTTCTTCTTCATGGTCGCGCTCCGGGTCTCCCAGGACGTTGTTGACAGCACCGTGTTCTTCCTCGAAGTCGGCCATGACCTTGTCCATGGCAAGTTTTTCGTCGCGCTCTTTTGCCTCTTCTTCTGCCTTCATTCTGGCATTGAGCTGCTGTTTGCCAGCTTTCGCTGTGCCAAGGGAGAATTTGAACGCCATAATAACAAAGAGGAATCGAGTGTCGCGACTGTCACTGGTCGAGGGCGTTTACCAACTTTCAGAAATTGGGAGGGTGCGTGTGTGCGCGCTGGGCGTGCGCTAAAGAGCACGGAGGCTTGTTGGAAACCAGCAGTGCGAAAAGATGTCTACGTTGACGCACGCGACGGTGTCTTGGCCTGTTGGTGATAAAATGTTCAAGTCGCAGGCGGGGATACAGTTAGCCTTGAGGCATCCCGGCGTAGATCACCTTACTAGCGCGTTCTGAGATCCCACTTTGCCGTCAACGCGAGGCTATCACTGCCTTGATACTGTCGTCACTTAGACCACTATTGTCAAAGCACCGTATACATTCCGTGTTATGGCATCTACAAATGATCTTCAATCTTTATTGCGCTTCCTCTCACAGGATGCTAAAGTCCCTCTTGCCCAAGCGCTCGGAAAAGTCAAAGACCTACAAGCTGCGAACGTCAACACGTAAGCACGTGAACACGCATAGCCAATTAGAGTCGTGAGCCTGACGGATACAGAGCATCGGACCTTGCCAATACAGACATAGAAAAGCTCAAGACTATATTCAGTGACGATAAAACAGCACGACAGGTACTCAATGCTGCGAAACGAGTCTCAAAAAAGAGGAAATCAAGTAATTCCACTGCATCAGTGCCAGCACCGTCACCAAAGAAGGCCAAGTCGTATGGACAGCCGCTCAATCCTGCCGACTTTGAAGCATCACTCGCACTCCCTAAAGCCGAGCGCGATGAAGATGTACTCAAGTCTACGGTCATCTACACAAACAGGGCTCCATTAGTGCTCGCATTCGCAGTAACCCTTCTAAAATATACCATGCCAGAGCAACCCATCTCAAGCCGACTGAGTCTTGCACAAGCCGTCACTTCAATGAACAGCAAGACTAAAGCCATCCACGTTGGTATTGAAAAGGGTAAGGCAGCCGAAGATGAAGGTTGGGGTGAGGGTCAGCCACTCATTCAGATCATGACGAGAGATATCCGTGTAATGAAGCGATGGGGTTATGAGTGGGAGAAAAGTCCTTCGCAGGAAAAAAATCAAGCCTCAACTCAAGAAACGCTTGCGTCGTCCGAAGGCACGATCGTGGAAGAGCCCATCAATAAGGAACCTGCGCTCTGGGGTGTCGACCTCGAAGCACTCAAGAAAGCATCCGTGCCTCAAGGTACAGGAATGTATAGATCATCTTCAAGTCAACTGCCCATCTTCACAGCTCAATCCGCACGAGCATACCTCATAAAGGCTTTTGACATCCCAAAAGACGACGCCAAAGTGCCAGCAAAGAAAAAAACAGCCACCGCAATGGCGGCAGAAAAAGAGCATACACTTGGTCTACTATTAGGCGCACTTGAGCTTCTTTATGAGTCGTGGGTGCCCGTACTAAGCAAAGAAGACATGGACAAGAGAGCATGGGGTTGGTATGTGCGTGTCAGGCCGGAGGTAGCCAGTGGAGCTCAGGGATGGGGCGGGAAAGGCAACGTCAAGCTCTCCGATATTCTTGAGCTTCGACGGCCTCCCATAGTACTAAAACATGAGCCTGAATGAATCCAATATAATCTACTAATTTGTCCAAGACCTACTATGCTTCAGTCGCATTTTCACAGCTCCTCAGCTACCGCTAGGCTTCCACCTCACCAAATCCAATAACGACCTTGCAAGCAATACTTGCTCCTCGCCGCCCTCCTTATTCCTCAATTCAACCCAGCCAAATTGGAAATCTTTGTCCTTTTTCATGATACTATTCCGATCTAGCAGAACCGCATGCCACCCTGCTGCCCTCGCGCCATGAAAATCCTTGGCTAGATCATCACCTACATGCAACATTTCAAAATCGCTAGACAATGCCGCATCCACATCAATAGCCAGATCCAACGCCGCATCAAAGATGCGCTGGTCCGGCTTCTCGTGCCCCACATCATAACTCATGACTGCGAAATCGATGTCATTCTGAACAGATGAAGAGAAGCTAGACTGTAGCGACGTACCAAAGCGTCTCGCGTCGACTTTCAGGCCAAAGGACTGTAATATACCCGGCACACGATCATCAGAATTGGTGATGACGCCTACAATGACCTTCTCATATGAGCATGGGAGCATGTCCGGATTTTGTAAAGTCTTGTGGTCGTGTAGATGTTTGAAGAAGGGCTTCACATCTGGGTATAGGTCGTATCCCTCGTTTGTGGAATACCTCCGTAAAAGATCGCTTACCAGTGCTTGTGGCACTTCTTGGCCTGGTGAGAGAAATGGGGTGAAGGTCTTGCGGATCACCTGTTGGAGTTTAGTGGATACATACCATGGTAATGCGTAAATAAATCAGGTCGTGGTCATGGGCAAATATCGCAATCCAACTGGGCTCTTCTGTGCTAAAGAGGGACTCACGTTGCCCCACCACTTCTCGGCACCGAGCCCTGTAGCTCTACCGTAGTTTGGGTTTTGCTTTGATTCATGCTTAAAGGCTTCTTTAAATCGAGTGCCTACAATATGTGGCTGCTCCGTATCACCGCAATCAATTCCATGACGAGTAGCCACCCTAGCATACGCGACAGGAATCGGGGTATTAGGCGTGAACAGCGTATCGAATGCGTCGAAACACAGCAGTAAATTCTTTTTCGCCGCTGCAACCCTCGAAGCTTGCATGATGAGAAGATCGCAGTAACAAAGATGTGGGGGAAAAGGGGTCTGGGTAGTCAAGTTAGTAAGGGCCCTAGCTCCAATGCGGCCACGAACCACTTCCGCGATTTCTAGACCACGACAGCACAAACACTCAACCACAGTCGCTCATTTACTGCCCTTCACAACACAATCCACCCGTCACAATGGCACCAACTCCCAAGGCAAACAAGTACTCCATCCTCCTCCCCACCTACAATGAGCGCCGCAATCTTCCTATAATAACATGGCTGCTGAACAAGACCTTCTCCGAGAAGTACGCCGGCGCACCTATCCGTCATCTCTGTACTATGCTAATCCCGCGTTACCAGCAACCTTGATTGGGAACTCATAATCATCGATGACGGCTCGCCCGACGGTACGCAAGAAGTGGCTGCCCAGCTGCAAAAAGCGTACACGCCCTCACGCATCCAGATCCGCGCGCGCGCCGGCAAGCTGGGGCTGGGCACGGCGTACGTACACGGCCTGCAGTTTGCGACGGGCAACTTTGTGATCATTATGGATGCGGACTTCTCGCACCATCCCAAGTTCATTGCAGACATGATTCGCGTGCAGAAGGAGAAGAATTACGACATTGTGACGGGCACGCGGTATGCGGGCAATGGCGGCGTGTATGGCTGGGATTTGAAGAGGAAGTTTGTTAGTCGGGGCGCGAATTTGTTTGCGGATACCGTGCTGAGGCCGGGGGTCAGCGATTTGACAGGCAGCTTTAGGCTGTATAAGAAGGAGGTGTTGCAGAAGGTTATTAAGCAGACGGAGAGTAAGGGGTATACTTTCCAGATGGAGATGATGGTCAGGGCGAAGGCAATGGGATGCACGGTTGCTGAGGTGCCTATCAGCTTTGTGGATCGGTTGTATGGTGAGAGTAAGCTCGGGGGTGACGAAATTGTCGAGTATGCGAAGGGTGTGTTGAATTTGTGGTTGAAGGTTTGAGTTTGGGATTAGGTGCGTGGCGTTCATATATGGTATACCACGGGCATACTGACGATATCCTGGAAGGCAAGCTTCTTTGCATGTGCATCTACATTATTTCCTTTAACTCATGATCTTTAACTCCATATCATGTTGTTTCTCAGCCTGGGTTTGCTCATGCCTATCGTTCAATCTTCCGTTGCTTGTTCCAATTACCACTTTCCTCCGTTTCTCCTCTCATTCATTTAGTCTCAAGTTTGCCATTCTTATTTCCAACTTCCTCTCTCTAGATGATCGGATGGCTCGTCAATGCGGTCTCCTTACTTGGTGAAGTAGGCGAGCTCACATCTCCCACGACCACACCTACTTGCCTTTTGGGAAACTGATACGGTGCCTGCATTACAGGGTCGCGTTCCATCGCGCCGGGCAATTTGTTGAGCTGAGGCGCAGTCGCAGATACAGGGAGCGTTTTGGCTTTGGAGATCTTGTTTGATTGGCGTCCCTTCAATGAAGACGTTCTTTTCGGGTCGGAAGGAGGCTCGGATTCGGTGACTCGGGGCGAGAGAAGTCGCAGAGAGTTATCGTTTTCTTGTACTTCTTGATTGTCGGCATCTGTAGGGCGACCAGTGGTGACTTTCTTCTTAAACTTGAAGAGTTTGGCTAAGCGTTTAAGCAGACCTGGTGATTGATGGACGCCCGTGCGGGCTGGAGTATCGGATGAGGGGAGGGACAAAGAGGTTGTGGATTTTTTGGACTTGGACTCGCCGGCGCCGTCCAATCGCGGCATATTGGAGACCTTGTACCCTGTGTTCTGGCTGTGTTTGGGAAAAATGCGGTCGAAGAAGAAAGATGTGAAAGTAAAGTTTTGAGAGGTAGGAGCAAAGGTCTTTGTAGCCTGTGTCACTGACAGGTCGCTCTTGCGCCGGCGCCTTCCATATGTGGTTCGATGAAATTGAGTCATTGGGCAAATCGTGTCACACTATCCATAGTCACTTCCTCACTTGGCTCCCTCTTTATGTATCGTTCTCGTTCTCTACGCTCTATCAGCAGCGAAGCCGACCCACCTTCCCATAACGTGCTTGCGTCATAGAATAAACCTGGCAACCCACCATGTCAACTTTGCATCAACCCAGACAAGAATCTACACATACATCTAGCGCTCCAAAAAACGCCATTTTGGATCCAAACGCCACTGAACAGATTCTGACAACGTGCCATGTACTTACTTCCATGCTAGGAACTTGTTATCAAGTGTACAATGAAGGACGCAGTATCATCCAGGAACTCATCTAATCTTCCATTCTTGAGTACAAGATCGGCTACGACCTTACTAAGGGTGCCATTTCTAATATATGCGATATACTCCAGGTGGTAGACCTAAATTTTGCAAAGTTTTATATAATTTCAATCCATGACAATAATAGTCCCCTTTAGACTAGCTAAGTATGGCTCAGGGAGCTCAAATCAAAACACAACGACGCATGGTCTATACTCGGAGAGTGGATTCTTAGATCAACATCGATATCAAATGGCTGCGACATGCTGCTGCCGTGACGAATCATCATTCAGGGCTGTCGTCGATTAGACTTAATCCCCCAGAGCCCAAGAACAAAAACCCTAAGCAAAAGAAGGATGCTAGGATCCATCGAGTCAATTGGAATGCTTCCGTCACGCGAGAAGTGGTGAAGAAAATCCCTCCAGAATTTACCGATCCCCCAAACTAATACTGGATCCAAGAGATATGGTTTTGAACATGTGACTAATCAGGTCATATTCGGCTTTAACAGCGATATGTTTTGGCGAATATTCGAAACGGGGAAGTTTTTCAAATTATAGATTGGAATGGCAAATTATGGTCGTATGGACTTGATGTTCTGCTCTGTTAACTTTCAGCTGAGATTGTTCAATAATTACTTCCGGTGGCAATAAGTCTGTACATATGAAACCATCAGCTTACATTTACGCTACATAATGTTCTCGTGAACAACTATCTGAGTCAAAATCTAGCTTTTAGCCAGAAACTACAAGGCTCTTAATAGTTCTTTGTGGCCCTAGCTAGTACTGTGATCAAATTAAAAAATTTCAAGGGTTGACCACTAATGGGTGCCGACTTGACAACTAGTTGCTGCCGCTTTTCAATTATCACATGGCTAATAAATTTTAATATTACTTTTATAGGTTTTCTACTGTTTTCGTGCGTGAGTTTTGTCAATGGTATTTTTTAGG
Organism: Ophiosphaerella narmari; assembly: GCA_028456235.1. Lineage (NCBI taxonomy): Eukaryota > Fungi > Ascomycota > Dothideomycetes > Pleosporales > Phaeosphaeriaceae > Ophiosphaerella > Ophiosphaerella narmari. The sequence goes on along the minus strand of JALNQA010000002.1, from coordinate 297,500 downwards.
GCTAGAGGATAACTTTGCTGTACTATGCCCGCGCCAATTGAAGGGACAGAAAAAGATACAAGGGCTGTTTAATGATGCTTTTGTATCGTCTGGCAGACGTTATACTCAACCGTATTCATGTACCAAATAAAAAAACAATACGGAAGCCAAACTTTGTGACTTCGTTGACCGCAATTTATATATTTGGAAGAGTGAAGTAGCTAGAAATAATATCCTGTGCTGACTTCGATGTCCAATTGTCCCATAGAACTATTTCGGCACAGCTGCAACGATACCATGAAACTTTACATCATCATACATATGCACATGCACAATCTTCAAACCCGCGCGATCTATCAGGCCCTCCCAGTCATCTCTGCCCCTCTCGACGCCACCCAAACATGCCATCATTGCTATGACCATTGATGCACACTGCCATGGGACTTTTGTGTCCGGCAAAACCACCTCATCGATCAAGATGACTGAGTCAGGGCCCATTGCCGGAATGATATTCTGTAAGATGCGAACACACACATCATCCGGCCAATCGTGCAAAACATGGCGGAAGTAGTAGAACTTTGCGCCGCGAATAGTTTGTTCGGTAAAGAAGTCGTGCTCCACGAATTCAATGCCGGCAGGCCTTGAAGCGGGCAGGTGGGCAAGCGTAGAGGGTATTTCCTGTACGACAACCCGACCTGGTAGATTGGGGAATTTCTCCTTGAACATTATAGAGTGTTGACCAAAACCTCCACCAATATCTACGAGTAATGCGGAGTCAGGCGAAGGCTTGAAGTTGGAAATCTCTTGCTCGATAGGATATGAACTAGTCCAGCTTTGCACTGCATCCAAAACCATGACATGACCGAGGGCTTTCATCTGTTCCGGATTCGCTTTGCAGTATTCGAAAGGCTCAAGGTCCGTATTAAGCCCTTTCTGAAAAGGCAGATCCTTGATGTTGGTTATGTCTTGATAGTTGTGTTCTTTCAGATATTCAGGCAAAGCTATGGCGGTTGGAGCTTGCAATTTCGAGATATTTGGTGCTGCACCAACAACGTCCGGTATGGCGAAACACTTGGTAAGGCGGTTCGCTGTAAAGGTATCCTTTGCTGTTTCTTGGATGAAACCGAAAGATGCCATAGAGCGGAGGAGATGTTTCATCAGCGTTGGTGCGGCGCCCGTCTTACTGACGAAGTCCTGTAGTGTGACTGGGTTGGGGGAAGAAGCAAGCATTGTGAAGACGTCGAGATCGAGGCCAACTTGAATTATGGACCAGCGGAGAGGCTGCGGTGAGGTTATTATGGGAGAATTTAGAGAATATGGCCTGACTTACTCCCATCCCAAGGCCGAAGAATACTTCCCAATCTGTGAATAGATCGACTTGAAGATCTCTCAATTGCTCCTGCATTTTGTGTTTTTCTGCACCATTCGCTTTCGCATAAAGGCTGCGAATCTGATCCATTGCGGCCTCCATAATAGAACTCGGATTCTTAATTCTGTTAAAATATTTGAAGTTGTATCTGAGTACTTCTCGGTTTGCGGTGGTAGTGTGTGCTTCTTCCGCAACTTTATACTCCAGTTCAAGACGGAAGAACACTGCCGCCAAGTGACAAACCCCCCATGTGCACCTCGTAGTTTCCGAACATCCCAACCAGATATTGATTTTAAGGCCGAAAAGTAATTTTATGACCGAAGAAACGATGTTACGACCGAAAAACGATGCTGCAACCGAAAAGTGCGAGGGTTGTGGAGGGGAAGCTTGGACTTTGGAAGTAAAGACCGACCCGTTGGGCGGAGAATAGACCGAAATCACCGACGTCATCCCAAAACAATCGATTACGCCTTCGCCTTCTACACTCAACATGCCATCGCAACTTGTTACGTCTATCAATGAATAATATCAGAAAGCATATTAACCAAGGTTCGCACGTGTTTACATGCTACTAGGTGCCTACAAGATACCTGCGTCTTCTGTCGCCGCATCCGCGAAATCACTATTGGTGTATCCGTTCACGCGATGAACTTATATCCGGCCAATGAATTATATAGGGCTCGTACAGGCTTCAGTCTTACCACAGGAGCATGACCGATTGCCGTACGGTCGGAATTGTCGAGTAAGCCTAACCAGTCTAACCATAAATTATCGCTTAATCGGTGAACACGAGGCTCTTTCTCGAGTATATTACTTGAGAAACACGTACCTGGATTGTGATGCTTCTGGTCTCCAATTTTAAAATCAACACACAGTGTCTCATAGATCTACTCATATCGACATACGGAATACGACGAGTGGGCGTCGGTGGCCGGGTTCGCTCATTACAAGGATTAGCACCATGCATGGATGCCATATCACCAACCCTTGGACAAATGGAGGGAGACCTGCATAAGAAGATAATTTCGCCCGCAACTTGCGCTCGACACCCAAGTTGTTTTGTCTTTTGTAATTCCTTTGTGGGGCCCATCCGCCAATCATGGAGTTCGCATCACTCACTGTTCTTCTCTTGGCCGCTCATATCGTATCTGCGATCAACTTCCCATACGAAAGTATACAATTGAAATACTCAGAGGTAGCGAATAATTCAGATATCAAATTTGGTAATGGAACTAGCACCGAGAAACCCCCTTGTAAGAGTTTCCCGGGTTATGACAGTTGGCCTTCCCCTAGTAGATGGAATGCCTTCAATGCAAGCCTAGGTGGTGCGTTACTTAGGGCCGTTCCACCAGCCGCTGCCTGCTACGAAGGCGAATTCAGAGATGAGGAAAAATGCAACGCAGCCAGACAAGGTCAAAATAACGCGCTTTTTGCGTATGTAAAAATTTGCCGTTATTTGGACGTTGCTAACAATCAATGACAGCAAAGAAGACCCATTAATTCCCTTCGGCCAATGGCAGCTCGCTAACCCCTGCCCCATAACAAATGCTTCACAAGCTCTGTGTAACCTAGCTTCGTTTCCCGCATACGTGGTGAATGTATCCACCGTCAGAGATATACAACTTGCCGTCAACTTTGCTCGAAACAACCATATTCGTTTGACGATCAAGTACGTCTTGAGCTCATATATTATGCCTTGCAGCTAATAGTCATAGGAATACAGGGCATGACTTTATTGGACGGAACACAGGTGGAGGTGCACTCCAAGTCTGGGTTCACCGACTCAAAGCTTTTGAGTACCTTCCTTCCGTGCAGATCGCAGACTACAATGGACAGGCAGCAAGAGTAGGTGTCGCTCTCGAGCAACATGAGGTTTATAGTTACATGGGCAAGAATAATATCACCGTCCTGGCTCCAGGTTCACCTACGGTTGGTGCATATGGAGGCTTTATGCAAGGCGGTGGATTTTCCTACATAACTTCGAAGTATGGGCTCATGGCCGATCAAGTGCTCGCACTTGAGATTGTCACAGCTGATGGGAGTTTTGTGCATGCGGATTCGGTGACAAATACTGATTTGTTCTGGGCTATTCGCGGAGGTGGCCCAAGTAAGTCAATTTTCTCCTCCCACAAGTGTTTTCTAACAGCTTGACTAGGTAACTTTGGTATAGTTACATCTGCAATTGTGAAAGCATATCCTCCCACTACTATCGCTCGATCCGACTTCACGTTTCAAACTGGACCGGTGCGTGACAATTCTACATCTACTGTTCGTGTGAACGATACCGAAACATTCTGGAAAGGCATAGACATATACTTTTCCCACAATCTACGAATCAACGACGCCAAGGGCATCATGTGGAACAATATAGGAACGCAAGGTCTCAACAGTTCTCAATTCACCCTACAAAGCCAAATAACCAAGCCCGGCGTAACCATTGACGAGATGAAAGACCTCGTCGCACCCCTAATCAAAGACCTAAACAACGCCGGGATCCATCTTACAAACCCAAAACCACACTTCTGGCAAACCTACGCTGACTTCGGCACCATCCCCGGTGGCCCAACGGGCGGAACGGGCGGCCGCCGCTTCGGCTCACGCCTTTTCCAACGCAGTATCTTCACAAATCCCAAGTCCGCACAATACCGTAAAGCAATGGACTCAATCCGCACCTTCGTCGAAGAAGGTGGGTACAGCTTTCACTCGGTCGACTTCGCTCCCACGTACGAAACAGCCGGCTATCCAGGCGTACACTCAGCCGTCAACATGCATCTGCGCAACGCCGCCATGCACGCCACGGGCTTCGACACAACGCAATATGGGCCTGGGCTGTCTGAAGAGCAGTGGAAAGCTTCGCACGCGCGGCTCGACTCGTACATTCAGAACTGGAGGGATGCGACGCCGCGTAGTGGAGCGTATATGAACGAAGCAGATGTCGAGGAGCCGGGGTTCCAGTATAGCTTTTATGGAAGGGGATATGATCGGCTGATGAGCATCAAGCGTTCGAGAGATCCTTGGGGTGTGTTTTATGCAGTTACAGCGGTGGGGAGCGAGGAGTGGTTTGTGGAGGGGACAGGGGGGTTGCCGACGCAGCAGGGTAGGCTTTGTAGGGTGCAGCGATAGGTATTGTACTTATCTTTGGCGTATATTTGCGCTTCTTAGATAGCCAAATCCAGAGTTGTCTCATCTTTACGTTTCGTAGATGAGTTGGCTTAGGTTCACTTCTGAATTTTATACAAAAATGTAGAGCTATGTGAGTTCCCGAAATTATGCCTAAGCACTGGGAATATAGAGCCTGAAGCAAAGAAAAGCAATAAACTAAACAATTTAACGCAAAACAGATACGTAGCCTTTCCTGTCTTTGGACAAATAACGTATATACACTCTAGTCAATAACCAGTTTGTTCCGAACTATGGCAGCACCGATAGACCCCGTAGTCTTACGAGCCGCCGTGGCAAGCGCGAAAGAGCCATCTTTGAGCTTCTTGTATGGTAGCCCAGGCTTTTTCTCTGACTCTGGAATGCCTTTTGAGCCACGCCTGGTCGAGGTCTTCTTAGCCTTGGCTACGTCGATGCCTTCATCGTTTTCATCGAATAGCTTTGCATCCGTGTCGGATGAAGTGACTGCGGTTTCGGACATCGAAGGGTGAGGATCATGTCTCTCTCTCTGCTTCTTGGCCGGCACCAACTTCTTTGACGTCTCATCGTCTTCAATGCTCTGAGCCTTGCGCTTCTTATAATGCGCTGGCGTGGACGAGCTTGCGGCTTCCTCTTGTGCAATGTTCTCAACAACTTTGGCCTTTTGTGGCGCCGGTTTCCTTGCGACCAGCTCCCCCCGCTGTTGTGGTGCCTTAAAACTTGTCTTGTTGGTCTGCAGAAGCTGGGTTGGGTTTGTCTTCTCCTCAACCACAAACTTTAGTTTCTTAGAGGGTGGCTTCATGTCTTCGTAGCTCTCTTCAACGCAAGAACGCTTCTTGCCGCCGACCTTCCGCTTTGAGTTATAGTAGATAGCCATCATCTCTTTTTCAAAAGTCTTAAACTCTTGCAACTCGGGGTCTATCTTGGGAGGGCGACGAGCTTCTGCATTCATCTCATTCTGTCTCTGATCGCATATCTTTTGAGCTCTTATCAGGTTGTTGCGCATCACTACAGCCTGACGAGCTAGGTTCTCGGCAATTTCTGTGAGCAGCCGGTGATGTGCCCAGCGCTGGTTGCTATCGATAGAAACTCCGAGGATCTTTGCCTCGTTCAACAACTGTTGGACGTTCATGCCTTTGAGGTCATGCCACTGCTCATTGAACTTCATATCGTTGACTATCAATATATCGACGAGGTAAGCCGATTCTTGGTAGTTGTAGCTTAAGCGGCGGGCTTCAGCCTCTTCGAGGAGCCGTCCTTGGCTCCAGGTTTCATATCCTTGGGCGTCGTAGAGTCTCTGAGATAGCTCTGAAGACTTTGAGCTACCGGAGTCACGAAGACGGTTCCACAGCCCCGGCCGAGTTTGTTTCCCAGGCTCATGGCGCGGAGCATTAGCACGCTCAGGGGAAAACGAAGGGCACCGTCGAGTACGACCAGGTGATCTCAGGCGATACGCATCGTCAATGTCTTGTGGGTGCTTTCTCTTAACATTGCCTAAGGGGCGATGATGGGCGCTGGGTTGAGGCCGATAGAAGGCGGGGACTGGAGAGTGGCTAACGGTGCGACGTAGAGTATTTGTTGCGTGTGCAATGTCCGAGGACTTGTCGCCGCCGGATGAACCGTAGCTGACAGAAACTGTTGAAATGTTGTGACTATAATCCGTTGGTCGGATATCGGGTTGAGAATGTTTTTGGTACGGTGGGTTCTTGAAGGCGTCAGAGTTGATTCAACTATGGGAAACCAAGGAGGAACGCTTACCGTTTTAACTACCATGCCTTCCAAGGAGCCGGTAATAGGCGCAGAAGTCTTAAAAACAGGTTGCGCTTTTGACCAACACTGTACAGGGTTTGTTGAAGAAGCAGGCGGTTGGGCTGTAACGCCTTGACCTGCTTCCTTAAGAATGCCAGAGAGGAACGAATTTGTGTTCTTGGTCTGCTTAGCAGGTACCTTTTTTACGCCCGACTTGCCTACGATAGATGTCTTTGCGGTGCCAGCCGTTCCCCACCAGGTGGATCGCTGGGAAAGCTTGCGCTGTTGCGTCTCTCCAGGCATTTGGTTGTTGGTGTTGAGGTGTGTGATTAATCTGAGGTTCTGTATTAAGAAGCTAGGAATAGCTTGACTCGATTCGTCGAAATTGGGTGTGCGGATTTGGTCAAGAATGTGGTTACGCAAAAGGCAATGCAATGAGGCAGGCGTGAATTTTGATATGTGCACTGGTGGTGGGAGCCCGACCGCGCAATGTTTAACCCCAGTGAAAGTTGAGAGAGGGGAGAAATTAAGCAGAAACAAGCAAGGCCGGTAACGGGGACGACGATGTGCGGGACAAGTCAAGTGAACGTACCAAGATCACATGATCAGCTCGATCATGATCTTGACCCCCCCTGGGCATCTTTAGAGAACTCAAGGATAGATGGGAATAAAAAATAGCTTCCATTGATCAAGCGCATATTGCGCTCGAGGGCTATCGGTAAATTGTTCTTATGACTAATGATCTGTATTTTGAATCCGAAGTCGCATGCCGGTAAAAGGCTGATGAATTCATGTTCCCACTGTGGAAGTGGCTTTGTGTTGAACGATTGTGGTATACTGAGATGCACATAGAAGTAGGAGGCAGGTGCCGACCCGTAGTCGGTAAGATGAGTTGCATACTAGACGTAGAGTAGCTACATGAAGAGTTGGTGTTGATACTTATTTCTCCCATCCGAACCTACTTGGACCCCTGCTGAGCCGCAGAACCGACCTAATACTCCCCCGATCACGTGCGGTTCTACTACACCACAATATGTAGTCATGTGAACTATTATAACGGTGGCCAGGCTTAGTCTGTGGTTCCTGAGTAGGACACCAGGATTTTTATATTTAAACTTGCGGCATAAATCAGCGAACGACAAACAGAGGAATCAATCTTGGTGAGAAGGAAGCTACGAACGTAGAACAAGATATGCTTTATTGAAGAAAACTGGGATATAGCACGTGGAAAAACCAACCAAAAGGAATCTCCCCTTGCAAACCAAAATCAAAATATACAACCCCCGGCCCCGCGTTTAGGTATCGAGTAGGACACATCGATGTGTCTGGAACAAAAACATCCCCGCGCTGTAGCTTCAATCCTTGTTCATTTTCGACCTTGCACTGCTTTTCAGTTTCAGCCGCAGTTGCCACTCGGAGAAAGAATGCTCTTCGAAAGGACCCAGTAGACCCTGCACGCGTGCCTGGTGCTCCAGCTGCAGGTATGTCATGGCATTCCAGTCCTGCTGCTCCGCAAACTTGCTGCCAACGCGGAAGTAAAGCAGCTCGCCAAGCTGCTCTTGCGCATCGTTGGGATGCGTGTCCAAAATGTTGTTGACCATGATTTCAAGGCTCTTTGAATCCATTTCCGTACCAAGGACGGAGATGGTTTTGGCCATAGGAGTAGAGCGAAATTGGCTAAGGAGGCAGCAAGACATTGTTGTTGTGCTGGATGTAATTTCGGATATGAAGTTGTATGAAGTTGTATGAAGTGGAGTTGTTGTGAATTTGAAGAGGATATGTTGTGGGCTCGGAAGTCGCGATGAAAATAAATGCTTGGGGAAGGGGAGAGCACGGGAAATCGCGGTTTAAGTGTGATTTTTAAAAATACCAGAAGGGAGTCTATTGCACTAAGGATAAGTGTACCTATGTGTGAAGAAGATCGTGACACTGTTGACAGTCACTCAAGAGTGGCTCAACCAGGGATACTTCGTACGGAACAGATGATTGACAGCAAACAGGGAATCACATGGTTCTTGCAGTATGCCATCAGTAATTAGGAACGTAGGGCGTATTGCCCTGCATAATACCTTCCCTACGCAGCAGGTGTTCGTACCTGTTCCTGAATGAGTCCATGGTATGCGTGTGTGTTTCTACGAATCCCCTGCTAGTACAGAATTGCGATGAATCTCTTACAGTTTATCCAAAACTATGCACAGAAGCCTCAAAAGCAAGAATCAAAGCGAAGTAAAATTTCAGGTGTATTTTCACACACATCAACGGTGTTGTTGGCGTGGTTGGGCCGGCTCCACACAGTCGCAGATGTCGGCAACCATGGCCCGAAAGACCCTTGTCTATCTGACCCCATGTTTGACTTGTTTGCATCTGCCACAACCAAACTTTCTGGCTAGACATCAACATTGACTGGACGCACCACGCTCTCAACATTGCCCATACAGCTCCTCCGCCGACTCTTACCCCTCCCCAATACCAGAAAGATTCGATCAAAACCAAGGATCACCACAACCACCCCCGAAAAGCGCATACTCCCAACCGGCGGTAACCGCCACCCACGCATCTAAACAGGCGCATACAAGACCCAAAGAGCACAACATGGGTGGCTACCTGTCAAAGTTCCAGAGCCTGATATGGGCTAAGAAAGAAACCCGAATACTGATCCTCGGACTCGTACGAGCAGGCCCTCGTCCCACAACCCACACAGCCTCCCGCTGATGACAAATGTAGGACAACGCAGGCAAAACCACGCTCCTATACAGACTCAAGGTGCGCCCTGCCCATCCTCGTTCACCGCCCAAAACTAACCCCTCCCCCCAGATCGGCGAAGTCGTAACCACAATACCAACAATAGGCTTCAACGTCGAATCCGTAACATACAAGAACCTCAACTTCAACGTCTGGGTACGCCGCCCTCTGCTCCGCTCCACTCCGCTCCCCATATTCACGTACTAATCTGCACAGGACCTGGGCGGCCAAACCAGCATCCGCCCGTACTGGCGCTGCTACTACGCCAACACGGCAGCCGTCATCTTCGTCATCGACAGCACCGACATCGACCGGCTGACCACGGCGTCCGAAGAGCTCGCGGCGATGCTCAACGAAGAGGAACTGCGCGACGCGGCGCTGCTCGTCTTCGCGAACAAGCAAGACCAGCCGGGCGCCAAGGGTGCAGGCGAGATCAGCGAGGCACTGAAGCTGGGCGAGCTGAAGGACCGGAATTGGAGTATTGTGGCATGTAGCGCCGTGGATGGGCGGGGCGTGGATGAGGGCATGGATTGGTTGGTGGGGAATGTGAATAATGAGGGGTAAAGAATGTGTTGAGGATGATATACCAGGAAGCATGGGGGCGGCGTTTATGGGGTTTAGACTGTTGATAAATGCATAATACGATTGATCCATGCAGCTAATGTTCACCATGGGGAGCAAAGTGACAAGCAACCAGTTGTTGTGAAACTAAATAAATACGTAAAGCGTAATTGCGCTGCGTAAGAGGTATCATAATAAAAGCAGTAAATCCAACAAATACATGATAGAAAGTGCAGAGGACTTTGCTCAAGCCTCGTACCGCTCCCAGTCCCCAACCTGATGCCCCAAAATCCTCGCATCGGTGCGATCGACTCCGTACTTGTACTCACCCAAAAGCTCCTCTTCATCAATACACAGATGGTCATCTCCGTCCCGTCCGCCATTCCAGCCCAGCCCAAAGGTCTTCCCGCTCTTCTCAAGATGGCGTGTCATTTTCCTGGAATCGAATTTCTCGGTATCGATGAAGCGTAGCAGCATTTGCGACTGGTGGATGAAGGCGAGAACCGAGGCAATGGTGCCTATTTGGCGAGGCATAAATTTGTGACTGCGTTTGTAATAGGTGAGGATGGCGATGGCGATGAGATAGATGAGAATGCCCATAGAGAGGACGAAGGAAGCCCAGAAGGAGCGGAATGTTTGTTCAGTGTTGTGGCGGTCGATGTCTTTAGCGTCATTGGGATCTTTAGCGCCGTGCCCGGGAATGAATTTCTTGCCATCGACACTGATGGAGGATACACAGACTGTGAGGACTTCAGCTAAGATAGAACCGAAGGCAACAAGCATGACGAGGAAGTGGCCGTTGAACATGGCTTTGAAGGGCAGGTAGATCGGGTTTGTGCCGGCGTAGTCGAGGGTGAGGGTTTTAGCTGGGGCGTGGCGCTGCGCGAGGATCCAGAATGGTTGCAGCATGCGCACATCGCAGTTCATAGTGTTCCACATGATGCGGATTATGGTTGCCAACGCTGTCATCAGAAAGGGAACTTTCTCAATGACTATATCCGCACCTGGCATAAACATGAAGATTGGAATTGCCACGGTGACAGTGCCGATGAACAAAACAAATGGTATGCCAGAGCGCTTTCGGAGCATGAGAGGTCGAGGATCAGTTCCCTGTTCGTGTATCTTCTCTTTGTTTTGACGAATGAATTCACCTTGCCACAGGGAACTCTTGTGAAGAATATAACGCCTATGCCGCAGTTGCTTGTGGATCTTGTCTAAAGGTGCCTTGTCGAGTCCTCGAAAGTCTGCTAGAATGTGACTTTTCGTTGCCATGGCTGCGATGCCTGCAATTCCCTTAGGGTCAGATTGCAGTCCACTCTTTCGCCGCATAGCAAACATGAGTGCTCCTCCACAGAAAGCCACAAAGATCAGAGAGCCTGACACCGCCCGCGAGTATATCGGCTGAACACGAACGGACTTTATCGTGTCCGGTTTGCGTTCCGCTTTTGGTGGATATGTAACCATAGAGGCTGATTGGAGGACAGGGACAAGGCTGCTGGCTATTAATGTACTCAAAGAGCTGTAGATGACAGCATACTGCTTATGCCGTAGCGCACGTAGCGGTACCGCCCAGCTCACGAAAGTCAAGTAGTCCATATTGAGCGACTCGCCAGCTGTCGCACCCGACTTCTTTGATAGCTGATAGTACGGTTCCAGTCGTTTGACCTCAAAGTCGGTCATTTGCCACAAGATACCGTAAACCACGAAAGTCATGATCGGTGCGTATTTCCAGGTGAAGAACTCAGTAACGTCCAACTCTCCAGGCTTCTCGAACTCGAGCAAGCCCCCCTTGATAGGGTCTTCTTTGACCAGTCTCATGGAGAGCTGGCACAGGAACTCTTGTAGAGCAGCTAGAGCTAGCGCGATGGCGATGAGAACGGCGATCCAAGGCATACCCATAGAGAAAGGCCGCCAAGAGGGCTGTTCAGGATCTGAAAGATTATTAGATGACAGTACAAAAAGTGAGTAACATGGATACTTACCCATTGGGAAAAAGTAACTCGTCTCTGGTTCGTTCTTCGCAAGCCCGGTGTCGGTCGTCATAATACTGCGAGTGTCGAAGTCAGAACCCGCTGTAAAGTCGCTAATGTCCACCGGAATGTCTGCAACAGCAACAATACGTTCTGTCTTTTCGGCTTCCTTTTGCGCATCCATTCCTTGCGTGGATATGGTTTCCGAGCCCGACAACCCTCGCTTGTGACTAAAGGTTCTCGTGTGTTGGGGTGTAGTAGGGACGTGTGTGAAGGGCTTCTCTATAATCGAGTTCATACCAGCTCCTAGTTGCGCCTCCAGTCTCTCGAACTCAGCTGCATATCCTGCCTCGCTCATATTTCGCTCCCGCTCTCTTGAATCTGCTACATTTGCCAGTTTTTGCTGTGGCTCAAATTTCTTCATTGGCAAACCGTCCAGCCCGCTCAAGTCATATCCCACAACTTCATCCTCCTCTACGACACCCCCCAAGCGTCTCTTGCCCGGGCCAGACTCTTCATCCTCCAATTTGTTGTATTTCCCACCTCTTGAGTTACCGCCACTAATAGATGTGAGGCGGCTTAGCAAACGCCGTTTTCCGCTGCTACTTTCCAGTGACTGCGACGCGCCTGCTGCGGAACTGTAGGAAGAGTCTTCAACGAATGAAGGTGGGGCTGGAGCACGGGGTATGCGATATGACGGCTCAGGTGCTGGCGCGAGTGCTGATGGAAGTGACGTTCTTCGTGATTGGGCAACAGTACTCGGAGGAGTAACGGAGATTGAAGATGGTCGAGACGGGAAAAGCTGTGAAAGCTTGTCCGATCTATCCGACGTGTTCTTACGGACGAGTGGCGGCCGTGTTTGGGAGCCGATTGCTGGCGAGCCAACACGAAGGGCTGTAGGGACCGCGTCTGTAGGAGAAGTCCCGGCGGTACTTGGAGTACCAACCCGGAGGGGGGAAGGCACTGCAGTCATGACTTCAGCTGTTGTGACTTGGCGTCTGGCAGCTGGGATGCGCCGATGTCGGAATCGGACGCGGTAACAAAATGAGGTTGCCTAATCTTTGCCCAGATGTAATCTTTACAGGTTGGAAAGGGAGTGTATATGGCTTGGTGCAGACAGAGCAACGGATGAATAATTGAGACCCCTTGGCTGAAAGGCGTCTTACAGCTCTAGGCGTTTCGCGCCTTCAGCCTCACCCATTCCAACTTTTTGCGCTTACAGGCACCAATCCAGCGTCCTGGGAAGTGGGCCGCCGGCTCGATTCGGAAATCACAGCCTGGTGGTTCCCAGTCCGCTCGAGTGTGGTGGGATTAAGCGTTGCAGCTCTTCACCGGTGGGATGGTAGGCGGAGTAAACTTCACGACTCGCGCCGTGTTGCGATGGGTGAGCCGCACGACTCGGCCACTAGTTGCTGACACTCCGAGAGCTTGGGTGACAGGTACACACAGGGTTGATGTAGAATGAAAGGCTGGAGTGGTAATGCTACTTTGCGTGGAAGCAAATCGGCGCCCAGAGCTGAGAATTTTCATGTATTTCTTCGTAGGTCATCTGGCGGTAGCGCTGTGTTGTGGAGGAGGCTGTGCTAAAAATACCGTGTCCACGCCGCTCGGCTCCTACTGCCTGTCGCAGAATCTGCGCATTGGATACGAAAGTATTGGGGGCTGAAAGCCATGCCTCGCCGAATGACATGACGCTTAGGTGCACCACCCCAAAGCTGGCTTGATGATAGTACGGTTGTGTATTGTTTGAGTGAGTGATGATGCAAGAGAAGAGATGCCCAGGAGGAATGAGGTTTGAACAAGATATGTCCGGTTCCGCGCTACTGGGTCAATATGAGCGAATGAGGCAAGGATTGAGATCAATGCTGACGACGTCGGCCATGATACCCAATACCTGAGTAGTGTAGCAACGCATATCCCTGTTTCAAGCGATCGCAAAGTACTGTGCATTTTCAAATACCACTGTCCAACCGAAAGAGCTGGCCAGCTGGAGCCCAAAGGGCGGAGCGACGCCCTTGAAACGATAACTCCGCGATGCCTAGCCAGCACACGTAAAAGTGCTGCATATAAACGCAGACCGTGTGTCGCAGAACCGTGCCGTCTTAAGATATTTTTCCATCATGCCAAAGACACCTATTCCATTTCGGCAAATCCGCGCCCAATATACTGCCACTACGATAACCGTGTACCAAGCCTACAGGGCCGAAATTGCAGAGGCGGCAGTCAAACATCAGAAACTCGATGCCTCGCCATACTTTAGCAATACACGTATGACGTGGATCAAGCCATCATGGGCCTGGATGCTATACCGCAGTGGCTACTCATACAAAGACCCAGGACAAGAGCGCATTCTCGCGCTCACCATGACCCACACTGCATTCAAATCGCTCCTCCAAACGGCCTTGGTCTCCCCTGATGATGATGGGGACGCAACAGATAGGCAGCTCAAAGCCAAGAAAGACGAAAGCCCTAAACGGCTTCGTGTGAGAGTCCAATGGGATCCCGAGCGCACCGTCAAACTAGGAAAATTATCGCATCGAAGCATACAGATTGGTATCCCGGGTGCACTCAACGAAGACCTAATACAGGGTATCGTCAAGATCGAAGATGTCACTGAGAGGGCGAGGGGGCTGAAGAAGTTCCTAGACGAAAGGAAAGCCGAGAACGTTGACATCACAATAGAAAAGCTCATGGAGCTGGGGCTTGTTGTGCGCGAAGATGTGTTTGAGATTGACGATGAGCTGAGGAGTATACTCAGGATGGATGAAGTGGCAGTCACTTAGGCAGTTGAGACGAGCACGGATTGTTTGAGTAGTAGTGCTATGAATATTTCGTTATTTCTTCGCTTTTCTTCCTTATAGCTAGACGGGGCCGATCAATCAATCCAAACATATGCAATACTTGGAATGGCCGTACAGTACCTAAAGCAAGACAATAAAGGTTAACCATGATTGGAAACACAGTTGCCTGAGTCATAATACATGAGGTTGAATCGGATTGAACAAGAGTACGCCAGCTGCACGCTAGCTTGGCTCTTGCCGTTTGCTGTTTGTATTGTGTGCTGTTTCCCTCGCGATTGTCACGCCCCACCACAAAAAGCTGTACAGTACCATACCGTTATTATAAAAAAAACAGATTTTAACACCCCCGCTTGTAAGAGCGGCCCTTCTTATCACCAAAGACCTCTTAGGGCCCAGGTTCTGAACACAATTTGAAGTCACAAGCACCAGCAACGTACCACAATAGAAAGTATTCAGCCAGCTTTAACGACACTCGTCTTGGCTGAAGTGTCAGAGAAACACAGATGTCTGGAGTTGGTGAGAACGACACACCATCTGAGTCTAGCCCGCTCAGCTCGGCGAGGAAGCGCACTCCAGTAGTCAGTTATAACCTCGCTAAGCTCACTGGCAACGCACGGCATACTCGCCGAGATTACCTGCAGCGGGGTTCTACCGCTAGTCTTGCGGCTACAAGTAGTACTTTATCCTCTTCTGTAGACTCCCCCATCAATCCGGACAACCCAAAGGATACGGCACCCAACGCAGTCGATGACCAGAGTCCGCCTATCTCCAGCAGCTCCATGGAGTCGCAAAGCCTAACATATGATTGTTTCAATCTACATGATCACCACAAAGGTCACTACTACTCGACGCGTTTACTCTACTCCCATGGTATTTGGGTTGGATATCGAGCACTAGAGAGACAGACCCAATCGTTATGGGGGCTCCCGTCTTTCCGTCAGTTGTTTAATAACTACCACCAAATGAGGTTACCATTTCCTCCACCCAGTTCTGGCGGCCCCAAGATTGTAGAACGCACTGGTGTGTGCCGAGGCTGTCTTCTTGAAAATTCTACATTCGCCTTGACCGAATTGTCGTACGTCAGAAGCTCCGTAAGTATTATTTCTTTGATCAACAGGCCAGAATACTAAAGGGTGACAGAACTTAGCTATTATGTTGCTTGATGGGGACGACACGATGGGAACATTCTGCATTTTGATCCCTCAGCCTCTTGATCGAGGTATGAAGAACCTACAAACCTGGCGCCCCTATGAGATCCGGAATGGCGGTGACGGCAAGACATTTGACAACAAATTCATGATATTCACCTTGCGCAACCCAGATGAGAAAACGGATCTCCTGCAAGCTGTGCGCAAGGCCCTTGACCCGCAGGAATTGGCTCAGCTCGAAGAACCTAGAACTCATCTACGAGCCGCTCTCAGGCTTCGTCCCTACACCGGACCTATTACTGAGGCGAGGTTGAATGAACTCCGGCCTGACTACATATCTTCTCCGAAGCGAAAACTTGACAGCTCCGACGGAGAGAATAAAGTGCCTAGCGAAGTTCCCAAGATTCATAAGGAAAAGCCTAAGCGAAAGCGCAGCAAGAAAATCATAATAGCGTATAAGCCAAAGGCGAAAGAAATTCCCCGCGCTATTGCCAAGGTGGCTGAACCTACGTCTGACGAACATCCCCCAGACTGGGTGTCGTCTGGTACTGTGAAGGAGTCTCCTCCGGCACAAACTCCAGTACAAAGACTTTCTGTCCCTATCAGCGCAACTACTTTCAGTCTATCCGAAGAACAGGCGCTAAAGGTACACGTCATCTGGACTTTGGACGACAACGGATACAGCTACGAACTTGTGCACACGATGGCTGAATGCAGGTCCTTTAGCGAGCTTCTGGAAGCATTGAGAAACGAAGTTCAGCTTGTGACTTCGGCAGCTACGCAACTCCAAAAGACCAACTTGTGGCGCTTGGCTTATTCGCTTCCTGATGGCACAAAGAAAGCTGTGCTTGTTCACAAGGGAACGGAAACAGCCTATAGTCGCCTCCAGAACACACTAGCTCAGTCCTCGATCTGGGAGAGGGATACAAACGCAATGATCGATGTTGAACTCTTCGCGATGGACTAAAACACCTCACCTCATGGCTTGAGTTTGGGAAACGTTGGATGCATGTCTGGTAAGTCTGGCAATCGTGACGTCAATGCGGAGGAGAAAGTTGATGAATTAAGTCGCAACATGTGGGGAATATCGGATCACGAATTTTCACCCTATAGGGCCCATAGTATGATCTGTTGAGATTGCGGCGTCACGTACAAGGTCTTGTGTAGTAGTAAGCCGAAAAAGGAAAGACCGACCGATCAAGTTGTTTTGCCACCTTGCCAATTCCAGATTCGCGCTACTGACTCTGTACGCGAATACTTTGCAGCGCGACGCTTTAGTTTCCTCATCAGCTCATACTTTCTCTCATCAATTGTATACTTTTCTCGCTCCAGAACCCTCCTAATGTAATGACTACCCGCCACAGTGCATGCGACAGATAGGGGGACGTGGCTTCGCCTAGATTTAGCTATTTGAGAGCTATAATTGCAGCTGCATGTAGCCATACCGATCATAGTGAGCAAAATCAGCACTACTTGCCGTTGGCACCAGTGGCACCGTGGATGACGGATAACGGCTTTTACCCATTCGCAATAGTGGGATAGGAGGGTTTCTTCGAGGCTTTTTCGGGCTTGTACTTCTCTCCTCTGGCACCTGTTTCGCGTTGCTCATGCACGCGGCACAACAATCGCAGGATGGATGGCTCATCAATCTCGTACGCCACGTCCAAGGACTGGCTCGATATAATGAAGAATCGGAGCAAAGTTCGCATGCACGAACTTATTGAGCGCCTTGGCCTCCGCGCCAAATGGTCTTCCAACAAGCGTGGCAAGACAAATTTCGAGTCTGCGTTGGTACGAGAGCTGGTCGCAGATATGGGTGATATCGTTGCGACACTACCGAAAGAGCCGGATGAGCTCATGAAGTTTTTGAGTCGAGAAGGCAGCTTGAAACAGGAGGTTGATGGATTGCTCGAGAAGCATGGGAGCAAGGTCTGGGGAAGGGCTATAGATCGAGAACACTTAATCACCGCAAACGAGTCAGGCGTGGATGAGGGACTTTACGTCAAAGATTTATTCTTTGATAACGAGGAAGACAAGCAACTGTAAGTGCTGAGTCATCATGGCTCCTCGTCCATTCCCTCTTTCCTCATAATAGCTGATCTTTGCAGAGTACACAAACTTTTGCACTGGTGGATAGGTCTCAAAGCGTGCAATGTAATACTTGCTCGCGAGCGTTTAGATCGGGAAAGACGGAAGAAAGCAGAGAATCGACAAGCACGGGTAGAAGCTGAGCAAGCTAACC
The DNA here is from genome assembly GCA_028456235.1 of Ophiosphaerella narmari. Taxonomy (NCBI): domain Eukaryota; kingdom Fungi; phylum Ascomycota; class Dothideomycetes; order Pleosporales; family Phaeosphaeriaceae; genus Ophiosphaerella; species Ophiosphaerella narmari. The sequence continues at coordinate 279,801 of JALNQA010000002.1, read as the reverse complement.
AGCATGGGGATGGCCCTGCATCGTTCGTCGCCCTCGCTCCGAATTCAGTACTACACGATATCGACACCGGCTCCCGTGGCAGTCCAATGTCCTCAAGTGCCATGCTTACACCCCCCGAATCAGGCGAAAGTCCTATAGTAGGACCTCGCGAAGCCGGGTATAGTACAACCAACGGAGGAGAGTCATCACACAGTGGCGCAGGCGCCTTCGGTGCAGTTAACATACATCCCTCACAGCTTGCGCAGCAACAAAATATCGCGGACGGAGTCTGGAGCCGATTCGCGCCGAACGAGAAGGGCGGACCAAGAGGGACGGGTTCCTCGCGATCTGTAACAAGTTCGCAGCCTGGGGAAAATAAGACAGTTGTGCGGCAACAGATCAATCTGGCGGAGCAAGCTGCTGCCGAGCGCCAGATCACCGAGAAAGTGGCACAGCTGGTTGCAAGCTTTCGATCAGAAGATGTGGGGCCAGAGAAAGTTCCTCAATCGTCTACTAGCATACCTTACCGCGGCCTGGACTACGACAGCTTGCGAGCGCTCCGGGCATATATTTACAATGAAGAAACCGGCATATACATTGACGAAGAAACGCTGCTGAATCGGCTTGAGCGGACATGGAGAGAGGCGGTACGGGCCGATTCGGAGAAGATGATGGACAATGTGACCAGGTTCATTGCACGAGAACGCGCGTTCCTAACATGGATTGAACTAAAAAGGCACGTAGCAGCATTTGAACGAGCAGAAGAACGTATGTTTACTTCTAGTTTCTTGATTTCCTAGACATGAAACCTAAACTGACTATACCTAGGCTGGGCTAGCGAGGGCACATCAAACGCCGAACTCGAGCGCCGCCAACAGCAGTATCATACGCTGATGGGCGCTACGGAGACAATTGTAGTCAATTTCGAGGACGTCGGGCAGGGCTTTGGTGCAGAGCCCAGCCTTGCAGTCGACAGGGACGAGTTGCTGCGGCAAGCGATTGTTGTGCTTGCCGGCACCAAGTATGCGGTAGAGATGCAGTGGAAGAAATTAGAGTTCACGGGGACGGTCAGATGGTTAGCGGAGCATCTCGAAGCTTTTCGCAAAGACGAAGAAGAAGAGGGCCGCAGTATGCTATGGTATGTCCGGTAGGATTGGCGCCACAGGCAGTGGTGAGGCGTTAGGGCGATGCTAGGCCGCAAGCAGAAGTCGCAGCACGATGTTGGAGGATGCTGGATGAGGCGTGGCTGATATCGGGTAGTAAGCTGCAGGCGTTTTAGCTATTCTTACAAAGGCGACAGCGGGGGTAGATTAATATTGGATTTGGAGTATTCATAGGATAGAGCCATGTACGCCATGTACACCATGTACACTAGCCTGGACCATGATCCCTGGGCGTGCTGGAGAATGGAGGCAGTTTGGTACATGAGCAATAAGGCAAGACGCTAGCGAATTAGTATTTAATTAGTAGAGCACCCGAAGGTTGCCGAGCACGCATAGAGCGTCCAGTCACAGGGGGCGCTGCAGGATAATATTATTAAGCTATACACATGTAGGAAGGGGCGGCATAACACGTCAGTAATCGGGGCTAGTCCCAGAGCGCCACGATGCTATTGCTAATGTGGAGATTGCCGCGTAGTCGATAGTCGGTGGTGTAGATACGAGACGGGGTGGGCGCTGGACAGGGCCATGACTCCTTGGGCAGGGCCGGGAGCCAACAGGATTCATATCGAGTGGTAGCAGTTAAAAGCGCAGACTCGAGTGCGTCATGGATGGAAATGAATGGTGGTGACGGGCCCTCCCCGGCTAAGCTGGAAGGTAGCAGAGCGCAATTAGCCTCGCCTAGTCGCTGATTGCAGGTGGCGGCCGGTGCAGCGTTTGACGCATAGTCGTCGCTCGGATATTTTGGCCCAGAGTGGGTAATGAAAATTTGAAAGATAGTGGTCTGGCGTGGCAAGCGGCGGGCCTGGATTGGGCATGCCATTGTTTCGCTCTCTACGCTGTTCGGATCATCTGGCAGTGCCCGTCGACAAATAGATAATCACATGCAGCGTGATACAATCCAAGTCGAGCAAGTCCTGAGCAGGCAAGGGGGCGCTGGGCCCGCTTTTTATCCCTGGCCAATTGCGGCGGGGCGGTATTATGATTACCCTCCGTATACAGAATTGTGGCCGCGTATATTCTAGGTTTATGCGCCGGGCTTGTGCGTTTCGCCCAACTCTGGCCTCGCAAGAAGATACCGCTACTGTGTCGTACATCTTACACGTCGCAACTTCCATCGTCAGCAATATCAACCGCCCGCCTCTGCAGCGTCTGCACCTCACCTGATCTGCTCATCTGCCCATCTGCTCACCCCGGACTCCTGCTCTTGCGCTCCACGTAGCTCCCGGCGGCGCATCGTCGTCTATTGGCCTGGTGTAGTACCGGCGTCTGAGACTGGAACCTTGCTTCGCAGAAGAAACTTCTTCCAAGACAAGCTAGTCTACCCAACCTACTTTCCCCTATTACCTTTACCGAACCCTCATCCCAACACATTGCCCTCGCTTCTTGCAGCGCCACGCCATCACATTCCATTTCCATTTCCATTTCCATTTCCATCCGTCGCCATCCCCGCCGTTATTCTCTTCACCCTCAGTCTCCATGCGTCGCCATGAGCTCCAAAGATAATCTGGCTTTGGACCTCGAGCATGGTGTGCGCCGCTGGGACCGGGCGCGTTGGATCAGCGTCTTCAGTTCCCATAATCCCACCATACGCGAGGTTACCGAATGCCTTGGCCTAGGTCTGTCTGCCTCCAGCTCCACTACCAATCGCGGCATCCCCAAGTTCGACAACCCAGACTATCGCAAGTTGTCTAGTGAGGTGACCAAACTGAGCAAAGAACTCCCTAAGGAAAGGGATGCTCTGCTCGACTTTGCTGCCGACGCCCAGAGCCTGGATCGCGAGCTCGAGGACTTGCTCGCCATCTACGGTCCCGCCATCTGGGGCAAAGATGCTGATCGTACGTGTCTGCTTACCGCTGACCCGGCCAAGAAAACCTACAATAAGGATATTTTTTTTGAGTTGCCTGAACATAAAGACATGTAAGTTGACATGGTCACGTTTAGTCGTGCCTCACGTGCTAAGCCTAGTCTAGTCTGAAGATCCATCTGCACCGATGGATTATTATCAAGGCCTGCTATTACATACGGAACATGAAGTTGAAGAGGCCTTCGGGTGCTAATGACTATGACACCCTTGCCGACATTGATGGCGACTCGCCGCATGGCACGCCACACTCACTTACTCCACCAGAGCATGATGCTACTCCTGGTGCTGAATTAGATGTAAAGCCTGTCAACGGCAAAAAGAGAAAGAGTGAGGCGTTTGGGTCACTGTCGGATGGTGACGAGCATTCTGCATCCCCTGCGAAGAAAGCATATCACACTATGCCAATTAGCAGACGAAGTGGGAGTCCAAGAAAGTCTCTCCACAATCTACTTCCAGGTAACCATGTTAGTATGGAAAATGCTCCGCCCGTTCCAACTCATAGGGATAAGGCCATCCAGCCCCCAACAGCTTATGGTCCGGAACCTGCCAGGATTCAGCTTAGCCCTTTGTCTAACAATGAGCTGAACGGCACATCTCGGCAGTCTAGTGCTACTCCTGCAAATGCTGCGGGCTTCACTACGGTCAACAATGCGGGCTTTACTTCCGTCAATAACGTACCTTTGGTGAGGGAACCGTCACAGGACTCACGCACATCATCAAAGGACCCGCAACACGCCTCGCCTTCGCAACCTCATCGCGATGGTAGAACTTACATGAGCCCATATGATACTACACGACATGCCACAGACTCATCATCTGTTCCACCATCCGCTGCGCCTGCGCCCGGGCCCGCTCCTGCTGCACAGGGATACCAACCTGTAGGCTCATCTATTGAAGTCAATGGAGGTAATCACCGAGTATCTCCTGTAGTCTCGACTCCCCAACATACACACATTGCTCCTCAGCCACCGCAGCAGCCTCACTTACAGCCTTTGACACCAGCACATCCTCAATCTCAAAGGCAGCCTGTAGTCCAGCCTCAGGTATATGAAACTCCTGACCACCAGGCGCAGGTACGAACGCACCAACGACTGGTCCAAGCTCGGGCACCAAGTAGGGCTAGCAGTCCTAGTAATCACCATATCGCTCGTTCGCTTGCTCCCCATCCTTCCAGTAGATCTAATACTCCACATGCGCCGGTCGCATCTAATCAGCCCCCGCCGGCAACTAATGCACATATTGCACCTGCTCCAGCTGTGCAGACTGCACATGCATATGGTATGACTCTTGTACCAACACAAGCTGCGCCAATTGCTCCAAGCAACCATCCTGTCCAGCAGCACCCCACACAAGCACCGCCTTCTGCTCACCACCAACCACGCCATCAACCCGTCCTCAAAAGCCAACCTGTGGAGGCGCCTCCTAGGCCAGCCGCAGTGCCTGTAGTCGAGCTTCGCGCCCTACAGTGTGAAGTGACACACATGCTGCTTCACTGGTTATTTCCTAAACCCAGCATGCCTGTCGACGAGCCTGCGCTCTTGAATCGTATCAACAGCCTCTGGTTCCACGGCGAGCCTATTTTCCGCCCCGAGTTTCCGCACTACGAGCTCACGTCTCATATTATTCAAGCGTGGCTCGCGGAGCGCTTTGCGATAACGTCGCTCCAGCACTCTCTCGCGACGCATCCAGGGCTGCCCTCCAGTTCCTCAGCGCTGATCGATCGTCTACTTGCCATGAACGATTTGAGGACCATGCGTCTTAAGTGGAAGAACATGAGCCCCGTGGATGGTATGAGTCCTGAGGATTTCCTTGTCCGCGCATTCTGCGTCATGACCATGACGGAGCAAACCGAGTTTATTTTTAAAGAAGGATTAGCAAAGATTGAGCGAAACGTATTTGAGTTTCTGCGCTCTGAGGATGCAAAGATTGTTATTCACCGGCAGTGAGTTATTGCTACTGTGCATAGTTTCCCCGTCTACTGCATTACTGTATTTCTTTGTTCATGTTACCGCGCCGTTTCTCCATGGCCGCGTTCGAATCTGGGATCCATTAGCGACGGCGTTCAGGAGACTGATTGACTGGCGACTTCATTGTCTGGGGACTAGTCATTTTGCGCGAAAAAAGCTCTGCATTTCTTTTTTTGTCTGCGCGATATTTTTCCTTGCGTCTGCATGCATGGTACACAGTCAGATTATGTTTTACTAGATTGATATCGGGTAACCCCTTGTAATATGAATCGGATAGAGAGATATTTGATATGGTGGCTATTCATAGCATTGAGGATTCGGTAGCACTGCACCACACGCATGGAATCAAAATATCTCTATCTCTCATGCGGCTTTGCGCAGGTATTCAGCGTAATGCAATCGAGTGGACCCTGCAGACGTGCGACGGAACGTGACGACAGTCCCCTCCCTCCCCCCAAAGCCAGGCCGCACCTTTGCTCGCTCACCATTGCCTCTCCCAGCCTATCCTTTGTCCCCATAATGTTTCGCACTCCATTTTCCCAGTAGCTGGTAGGCGCGGCGTGACACGGCGGCTGAAGCGACGCTCGCCTATCCGTGGGCCTGGTCGTGCGCGTGCGACCTGGGAGCCCGTGTCGTCAGCCTCATGTGTCCAAACAAGCCAGCCCCAACTCTCCACAGCCATGCAATCGCACACACGCACACCATGAGCACGCCTCACCCCGTGCCCACGCCTCATCTTCTCTCCCACAACACACAATGGGCTTCCGCCTCTTCGTGCCGCCCGGTACGTCCTCTGCCCCGCGTTCAATGCACACACTGACGATTTAGGCGACGGCCAGTTCGACCTCGTCCCCCAGCGCCCCGATGCCATCGGCGCCAATGCCACGCTCCAGTACTCCGTCCTCGGCTCCACCGCGTTGGCCGCTGCATACACGTCGTTTGCTACGGCCTACCGGCGGCGGGTGACGCCGTTGCAGCCTGTGTCGCGCCCAGCGCTGTTCATACGGTCGTCCGCCAGGCTGGGCGTGTGGGCAGGCGCGCTGGGCGCTGCAGTGAATTACTACTACTATTCAAAGTTTGTGGGCCCCAGCCTGGCAGCGCGGCACGAGACGCGCCCCACGCCGTGGAAGCTGTACGAATGGACGTATACACTCACGGTAGAAGACGGGTGTATGGCGGGCGCGGCGCTGGGGCTCGCGGCGTCGCTGCCTACGCTGTTCATGCGCAGGCTAGCGATACCGCGGTGGACGCGGTGCGTGGGCATGGCGAATATCGGGGCGTGTGTGGGGATGCTGGGGGTGCATGGATACCACGAGTACACGGGGGAGCGGCCGTGGTCATACACGCATTTGCGGCTGCGGCAGTACAGCCGGACGCAGGAAATTTACTCAATATTCTGGGATAAGGAGCTGATGGCGCGGTTTGACCCGTTGATGCAGCAATATATTCGCAACCACGGGCTCTGGTACCTTAACCAACTGCCGCGTACCGCCAAGGGCGAAGACATCAACGCTGCCTTCGCCGCCCTCAAACCACGCTCTGAGAAAACTGCCCAGCCCACGCTTCCCCCTCCGCCCGAGCCCGCGTACTACGGCCAACCAACCGATTATGCAGCAGACCTCGCCCAAATCGACCCCGCCTACACACACGCCACAATGCGCGACCTCGAGGCCGAAAGGGCCGCCCTCCTCCAAGAAGCAGAGTACCTCCTTGTCCTAAACGCCCAAAAAGAATACCAATACTGCCGCAACAAGACGCTCGCCCCCGACCAGCGCGCACACCTCCTCACGCAAATCTTCGTCAACGAGATCGTGTACAACCGCGCGCGCACCGCCGCCGCAGCCATCGACATCAAGCTCGCCAAGTGGCGTGTCTCGCTGCAGCACCGTGCGCTCGTCGACGCGCACCCCGCCGCCGACGAGCCGCCTGAGGCGTGGCGGCCCACCGACGCATCCGTCGACGTCGAGACGATGCAGCCCGTGCGTGTGATTACCGAGCTCAAGGCGATTCGGGCGCAGATTCGGGGCGAGATTGAGGGGTTTGAGGAGCGGATTAGGAGCGGGGACCAAGAGGGCGAGCGGTGGCGACGGGATGTGGAGGATGGGAAAGCCCTGTTGCGCGCGACGGATGCGGTGATTTGGGAGATGGAAGGGGGGGAGGGAGGCGGGGTGGAGAGAGGGGTTGAAGTGGACAAGGTGGACAAGGAGTGAGGATAGACACCCAGCCGGACAGTGAGAAAACTATCATAGATTGGATTGGCCAATGCCAATCCCTACGGGCTACTTGAAAGTTTGAGATAATCATGCGTAGACCCTACTCGAAACACGCACCGCAAACCTACCCCCCGCCTCGGAAAACGCCACAAAACTCTGCGTACAAGTCCGCAAATGCAACGCGGCCCATTACTTTTTTTTTTCTCTTCAATTCTACACACATCACGGACCGGGCGCACGTGCCCAGCGATCGCAATTACGGCCAAATCCATCGTGTGATGTAGCAGATTACACAAAAGCCACGGCTGCTTACGAGCGCACGAGAAGGTGATCCGGGGAAAACAAAAACCTCGGAATAGGGGTAGAGACGGAATGAGAGATTATCACGTAAGGCCGACATGTTTGGGGGTAAATAGGGATAAGAAATAGAGTCATTTATTGATGTTTCCTAGCCGGGGCGGGGTAGTATGGGCGCCGGTATTACATTACTTTTGTAAGTGCTGGGTAGCTGTGTCGTGACATCATCAGGGGGGTGGGTGGCAGGCGGATGTGCTGCTTCAGACTCGCTCGTAGATGGGCGGGTTGACGTCGGGGTGGTAGGGCGACTTTGCGGCGCCGGCTTTCTCCTGGTCAAAGGCCCAGATGCCGTTTGTTTGGCTGTCGTTGATGGGCTCATTGATTTTGCTCGCCAGGCGCTCAAAGAGCGGAGACTTGTCTAAGCGCGTGAAGAACTTGCGCTCCCACTCGCGACCGGCTTCTCTTTCTTCTTTGCGCATTTCGCGCTGGCGAGTCTCGATGATGGTCTTTTCGGCGGATGTGGCGTCCATGTCGCCTTTGTTGATGGCATCAGAGACCTTCTTCCATGCGCGTCGAGTCTCGAAGTCGTCTTGCTCTTCGATGGGGGCTACGGTCAGAGGTGTAGTCTTGGTGACGGTGGGGTCGAATGTCTCGACTACGGACTTCTCACCATCCTTGATCTGCCAGGCATCTGTCCACTGTCCATCGATCTTGTAGAGAACCTCCTTCTCCTTGCCCTCGGGGTACAGGATTGCCGAGAACGTGTTCTTCTTGCCAGACACCCAGCCCTTGCCACTGTAATCGATGCGCGCCGTGTATCCAGAAGTGGATTGAATATAGGTGCTTCCATTGAGCTCAACGTATGGAGATCCTGTGATGAGACCCTCGATGTGTAGAGCGGGTAGGGTGATTAGATAGTCTTCATCGAACGCATCAAGATGCAGAATCGCGTGGCCAATTTGCTATAAGAATGTGAGCTTAGCCCAACCCCAGAGGCCTATAGAACCCACCTTAACATTGATAGTGGTCTTAAAAGATGCCTTTTGCGCGTTGTAGCCATGCAAGCGGACACCATGCTGGCTGTTCCAAATGGAGTAAGCTGTCACGGGGGGGTGATGACTGAGCACATGACATTAGCATACGCCATGTGCACCTATCACATTGGCCCCGTACCTGACTTGCTCGCTAACGAGCTCCGTTGTGCCTGCCTGGTCCACCCATTTGCCCAAAAACAGCTCGCCCAGGAAAGGATTCAGAGGCTTCTTTTCGCTCCCTAGCTTCTCGCTGCGACTTGCGTATTGTTGCTTCAGCGTGCTGATAAACCACTTGAGGACGAGTAAGGCGCGCTTGGCGGGGTCCTTCTCAGCAGCTGGTGCGACGAATACGGAGGGGTGTTCGGTCCAGTACGACGAGAATTCGGTGAGCGACTTGGTGGAGAGAATGAAGGCGGGCGCTGTCATAGTCGAGAGATCGCCATTGAACGAGGCTATCGACTTGCATGTTATCAATACATGTGCGTTGCAAGAGCGCGCCACTCATACCTTGAGGAAGCTCGACCACGACCCCTTGGCCTGAGGAGGGACAGCAGATCCTTCTTTCTCAGCCATGATGCAGTCGTAGTTGTCTAGTGTAGAGATATCCTGGCGTCGTCTCAGTGAGTCTTTACTGGTGCTTCTTGCAGAAGATGTGAAAAATAGGGAGGCAATAGTTAGGGTCCGTCCTAGTGTTTGTAGATTGGGATGGCTTGTGGAGGGCGCTTGTTTGCGATATTAGGAATGACGTCGCACACGCCAAGCCACACCCGAGTCATGATGACCCCCAGACGTCGTTTCAACTACCCCACACTGACAGGATATGTATGCATGAGCAACTGTTTGTAAGATTATCTAGTTTGTTCGTGCTTGGTATTCATTTCTATTGTCATATATCATGTCTTCCAGCATATCACACCCCTTCAACTACTTATGTCTTGACATCGGGCTCGGTTCGGCCAATGTACTCTTGCAGTTTTAGAAGGTCGGTAGCGAGCTTAACGTTGTCCTTCAAGTAGTCCTGGGCATTGAGATCGTATGTAGACTCGTCGCTACTGTGCCTCTCAATGTACAGACGGATGGTAGCACCACTACTACCAGTACCCGACAAACGTACGACGATGCGGCTGCCATCATCAAATTTGACGTAGATACCCTGGTTCTTGCTAACGCTGCCATCAAGGTCGGTATATGAAAAGTCATCGGCCTCAAGAACCTTGCGGCCAGCGACAGACGAGCCGATGAACTCATCCTTCTTGGTAGTAATCAGCTCCTTCATATGGCCAGTGACCTTGTTGGCGCCCTCGGTCTCGCAGCCCTCGTAGTCGTAGCGGGTGAAGAATGTTCGTCCGTATGTTTTCCAGAAATCTTTTTGCACTGACGCAATGCTAGGCGTAGTGCCAGTTTGCTGACCAACACCGGCGAGAATGTTGAGCCAAGCCACAACAGCCCATAGTCCGTCCTTCTCTCGAATGTGGTTGCTGCCCGTTCCAAAGCTCTCCTCACCGCAGATGTTCATCTTGTCTGAGTCGAATAGACCGCAGAAGAATTTCCAGCCAGTGGGCACCTCGTAGCACTCAACGCCCTTCTTCTTTGCAACAAGGTCGATGGCTCCAGAGGTAGGCATACTGCGGGCGAGGCCGTAGATGCCTTGTTTCTTAAAGTATGGGATAAGCTCAGCGTGGTGTGCAATGATCGCCAAGCTATCACCTGGTGACACAAAAGACTTCGCGCCGTAAATCATGTTGCGGTCACCATCGCCATCGCTAGCTGCGCCAAAGTGGATGCCGTTCTTATCAACAGCATCGACGAGCGACTTGGCATAGACCAGGTTGGGGTCTGGGTGGTGGCCGCCAAAGTCAGGCTTGGGGACACAGTTTTGTGTGCTGTTTGGAATGCCTAATTCCTTCTCGAAGATGTCGACACCATAATCGCCAGTAACACCACTGAGGCCATCGAAAAGGACCTTGAAGTCGGGGTGCTGCTTGAGGAATGACTTGATGAGATCAAAGTCGAAGATATCCTTCAGCATGTCCAGATAGTCCTTGGTCGAGTGGAGGATCTCAACCTCAAGATCACCAACCTTTTGTGTGCCAATGGTGCTGAGGTCGATGTCTGGAATGTCGGCAATCTTGTAGGATGTAAGGGTCTTGGAGGTCTCGTAGATCTTGTTGGTGACACTCTCGGGTGCCGGTGCACCATTGGCCAGGTTGTACTTGATACCGAAATCCTCGGTAGGACCTATTGTTGTTAAAACGGGGCCCCAAGACGAAGCGATGAAGCGTACCTCCGGGATTGTGGCTGGCCGTCAGCAGAATACCACCAGTGGCCTTCCGTATCCTGATAACATGACTGGCTGCTGGTGTGCTGAGAATACCATTCTGGCCGATCAACAGCTTCTTGACGCCGTATGCGGCACCAATCTTGGCAATCAGTTGAGTGACCTCTGGGTTCCAGTATCGGCCGTCTCCACCAATGACAAGAAATGAGCCATCAACGCCCTCAGGAATTGACAGAAGGATGCTGGCAACAAAGGCCTCTGAGTAGTGGTCTTGCTGGAAAACCTTGACTTTCTTGCGAAGACCAGAACTAATTCAAAACGCCGGGTTAGCGCTGCTCAAACGGCTACATGGTCCACCTCCGTATGTTGAAACATTGTACGTTCGCGTAATGTGTAATGCTGAGATTTCGTTTACAGACATACGCGAGGACATGCAGGCTCACCCATGCGAAACCGGGGGAGGATACAAGCGAGACAGGTGATACTCACGTTCCTGGCTTCTGGTCTTGGAAAGGCTTGAGTTGGACAGTTCGTACACTCATGATGGCTGTAATGCTTCAGGCTGATGTAGAGTGCAATTGAAATAATTGAAAGTGATTGCAAATGGTAGCTGAGGCGGTCAACTTTTGAGCTCGGGGAGGGGCAAGCTCGCGTTCCCAACCATGTGGGATGACGCTGTCCGTGCGTGAATAGTGCGCCAACTAGCACCCAGTCGGAAGGAATCCCGCCACCTCTTGTTGCTCTCAACCAATATTTTCCCAACATCGGATACCAGCGACGAAGCTGTGGCGATTCTGTGAACATCTTCACGCTTGGCTAACACTGAGAGGCGTGTCGCCGAAAATTCAACCCCAACCTGTGGCGGCTGCACCCTGCATACCTGTCTCAACGCTCCACTATCACACTAGTCTCAACGTGTAAGTATCAGATCTGTCCCTGCACCCGCTCAACAGTTGCAAAACTTCAATAGACAACCCGCGCCGTTAGAGGGTTAAGCACATCTTCGCTTGCCAGCCCGGGCTTTCACTAGCGCGATGGGTATTCCCGGGCTTGCTGCATCCATATTGCATTATGGGCGCGTGTACTCAGCCGAGGAATTACAAGGCTACATCGCAATCATTGATGCACCAGGCCTAGCATACGAAGCTCACAAAGACATAATCCCTAATGCCGCTGCCCAGGGCGGTCGGATCCCATCCTACAGAGATGTCAATAAGGAGGCTATCCGTTGGCTGAACTGGTTAGAAGAGCAGGACATTAAAGTGTAAGTGATTGCCGTCATTTTTTTAATGCGTACATGTTTGGATTCAGAGTATCGTTGCGACGCCTGGGGTATATCTATTATGCCTTGGCCTTCATTGAGGGATCTGAAGAGTATGAAAACCTACACCCTAAGACATCTCTTTGATTTACGAGAAATGGAATAGTACAACAAGGGAGCAACTGTGGCTACCATTGGACACAAGGCGTATCGAGGGTGTGAACTTCTGGTAGCAGCATGATGGCCTTTCTAGTGAACGAGTCGGCTTGTTTACCTAGAAGTATGATGCGGCCACCAGTGCATCAAGCAAACAGAAAGCCACATACTCACCGGAATGATCTAACTAGTGATATTTTGAAGGTCAAAAATAGTATTTGATGGTGCTCTACCTCGGTCAAAACGAGTCGAAAGGTTGTCACGGACAATGCAGAGTAATCAACGAGTTCGGCAGCTACAAGAACGCTATTCGGGAGCTGCATGCCCCATACCATCGTCTTTAGGGCCAAAATCTTACGCCTTCCTTCCTTCGTCGCTGCGAGAGGCTTTAGCCGAATCTCCATTTGCAAGCAGGACACAAATAGTCCCTGGAGAAGCAGATGACTCTTGCGCACTGCTAGCTAAAGATACACCTCGCTCTATCATCTTCACAAGTGATACAGATCTTCTGCTATACGATTACCATCCTGAAACTTTGGTGGCCTTTTACCACAACGCCGAAACCGTATCCGGGTTCAAAGCATACTCACCATATGGGCTAGCACGGAAGCTGCAGCTGAAGTGCTTGAGACAACTTGCTCATACTCTCCATATAAACATGAGCTTACCTCAGCACGACATGGTATGCTATGCTCGTCGTATTGATGTGGACTCCGAAGCGTATATAGACTTCAGCAAACGCTACACGGAAGGCGTCACCGTTCCTTCTTACCTCGAGAAGCATCTATTCGCATCTCAGGATTTAGATGTACGGGTATCAGAATTCGTACATCAAGCTCTAGAAGGAATCTCAGACCCCCATGTCTACTTACCACTATTAGTCGAGGATGCGAACCAGGCCTCAGCATGGAACATGGCGCAGGATGTGCGTACAACAGCATACTCACTTCTCGTACCGCCTCAGTCAACAGTGAAAGAGTTCCGAAGGAAGGCCCAAGGAATCTCGTCGCAAGAAATTAGCACATATGCCGCTACCGATATTCATGCGCAAGTCAAAGAGCTTGGAGGTCAAGTAAGCGCGCTGATGGATTGGGCGGACGGGAAAGATGTCAGCGCATCGCTTCTGTGGTCACTCTTCGCCCTGATTTTCTTGTTGACCGAATTGAACACACCACCCCCGATACCACTGGTAGTCCGCGTCATCAACGCAGACTACGACTTTACGTGGGCCTTCATACAATTAACCGCCCGTTTGCAGGCCGCTATATACTCTCTCCGCATGTTCAAGCAGGTCACCGCGATATGGCTTGTCACCAACCAGCAGCCTGGAACGGAGTTGCACAGTGCTCTAACAACTCTGCACGAGCAAATGTCAAACTTCCCATCAATCTCCGAGATATTGATCGTGCCAGGCCAGGTGGGAAGAGAGCTTGCTACCTCAGACCATTTGAAGGCCTTAGTTGAGGAGGTATTCGGTACGGGAGACTCTTGAGATCTAGATTTAGCAGGTATCGCATAAGAAGAGGGAATGCAGGCCATGGAAGCAGAGAGATAAGAGAAGCGGATGTACAACAAACATTGAAGCTATCGGCAACGAACACATGCATCATGATCACGAAAGGTAGGCCTTTCTGCCTTTTATTCCGACCATGAGAAGATCATCAAGCGAGATGAGGCGTTGAATAAGTTTCTTTGGACAACAAACTCCAGGTAATGGTTGTAGTCAACTCAAAGTCCCTCTATTAATAAAACTTACTTGAAAACCTGATTCAGCAGTGTGCGTGTCTCGTTCTCCGCCTAACCCACATACATTTCGCTGCTCATGTTCAGCCCTAGAGTCAAACGTCTTCTTTGGCTTGTAGTCTTGCGTAGATAAATTTGGTGCCCCCAATGAACACGGCAATTGCAACTTAAATACATCAGCTAACCGTGTGTCGCGGCGATAACTACTGCTCGGGCAAGCAAACATGTTATTGTGGGATAGGAATTTCAGAGGCACAGGCTTATGCGAAAATGAGGCTTCAACCTTAGCCAAATACTTGTTTGACTTGTGTGCTTACTGGAACATATGCCCATCAGTGAGCCCGTGTGCTTCAAAAGTAACGCGGAAAAATAGCCATAGTAAAAATCACATACAATTGAAGGTATGACTCAGACCCGAAATATAGAAATAGGCCGAAGGGTTAATGATCAAGTACAGGTGAAGCAGATTCAAACATGTCACTGAGGACGGAAATGGGTTCAAGTTATTCATTGTATTGACCCCTATCTATGTCAGCGGGCTGCACTGTCCCAGCTGAGCGGCCCCCTTGGACTATCTAAATGTGCTGATATGAGGTCATGCTCCTGGTATATACCGATAGTCCTCCGCGTCCTGCCTTTCCGATGAGCCTTCTAGCTGGGCTCGAGCGACAGCCAGTGAGGCACCAGCAGTCAAGTTAAGAGACTGCTAGCGCGTCCATGTGGCTTCGGCGCAATAATGCGTCATACAGCACTATTATTGTTGGCTCCGATGGGTGATTGGTTAGGGTTGAAAGGGTGTCTTACCCGTCTGCTGAAAACTAGGTGGCTTTCTGGCGCTTGTTCTTGGGGGCACCAGTTGTGGTTTCGGAATTTCGGTCGCGTTTGCCCAAGGAAGATGACGAAGGTAATTTTGATGAGCGAGGGATAGATGCGGGTATGTTTTGAGCCCAAGTGGTAACCTTGCGGCGGGTGGCTTCGGGCTCGGGCGCGGGCGCGAGCTTCTTGCGCGAAGTCTTCGTGGCTGGTTCATCGCGGAGAACGTCGGGCTTTTTGTCCTCGGCCGCCTTCTTAATCTCTGCCTCATTGTCGCGTTGAGTGCCGTAAGTTGAATCGTCCTGGGAGGGCTTGACTTCGTTGTCTTTCTCTACAATGACGGACACGACTTTGGTTGTTGATGAACTTGCATTATCTTCAGAAACCTCGGAACCATCCTCGGAACCTTGATAAGTGGTAAGGTCAACATTAGGATGGAGCTTAGCGAACGAGGGAGCAGTGTGTGAATGATAGAAAGCAGTGTGCGCATTCTGAGGAGGTCCATAGCCATCGTGGGCAGTGGCGGGCACAGTGTAGTTGTTTTGAGCTGCTTTGTTTGCTGCTTGAAGCATAGCTCCAAGGCTATACGTAAGTACCGTTTGTTCGTAATGAGTCGCATCTCGGCGGCTCGGGGGATATGTGTTGAATACTGCATGGATGTCTGCTAAAAACTCAAACCAAGGCCGAGGATGAGTTGGTATTGCTAAAGATTTTCAGCGGATATCAGCTTAGACGGTGGTTCAACCTACTCGCGAGAGCACGTGAGAGGCTCCTATTGGCCATGATGAAAACTGTCCTTTGGTTTAAGCAGATGCTCTGGAAGGCCGTTGACCAAATTCACGCTGCTCAGTACTTTGGTTCTGTAATGAGCTTTGGGGAGGTTGACACCTGAGTTTATTTGAGTGTAAAGCTGGTTAGGGGAGGAGAGGTTAAGTAGCAGGCTGAGAGGGGCACATACAGCTTTATGCGCAGAGAGCCAGTGACTTTCGCCAGGCCCCTGTCGTTGAGAACTTGCCAGCCTCATTGTAGGATCATTTTTATCACATGAATATATGAACCCCTCGCAACATACTGGAAGCGGCATATAGTGGGGTGAAATTAGCATGGATGCATCCTAATGTTACCTTCCAATCACGAGCTTGTTCCCTGAGGTTCTATTATGAGCACGACCGCTACAGGCTGCCAAGACAAACTTGACAGGGTTGTGTCATGTAGCAACCTATGAGCGTGTGAAATGTTGACTGTTTAAAGCTAAAGTTCATGTCATTTGACGAGGCGCACATTGTGCATACACTGCCATTAAGCGCATAGATGCGGCAGATTCTGGCAACTATATATTCACCAATTTGGCTTCACCTTTTATAAACCAAATTGGCTCACAGAGTAGCCCATATACTACGATTTAGACATGGATTCTAAGACAAGCGCTTTTAATACCCCTGTGATGTACCCATGCATACAGGAGGATGTTCTTAGCAATGATTTAATCACATGCCTTGTGAAAGCTGAACACCACACAGTTGAAAATGGGGTTTCTGCTCGGGAAACTAGACATGAAAATCAGTGCTATGTACTTTTTAGTTTTGCACCATCGAGTCTCGGGAGCTTGGAAAAGAATCCCGATTCGCTCTGGAGTTGCTAGCATCCATAGCTGCCAACAAGCAAGTATTTGGTTAGTGGAAGTGCCTATTGTAAGAATTTATCAGTTGTCACAAGCCATATTATGGTCTGTTTGCTAACTAAATACTTGCTTGTTGACAACTGTGCAGGCTTCTTAGCCCCGAATTCCCGAAATTGAAGTTGTATAAATCTATGGCTACTTTTATATGCTTCATCGTGGTTAGTCCTTCTATTCCCATACCATAGCTTCAAATATAAGACAATGGCCTTAAAATGAACTGAGGAAATTTCCAAATTGAGAGGTTCAACGTCGAGTTGAGAGGATGCAACTCCGCCCTTGAGCCGTATTCGGCAAATCACTTCACTAAACGCGGACTTACAGGACAAAAGCTAAGGAAAAAAAGCGTATCGAAGTTCTAGATTGCCACCTGCTATATTGGTACTGAGAGTGAACATACTAAAATCACTTCAAACTCACAAATGTCATATTTCTTAAGCGAAAGACCGTCGAATTATGATTTGGTATAGGATACAAACTATTTCAAACATAAGAGGGCCAAACTCAGCCGTGCCACATATAATTTCGATACAATTACGTTTATCCTACCGTCGAACCAATACAAGCTCTATCCGACACGGAATGGTAATCATTTTGTTAGGAATTTTTGGTCATTGCATAAGTAACATGAGGTTTCTTTGCTTAAATGTTTGATTGAAGAGGTGCTGAAAATATAGTAGTAAGAAGCTACGTCTCAAAGCCGCCTAGCAGCCTTACTTGCGAAGAGATTCCAAAACCGCAGCAACATACTCCTGGATATCGTCGCTGGTTTCAACAACACCATTTCCACGTTCAACAAGCTTCCCTCCAGCCTTTGCAATGTCATACTCGACCGTACCCCTGCCTAATATCGGAGAAATAGTTACTAAATATCCTAACACGTTATCAATGTCTTAATGATACGTACAATTGTTGAAACGAGTGTTGCATTGAGTAGACCCAAAGCAAGTGTCAGTACTCGACATACAAGCTCCGTCGCATCCTATGACATCGTTGCAGTACCGAGTTCCTCCTTTTGAGGTGCATCCTTTAGCACCACATCGTTTCATCTGACATCGGTGAATAAGTGATAAATAATATAGCAGTCAGCAGTCTGCCAAAGAGACTGACGAATTGCTTTGTGAGGTAAGAGGTCTTACCAAAAGGTTTGTTTCGGCAATAGTGGGAGAGGCAGCGGTCACTGCAATAAAGGAACATAGGAGGGCGATTGCGTTGAGAACTTTGGTATGCATAGTGACGAAAGGACGAGATGATGGCCCGCTACCTAGGTATTAGACACTGCTTGCTTGTTGTGGTGGACACAAGGATGAGGGAATGATATAACTCACAGTATAGGGTGGAATGTCTTATATAGACAAATTCGCTAGTGTAGTCTCATGTCCTACTGTCCTAACCGAGGTGTACCGTAATACTCCTACCCATGAACTAGCTGCTAAGGCATGAGAAGGTCCGCGATTAGCATGGTCCGGAACAAGACCCAATTGCTACATGAGGAAGCGTCTTCATGCAATTTCTACAGGGAGCTTAAAAATACATTGATACGATCCGCTAACTCAGTCGGCAGGCTTAGGATATGCAAAGCTAAAATTCAAAGCTTCTGGGCCCACCAATGATATTTGCACGCATGCAGTAAAGCCACGCTTGAGGTGGTTATTTGTAGCAGACATCTAGACAGTTTCCAATAGTTCATTGCATTCGACGTTGAAATCAGGATAAAGGTGGCATTTGTAGAAATATGTACGCTGTCAGACTATAGGTATCTAGCTTTACGTGTATTTTACTGATGTGAACATGGGCGTTGTGTGATCAGACTGTATTCTACCGAAGCAGGGTTGATTGCCAGCGCCTATAACTGTTGGCTAGGTAGATACTGGTCGCTCTAGGGAAGGTTGCTTAAGGTGTGCAGTTCAGATCATACTTCAATCAAAGACACTCCCTATATGTGCACGGTGGCATGCAATGAAACCCACCCAAAGGTTTTATCTTCAACCTATTGAGGAAATGTCGGGGACAGCGACTGGAACAGGAAGGTCGGAGCACGAACAAGTCATTGTGTTTTGAAACAACGAGGCTATGTGATTGGTGAGAAATACGAACAAAAGTCGAAAATAAGAACTCGGCTAGATTTTGGCCCCGATTCCTTGTCAGCGTGGCGCAAATACGAAGTACAGTCAAAGCGCATTAGCAGATACTAGACTAGTTTCTGTCCTTGTCGTAATTTACACTCTCCCTTGAAAGATAAGGATCTATATCTTTTTGGAGGTACAAAATTCAGCTGAAATCAATATGTTGCTTCACTGGGGAGAGAAAACAAAATATGAGCGAATTGAGGAACCACAGAGTGATTCTGAGTTTGCTCAGAATCAGTACACCCAAGAACACTCCAGCGGAAGCCAAATCTTTTTGAATGTTCGTTGTTTATATATCACACTATCATTCGCTTCTGGATTCTGCTTTGCCGCTCTCATCTTCTACACCACCATCGTTTTACAAAGATCTAGTTCATATGAAACCGGGTTTGCAACAGACATTAGTATGTCGATTGGACGAGAATCAAAATGCGTTGGATTACGAATTAACAAATCTACAGAATCTTTACGCCCAGCGGTGGAGCTTGTAAAAGTAAAATTCAGTGGCACGCTTCGGTACAAGGACGGTGACCACCTATACATCGACTTGGGTTCCGATGACGTTAGATACTTTGGAAATCCATCTCATGAAATTGAAAACGCATGGGCAGAACTCATCGGGGGTGGGCATTCTTCAAATCTCCACAAATGTGTAAAGTTATGCTGATCTGATTTTAACAGACCACGAGGGAGCGTTTCCAGGTGACATTCTTGTGTAAGGGTTATCTTGCGCCGATAGAAGTCTTGTTAGACTAACATGCAATACTACAGGCCGGATTTCCTCCACAGCCTTCACTGTCTGGTAAGAACCGTTCCGTATTAACACAAGCAGCAGCGCTAAGAGGCCGTAGAATGAAGTGCGCAAGGTACTAGACAGCCAATACTACTACAATAGCACCTTACAACGCCTCAATCGTGGACGGAGGGTGCATATCGGTATACACTTCCAACCCCTTGAATGGCCGACACATACTAACACGTACAGATCATTGTCTGAATCACTTGCGCCAAATCATACAATGCCATATGGATCTGACGCCAGTGCGCACCGCCTATTTCGAGGATGTGAATACGGAGGTCGGAGATTTCGATCAGGTGCACATGTGCCGTGACATCGGGAAGATGCAGAGGTGGCTAAATAAGAACCATGTAGCATCTGCTAAATTCCCACAAGAGGCACAGGGTAATCGTATACATCAGCTGGGCTATCCTGATAATGAGGAGTCGATGAAGGCTTGGGATGACAGAGAGCGAGAATTTAATTAGGCCCTTTCCCTGGTGGTGCAGACGTCTAGAAAAACCTATTGTTGCGTGCTCCTAAATAACTTATCCATAACGTAACGTAGATTGTGCAATGAATTGAAGTCGTTGGTTAACTCTGGACGACCTTGGAGACGGCATGCTGGGCCCAAGGAAGCGCTGTTTCACGTTATGCCAACTTTCTTTTGCTCCTATGGTTGCTACCACGTGTCCGATCACGTGCTGGCTTTTCACTCTTAACTAAAATTAGTGTACTGTTATCATCTTTGATGCAATTAATTACAATGCCCCCATTAAAATATGTGGCTGTAAAGGTCAGGATGCGTCTACCAGGAAGGATTACGGGAGCAAAAACTGGTGGTGATAGCGGAGGCCGGTAACAGTACGGCTCTCCACAAATCAAAGTATGGGTCAGGCTTGCCATCAGTATTATTTAACCAAGGCAGCCCGAATGACTCAATTACACCTACCTATGGGATGCAATCACACGCCTACTATTTCCACCAGATTTCGACTTCTACCTTGAATATTCATTCTTTTACTTTAATGACGTGATACGGCCGCGGCCGCTTGAGCTTTATCGTCCCTTCACATAACCTAAACTAAAAGTGAAGCGCATTCACAGTTCGGCGCTTGCATCATCTGACTCGGTACCATTTATCTCACGTTGTTCAACCCAATCTCGACCATCACCCCGCCACTCAACTTGATTCTTTCATTTAGCCTTACGAAGTTCACGATAGCCTTACGGATTCCGCGGCATACACTAATAAACACGAAATAAAGAGAAGGACTCTGGATGCCATAATGGAAAGTCATATGGATGCTCAGCCTTGCAAGGCTGCAGGCAGCAGCGGCCAACTCCACCAAGGCCTGCAACAAATAGACGAGTCACTTGGGGCATCTTCTCATACCACCGACCACATGCAGATTCAATCACACTGTCAACGGAGTATTCGTTCAAGGCGGCAAAGCGAAGCTCACACTCGCACCCAAGATGGTGATGGTGGCCTAGACGACGGCAATAGTTCCTGTCTCCAAAATCATGGTGGCGATGAAGACTGGGCATTATTAGATCCAAACCCCTTCGTGAGTTCACAATGTATCCAAGGTGGCACCCCTGAGTCACTCACGCCATCTCAGTCGCGGCAAGGTGATTCGTACGACTTCCCTGGAACATGGCCCACGGCATTGCGGGATACAACTGCGGCCCTCTCCCAAGTATCTGCAGCGACCGCCTCATTTGCATCTGCAATCGCGAACTCTGGAATTGGAAGAGCCGGCTGGTCCATCAGTGCTGCACTCGCATCCTCAGCGAACAGCGGCGCCTTTTCCCTCGCAGACTGGGCAACAGAGCGCACGGGCACTGCGCCAGACGCACTGCCTCGACCCATCAGAAACTGGTTAAAAAACGGTAAGGCGAGAATGGTAGGGCGTCGAAGCGCTGCCCGACGACGACAGAGTGGGAGTTTAGGCCGAGGAGCGCCATCTGAACATCGCTCAGAGCTGTGGGAGACGAACATGGGTCTCCAGCAGCCCATGCAATTTGAAGACGATCAGGGCACCTTTACCCTGAAGACTACTGAGCTGAGCTCGACGGGCGAGATCGTAGATGAGATGAGACCCGTATACAAGGGCCCCTCGATGTCTACCGAAATGAAGTGGGAAGAGCACTGTTGGCCTGTGGCGTCTACGCATGCTGGGTTCGTAGTGAAGGAGGAGGCGGATAGAGAACCTGGAGACGACGAAGCAACAGAAGACGTTGAGGAGGGCGGAGATGAGTTGATGCGGCTGATCGAGTTTGATGATTGAGTTCTGTACTCGATAGGTTGTTATGAGATGTCTACTCCGGCGCTACTCATCGCGTTGCAGGCCAATAACAGAATCTGATGCACCTCTCAACTGCTATGCTCAGTATACTCGTGCGTGACCGCGAATTGCCTATCGCAGTAACGCGAGAGGATGTGATTGGTAGTGGGAACAGGTGTTCTGCAGCATGACACTACGCCTGCCTCATTATTGAGACTAACGTCAGTCACTGCGTAGCGAGACACACTGCAGTAGCGTGCTCAGATATCTCTATATCGAATTGTTTCACAGTCAGCGCTATTCTTGTTTCGATCAAGCTGCAGGCCCCGGAAATATGTAGCCATAGCGCATAAGCTTTAGTACCCCAAATTATGTTTATATGGGGATATGTTTCGTGCCACCTAGCTCTCCTTTACAAAATTCACTGTCTGGGGCTCTACGGGCCTTGTGACATCCTTTGAACTGTAGCATTATCAATATCGCATGCACTGAATGGCCTCGGCTGCCTTGGGGTCATGCGTGTACTGCAGCCTTGCCGCGCAGGCAATGGTGCTGTGCGCTTAACGGCCCCCGCCTGCATACATGCTGAGGCGCAACTGATTCCTTGCACACTGCAGCTAGCTTCGGCATCGAATGCAGTTGACACCTTTCCTGCGGTCCTTTTGATCGCGACACGCTTTGTTCGACAGGGCCCGGCGCACCACACTCTGTAGCTACTCTTGTTGACTTCTACCACGATTGACCTGGCGCGCTTGGCTGCATAGCAAGATGCGCCTCCTACACCGCACACAAGATGGCGAGTTCTGTCTTACCAAAGACCTAGACGAAACCGCAGTTCCACCCTACGCTATATTGTCTCACACTTGGGGAGCGGATGCCGAGGAGGTCTCATTTGAGGACATACGAAGCGGTATGGGAAGGACGAAGCTCGGCTACAAGAAGATCGATTTCTGTGGGAAGCAGGCGGAGCAGGATGAGCTGCAGTACTTCTGGATTGACACCTGCTGCATCGACAAGGCAAACAAGGCTGAGTTCTCGCACGCTATCAACTCGATGTTTCGCTGGTACCAAAACGCGGCACGATGCTATGTCTACCTAGCAGATGTCCTCGACCCCACAGATGAGTCCAGCCCGCCACTACGGGAAGGCTTGCGAAAAAGCAGGTGGTTTACTCGTGGTTGGACCCTACAAGAGCTTTTGGCACCAGATGCAGTCGACTTCTTTACTTACAACTGGCAAAAACTTGGCGATAAAACGTCCTTACGACAACACATCCATGAGATTACAGGTATTTCGTACGCCGTTCTTCAAGGCGCCCCCTTAGCTCAACTTGAAGTCGAGGAGCGACTCTCATGGAACGTCTACCGTGACACGACGCTTGAGGAAGACAAAATATATTCGTTACTCGGCATTTTTGACGTATACCTGTCGCCATTCTACGGAGAAGGGGCGAGCAAAGCGCGAGACCGGCTCATAGACCAGATCAAACAGCGCGAACGATGTATCCGGGACTTGCGTCCTGGAGATCCGCGCGATGATAAAAGGCGCATTGAGGATACGAAGGGTGGGCTACTAGAAGGCGCATACTGCTGGGTTCTAGACAATATGAGCTTCCAGCAATGGCATAGTGATCCAAACAGTCAGCTGTTGTGGATTAAAGGCGATCCAGGCAAAGGCAAGACAATGCTGCTCTGCGGCATCATCAACGAACTACAAAAGGAGGCAGGCAG
This sequence comes from Ophiosphaerella narmari, assembly GCA_028456235.1. Classification (NCBI taxonomy): domain Eukaryota; kingdom Fungi; phylum Ascomycota; class Dothideomycetes; order Pleosporales; family Phaeosphaeriaceae; genus Ophiosphaerella; species Ophiosphaerella narmari. The sequence goes on along the minus strand of JALNQA010000002.1, from coordinate 256,427 downwards.
GAGGACCATTATTTCCTACTTCTTCTGCCAGGCTGCTGACTCTCGCATCAACACCGCTACGGCAGTACTACGAGGGCTACTGTATATGATCATCAATCAGCGACCGTCGCTCGTCTCGCATATTAGCAAGTACGACCAGGCAGGAAAGTCCTTGTTCGAAGACGCAAATGCCTGGACTGCCCTAACTGAGATATTTGCGGACGTTCTGCGCGACTGGAGCTTGGGCACCACGTACCTACTTGTCGATGCGCTTGATGAATGCGTTGCTGACTTGTCGAAACTGCTTGATTTTGTTGCCAAGCACTCGTCGGTGTCGTCGCGTGTTAAGTGGATAGTTTCTAGTCGCAACTGGCCAGACATCGAAGAACGACTCGATAGAGCAGGCCGCAAGGTGCGACTAAGCCTTGAGCTGAACGCAGACTCCGTCTCGATGGCTGTTAGCATATTCGTTAAGAAAAAGGTGTCCGACTTAGCGCAGCGCAAGCAGTACGACGAACGGACACGAAATGCTGTGCTGCAGTATCTGCTTTCAAACGCAAACGACACCTTTCTCTGGGTGGCATTAGTATGCCAAAGCTTAGAATCAACAGCAAAGCGCAATGTGCAAAAGAAGCTTGGCTCCTTTCCTCCTGGACTCAACTCATTATACGAGCGGATGATGCAGCAGATTGGTGGATCAGACGATGCTGAGCTCTGCAAGCAAGTCTTAGCTTCTGTTGCTCTAGTTTACCGGCCGGTCACGCTGCAAGAGCTAGCCATAGTCGTCGAGCAGCTCGAAGACCAAGCTGACGATTTGGCATCGCTGCAAGAGGTTGTCGAGCTTTGTGGCTCGTTCCTCACGCTACGCCAAGACACAGTCTACTTCGTCCATCAATCAGCCCAGGACTTTCTACTCAACAAGGCTGCTGCCGAGATCCTCCCATCTGGAAAAGAGGATGTTCATCATAATCTTTTCGTTCGATCACTTCGGGCGCTGTCGGTAACCTTGCATCGAGATATGTACGAGTTAAAAGAGCTAGGATACTCTATCGATGACCTTGAACAGCCAAATCCCGATCCACTGGTAGCAGTACGCTACTCGTGTGTCTACTGGGCCGATCATCTTCAGGATGCACATGCATCGTCCTTATCAATGTACGCAGAAGATTTGCAAGACGGAGGCGCAGTTGATACATTCCTTCGAAAGAAGTATCTATACTGGCTAGAAGGTCTTAGCCTATGCAAGAGTATGCCCCAGGCTATAGTGTCAATCTCGAAGCTGCACTCAGTAGTAAAGGTTCGTGAGGGTAGTTAGGTTCCGGAATGGCGATACTAACATGTTTCAGGAACAGGGACAAGCAGCTCAGCTAATCGAGCTTCTCTATGATGCATTTCGTTTTTCAATGTATCACAAGGTAGCAATCGAAAACAGCCCTCTTCAAACGTACACATCTGCGCTATTGTTCAGCCCAACAAACAGTTTGATTAGGCGCCTATTTCAACATGAGGCACCAAAAGACATGGTCATCAAACCAGCTACGCAAGAGAGCTGGAGTGCATGCCTACAGACGCTCGAGGGGCATAGCGACTCGGTCAGGTCAGTAGCCTTCTCGAGCGACTTGGCACGGCTAGCATCAGGGTCTGATGATAAGACTGTCAAGATCTGGGACACGAGCAGCGGGGAATGCCTACAGACACTCAAGGGGCATAGCGACTATGTCAGGTCAGTAGCCTTCTCGAGCGACTCGATGCTGTTGGCATCAGGGTCTGATGATAGGACTGTCAAGATTTGGGACGTGAGTAGCGGAGAGTGCCTGCAGATGCTCGAGGGGCATAGCGACTGGGCCAGGTCAGTAGCCTTCTCGGGTAACTTGACGCGGTTGGTATTAGGGTCTAATGAGGGGACCGTCAAGATTTGGGATACGAGCAGTGGAGAGTGCCTGCAGATGCTCGAGGGGCATAGCAACTCGGTCAACTCAGTAGCCTTCTCGAGCAACTCGACGCGGTTGGCGTCAGGGTCTAATGATAAGACTGTCAAGATTTGGGACGCGAGCAGCGGAGAGTGCCTACAGACGCTCGAGGGGCATAGCGACTGGGTTAGGTCAGTAGCCTTCTCAAGCGACTCGATGTGGTTGGCATCAGGGTCTGATGATAGGACTGTTAAGATTTGGGACACGAGCAGCGGAGAGTGTCTGCAGACGCTCGAGGGGCATAGCAACTGGGTTAGGTCAGCAGTCTTCTCAAGCAACTTGACGCGGTTAGCATCAGGGTCTAATGATAGAACTGTCAAAATTTGGGATGTAAGTAGCGGAGAGTGCCTGCAGACGCTCGAGGGGCATAGCAACTGGGTTAGGTCAGTAGCCTTCTCAAGCGACTCGATGCTGTTGGCATCAGGGTCTAGTGATAGGACCATCAAGATTTGGGACGCGAGTAGCAGAGAGTGCCTACAGATGCTCGAGGGGCATAGCGACTCGGTCAGGTTAGTAGCTTTCTCGAGCGACTCGGCGTGGCTAGCATCAGGGTCTAGCGATAGGACTGTCAAAATTTGGGACACGAGCAGCGGAGAATGTCTGCAGACTCTGGAGGGGCACAGCAACTTGGTTAGCTCAGTAGCCTTCTCAAGCGACTCGACGCGGTTGGCATCAGGGTCTAGTGATAGGACTGTCAAGATTTGGGACACGAACAGCGGAGAGTGTCTGCAGACGCTCGAGGGGCATAGCAACTGGGTTAGGTCAGTAGTCTTCTCGAGCAACTTGACGCTGTTGGCATCAGGGTCTGATGATGGGACTATCAAGATTTGGGACACGAACAGCGGAGAGTGTCTGCAGACGCTCGAGGGGCATAGCAACTGGGTTAGGTCAGTAGTCTTCTCGAGCAACTTGATGCTGTTGGCATCAGGGTCTGATGATAAGACTGTCAAGATCTGGGACACGAGCAGCGGGGAATGCCTACAGACACTCAAGGGGCATAGCGACTATGTCAGGTCAGTAGCCTTCTCGAGCGACTTGATGCGGTTGGCATCAGGGTCTGATGATAGAACCGTTAAGATCTGGGACGTGAGCAGCGGAAAGTGCCTGCAGACGTTCGCTGTCAGTAGTGGTATTGCCTCCACAATAGCCTTCGATCCTACAGGGACTTTTCTTGATACAAATGCTGGTGTTCTTGCACTTAGCGAAGATACAAAGTCAAACACAATAGCTGTTGTGCAACCCGAGCGTCCCCAGCTTGTAAGCATAAGTATGGAGTACACCTGGATCACGTTTGGTGGGCGCAAAGAGCTCTGGGTACCGTCAGAATATCGTAGCATATGCTCAAGCGCGTGTGCCAATACTATTGGGATAGGTGCCTCATCCGGAAGAGTTTGGATGTGTACTATTGACCGCAAGTGAATATGTAAAAGCAAGTCGTGTAGATAAGCCAATAAAATCTATTCAATTTGTATTGGCCCTCTTCTCTCCTCTATTTATATTATAACTTGATTGCATAATGGGGACAGGGACAGGAGGAAATTTATATATATAGAATGCAGGATACAAAAAAGTCCCGTTATGCCCGCACCGGGCAGATATGAAGGTTGATGTAAAGAATTCAAAGTCAAGAGTCGCCTAGACGGAGGCTCGTTGAACACTTCTAGAAAGGCCTCCCTTTGTGCTACAATGTAAATCTTCAACATCTCGACCTCATTTCTATTCCCCCGAACGCGCAACTAAGATTAGCTTTTGCGAATGAAACAAGGGGTCACTGGTCGAGGGTCCGATAATGGTGGTTTATATAACAAGCAACACTACGATTTTCTTGATCGGTGGCTAATACGTGGAAAAAAAAACAAAAAACAACGGCTATCGGATCGATGTATGTTAGTTAGGCTTGCCCATGTAGAGGCGCGGGCTAAGGATAGCTAGGGGTCCGGAAAAGAAAAGTATCTCGTTACACAGCGAGTAAGTAACCTTGGCAAACTGTTTCTTGTGTGTATTTTAGAGTCGCGTTTTCACTGCCCAGGATGTGGTACGTAGCCTGCTTTCTCTCTACAAGTCCTTATTGCTTCTCGGTTCGCCAAACACGTAAAGGGTGCACGGCAAAGTTCGTCGTCAATCATCGCTAAAAAGATGTAGCTAGGCAGAGTGAAGTCTATTATGCCCTTCTTGGTGCTTCGGCCTATTTGATATGGCCTAACAGAATTTTCTCTTGCTATTTTAATGCGTGCGCATGCCCGTAGCAATTCCTTTCCTGCGTCTCGGCACGCATATCTAAATATGAAGTGCATTGTGCTAGGAATAGATTAATGATGCTGCTATCTTTAAGCAACGCGTGCGCTCACGTGGTGTAGTAGTGTCAGATTGGACCATTAGTCCAGCGACGAGCCGGCTCCTAGGCTGGCTCGTAGGCTCGCATTGATGAGCTGACGTTGAGGACGATCTAGATGGCGATGGCGATGGCGATGGATATCGTGCGCGCACGTGCGCACTAGCGCGCGCCAAGAGCTCGGCGAGCTAATTAGACGATTGCGGAGGAACGTTAAGACATCTCAACTGGATCTCATTGACGCCGCACTAGCTCGGCTGGTCCCCAAACCGAGCCGTACGAACTTAGCTGGGTCATGAAGGTTATTAGGAGCGTTGCAATCTATCAGTTTACTCAATTCAATCAATCGTTGCAATCCATCAGTTCAATCAATTCAATTAATCAATCCAATCCATCCAACCCATCCAGATTACGGTCATCCAAAGTACCGTCAAATCTGATAAGTAGAGGTGTCTTTTTTGTCGGGATTGACGTGGTACTAGCGGATCTGTATGTTACTGATAGGATATAGTTGTTTACACAAGGTCTCTACCTGGGTCATAGCATGAGTGCATCAGTGCCTAGAAATGTGGCAGATTAGGTGTCCGAGAAGAGACGTGTGTGAGTCGAGTGGTAAACAAACTAACATTTTGAGGGCGATGAAGACAATTTCTCTTTTCTACTGCGTTTTCAGGCTATGAATGTTTTAGGTATATATCTCTATGCGTGTGATTGTATATCACACGCTATACTCTATGCTACTGTAAAACGCCGCGTATACCTAGGGACTAATACAAGCCACACAGTACATCCCATTCCACCGAAACAGCTTAGTAAAATAGTGGAATCGGCTTCCGCTTTGACGTTACCGACAAGTTGCTAGTGCCCTTATTGCTAAGATGCATACCGTAACTACTATCACACGCTGAGTTAGGCTATCCGACCTTGCCTAGCGCACGGTTAAGGTCGCCTAAACCTGCTAGACGTAAGTTACACGCTACAATGTATCTTATCGTACAGTAGTATCTACACCTACACTACTATTGTGTAGTCCCGGCAGATAACCTTCTTAGAGGCTGCTTAGAAGTAAAGTACGCGCAGCGTGCCAGAGCGAAGCCCTAAAAACAACACTGCTTATGCCAGAGTGTACAGAGGCGCGATTAGCTATACTAAGTAGAGAGAAAGCTAAGAGTCCTAGTTACTATGATACAAATCTTAACATCAACACTTGCCCGGTTGAGTACCCAAACCCAATAGTATTATCGTGAATAGCGAAAATACTAGGGCGATACTCAGAAGGAATCAATAGGACTCTCTTCCTATTCCAGTAAACCCATTCTTCCCCGCTAAGCAATAATGATATAGATGCTGCAGGAGCGACTCCGTTATCAGGAGGTCCTATAGTAAGTAGCACCCCCTTGTCACTCCAGAGACAGTCTCCAGTATTGCTAAACCAAAGCTTTTGCACGGTAGAGTCAGTCTTAAGCGTTTGTAGCATCTTTCCTGATCCCGCGTCCCATAGTTTGACTATTTCGTCATCTGATGCCGATGCCAGCATCTTGCCGTTTGGCGAAAAGGCCACGGCCCTGACCCAATTCGAATGGCCCTTGAGTGTCTGCAGCGCCTTTCCTGAGCCTGCATCCCACAGCTTGACTGTTTTGTCATCTGATGCCGAAGCCAGCGTCTTGCCGTTTGGCGAAAAGGCCACGGCCCTGACCCAATCCGAATGGCCCTTGAGTGTCTGCAGCGCCTTTCCTGAGCCTGCGTCCCACAGCTTGACTGTTTTGTCATCTGATGCCGATGCCAGCGTCTTGCCGTCTGGCGAAAAGGCCACGGCCCCGACCCAATTCGAATGGCCCTTGAGTGTCTGCAGCGCCTTTCCTGAGCCTGCGTCCCACAGCTTGACTATTTTGTCATTCGATGCCGACGCTAGCGTCTTGCCGTCTGGCGAAAAGGCCACGGCCCTGACCCAATCCGAATGGCCCTTGAGTGTCTGCAGCGTCTTTCCTGAGCCTGCGTCCCACAGCTTGACTGTTTTGTCATTCGATGCCGACGCCAGCATTTTGCCGTCTGGCGAAAAGGCCACGGCCCTGACCCTATTCGAATGGCCCTTGAGTGTCTGCAGCGTCTTTCCTGAGCCTGCGTCCCACAGCTTGACTGTTTTGTCATCTGATGCCGAAGCCAGCGTCTTGCCGTCTGGCGAAAAGGCCACGGCCCCGACTCCATTCGAATGGCCCTTGAGCGTCTGCAAACAAGCACTCCAGCTTTCTGACACCTCAGGCATATATTCAAGCCAACCTGGAGCCTCCTTTGAGAAAAAATACCTAGTGACACTTGACTTTGGACTAAAAACTAGACAAGCGTAGTACACTTGAAGCGGTGCCTCTTCTAGCACTGGTCGAAACGCTAGAACAAAGCGTACCGTGTCGTGAACTATAGCTTCTAGACTATAGCGATCTGCAGAGGGCAAGCTCAGTTTGATCTTGTCCCGAAGCTTAAATCTTGTTTGATAGCGTTCTTTTTGGTTGTTCTTGTACGTTAGCCAGAGCCGTCCGTATACGAGGTAGATGATCTCTTACTGGAAACATCGACTCCAGCGCATGAACCATGTCAACTGCATTGGAGACACGACCAAGCAATGCTAGCGATTCGAGCCAGTGCAGAAAGTGCTTAGAGAAGAACGCCTCGATATCACGGCGGCTGCCTATGTTGACGTCGCTTCTTCTACAATGGTACACCCAGAACCGGCATGCGTACTGGACATGAGGCTGAATGTGTCTGTCCACATTAGTTCTGCTTAGGTCGGCTGTTCGAGCCCCAGGGTCCTGGAGGTTGCACATATCGCGCCGCAAGTGCTTCGACATAGCCGAGAGACAGTGCTTGTACATTTCGCGATGGACTGTTCGCTCGTCAATGTGAAACTGAGGGTTTGAGCATCGGCTTGGATTGAGAAGAAAGTCGCGGAATGACGGGTGAAGCAGCCGAATGGCACTCGAGTCAGCTTCTGGCACATCGAGAACTGAATGCAAGTTGGCCAAGGTCCTCCTGAGAGTCGTTACATCTTTCCTAAGCAGCTCCGCAAGACTGGCTACAGACAACGGATCTTGCATCGTGACAACGGGTCCAACAACCTGGCCAAACAGCTCGTGGAGCATCTGGTTTTCTAGTTCGTTGTACTCTCCCCGAATAGAGCTGGCCAGAACCGTAGTGTATATCTCGTCAAGCTTGCGCTCTGGGGGAAGGGTACCGCTCCCTCCTTGATTGAGAAGCAAAGATAGTCGTGTTTCTGCAAGCCGGCTATCCTCTTCGATGAAGCGGCAGGCTGTTGCAGCCCAGATGAAGAGGCCACCCGAGTTCTGCACTAGACACGCGATAGCGCCTTCCTCTGGCCACCTAGCCTCGAGTCGACACTTCTGTCTAACAAGTCTAAGCTGGTGCCTTAAAAACACTGCAATGTCATGCTCGATGACCGCCGGCTCGATGTCGTGGAGCACAAAGTCGTGGTGCTCCTCTCGCCGCACCTGGGTAAACCCGTACTGGATAGGAACCTCTGGTCTGCTTGTCAAAAGCACACGCAGCTGGGTGCCTTGCAGTGACTGCACTTCCACAAGACGCTGCAGGATGATCTGGACATTGTTCTGATCGTCGCACTCGTCTAGCGCGTCAACAACTAGAGCGTACTTCAACTGGCCCCCTTTGTTCTCCAGACACGATAGGGGACCTAGAACAAGCTCGCGCCACTGATCGTCGAGAGACTGGCTTGCAATATCGCTGTGCTTCAATATGGCGTCGCTGATCTTGCGCTTCAAGGCTGGTATGCTGCTCGCAAGCTGGAATGCAATGCTTGTGATGAACTTGCCCGCATGGCTGACGTCTCCACCAGCCCGCGAGAAGAAGAAGCTCGCGGCGAGTCGGCCCTTCGCATGGTAATGCGCAGCTACTGTGTGCGCTATTGTAGTCTTGCCAGTGCCAGCCAGGCCGCTCAGCCAGAAGACGCCTGGCGAGTCGTCGCCATCGGCCCAATCATGTATTTCGCAGAGGAGGTCGACGCGGGTATTGGGGAGGCAGGAAGGGTCGTGCTGTCGCTGGTACGCGTTGAACGGCGCATCCTTGGCGGTCGGCAGAGCGTTGAGCACCTTGTTCGGGTCTAGCTACTGATCAGCGTTTTATTGCACCATAGCCATCACTTGCTGGGTGTACTCACCTTCTTTGCTTCCAAAATGTACAGATCCGTGGACTGTACCAGCTACGATTTGGGAATGGTCGCTGGCGTTCACGCCGCTGACAAGTTGAGTGCTGCCTGACATGAGCTCGCTATGGTGACATCAATCTTGCTTCTTGCTGGCTGTTGCTTTTTATGGCTCACGCTGCCATATACGCGCGCGCGCGAACAATGAGACGTGAGCTCATATCTGCAGTGCGAGGAGGCCCATCCTCAGCTTGGGCGCGTTGCGCGGGGACAAGCCAACCAATGGTCATGCCTTGTCGTCCCCGACCAAGACCAACATAGGACACTGTACTTAAAGCGAACAGAAGACATTCCTACGGTATCACGCCTTCCACAGCGCTCCTAGGCGGGGGAGTGTCACAGTGGCACCGGATCTTGCGGCATCGCAGCACGATCTCATCCGCGACACGATCTTTGGTAGTTCGCCAACGACTCCCCAAATGGCCGACGTTGTCTAGGCGGAAGCCGATTTCGCTAGCCTTGTAACCGCAACACACGCTCAGCTCCCAACTTGATCTTCTACCCCCTACCCCTTCCTCCTAACCAACCCCCTCAAAAAATCAAAACTATTCCCATCACTATGCAACGTCACCACCTGTCCTGTGCCTTCCTCCACCGCCTCCAGCATGCCCCAATCCCTCGTAATCCCCCTAACCCGCGCTTTTACACCCTCCTCCTCCAGCGTAACAAGCTGCCCCGCGTGCAACCAGTGCGCATAATATTCCTCCTCAATCGTCCTGGAGAACCCCACGCGGCAAAACTCGTCGTACAGGGATTCAAACTGCGCGAGGATGGAAGCAAGCAGTTTTTCGGCGGTGAAGCGGGCGAGCGAGTGGGCGGATGCGAGGAGGTTGAGGGAGGTGGTGGGTGCGGCGTTGGACAAATTGAGCCCTATTCCGGCGACGAGGGCGTACGCGGTACCGCTGTAGCTGCTATTTATCAATACACCGCCGATTTTAATGGCGGGATTAGCCGTGGAGCCGGGAAGGTGAGCGTAGATGTCGTTGGGCCATTTCAAGCGGATAGGCAGGGCGTCGTAGCCGGGCGCGTATTGCTTGATGCCGCGCAGAGCGGCAAGGGCGGCGAGGTATTGGATGAATATGATGGGGGCAGTGGGCGGGGTGATGGGGTGGTGGATGATGGTTGAGAACATGAGGGCACCGGGGGGCGCGAGCCAGACGTTTGTGCCGCGGCCGCGGCCGGCGATTTGTGTGGTTGCTGTGAGTGTGAAGCCGGTTGGGAGATGGGTGAGAAGGGTGGGGTTCTTTTCGAGTAGGCTGTTGGTGGAGGTGACGACTTCGCCGTATAGGAGATGTTTGCCGAAGGCGGCGTGGGGGTTTTGGCATTTGGTGTGGTAGAAGGTCAGGTTTGCGTAGAAGGCGTCGTGGCGGAAGGGGATTTCTTTCGTGGTAGGAAGTCCGTCGACGTGGGGAACAATGGCTTTGACCATTTTGTCGTAGTCTAGGATCTGGTCGGAGGATGTTGCGGCAGTATACTCAATGCACTCTTGTATCTCTTCTTCCTTTGTCTCTGGTTTCTTCTTTGATTTGGGCTCTCCAGTAGTACCGCCTGTCACAGCGGAGAGAATTGGCAACTTCTCTGACACCGTGCTCACAGCTCGCTTGAGTTCCTTCACGCTCCAAGCACTACCAAGCTTTTCGATACGAAATACATCGTTCTCGCCCTTGACATACTTATCCTCATCTACTACAGTAATGACTTCAGCCCAGCTTGCGACGAGATTCGAGACGGCTATCGGAGTGTGAGACGTGAGATGCAGGCGAGAGAGGGATGGTACTACTTGTTCCTCTTCGTTAACCTGCAATCCAAGCTTTTGTAGAATAAGTCCCATAAATGATATTCGAGTTTTATCGGTGGCCTTGATACTATCGATAACCGATGCATATGATGGTAAACTTGGAATCGGGGTAAGATTCTGCGGTGCAAACCTGAGCAATATTAGCATAAATCACACAGCAACCTGGCCCAACCTACTCAGGATGTGGCCCAGTAAGCACCGCATGCCCATCTCCAACCTTCCGATACACAACCGCTGCCTTCCCAGCGCCAGAATCAACATGCAGATCTTCAGTATAACTCGCCAGAATCTGCACGCCCCTATCCTCCAGCGCCTCCGCATCAACAAACACGCCTCCCCCATTATAATAGCTCTTGAACTCATCCGCCACACTATCATCCGCACCTTCGAACACTCTCTTATTAATCCTCACTCGTACCGCCCTCGCCCCCTCCTCACTTGCATACTCAAACCCCCCAAATGCACCTCCCCTACACGTACCCGGAAAAAACCCTAGTTCGCGCCCGCCCACAACGCCCATCTTCGGATCATCGACTTCAAACTCGCACCGTGCACTCCCGTAGTACCCGCCCGCGCAAAAACCTAGGTACGCGCCGCCCGAATGCACGTACCGGCCGATGCGTCGATTTCCCTCGCCGTCCAGCACCCGGCAATACCCCAGGTCGGCGCCCCCGGGAAACACGAGCAGCGCACATGTGGTCGACCACGGCTCCTTGAGCAGGATGTCTGCGCCCACGGGGATCACGGCGTATGTGGGGGCCAGCAGGCGGCGCAGGGTGAAGATGGCGTGGCGGACAGAGGACGTGGTAGTGCCATTGCCTAGTCGAGCGAAATTGGCAAATCAGCAACTCCAGTCAATGAAGATAGCGCGTATAGTTGTGGGGGCAGGGCATATATGCAACCGTACCGGCGTACACGAGCACGTTCATTTTCAACATGACGTGACCCGACGTTTTTCACTTTCGGAGCGGGGTTTTATTTCCGCGGTTGCGCGGGTGAGCCCGCGGTGCGTTGATGATTGCTTGTTTTGACAACGCGCAAGCAGAATGAGCAAAGAGGATAGTGCGAGTAAGGCGGCGGCGCAGATGGTGATTGATGACGAGCCGGACGATTGGTACGTATGTTAGGGGCAATTCGGAATGCGCAGAGCTAAACAGCGACTAGGGACAAGAGGATTTTCAGCACGGGGTGCGCAGGTAGGGTAGTTTTCAGATCTGGCTCTGGAATACGTCAATTGAAGCTGTATAGACGAAAATGCTAAATTGACGGACTGCTACTATGAAAAGAAGGATTGGCGCAAGTGCAAGCTGGAGGTGAGTTGGTGGTGGTGGCTGAGGCTTGAGCCGAGTCGTGCCGAGCAGCTACAGGAGGGTATGGACTGACGAAGCGTAGATGGAGGTTTTTCGCCAATGTTGGCAGCGACATGGGAACGATAAACGTACGAGTTCGAAAGATGCGTGATTGGCGGTGGCGGAAATGTAGTATTATGTGTATAGTAGGGTGTTGGACTGGGCCAGTGATATGGTGCGGTTTGAACATGTAAATCTACTTCCAAATTCTACATCGTTGACTTTGACAGAGCTTTCTTCCTTCTTGGATCTGCAATTACCTTTCGTTACGCTAAATGTACAGCAACGCTACTACATCACGTCTCTTGACCATACTTGAAATCACCGTCGCTATGAGAACTTATAAACCGAATTTCACAAAGCTGATACTCCTACAACTTCGCAAAAACCGTCGGCACCGCCCCACCCATCTCGACCAACGTACTCTTATTCCTAACCCACGCCTCTAGCCCCCTCTTCCCATTCTCCACCCCAACCCCACTCATCTTCCACCCACCCACACTCATCTCCGCCGGACTCTCACCCCACGTATTCACCCACGTGATGCCTGCCTGCAGCTGCGCAACGACTTGATGCGCAGCATTCAAATCGGTTGTGAAGACGCCCGCGGCGAGCCCCATTGTAATGTTGTTTGCGCGCGCAACGACTTCGTCGACGGTTTTATACGTCAGGATCGACATGACGGGGCCAAAGATTTCCTCCTGCACAATTCGCATGTCATCCGTACAATTTGTGAAGATAGTCGGCTGGACCCAGTAGCCGTTTGCGTAGGCCTTGTCGGGATGCGAGGCGAGCCACGTGGGCTTTGACGGGCCGCCGGAGAGCAGGGTGGCACCGTCCTTCTCGATTCCATGAGAGATATACGACAGGACTTTGTCGTAGTGGGGTCTTGAGACGAGTGGGCCGAAGTTTGTGCTGGGATCGAAGATATCACCGGCGCGGATGTGCTGTATTTTCTCGAGAAGACGGGCTTCGAAGCGGGATTTTAGCGCCTCGGGGACGAAGACGCGGGTGCCGTTTGTGCAGACTTGGCCGGTGGAGAAAAAGTTGGCCATTAGGGCGCCGTCGACGGCTTGCTCAATGTCGGCGTCTGGGAGGATGATGCAGGGCGACTTGCCACCTAACTCCATGGTCACGTATTTCATCTCACCGGCGGCACTGCCGGCTACCTTCTTGCCGGTCGAGACCTGGCCTGTGAAGCTGACTTTGGCGATGCCAGGATGCTTGGTGAGGTATGCGCCGACTTCGCCGCCGCCCTGAACGACGTTGAAGACACCTGCGGGCACGCCAGCTTCTGCGTAGATTTCAGCCAGGACGGTCGAGTGCAGTGGTGTGAACTCGGACGGCTTGTAGACCATGCAGTTTCCAGCAGCTAGGCACGGCGCCGACTTCCACAGGGCAATTTGGATAGGATAATTCCATGCGCCGATGCCTGCGCATACGCCCAGCGAGCTTTTGGTTGTATACACCCATGCGTCTGGGCGTAGTTGTACTGTCTCGCCATTCATGCCACCGCCGCCGATAAGATTGGCAAAGTATTCGAGGACATCAGCGCCAGTGACAACGTCTACTGTGGAAGTCTCGGAAAAGGGTTTGCCCGTATCGCGCGTCTCAATCCTCGCGAGTTCATCGTTGCGAGCGCGGAGCAGGGCGGCGGCTCTTTGCAGAATGCGTGCGCGTTCAATGGGTGGTGTTGCCGACCATGAGGGGAAGGCTCTTTGGGCGGAAGTGACGGCAGCGTCTATGGCGGCAGGTGTTGTAGTGTGGATAGTCGCGACGGGCTCTGCAGTGGCAGGATCGATGGTCTGGAAGGATGATGATGAGCTGGCAGACTGAAGCTTACCATCATAAAAGGCATATCGTGGCGCATATGGGAGCGACATGATGAGGATAACGATAAAAGGAATGGCCAGATGTGATTATTTCAATTGGAGACCGTATTTCAGGGTGGTCTACAGCGTTGTCAGAACTTTCTTCGGTTGCATACACGCTAATTACAGCTGAAGAAGATGGGATACCTCTGATGCAGCAGCTGTGGCCGAGCTTCCCTTCACAGACACAAAATCAGTAAAGTCACTAGTCGGCGAGGCGCGTGTCACACTAGGAGCTTGCAAGTCGTTGGTTCCAAGCTGCGAGAAGCAATCGGGCAGAAAGATTACCGACGTCTGCCCACCCCTCACCGCCCGCCAGATCCGGCAAGGCAGTCCCCACCCACCAGGATCATCCCTGATAGTCAACGTGCGTTAAGCGGGGCATGGCGGGGTTAGCTCCGGTCTGGTTGCTCCCATCACATCATTGCTCGGAGACGTGACGCAATCATACTCCACCAAACGGCCAGCTTCAATAGGTCAACGTCAATAAACACCGTCAAAAGAGCTTGGGGGTATAGAGATTGACAATGGGCATGTCTTTCCAGTCTCTTCACCATGGTACTGCCCGCTATACGGTCTACACCACCTTATCGCCTTGTCCTCAACCCGACAGCTGACCGCGTCGAGGCACGTGCACCTATCGGGATCCAGCCGAAAAGCCGCCATCCAGCACGTCCAGCTTTTCTGGGAAATCCTTTTACACATCATGCAGCTGTCCCGTTAGGCAACTTGAACAAACATTCACGTATCACAGCCCATCGCAACTTGCCTAGTCCGTGCACTACCTTTATCTCGCTCGTTAAATTTTCTCTCTCCTTCGTCTTCATCCGCAGCTTTACGTACTTAAGGCAAGTATACTTCCGCCTTAGAGGTCGCCAGAAGCTCTAAAGCAACTCACTGCATTCCACACGCACCAATGGCACCAACAACCACCTCAATTCCTAAAGATGCTCACTATGACTTCGTCATTGTCGGCGGAGGCACAGCTGGCTGTGTCATTGCTTCTCGTCTGACCGAGTACCTGCCCAACAAATCCGTCCTCCTAATTGAGGCTGGCCCAAGCGACTTCATGGACGACCGCGTCCTGCTTCTTAAGGATTGGCTGAACCTGCTAGGAGGTGAGCTTGACTATGACTATGGCACCACCGAACAGCCCAATGGCAACTCACATATCCGCCACTCTCGCGCAAAGGTATTGGGAGGATGCTCATCACACAACACTCTCATCTCATTCAGACCATTTGAGCATGACACCAAGAGATGGGAAGCACAGGGCTGTAAGGGATGGAACTTCAAGACATTTATGCGTGTGCTTGATAATCTCCGAAATACTGTTCAGCCCGTACACGAGAAGCATCGCAACCAATTGTGTCTGGACTGGATCGATTCATGCTCAACTGCTATGAATATTCCAGTCATCCATGATTTCAACCACGAAATCAAGACCACAGGCGCCCTGAAGCCTTCTGTTGGCTTCTTCTCTGTATCATACAACCCTGATGATGGCCGACGAAGCAGTGCCAGTGTAGCATATATCCACCCCATCCTCCGAAATGAAGAAAAGCGCAATAACCTGACTGTCCTAACCAACGCCTGGGTCAGTAAAGTCAACGTCGAGGGCACCAAGGTCACCGGAATCGACGTAACATTCCAGGACGGCGAGAAGCGAACGCTAAACCCTAGATGCGAAACCATTCTTTGCGCCGGCGCCGTCGACACCCCCCGCCTCCTGCTCCTATCCGGTCTCGGTCCCAAAGAGCAACTCTCCAACCTTGGTATCCCTGTCGTCAAAGACATTCCTGGCGTCGGCGAAAACCTCCTCGACCACCCCGAAAGCATCATCCTCTGGGAACTCAACAAGCCCGTGCCCGCCAACCAAACAACAATGGACTCCGATGCTGGTATCTTCCTCCGCCGCGAAGTCCCCAACGCAGCCGGCGACGACGGCGACATCGCAGACGTCATGATGCACTGCTACCAAATCCCGTTCTGTTTGAACACCGCGCGGTAAGTCCATTCCCCGGCTCCCAACCAAACGCTATCTAACATGTTCTAGCCTTGGCTATGACTCCCCCATCGACGCCTTCTGCATGACGCCCAACATCCCCCGCCCCCGCTCCCGCGGCCGCATCTACCTCACCTCCTCCGACCCGACCATCAAACCCGCCCTCGACTTCCGCTACTTCACCGACCCCGACGGCTACGACGCTGCTACCATCGTCGCCGGCCTCAAAGCTGCCCGCCAAATCGCCCAACAGGCCCCCTTCAAGGACTGGATCAAGCGTGAAGTCGCGCCCGGCCCCGCAGTACAGTCCGACGAGGCCCTGTCCGAGTACGGCCGGAGGGTCGCGCATACCGTCTATCACCCCGCGGGCACCACCAAGATGGGGAATGTCAAGACGGATAATTTTGCCGTCGTCGATCCCGAACTTAGGGTTAGGGGCTTGCAAGGCGTGAGGATTGCCGATGCGGGCGTGTTCCCAGAGATGCCGACGATTAATCCCATGTTGACGGTTTTGGGCGTCGGCGAGCGCGCGGCCGAGTTGATTGCTGCTGAGTGGGGGTGGAAGGGGTTGGAGAGGGAGAAGTTGTAGGCTATGAGTGTGAGAGTCCAAAGTGTATTACGTATTGCTCGGCGGTTAATTTGGGATATTTGTGTATATGTTTGGAATACGAAGTGATGATTTTTTTTTTTTCTTGGAGAGATGGTGTATCGAGGTTAACGTTGGCGTTTTGTATCAGTGTGGATGGGAGTGTGTTAAGTGGGTCACTCACTGCCGCGGTGCTTTTTATATAACTGGGGTTGAGTTTAAGTTTACCATGAACTGGCTTCGTGCGCCGTGACTGTACTACCCACCTTGGCCAAATTCGTGGCTACACATGCCTTGCAAGCCCACTCCCCATGTGATACCGCGTACACTAATGCATGTATGCTCGTACACGTCCCATCTATTTCCACCCTTCCACCCTTCCCTACCCTCCTCACTTCTCTTCACCCTCCTACATCTCCCCTTCCCGCCGCCACCCCTTTCCAAACCCCATCAGCACCGGCACCTGCACGTACGCCAGCGCCCACACAACAATCATCACCCCCAGCCTCGGCGGACAATATCTAACCCATTAGCATACGTACGTCACTTATAGAAAGTAAAACTTACAAATCCTCCGCAAGCCCAACAAACCCCGCCCAGAACATGCACTGCGCCATGCAGAGCACGAGCGCCGTGAGGTGCGCCATGGCGAAGAGGTATAGATCTGCGTACGTCGGACCACGCGTGTCATTGGCGGGGACGGGCACGGTGCCATATGCCGTGTATCGCCTTTCGTATTCTGGAGGAACTTGCCAGTGGTGTGCGAGGTGTGTGACGAACCGCGTGGTGTGAGTATTGGATTGAGACAGTAAAGCTTCTGCCGCAGAATCAAAGTATCCGTGGTGTCGAGGGAGTCTAGGGTCGTTGGATGCATATGTATGAGACACAGCCAGCGCGACACGCACAATTGCCAACACCGCCACGACCAACCATATCAGCGCACCACCATACATGAGCGTGGCAGCGCCCCTATTTTCCGCGTCGTATATCCCGCCAAAGTATAACTTGTGTGCGAGGCCGTGGACCACAGTCAAACCCATGTGGTACGCCACCAAGATCTGCAGCATCCCTTCTGCAAGCAACGATGCCTTGGCTATCGCGAAGTGTTTCGCGTTGAACGGGCGGACGTTGATGAGCGATATAGCTAGCCATGCGATGCGGGGCAACGTGCACCAGAGGAGGGTGAGGTTGAGGATGGGGATAGATTCGTAGCCTGGTGTGGATTGAGTGAGGAGGGCGTTGAGGAAGTTGGCGAGGAGGTGGACGAGGGCTGTTGCGAGAGCTGTGGAGATCCAGTTTGGGATTTGGGTGTTATCTTTGGTGGGGGTTGCGCTTTGTTGGTGGATTAGGTATGTGGTGAGGAATGTCGCGATGTTGATTAGGAGGAGACTTCCGAGTTTCCATTTTTTGGAGGGACAGGTACCTTTTCCTTTCACCGCCCACTGCCATGGAATTAGCTCGGAGGTTGTGGGTGAGGCTAGTTTATGCCAGTTCTCGGGTAGGCCGTGCCAGTCTGGTATATCGCCGCAGAGATCATGCAGCCAGTTTACATACTCCTTCCGTGTCTCAAAGGTATGGCACGATCCCCCACAGGAGTCATAGCTGATGCTGCGGCAAACGCAGGATCTGTCAATGACCTTCTTTACTTCACAGAAACCGGCGTAGTTGATCTCACATGCGTCTGTGGTACATTGCTCGGGCAGCTCTTTTACCCGCTTTGGCATATCAGTGACGCAGGTAGGCCAGTGCCAGTTTTTGAGAGGAATGTATGCGTCCCCAACAATCTTGAGATCTTCCTTCCAGTTGATTGGGAGATGCTTTAGCCCACAGGTAGCGTGCATCCATAGGCGCTGCTTTGTCAGGTCTAGTTGCTCTTCAATGCAAGGCTCGTTGTCCAGGTTCATTACGTAAGTACTGCAGAGACATTGTTTGTCAAAATATTGGCTTTCTAGGATGCTGCGCCCAGTAAGGTCGTAGCCGACTGTTTCGAAATCGAGCGAGACCATGGATTGGAGGTATTCGCTATACTCCCAGGGTCGATCAGCGTTTCCAGTATGTTGTGTTTCGGCTGTGAAAGAACAGGATGTCATTGCGCCTCCAAAAGTTTCCATAGAGAGAGGCGACTTTGAGTTCGTGAGACATGTTGGTGCGTAGTGAATAACGTCGATATCCGCGTATCCCTCAGTCAATGAGCGTGGGGATAGGCTTTGAAGCTCATTAGTATCCCCAGCATCAACAAGCCATGACCGATGAGTGTATTTACGGATCCAGTGATATAACTGCGCTTTCGAGAGAACAGACCTGCTACAATAGGACATGTACGACTGAAGTGCGTTCGGCGAGAATCCATCGCGTAAGCAATTAAGCTGAGCGAGCCATTGGTGGTGGGTACAGAAGACGCCAAAGTGTCTGATGCAAACTTTGCTTATGCACTTAGTCATGATGCCTAGCCATGCGGACTGGTCCTGCTGAGCGATACACTGGGGCATCGGAGTCAAATCCTCAGGATTTATCCAGATGTTACCGTATGTATTCTGAGGAGTGATGGTGTGTTCGTCTGCAGCAGGAATGTTGGGTGGGTGGCTCAGTTCTAGAGCAACCAGATTAGAATTACACTGGATGAGTTCTTGGAGGCAAGTACCTTGTGCGAATACTCCACCAATGACAGCCACCAACAACGTGCCACCCAACGGTAGCTTCATCTTGCTGACGACACTATAGTAGCTTGGGCTTCGGCTTTAGCTTCCTATCGAGTATGAGTGAGAGGTGCGGGGTGAAAATAGGCGCCCTTGTAGGGTGTTCGAGTGGCACAGGGCTGAAGGTGAGATAACATCACATGATAA
The DNA here is from genome assembly GCA_028456235.1 of Ophiosphaerella narmari. Lineage (NCBI taxonomy): Eukaryota > Fungi > Ascomycota > Dothideomycetes > Pleosporales > Phaeosphaeriaceae > Ophiosphaerella > Ophiosphaerella narmari. Next base: position 237,466 of record JALNQA010000002.1, on the reverse strand, counting down.
TCTTGGCATTGTGCCACAAAAATAGGGCCAATCAAGAATGAGGGTAGACAAAACAAGATTACATATTCTCAGCCTTCCTAGTTAATCCCGAAGTCCCTTCTCCTTCACAAATGATATAATACGAATTACTTCTAGCCGGGAATCGATCACTGCGTCCTCTAAACCATCCTGGAAGAGTCAGCTTCGACACAAAAGTGTAGGTTTACGAGTAGGGCCCCCCTGACCCCATCAAAACGTTGGCGAGTCTTAAGTTAGATTATTTTAGATTATTATCACTACAAAAAAATCCTCGTGCACTTGATCATCATCACCTCGAGCTATCTAGGTCACTTCATGTAAGTGAGCTCCTAAGGTAGAATCATTAAAATATAGAAAGATTTAGAAAACTGTTTATTTTTGTGAAACCCGATATTTCGCTTGACTCACTGGCTATATTCTGTCCGCCATTTCGATAGATACTCGAGCGACCATATTGTATGCGAGGTTTCTTTCTCTTAGGCTAAAACATTTCTCCATCGTCAAGATCGCCTTTTCGTGCAAACCCATTATCCACCATAAGTGTGCAAGATTATACAAGCTATTCGCGCAGTTAGCGTGCTCCTCGCCGAGGAGCCTTTGTCGCACCCTTAACGCTTGCATGCATAGCTCTTCTGCTTCTTTCCATCTTCCTTGGCGACTGTATATGGCTCCTAGATTTGAGATAGAATTTGCCGTTTGAGCATGTTCATTACCAAGCACCCTCTCCGCAAGTTCTATTGTTTGAATGCCCAGCTCTTCTGCATACTTCAATAGCCCCTGTTCCAAGCTTATGAAGACCAGATTATTCATGACCCATACGCAATCAGGATGGTCCCTACCAAAAACCCTCTTGTTCATATCTAGTGCATGCAACGAAAGTAGTCTTGCTTCATCCGGTCTATTTTGAAACGCGTATAACGAAGCCATTCTACGAATGGACGACAATGCCACCGGGTGCTCCTTGCCAAATTTTCTCTCAGATATTTCTAAGAGCTGTATACCTAGCTCTTCTGCTTCCTCCCACTGCCCTTGAATAGTATATGCGTCCATTATATAACTCGTAGCATCGAAATCCTCATCGGCAGCAATTCCTTTTTGTATCTCCTGTACTTCTAGAAGCAACTTGATTGCTTCCTCATTGCGGCCTGAGTGAAGATATGTCAATGCCAAGTTACTCGTAATGGCCGGTGTTTTTGGATGATTTACCCCTCGGACAGCTGCAGAAAGCTTGATTCCTCGTCTATAAATTCTCTCGGCTTCCGCATAGAACCCTTGTGCATCGAGAATCTTTCCAAGCAGATCTAATACAAATGAAATGGTTTCACTTTCCTCACTGCTTGTACTCCGATAGCTTATTAGTATTCTTCGAATCAATTCTTCAGCAGATTTCCATCGTCTTTGGTCAAAGAGCAATCCACCTAAACGATATAATACCCTGAGGGTCTTCGGATCCTCCAATCCAAAAACAATTTCAGCACAATGGACTTCCAAACGGAGATTATCCTCGTCAGCCTGTCTGTACCTGAATGGCGCGACGATGCCAGTATCACGAGAATTGTCGTGAAGGCCAGTCATGTCAAGACTGACTCCGATGAATGAAAGCGGGAGATAAACGGGGCGTGGGTCTTATCCAGTGAAAATGTGGCCCTGCGATCGAACTATACTTGCGATAGAAAGTGCGGGAGAGCTCGGAGGGGCCCAAATCGGATCTCTGATGCCTCCTGGGGAGGATACTAGATTTGCTATCGAAATTGCGGGGCTTGGGAATGAGGAACTACACCTGGAAACGGTTCGGCAGTCGATATCAGGTGGGGTAGCTATGGAGCGTCAATGAAGAGTACACTATCGGCTATGGGACTACCTACCGGCCTCTATACTCTCTGTGTACAACTGGGTCTTAGAAATACCGTGGTTTTCCACCCATCGAATGATCTTCTCTTCGTTCACTATACGGTGTCTGACCTTAACTGCGAATGTTCTTTTATTGACTTCGATGAGCTTTCTGTGTTGACGTTTTCGAATAATTGCCTTCATCTCGTGAGGTTTGACGTTCTTGTCTAGTCCCCACTGTTTGGTGCGGAATTTATACTGTCGGACACTATAGTTCTTTTGCATTAATATGATTAAAATACACCTCCGCGCAACTGTGCAACACATACCCAGCCTTGAAACCCGTTTCTTCTTCAGTCTTCTTCTTAGCTGTTTCGTGTGTTAGGTTACTTGCGACATAAAGCTCAATAATTCGAGCCTTGTGTGACTTCCAGGCATCAGCTCCCAACGTGGCAGCTTTTTTCTTTCGCGACTGAGTTGGTAGAGCCTTGGGAGCACCTGATATAGCTAAAGGCGGGCCGTGTACAAGCGCTACATCTTGATGATCGAGGCGGCCACCTGCTGCAATTGGATTGGACAATTCAAAGCTTTCGCTATCTTGCGTTGTGAAGGTTGCACCATGAGATTGCGTCCCGAAGGCCGTGCCATATGGTTGGTATGTTTGTTGCATGTTGCTGGGACTGCCTGTGCTGTGCACAAAATCCATTTGGTTCACATTAGGTTGACCTATTACGAAAGGATCCATGTCGAAACTTTGTCAGGCCTCAGCCGAGCTATCCAGTGGTTGAGTAAGAGTGGAAAGACAGTAGAGTAGAAAATGAAGAATGACAAGACATCTCAGTGTTGGAAATGAATGGGTAGATATGCAGCCTACAGCCACAAAGGGATTCAAGACATATGATTGGATGAAGTACAAAAGGACAATTCTTACAGGAGGCTGCAGTCAGCGGGCCAATCCGGGAAGCGCGCACGGGCTGGCTCACGCGTGTTAGCTCCTTTTTGTCCTGTTCCAAAAGTGCAATTATTCTGTCAGCGACGCGTGCATGAAAGTCTGTCATTCCCATCTTTCTGATTAGTGAAGTTGCATAAGGTGCTTCCTGAATCTGACGATACAAGCGAGCCGTGCACCCCAAAATACACCAAAAACAGCTTCTTGAATCTCAGCAACGGCTCTATAAAATAAACTAAAATTTTTATATAACCTTCGTATACCTATCTTAAGACTGATACTATAGTTTGGAAAGAATATACTGGGTAGTTCTTGAGATAAAGTAAGATAATCAATAAATCTAGAAATTGGGGGCCGAAATAGTGTCTCGGGGATTATAGAGCCTATGAAGCAAAGAATTAAGACAAACTAAATATATATATAAGAGGCTACGCTTATATTTTAGGGTATTGGGTAGAGGTGTTGCTGAGATTCAAGAGGTTGTTTTTGGTGTATTTTGGGGTGCGCGGCTCGCTTGTAACTAGAAAACATATTATCTTGAATGGATCAGTTGCGAAGCACAATGTGAAGGTATGTCAGGTCTTAACCTTGTAAGAGCGGGTGTCGGGCTGCCCTGGGAGGCCAAACAGAGCGCGACATCCCGCATCGGTAGGGTTACCCCTTCGAGATGTCACTGCATTCCCTTTGCCAAATCCAAATGCGATAAGTTTATTTCATACTGCACGATGGAGGTCTCGCGATCGGGCTGAGATGGTCCGCTCCGGTGTAGGCGAGGGGCCCTTGTTCCTTCCTCATCCAGCAACATCTCTTCACCACCACACTACGAACAGGCTCTCCGGATGTCCGAAGATCCCTAGTATGAGCACCAATATATACACTATCATAGCATATCGTGATACTCGGTACTTATTCTACCGCGCAGTCCCAGGTTGCCGCCGGAGGAATTCGATCCCACGAGCCCAGTGCGCCCGGTTACACATATAGTGCCGGCCTCGGTACCACGAGACCAAATATCCCCGCAAATTGAACTATGAGCGACCTAGGGTCCTTAATATACATCATGTAGATCAATCTAGGAATTCCTGGCCAAAAGTCTCAATACAGAAATAGACCGAGGCTTTTCCACTTTGCCATAGTTTAGATTGACTTATTTAGGAGAGCCATAATCCTCCTTATTGTCATGTTACTTATACTTTTCTTCAACCTTTCTAGATTGATATAACATAAAGAGTTGGAAATTGAATAGGCATCATGTTGTACGCTCAGATTGCCTCGGTGGTGGCTTTTGCTGGAATGGCCCTTGGTGCGCCAAATGGAGAAATCTCTAAGCGCGCACAAACAGTATACCTTGCTGGTGACTCGACAATGGCTAAAGCGAACGGCGCTACTACCGGTACGTTAAATGCTAGTGTCAACCTGACAAACAATTCACGCCACATGAGCTCGGTTTCGAACTAAGATAAAATAGGCTGGGGCGTCTTTCTCCCATATTCGCTCTCCCTCACTGTAGTCAACAATGCCATTGGCGGCCGAAGCTCGCGATCCTTCACTCGTGAAGGTCGCTTCGACGCCATTATCAAAGCTGTGAAAGCCAACGACATTGTCATAATCGAATTCGGTCACAACGACGGCGGCTCCCTTAGCAACGACAACGGGCGCTCTGTATGCGGAGGCTCTGGATCTGAGACTTGCCAAACAACCTACAATGGCGTCGCGGAGACTGTCCACACGTTCCCATGGTATCTAACTCAGGCCGGCAAGGCTATCATCGCAAAAGGCGGAAAGGTCATTATGAGCAGCCAGACACCCAACAACCCATGGGAGGGCGGAACCTTCCAGTATACCGATGGCGGAAGATTTGTAGGCTATGCGAGGGACGTAGCAAAAGCATTGGGAAGTAATGCCATGTATGTTGATCATGGCGCATACACGGCAAACTACTTCAAGAGCATTGGAAAGGCTGCTACGGATAAGCTGTTCCCGAACGATCACACGCATACAAGCCCGGCTGGTGCTGATATTGTGGCAAAAGCATTTGTTAAAGGGCTACAATGTGGAGGCGGTGGATTTTTGAATGGGTTCGTGAAAAATACTACGGCAACTATCCCTGGATCATGCCTTTGAGCATAGCCAAAGCTGGTGAGATTAGGTGCTCACAGGTAATGAAACATAGGATTTTATGATAAAATTATGTCCATTTGCCAACAATTTACTAACTATTCTCATGGTGCTGCTGTCTTAAAACTTGGGCGAAGTACACGTCGAGACGCAAGCGAAGGATCACTCTATCAGCTCTAGAAACGATCCGTAGTGAAATCAGTGAACTGATCAGATTACTACCTAAGAAAGATTGGATGTCAATCCAAGTATATATACTCTGGGATCGGAGAAAGGGATTCTCCGATCCCTGGTTACCTCGGGATTACTCGAGGATCATCCGATCCCGTATACGGCTTAGTCCGGCTGGTTGTATCCCGCAACAGCCTTCTATATCCACCTGTCAGTACCTAGATGGGAGATATATGCTCCAGCCCTGCCATTTTCAAGGCTCGAATTCTCAATGACTCCAAGAACATCTTTGACTGCATCTTCAGGCGAAGCCGCACCTGCAAAGTTGGGTGCATATTCCATGAATTTCGCTGCCTGAATCTGGAGTTTGCGGGCCTCTTCCTCCGTCGCTATTATCAATAATTAGCATCCACGTATTTAATTCTAGAGTTCAACATACAAGCACCGTGGGATGTATCCACGATTCCCGGGCAGATAGCCATGAACAAAACCCCGTCCTTCTTATACTCGGCTTGGAACTTCGCAACGGCCATATTTACTGCTGCCTTGCTAATCGAGTAGGATCCCGCCTCATATACCCCGTAGTTAATAGCAAGGTCACGATCACCCATTCCAGATGATATCGTGATGACTTTCTTCGTATCGCCTTTCAGGATCATCGGCATGAAGAGGTTGAACAAGTGGATGTTACCGATTACGTTGGCGTTGAAGTTTTCCATGAGGTCTTGGCTCAGGCGGTCCGGTTCGGCCCCTAGCTGAGAGAATGGATCGAAGGAGGACCATTTGCTTATATGGGCAGCATTTGCGATAACATAGTCAAGGGACCCAGATGTGATGTTGGCGGTGGCCGCCGCAGCTTTCTGATTTGGATGTGGTCAACATTCCTAGAACTATATGACGGTGCCTGGGTATTAACTTACTTTCAAGGTGTCGTACTCGGTGAGGTCACCTTCGAGGATGTGAATGTTAGATCTCTCTAGTGGAGCGAGTTTGGCCTCGGTTTCGGCAACATTGCGGACAAGACCAATTACTATATTAGATGGGTTGCTGGAAAGGTTTCGTACAAATTCGAGCTAGTCGTAGATGTGAGCTGTCGCCCAATGCCTATATCGATGTGACTCACTCCAATTCCTCGAGATACACCAGTGATAACGTAAGAAGGCATGATGAGGTAGTAATTGAGGGTTACTTGCTTAAGTTAAATAAACGTATCGTTGTTGTAAGAGATGGTGGATAGTGATGCTAAAGAGAAACGGTGGACAACTAGCAGAACTTCCCCATTTATAGCTGTATTCTCGTTCAGCCAACCGGGGCAGTGGGGCTCAAAACTAAAACCTAGGCAATATTCAACTCTGGATGAAAGCTTACAAAATCATGCATGCCCCATCCGCGCTTACCTCTCGCTTCCTAGTGATGCTCTTACACGTCTAGATAGTTCGATTTTGAGCTCGCAGATGGTGACCCGAGAACCAAGTTAGTACTCTGTCATCGGACAGACCGCCTAAGCGTAATCTATCCGGGTAATAGCGCTGGGACCAAGGCATCTCAAAATACCTACTATTTCTCATTATTACCTACCCACTAGGCAAGTGTAGAATACAATACTTCTACAATAAGATCTGCACATCACCACACCGTCTACTTTCGTCCCAGTATCACTCAAACCTATAACAGACGTATGCTTCTCTTTAGAATGTAATTATCTTGGACAGTCGTACATCCCGGAGTTATGTGCCTAGCTACGTTTTTGCTGCGGTGCAACGCCTCCACCCCGCTCGGATATTTGACCCTGCTATTGCCCTGTGCTACAGTAATGCGCAAAGATATCCTAGCTCGGATGCATCCTGAACAAAGAGTGTTGGGCTTAATAAGCTTTTACTCTGGAACTATCGGACTTTGTTACAAATGGCTCATTAATCCACTCATTCTCGGATGGTAAATTGGTCCGCCGTTGAACGATGACCTGTATGTTGTGCTGATGTTCTTCTGATTATTTGTTTGGAAGATAAAAGTGGTGGGCCAATAGGGTAGATGGAGAACCTCGCGGATTATTGCTTCGCGGCTTCTTTGGGGAGGCGGGTGAGAATTTAGCGTGCTGCTAGTCGTGACTCGTGGGTGGCGGCTTTGTTGTCTCATCCCTCATCCCCACATATTATCAGACGAGTTTACTTGATTTGCATCTTACCTAATCTTCGATCTCCCTTTATGAGGCAGATCCTGTCGATACTAGCATCAGCTCGCAAATTCAAACCTCTGGTCCCAATCTAGTTTTGCTTTGATTTTTAAGTAACCCGAACATGGCCACTAAAAGTTGCTGGACCTGCAAGGGTAAATTAGGCAGGATTAGAATGGCAATATATGAAGAGCTGATGCACGATTATAGAGAGAAAAGTTTCATGCGATCGAACCGTCCCTAGCTGCCTCAGATGCACGAAGGCGAAGCGATCATGTGGTGGTTACGATGTGCGTCTCACGTGGCCACAGGCCAGCCACAGTCGTGCTTTAGTTGGCAGTTCATCACCCGACCCTAACAAATTGGTGGTGTCCCATAAGATTCTTTACCATTCGGTCAATGTCGTGCCGACTGACATTCGCCTACATCTTGTCACTCATGCTTCCACAGGCAAAGGTATGGCTAATATGTTAAATATTGCAAGTGTTGTCAAACAATAACTCTAGTAGGCAACATTGAGCCAGGGGAACAACTCTCTGTGTCTTTTATTCGTCGACCAGTCTCTTCAAAGTCTAGCCATGCGACTACTGTTGATGAAGAGCTTCTATGCTACTGCAGGTACCCTCGTGTCAAAAGTAGGTCGCCATGATGCTAACCCCCACAGTCGAGTGTGTGGTCGCCGATATGCTACCTAGCCTGTATACGGATCGAATGAAAATCAAAACTATATTAATGCAGGTAGCCCTATCCGATAGAAGTCCATCATCGAGGGCTGTATACCATGCAATTCTTGCACTTGCCGCACACCATCGAGGTAACGACCAGCAGTATGTCAACCAAAAGAAGCAAGATGCGTTTCATCATCTACGTAACGACGCTAGCCCGATTACGCGCGATGTCATTGAGCATATCGTTGCGAACTTACTGCTTTGCACATTAGAGGTATGGATCTTTTTGTACCCGAAATCAAGTACTCCTAACATTGCCTAGATGCAACAGACAACCGGCACATGTTGGGTTGGCTTCCTCTGCGGAGTGAAACACATGGTCAATACGGTCAAGCAAGACGAAATCGCCGAATACAGTGATGGATCCATCGTTCTGGGTTGGGTCTATTACTTTGACGTGATGGCTCGTTTCAGTGTTCGACACTGGCGCACCGAAAATATCAGATCACTTACCGAAGAATTCGATTTTCAGCCAACAAACTGCAGTCGGCTACAGTATGATCTAGCAGCAGCATCATTCGCGCAAGGGCCACTCCACATTTCGTCTCACGCACATCCAGTCGTGCGATTGCTCGCCGAAGTCTCTGATACAGAGCTTTATTCGTCTGCGCCAAAATATCTTTCGACTGAGTACCAAGATCATCTTGAGGATCTCCGCAAAAGACTTGAGACTGTATCGAGTTGCATTTCGGGCTCTAATGGGTTTTCAGAGGAAGAGACTGTGCATATCGAACGAGGGCTAGAGCTCTCCCGTCTAGCAGGTCTAATCTACCTTGAGAGAGTCTCTCGGAATTTCTCGGGTCACTCTAATCAGATTCTGTCGTGGACCAAAAAGGCATTGCCATTGCTCGCTCAGCTTAAGTTAGTCTCGTGTCCCTTCGCGGTGTTTATAATCAGCTGCGAGCTTGACACGGACGAAGATCGAATACTCATTCTCCAACTTTTCGAGAGAGTGTTGAAAATTCCGCATATGAGGACCACACTTGAAGTCAAAGCTTTGATAGAGACGGCTTGGAATCAGCAGGACTTGGTAGTTGGTGGGGATCTGGAGTATATTCACAAACTCAACATTGTGATTAGCTCTCGCGAACCGGGGCCTAGTCTTCTATGAAGAACCAGGAGAAGTGACAGCTGTATTACAGGATAAGCGGTGCATGATTATAGCCTGTTTGTCCACTGATTTCATACAATACTATATTCCGATGTCCTCTACTCTTAACAACCCATCACCCATGCCCGCAACTGCCCAGGTTCCGAACCTCAGATTTGGATTCCAGGCTAGTGCCGTAATGGCAGACTTCTCCTCATACACAGCTATGCCCTTTCCGACTTCCGGATTTGCGGGCTTCTTGGGCGTTACGGCATTCACAACAATGCCCGGCTGATACGCTTTGTGACCTTCTGTGATGCGGGAAAGTGGTTTATCTAATATGCCTTGATGTGCATCATCAGGTGTTAAGCTTGCGTCCTCCGCAGGTACCTCTCGGACAGGTCCACCTTCACTCATTTCAACGTCTTCATCTTGTGAGCCTGTGGTCGATTTCTCGATCGGTCCTCTCCAATCATGCGCGAACCATATCTGTTGCCATGGAATAATTTTATAGTTCGTGATTCTGCCAATCGGGTTGGTTGTTTCGACTTTGCCGTCCGCACCGCCGATCAAAATCCCTGGATGAACTGGGCTCGCTGCGCATCGCGTGATACTACTTTCGGCTCGCATGCTATAAAGATTGTGATAATATCGCCGTATGGGGTTGTGTTTGAGCACGTAATGCTCATCGGGTGCAATAAAAGACTGCGTGTGTTCGTGCCAATCCTGCGTAATGCTGAGGTTACGACCGCGGATAGAAGCTGTAGTATCTGTGTTTGGTGTACGTATATCATATAGGATGGCGAAACCATCAGCTGTGGTGATTGATACTAGTTGTGGATGAGATGGCCACCCAGACGCGAGAGTTAGTATGTATGTGTCGGACAATTGTTCATAGAACCACGGTTTATTGAAGTGGTTTGTGATGTCTGGAGCAGCGAAAGTTTCAGGCCGAGATAGCGTCCAGATTGCAAGTGCGCCAATAGCAGTACCCGCAGCAATCGTAGTGCCCGATAGCCATCGAAGGCATGATGGCACAGTTTGTGGAAAGCTAACATCAAAAGCCGCTTTCGAAATGTGCAAATAGTGAGATCTCGAAGGTGCTGAACCTGGATCAGGGCATGAAATGTCTAAAACCCGAAGCCGGCCGTCTGACCATATGCCAGCTAATAGCCCAATGTGAACATCCCCTTCGTGGTCCTTTGAGATGAGATTATCGCTTGTATCTACTGGGCACCACCTGAACTGCTTAGGAGCGCCCCAGTCAGTGCAAATAACTAATTGTAGTTGCGGTTCCCTCGAAGTATCAAGCTCGCCTTTGGGACTAGAAGAAAAGGTCCAGATCTGAATTGAGGCGGGAAAAGGCTTTGTGGCGGCAAATGCAGGCGATATAAGATTCTCCAGAGGCTTTGGTTGAGGTCCTAGGGTGCATTTTTGCTCAACTGCAACGGCGAGATACTGGGTATCACCCTCTTCTTTCATTGCCCACTGTGCATCTTGGACCCGTGAGCCAAGATTCAATAGCCATCCGCGCCTACTTTGCTTTTTCGCGAACGGTTCCCCTATGTTGAGGTAGGTATGCTTTTTCAGGGTGTACATTTGAGGAGCATTGATTGGGCCGAGTAGAACATTGAGTGATTCCTGCTCATCTCCAGCCAAGTAGGGGTCGGCCAATTCTTCAGTCAGAGTGCTACTCTTTTGTCTTGCTACGAACAGGCCGTGTCCGATGTTCGTATACCATTCCCTCGTTGTTCTTATCTCTTTTTCTCTACCCCCTGGAACTCCAAAAAAGCTTCGTCTCATGCTTCCCGGCTTTCGCAAAGGCAAAGTTTCTTGGTCCGCCCAGTGATCTCGTGTCTCGAAGAGTGATTTGAAATCCTCTTTATTAGGGCCGAACAAATCCTTTAGACGCACTTCCTGTCCTCCAGCCTTGGTGAAATCTGCAATGCCACGGGTACGTAAATTACCGTCGCTAACAGCTTTTGCTGATGTGCCACCCCCTCGACTAAGATGAATTGAAGTTTGACCTTTTTTCTGAGTAATGGTACGGGATCCCGGCGCCTTCCTTTGACTCGGGGTGGATGCCGTAACGTGATGGTCAGAGTTGATTTCAATAATACTCAAGTCCTGTGTTCCTGGAGTACCCATTGCCTCTGATTCTGGGTATTCACCGTCTGAGTCGCTGCTTTCAATGACATCATCGTTGAAATCATCTTCGGCCTCCTCTTCAGCATCTGGCATAAAATCATCCCCATCACCCTCAACCTCCCCTCCCATTGGACTTTCAGTTCCAGAGGATACAGACTCGTCTTCTTCTTCATCAAGGAAGCTGTACTCGTCACCGACATGATATGACTTGGGCTGCTTGCCACGTGACTGACGACGTGAGCTTTCTGTGTAAAAAATCAGCGATTCGTTCACGGGACGAATGCGATATGAGATGAACCAAAAACTTACCGCCAGCCATTTTGGAGGTGCAGCAAGCCCCAGGCTAGACTTCCTGTTCGAGCGATGGGAAATGCAGGAGATAAAGAACACAGCAGTAACCATCAAATCAAATGTTGCCCCACCTCTAGCGCCGCGCACGGTCTTTCACTCACTGCCCCGCACAGATCTTGGAAAAGTCATCCGTATTGATCAGATACCTTGACCACACATTAAGATCGGTTATATAATGTCTAATTTTAAATTTTGCAATCCAGCATTCAAGCTACTTCTGAGGTGGTATGGTCTAGTGGTATGACGTAAGCATCATCCCGCCAGTACCTTCTACCATCAAGCCCTAACACGATTCAGGTCGCGTTGTGGTTGGCGGACTCCTTGAGTCCTGATCTACGATCCGCGCCAGCCTGGGTTCGAGTATGTCTGATCACATCCTGTGATATCAAATCTGTATACTAATCAGTATACAGTTCCCAGTACCGCCAAGCCTCAGCTTACTTTTTGCCTTTTTGATTCAATGCAGGGTATTCATTCCTGTTGTCTTGAATGAACATATCGAGCTATGTATTCTTTTTGAGCCGCTTAATACAGAGATACAACAAGCAATTTTGCCAGTTACAGCTATTTACATCAAGATATCCAAACAATCCAACTTACTTAGACTTAACCCCCTCAATCATAGCCCCCTGAATCCACTCCCTAAACCCACCCTCCTCAATACTCTTACTAAACGCAACCCAAAATGCCAGCTTCTCACTAACTGGCCTAGCACAATGCTCCACCAACGCCTTAACAACCAGCTTTTCCAGCCCCTTGATCTCCATCAACTGCTGCGCCCACTCCAAGTCCACGCCCCCAAACCCATCCCACTCGCGATTCACACGCACTATAGCCAAATAATCCGCCGCCGTAATCGGCGCCACACTATCCCAACCGACATCCGGCTTGCCAGCAATAACATTCAAATGTAGCGAGCGAAGCGAAAAGCCTAGCCCACCCGTCCTCGCTGCCTCATGATGGCTTGCAATGAACTCGCATAGCGCGGCCCACTCGGCGCGATCGAACTCCTTGGTGTAAGGCAGGGCCTTTTTGGTGAAGCCGAGGTGGCGGATGTGGCTTCGGGCGCGGGGCGAGAGGTCTGTGAGGAAAGGGATGGCGGCCTCGATGCTGGTGTGAAAGGAGAAGCGGTAGGTGGAGTAGAGGATTTTTGCGGCCTCAGCGTGGATTTGGCGGTTGAGGGATAGGAGTAGGGGAACGGTGTGGCGGAGGTGGGCAGTGTAGGGGGAGAGGAGGATGCGGTAGGTTGTTGGGGTGGTTAGGAAGGGGCCTAGGTGGTTAGCTGTGGTGCGTGTGGTTCTGGTGGAACTTGGGTGCGGAGGTGTGGGTGGCACTGGAACGTACCGGTTCTGAAGTGGTATGTACTTCTGCGTCTCCAAGTTTTGAAGCCTAGCCATGGATCCATAGTGCGGACGCTTAGTGTGAAAGGGTCGTTGTTGGTGTCCTCTGAGTAGTATGTGTGGAAATCTGAAAGGAGGTTCGCAACAGAGGTGCTAGTTCCGGCGGACGGATACGTAGAAGGGTATAGTAAATATTCGTAAATCATAAGGCGAATCTCCAAAGGAAGACGAAGAAGCGGTGAAGCTTGAGGCTCACTGCTATCTGATATGTTTTTGGCCATGATGAAAGTAGATCTCGACAACAGACGTGTTTCTTTTCTCTTCATGTGAGGATTTGTTCAATGCTGTGCAGCAGATCATGCACCTGATATCCGTACCCTCCCCCACTCCCACGCCTATTGATGGCGCTTTTCAGCTCTCCAGTTCTTGTTCTCAGTGGTGGACTCCGCTTCGACAAACGTCAGTTCCAAGATTTAGCAGCACGCTCCGCCAATGATGGACTCGCACGATGCGACAGAGGAGCAGCTGATGTATGCGAATCGACTCAAGCAGCGGGCGATTATCGCAGTTTTATTGCAACGCTCGCGGCAGTCATAGTGCGGACTCATCCATCAGGGTGCGCTGCCCTTATCAACGCGGTAAGCACCTTGCCAAAAGTAATGTGTAGGTCAGCCAACGACCGACCATATCACAATGACCTTAGTGATTATGCCATACCGAATATGGATGGCGTGTAACTTGCCAAACCGTGTTGGGTATGGCGGAAGACCAGTAGCGCGAAGCTCGCCGTTGAGTCTGGATATGACGTTTTAGGAAACACAGTGATATGGGCATTAGCGGTGAGACTTACAGTAGTGATTAGTAATATGGTGGAGTACTGACAGATTTTGGCAGGCTCACCGAGCGCTATTGGCCAACTGATTATTTTGGGTAGCCGAAGAGTAATCAATGAGAATGTAATAGGAAGTGAGATGATGAGACTGATAAATTTGATGCTAGTCATCCTGACAAAATAATCACGGCAATCACAGCCAGCGTCGACAAAAGGGTATGCAATGGCGGATTCATGTTATCTCGGTCTTTCTCAGACAAGACTGACGTGATGTACGCGCGATCGGGTCCCTCAATCGGCAACGCGCCTAAACCATCATCCTTATGGAAAAAGCTAGATCTACTGAAGTTCAGTGGACAACCTTCTTAGAATATTCTTGTGTAAATACCGGGCGGTTTCATTGTCACCGATGTTGGAATAAAATGCAGTGAGCAAAAGACACGGGCACATTCAACGCACCAAGATTTGCCGCTTCGAATCATCACATTGCTTAACTATAGCATACCGTTAATCAGCCGCAATCTGACTGCAACTCCCCCCCATGAACCCAGTCCAAGCATTCCGCTCGTCATCGTCTCGTACCCTAGTATTTCAGTTCCAAGTAGGAAGGAAGTAAACATTAACCACAGAAAGCAAATCTTTTTGAGTTTGGGCCCTCCCCTGCGGATGTAAAACGCCTTTCGCATCTTGCGCATATGGACCAGTTTAACCAAGTTGTGACAGAGTGAGAGGATGCAAGAGGAGAGGAATAAAAAAGAAAGGAGATTTCATAGTACAGAGTTACCGAGGCATAACACGCGTGCCAAATAATGCTTTTTAGCGCCGTCAGCCTTTCAATGACATAGAAAGAAAGAAATATTCCTCGCCGCATAGCTAACTGGTAGGACTTGGCATCCTTTCCTTCCAGTCTTGAGTTTGTAAGGGGGTTTAGTTGTGTCCGTAGTTTCCGCCCCAGCCACCACGGCTGTAGCTCCCACCAGCATATCCTCCACCGAAACCACCATAGTTGCCGTATTGGCTCTGTTGGTGGCTTGCCCCACCCTGGTGCCCTAAACCACCAAGACCACCGCCATACTGGCTGTTGCCGCCGAGGTGGCCTGGATAGCCGCCAAAGCCTTGCTGGTGCGATTGCTGAGGGCCGCCCTGGCCAGGAGTGTTTTGCGTAGCAGATCCTGGGCGGCCGGGTTGGGCACCTAAAGCAGATGGGTTAGGGCCACCGTTCTTCGAATCACTGAAGGGCTTCAAGGAGTCTTCACTAGCACCAGGCTGGTTGCTTTGTTGTTGGCCATATGAACTCTGGTTCGAATAACCTTGTTGGCGTCCGAATGAGTCAGGAAATGCGCCGAATCCACCAGCGCCTGCTGTGGCACTATGGTTCTGGGAGGCACCGGATGCGGATCGACCATAATCGCCAAGGCCTCCTGAGCGCTCATGGAGAGCAGATGCGCCAAACCCTCCGGCATTGGCTGGTGAAGACGAATGCTGGTCGTAAGGAGCTTGGGGAGACATGCCGTAATGGTGAGGCTGTCCGTACATGCCCTTTCCAAACGATCCATAACCGCCTCCTTGGTTATATCCGCCAAACTGGTTCATGTAACCAGTATAATACGGGCTGTTGTAGTACGGGTGGCTATATGAGTAACCGCCGCTGTGTCCCTGTTGGGCACCATGCTGCATGTGCTGGCCTTGTGAACCGGGAGCACCAGGCTGCTGTCCGCCTGCGACAGGGTTCGGTGTGTTGTGTCCGCTGTTTTGAGCATCGTTGTATCGGCCTTGGCTCTGCTAGTATTCGTTAGAAAATGAAAACCCGTTTGTTGTCCGTTGCTAGTCTATATTTCAGCAAGTGGGTGATGAGCGGTCTTACCTGCTGCTGTTGCTGACCCTGAGAGAAAGCCGAATCATTGGGACCCGAACCAAATGCGCTACCTGTGCGCTGTTGAGCAGAACCTGCCTCCTGTTGATTAGGTGTTCCCTGCTGTCCGTAACTTCCGTAGTAGTTTTGATAACGCTGCTCAGATGTGAGGTAGTGAGAGCTGAAGTTGTCTGGTGCTGAAGAGAATGCGCCAGTTTGAGACTGAGCCTGACTTTGCTGGCTCTGTTGGCTCTGTTGGCCCGGGTAGTCGTACTGGCTAGATTGTGACGGGATCTGTTGGCCAAATGGATCGTATGCCTTCTGTGGAGGCGCTGAGGCCTCAGATTGAGCACCTTGACCATATCGTCCGAATTGGTCGTAACGCTGATTGGACTGAGAGCCCTGGTTTTGCATCGCTTGTGCGCCGAGAGGGTTAGAGGGCGATTGTTGTGAGATAGCTTGTTGTTGGGGTAACGGAGGCAAGCCAGGAGCCTGCTTTGGTGTGGCAGCTGGCTCTTGCGGTGTCTCGGCTGCTTGAGGGGCCTGGCGAGGCGCAGGTGGCAGGGCTGCCCTTGGCTGAGCGACAGGCGAATGCTGAGGGGGCTGTTCCCGGGTCTCTGCCTCTTCTCTATCCTCATCCACGTCCAAATCAGAGGCATTTCCCAAGCCCAGGCTGCCGAACTGAACAGCTGCCCTGTCCACAGCATGATTACCGGGCATAACCACTGCTTCTTGCTGCTCTATCAACCTCCTCTGGAAACTTGCGCTTCGGTGGGCCCCGCCAGAAGTAGCCTTCAGTGCGCTTGTTGCATAACCTCCAATGCCTGGGCGACCAATAGGCTGATGAGCCGAGGTGCTAAGTGGAGTTGCTACAGCACTTCCAATATCCTTGGAGCTCGCGACAGTACTGAAAGCCGTTTCTGTAGGTGGTGGATGTGACTCGTCCGGCAAGTGCTCGACATTCTCTTCCGTGAGTTTGTCCTTGGAGGGTGTAAGCGAGAGTTCTGGGGTATCGATTTTATCTGGTGTTAATTTGGACGTGTCTTCCATAGCAATGGGCGGTACTTCTACGACTTCGTCTGCAATTGGTGGTATGGGTAGCTCTTCTGCTTGGACAACAGATTCTTGAGCAACTTGGTGGGTAGGAGTATCATCAGCGGCAGGGACAGGCGTCTCGGCAGCTGGGGCTGCTTTTTCGACTGGCTTAGGGAGAGCAGGGGCAGGCTTGGGTGCAGAGAACATGCTGGCCCACGTCTTCTTTGCGGCGCCCGCAACTGCCGTGGCAGCTGCTTCAACAGTCGCCTTGGGCTCTGCGGCCTCTTTCGTATGCTCCGTCGCCTGCCCGTTCTCTTTGGGTTCGGTCGCGGCGGATGCTGTGTCCCATGCAGAAGACTCGGTTGTGGGCACTGAAGTAGCAGCCTTGGTTGCGCCGCCACGGCCTCCACGCGTTGTTCCCCCAAAACCACCACGACCACGATCCGTGGCACGGCCACGACCGCCGCGAACGCTCTCGCCACCACGCCTTGGGGCTTCAGAACGGGCGCCTCGAGGATTAGACACAGTCTCCGTGGGTGCGCCATGCTCCTTCGCTTTGGAACGGGAGCGGTCCTTTACTTTCTTTGGTACTTCGGCAAATTGAGAGACAGAACCTGACGAGTTGGTGTTAATTAATGGCCCTATCACAGCAGACACCCTCGGTGCCTGTGGGACTTACCCTCGCTGATCTTCTCAATCGTCCTCTCGAGGTCACCGTCAGAGTCCTCGATGGCAAGAACCAGGTCGGCGTCTGTCCAGTCGGGGAACAGCTCCTTCAACATGGATAGCTGTGCTTGGTAGCGCTTCTTAAGCTCTGCCAGCTCGCCGGCCTCGGCTGATGTGTCGATGGCTGATGACGCGCCATCGCCGTTCGTTTGTTTTCTGGGGCCTCGCGATGACGGGTAGCTGCCTCTGCCACCGCGGGCCGAGCTCCTGCCTCGCGCAGGCCGAGACTGTACTTCAGACATGTGATTTGTGGGTGTGTTCAAGCCGCAGAGGACTTTGGGTGTGAGTTTGTTGTGGTGAATGGGTGGGCGGACGTGCGTTGGGGGTGATGTAGGGAGAGCAAGGCAGCGTCGGGGGATGCTACAGTAAAAGCGCAGGCTGTGGCTTGGCACGGTAGGTCCAATGGCGTGCACGACGCGGCAGTGTCGCTTTGTCTGGGGATGCGCTGGGCGTGCTGGGCAGACGGTTGGGGAGAGAGTTAGGGAGACGTCAAAGGAAAGACTCTCAGTGCTGTTGGCCGCACTGGGAGCTGCAAATAGACTGTCACGTGTGCTTGCGTAGGGTTGAGGAAAGCAAGGCTGGCCGGTTGGCGGGTCTGACTTGGCACTCACTCTACTACACCTCTCACTTCATATCGTCATTGCGGCCCCAGTGATAGTAATACTCGAGAATACGCAAACAACCGTGTACGCAGAACAGGGACGCGAATATGCAGTCTACCACGAGTAAACGCGCACTGAGTTCCCTCGCATCCAAATTGCACCCCCAGCTGCCACTGTCCCCCCGCGAGAGCCAACAGCTGCTCACCCTGCTTACCACCTCGTTTCGCGCCCACCTCGACCGTGCACATCCAACACCCGAACATAGAAATGCGCCGAAACCAACCGGCAGTGTCGTGTTGCGAAGCTCCTCTCCAACGCGTGCCCCGTCCTCTCACGCCATCGCTACACGCCACATCGACTCAATCTTGACCAACCCATTGTTTGCGGTGAAGCCCAAAAGGAGAGCATCTGAGTCTGCTACTGTCGATGTGCTTCGAGACCCTGTAGGCTGGTTTGTCGACCAGATCGCCACTGGAGCCGCTACTCTTCCCAAGGCTGCCGTGTGTCTAGACCTACTGGGCGTGACCCCAGAAACTGCATCGAGACGGTATAATGGAAAATCACTTGCATCTGTACTTGCAGAGTGGTTGCGATCGAGCGGATTAGACAAGTCTAGGGAGTTTGTTGATTTACGTGCATCGAGGCAAGCCTTCAGTAGCAAGTCACTAGAGAAGCTCGTTGGGTTGCTCCTTGCCGAGGGCGAAGTCGCTTCTCCATGGCGCTGGTTCATCCGGTCTCAGGATCAGCGCATTAAAGAAACCACCCTGGATGTGAAGCAAGTGGTGGCTTTCAGACAGCAACTGCTATGGGCAATGGTCTCTACCCAAGGAACTAAAAGCGTAGACCAAGGCCTCTCTACATTTATGCAGGCATTTCGCATGGCCGAAATTGAGGGGCATGAGCAAGCTTACGCTGTACTAAGGCCTGCAGGAGCACATCTCGTGAACCGCATTATTTTGGCGCCTAATAACTCGATTGAGCCTGCAGTCTATCATGCTTTCCTGCTGTCAACTCGACAATGGCTTGGCAATTGGAGCCAAGCGGTCGAGTCAATGTTGTGGTTACATCACCCAACACAACGTAGTCCATCACCCGGACTTGACTTCCTCAAAGACCCAACTGGCGCTATAACACACGTCCAGGGCAAACAGAGCCGACGACATTTCTTGGTCCAATTGTGCCTCAGTGTCGCCCGGCAATTACTAGAAGAAGACAAACACGCTGAGGCACAAGTAGCTATGCAGTTCACCAAAGAACACTTTGCCGACCTGGTTCTATCCAAGACTGTTGTTGTAGCCCCGCAAACAAAGAGTCGGCAGAAAGAACACAGAGAGAAACATAACCTGGAATTGCTGGATCAGCTTATACCGACTTGAAAGCATCGTGTGAAACATTACCTCGACAATTATCTCGGGAGACTCTTCTACCGTTTCTACACAGCTTCTGAGCCACTCCTATCGATGTTGCAGATGACTGCCGCATGTAGAGAAGACCTATTAATGAATTTAGGGTGCGACAAATCTATGATACGCTCAAAGTGCATCATCATCAACATGATAGTGCCCGCCAAAAGATGATCAGGTCCTCAACTTGAGGCCTATACGCAATGCCACTCGAAACCCAGACAGGAGCGGGAACGATATGGTGTGCGATTTCCTAATGCTATGATCAACACAGTGAGATAGGATAGGATAGGAAATTCGAAATTCATGTATTGGTCGTTAGGCTCTATAAAACAACAAGTCCGTCCGACGACTTTTGGTATCGTTTGATTAATGAAATAGCCTTCAAAACGCCGTTGCGTCCCTCACGCACACGTCAATCTCTTATACCTTCAATTCGCCATCTACCTCCTCAGGCCAGACATTGTATCCGAATGTATCCTTCATATCGACAAAACGTGTATGCCGTCCCTTAGCCACTTCTTCGACAGCGTCAAAGTCTTCCTTACTCAGTTCAGGAATGAGCCAGTTGCTTTCAATACGCTTTGGCGTCGAGCTCTTAGGCAGCACTACATATCCACGTTGCAGACCCCAAGCGAGCAATACTTGCGCAAGATCGTGTCCGCTACGCTGCGCAATCTCGTTGAGCCCCGGGTTTGTTCGAACCTGCTCGCCAGTGCTAGGAACCTGATTCTGTGATCCAAGCGGTGAATACGCCGCAGGGAGGATATCATGCTCCTGACAGAAGTTGACAAGCTCCGTGTTGGGCAAAAAGGGATGAACCTCAATCTGGTTGACAGCAGGCTTGATTTCCGCAAAGCTAAGGAGCTGCTTCAAGCCCTGGATGGTCCAGTTCGATACACCAATCGCACGCGCTTTGCCAGAGCGGTTCAGCTCCTCCATTGCGCGCCACGTCGGCTGAGGATTCTCAGTCAGGTCCTTCTTAATAACGTATTTGCCATCCGCGCCTATTTTGGGCATGCGCTCTTCATTGGCCTCGGCGGCAATCGGCCAATGCACGAGAAACAAATCAATGTAGTCCATCTTCAATTTCTCGAGCGAGTTTTCAAAGCTCCATTTGACTTCATCAGGCTCGTGCAGGTGCTGCCACACTTTTGTGCAGATGAATAGGTCTTGACGTTTGACCGTTGGCGTTGAGCAAAGGAAGTCGCGTACTGCATCACCAACCTCTTCTTCGTTCTGGTAAAACCAGGCGCAGTCGAGATGCCGGTAGCCTGTTTGGAGGGCCTGTGTTACTGCTGTGTAGGTTTCGCCCTTAGAGCCTTCATTTGCGAAGGTACCGAAGCCAACGGCGGGGATAGTGACGCCGTTGTTGAGCTTGTAGGTCTTCTGGTTGGCGGGGGTAGAGTTGCCCATGGTTGCGGTAAGTATGAAATGAAGATGATTCCGGGTGCGAGGAAATTAATGTGTCACAAGCGATAATCCGGTCAAGAGTATGCAGAGTTTGATAGATATCTTAAAGGCAAACTCGCGTGTCTAGGCCTGCCGAAATCTCCTCCTTCTCTAACACACAGCCCCTCCACCGCATCAACGCCGTGTGACCTCACCGCAACAGCACCGATCCCGACTTCTTCTCGCAGAATCACAAAACTCTAGATGTCCCCGTAAAAGTCCCATCCAACAGTTTCAAAGCATCCAAATATTCCTGCACTTTGCACACCGTCAGTAGCAATGACATCACCGGTGGACCCCTGCATCCACTTAGCGGGCCGACTCTTTCTGGAAGTTTTGCACCACCCACACTGAGACGAACACCTGATTGATGCGGCTCAGCGACTCCGCTAGGAACATTAACCGCATGGGAGGATGATCATCCAGGTACAGTGGCCACTCTTCGGCGACATGCGCCATGCATGTGGCGATCCACCTTTATGTACGTCACAGCCAGTCGTTGGCCACAACAACAGCATCAATCAACACAAGTTTTTGACACGTTTTCTTATCAAAGCTTCAAGCATGCACGCTAATCGGACATGCGATAGTGGCCTGCATCGGCTGCCTTGCCGGCCGGCCTCAAACGTCCGGTGACATGAGGCTCTGCACAATGTTCTGAAATCGGCGAAAGTGCTGCCATATTCGCCCATACAGACTCAGGACTGGTGTTGTGGCGGCTTAGCTTCCCGCTTTGTTGTCAGTCCCCAATTTTCCATGAAAACTTCACTATGACGGTACCCAGTTTCCATTCCCTGGTCTGGCAAAGTCTCCACCAGCGTCACTGTCCACGGCCTATACCGAGCCAGTGATGATGTCGCATTGTGGGTACGAAGATACTTGTTGGATGGTTTTGGAGGTGGTTAGGTGGGGGTTCTCGGCTTCGGTCGGGATGAAGAGGAAACCGCAGTGAAGTTTTCGAGAAGTGTTTGGGAGACTATGATGCTATCTGGGGAGGAGATGGAGTTTCGTTACATGGAGAAAGGGATATATACTATATATACCCTCTCCCCCAGATCCTGAGAAGTCTCCATCAACTCATCAACACTTACATCTTTCCTTGAGCACCCCACATACTGTCTCAAGAAAGCATCACACATCTACATCTTTGATTTTGTTACCTTTCAGCCATAACAACCTTCAATATGCCTCACGCCCACGATACCAACCGCGCTCCTTCAAACAACTTGCCTGCTGGTGACGCATCAGGGCTTGCCATCCCCTCAGAAGGACAAGATGGAACAACCCACGCGATCGAGGTCCCAGCCACCCGCTCACCCATCTCGAATGCGCAAGATTACATGCACAACCTCTCTCTGTCGCCCTCTATGAAGGAAAGGCGGGGTTCGCGAAACTCTTTCGGCACCTCGCTCCCCATTCCACGATCAAAGAGGCAATCACGACTGTCGTCCGTTCACTACCCTGGGGGCGCTGCTCAGCGCCCTGGCATGCCACCTATTCAGCCATCCCGTGACATCATCGCAGCCCAACTTCAGGATCTCTCCACCGAGAAGGTTCGCGCAGCAAAGGACATGGCCTTCGTCTTCGACATTGACGGTGTCCTTGTCCATGGCGATCGCTTGATCCCCGAAGGCCAACGCGTGCTCGAGATCCTCAATGGTGATAACGAACTTGGTATCAAAGTCCCACACATCTTCTTGACTAATGGCTCCGGCAAGCTTGAAAAGCCACGTTGCGAACAACTCTCTAAAATCCTCAAGAACCCCATTTCTACCGAGCAATTCATCCAGTCTCACACTCCCATGAGCGCTCTATCAGAGTACTACAAGACCGTCCTCGTCGTCGGTGGAGAAGGCTATAAGTGCCGCGAAGTCGCTGAAGAATACGGCTTCCAAGACATCGTCGTCCCCAACGACATCATCGCCTGGGACCCCACCATCGCCCCCTACCGCGTCTTCACCGATGAAGAGCGCAAGACCTCGCGCCCCCGCGACTTCTCCAAGACCAACATCGACGCTATCATGGTCTTCTCCGACAGCCGCGACTACGCCACCGACATGCAAATCATCATGGACCTCCTGCGCTCCGAGAACGGTCGTCTCGGCACCATGGCCAAGGACCCCGTCTCGCAACGCATCCCCATCTACTTTTCCCAAGGCGACATGCTGTGCCCGACCGAGCACCCCTTCCCCCGCATGTCACAGGGTGCCTTCCGCATCGGCCTCGAAGCCATGTACAAGTCGCTGACGGGCGTCGACCTCGAGCGCGTCGTCTACGGCAAGCCCGAGCTCGCGACGTATAAGTACGCCGATGAGGTCATCGCCAGCTGGATGGAGACCATCCACAACGACGAGCGCCTGCCGTCCAACATCTACATGATCGGCGACAACCCGGCATCCGATATCATTGGCGGAAATATGTATGGCTGGAACACATGTTTGGTGCGCACCGGCGTGTTCCAGGGCGGCGAGAACGACAAGGAGAATCCTGCGAGCTTTGGCGTGTTTGTCAATGTTCTAGAGGCGGTGCAGACTGCGATGAAGAAGGAGTTAGGTGTTGACTTTAAGTTTGAATTTAATGAGAAGATCAATCCCGTACTTCATGGCGAGGGTATTTCGGCTATTGAGTAGGGGCTGAGAGGGAGATGGGATTGTTGCATTTTTGGGCGTTTGGTTTGGTTTGGTTTGGGATATCCGCAGCTAGAGCTGCTTGCGTAAAGCATATAGATTGATGCATAGATGCCTTTAGGCTTTACGAATCTACTATTTCGGAAATCGATTTTCTAGTTGTGAACTTGCTTCGTTGCCAATTGCCGCTTGGTCTTCATTGCGATGCATTGCGGTGACTTTGCAAACCAGTAAGGAAGACAACTTGTTATTACCAAAGCCTATTCTAAGAGAGAAATAGCCTGGTGTTTGCAAGGTGTCTTTTTATATACCTTTCTTATTGTCGCTGTTGACGAGTCTATCAAGAGCGCAACTCGGATCACAATGCTTACTCAGTAAGAATGCCTTAACCTAGATATATTATTAGATATAAGCCCCTAATTCTTTTAGGCTCGGTTGCGTTATTACCGGCAGTATCATTGGCCTTATCGTTTTCAAAATTCGTCGCCTCAAACTCCTCATAATCCTTGGCACTATCCTCTACCTAGTTGCCTTCGGTGTTTTTATCTATGTCCGTAGTAGTATCCCTTTCTCTACCTCTAGGATTATAGCTAGCCAAGCTTTTCTCGGATTTGGTACGTTTATAATTTCTCAACTACTCTAATCCAAACCTCAAATGACCTACTGCTTATCATAGCCGAGGGCTTGTTCATTTATCCATTCAAAGTTAATATGCAAGCTGCGACTAAGCACGAACGTATGGCCCTATAATTTCCTATAGTCCCGACTCTCTTGTTATTCATTTTTATTATACTAACCCTGCATTTGTAGACGTTGCCGCGATAATCGGCCTCTGTTTCGCTGCTGAATACCTTGGTGGAGCCCTCGGTAACGCTATAGCTAGCGCTATCTGGAACCAAGCCCTGCCCCCCCAGCTTGCCATAAACCTCGGAAATACCACCTCGGCATTAGCTGCCTTCGCTAATCCCTTCAGCTACGCAGCAATGTACGAGCCGGGTACACACCAGCGCGACGCGATCGCTATTTCTTACGGATATGTACAGAAGCTGATGTGTATTGTGGGGATCGGCCTATGTGTATTACAAATTGCATTCGCTTGTGTAATTAGGAATCCGGTGCTAGGAAATGGCCAGAGCTTACCGGATGCGGAGAAGTATAAGAGGGAAGAGCCAGAATTGGAGATAAAAGGACCGTGGTATACGAGACTCCTCAGTTAGTGGATAGGGATGGAATGCTTATTTTTAAGAGGAGGAAAGTAGAAAGCAAATGGCAACCTTTTCTTTTTATCCGCGTGATTGATGGCCCTTTGAGTGCTCTTGCTTGGAAGACTATCTTTAGACTTGCTAAAAGACCATAGTAGTATACGATCTGGATAGTGCAGGGATTTATCGTAAACAATGAAACATGGCCCTTAACGAAGCTATCTAAGGCCTTTAGCATCTTGTTCTAGGGAGTGGGCTCCCTTTGCACCCGATGGAAGTATTTGGGCTGTAGGAATACAGACATGTCGCCTGAGTGATGAGTCGATTCTTATCAGGTGTTCATTGAAAAAGAGCATAATTCTTTTTCTGAGGTTATAATTTGTCGCACAGAATCTTTGTAAATTGAGTTAGTAAGAGACAGGTGCATATTCTCGCGTCGCTCGGCTCCAGCCTCAATATCTTGAGCGTGCCCCGCTTGTCTTATTACGACACTACCATGTGCTTGCGCGGGCATATTGTAGCCACCGAGTGTCGAAATCACCTTAGTTTCATTGAACTCCCCTAAGAAACATAGCGCAGGCAGCAATAGACGAGGCCAGAGCCCAAGGAAACTCTTACAGGCAACGCGAAACGAAAACCAGAGGTATGTAAGGAGTTGCGACTCTACATCACGGCTGCCCTCCTGCGGGACGTAGTGCGTAGTAGCCATTGCTGGCCCCAAGGGCCTCACTCCTTCACTGAGATCTGACCCTTGGTAGACCTGAATGGCAGGCAGGAGCATGTCCTGGCCGGAGAGACTACTGCGTGGTTTGAGAGAACGGATGCGCGTGCTGGTGCACCAATAGACGGGACCATTTGTCAGGACGGTACACCGTTGGGGTGTGCTTAAGGAGCAAACAGGAGTTACTCAGGCGGGAGAAGTTTGGCCGGGCCTTAACCTTGGAAGGTGTGTGAAGCGTCTAACAGGTGTGGCGAAGCCACTAGAAAACTGGGATAGAGGCCTAGATAAGTAGGCATGTCGAACTCTAGTATATTACTAGTAGCACATCAGGAGATTGCCAATTTGCGTAGGAGTTAATAACGCAAGAAGAGCATCTTTCACTATCGATATCTATGTATAATCCACCACAGGATTCTTTGCGTTTGCGACATAACATTCAGTTGATCACAACGATACAGCAAGTCCTCAGTTGAATTGATCAAACCTTATCACACTACTCGTTTTCAACTCCTATAAAAACCTAGATCCCTACTTCCTAATTCAAAGTTTGGCAGACATTTCTAGATCCAGATATTAGTGTGAAATAAGGTTTTCTCAAAACAACGCCCAGCCACCACCCCTTAATGTGGTCATTTCGTTGCGCTTGTGGTTAGGCCTATGAATACTGCACTATGGCGCTTGAAAAACAGCCTTAATAGAATTAACGATACACATTACCACCACACCGAGAAGAATCCTTCCTACTGGATTATCTCGCGCGTCCTGCTCTTCGACATTCTTAGATTATGAGAGGAATGATGATAAATTCCTAGACATGATTTTAGTAAAATGAGGAAGTATAAGGTCCAGAAACCTCATCCGCTTAATCAATGCGGGGGATAGGGAAGTCTTCCTAGGGATCGTGAAGAGCATAGGTGTTAAACACCACCAGATTTGGACCAAGGAGAGCGTGTCTCGCCACGCGCTTCTGAGGCTTGAAGCTGGAATATGTAGAATTTTAGTCGAGTTCCTAGTAGTCGCTGGGGTGAACCTCGATGCCGAACCTCGAAGCGGGGCGTTTAATGGTGAATTATTTCTCCCCGAAACAACAATCAACCGCCGCAAACATTCACAGATTCGGTCGCTACGAGAGGGTTTCTACCATTAGCCTCCATACTCCATTAACACGGGGCCAGTCCCACTTGCTTGTGCAACCTCAAGCGGCAATTTAGCTATAGCGGAGTTCTTTGTCACAAGATGTAATATTGGTGATTGTGGCGGTATGGAAATCACGCCATTGACAGCAGCGATTCACTCAAAGATTTCGGATATGATGGATCTTGTGGGGAAGCATAATGCATGGGATCGTGTTTCTTTAGCCCTAGGGAATTTTGATTCGGCTGTACATGCAGCCCGCAATGCAGGAGATATCCATGCTCTCCAGCATCTAGTCGACCTTGGAGGCAGCGTCCATTCGGGAACCCTTAGAACTGCACTTTTAAGGCTTACGCAAGAAAATTGGAATTCACTAGCATATATACTTATCGATGTAGACGCTGTGTTCATTGGCATTGTGCCCGATAGGACCTTCTCTGGAAGTACTCACTCAATCCTGGAAGCATCCTTGAAAAATCGCAATATGGGCCTTGGCACAAAACTTTTAGACGCAGGTGCCACGTTCGAATTCGCTAGTTCGCCACTTCCCGCCGTAATGGAATTAGGCAATCCCGAAATAACAGGACTTGTTATCTCTGGAGAAATGAATATTGACGAGTTTGTTGAACTAGAGGGTTCAGATGTGCTCTGCAAGGCTATTGAGAGAGGGATAAACGAATCGTCAAACTGCTCTCAGGGGGTGGGCTGGATAATATATCAGGGGAAGATTTGGGCTAATCCCTAGCAGCTGCTACTAAAAGAGGAGATTTACCAATGATACAACTACTCCTAGGATATGGAAGCACTGTATTGAAAGCTGTAGTGCTTCAGAGAGATGAAGAGTCCATCACAAGGTTCTTAAATGACAGTATGGATGGCTCGGCAATGACTGGCGAACGGATAGATTTGATAAATTCTCAAATAACTGGAAACTTAATCACAGCGCATTTTGAATTACCATTATCAAAAAGCAGCCCAGTAGGGACAAAATCGTTGAGAAGTTTCTTAGGTTGGAATGTGATTCAAATGGCATCGTTTCCCACACCCGTTATGGATCATCAACGGCACCCACCAAAGCTGTCAGCACAAACGATAAATCCTTGGTTGAGTTTTCGTTACGCAATAAGGCCAACACCAACCGTCCTTGAATAGGGCAAATAAAGCGAACGCCTGTCCAAAAGGCTGCGGAATTGGGCCTTTATGACATGGTCGAGTTTCTTATCCGCCTTGGAGCCGATATTCATGCTGCGCCGGCACCTCGAGAATGAGGTACCGCAAGGCCAACGTCGATGCCCCTACTTCAATACACGGCTGCACAGCACTCGAAGGAGCCGCAATGAACGGTCGGTTAGATACAGTGAAAATGCTGTTGAATGCACGGAAAGTCCAATGCAAAGGAAAGGATCAGCCACAGTTCGAGAGGGCCATTAAATATGCAAGAAACAATAGAAAATTCGATATAGCGGACATGTTAGAGGAAGAGCTACAGAAGGTTTCGGAAGAAGAAGAGCAAGAGCGTGGTGATATCGTCGATGTCAGTCAATAAGTGGCGCATTTCATTGCCACATAGTTTCAGTTTTATAGGTTCCTTTTCGTTCCCTTCTATCTACAATAATTTTTACTTAATTCACAAAGGTACTGGTCATCTGTTTCACTACTGGAATCATAATGCCTTTGAGGATATAATCAATGATGTCATAGTCTCGGGTCTAGCTACATTCCTTTAGACTAATATTTGAAAGCGATTGCGATTAACCCCATGGGTAACACATCAAGTTCGGCAAACCGAGGGCATTTTGGTGTAGCAAGATACGCACATGATCGGGGAGTGTCAGGTCAGCTTTGGGGCTCTGCAGGGAACTCCGAGAGAGATCAGATGGATATGGAGGCGCCAACACTGGCTCATCACGCAGCACTCAACTCAATATATCCTACCCATCTCAGGGATTGCAGGTCAGCATCCGCCCCCTACTTCAATGACCATCTCAGTACGCTATAGTTCTGATCATCTCTAGGCCTAGGAAGGTAATCTAAATTTCAGTAAATTTTTTGGTAGCCCATCCCCAATATCAGTGCCGCAGTTGAAATTAAGAAAACTCTAAAATATCTTTGAATTCTCTCGAACTTGGTGAAAAGATAGTTTTAATAACGGCTCAAAGACTATCACACGTCTGACTATTTAGCCTCGTTGATTTTTTGCTAGTTTTTCACATAGCACCCATGCATTTGTTGAATGAGTGAATTCGATTCACTCAAAGTACCAGCGAAGAGGCGCCTTTCACACTTTTTTTCAAGGCTGTGGGTTAATGCAGTGCTATATCACCAAGCGGTAAATTAGCCCCATATCATATATAATCTACTCCCCGTGATCAATTTCTTATATCCTCTACCTTTGCACTTCAACCTCAGCTATAAAATAAAGGTTCTGCAATACTTCAACATGGAACGCGAGGGCACTCCCAACAAAAGTCCTAGGATACCAAAAATACCCAAATCTCTCTTTCCAACATCAGATGGATGTCCTCCTCAACCAAGGCCTCAATTCCGTCTCAGGTCTATCATCAAGCGGCCAACTGACGATAGTTCGGATGTCTCTCGCCGTGCCAGAACACCCAATGAGCCTCCCAAGCGTGGAATTCCCATTGAGTCCTTAAGCGACCTTAGTACAAAACATGCCGACGAAAGTAAAGTTAGCCTTCATCGGCTCACGCTGGAAGCGAACAGTCCTAGCGGCCAATCTATCTCGGCCAACACTACGCCTAACCGTTCCTCGGACAAAAGTATGAAAGATCTCTCAGAGATACAGTTAGGTACAACGCTACGTCGCCAGGACCTCTTCAAATCGCACCGCGGGCGCAGCGCATGGGACGCTGACGACGAATTTGATAGCAAGAAGAAGTACCCGACTGCGACACTCAAAACCGTCGAGAAACCCGCCACAGCAGTACATCTAGCATCAACCTGGCGTCCTAGATTTGCTCCTCCATCAAGCCAACCTCCCTTACCCGATCCGTCCAAGAAGCCTCACAGTAGAAGTTCATGTGGACCCTTCCCCTTAAAGGACAGTCTCGAGACCAACGACTCACACAGCCGTGACCAGAACTGGATCTGGATCGATCCAATCGACAGGATAAATAGGCATCCATCTGGTAAAGCTCCAGAGAAATCACCATCAAACGGCGCTGCAGCGCGTGACTCAAAACTATCACTCACCTCGACTTTGCGCGCAGCTCCAGCGGGTTTGCGCGTCCAGCCGCACAGGCTCAACGGCTACACCACGATCCGCAAAACAAATTTAAAATACATGGGTTCTTTATTATCTGCTGCGAAAATGGGCGCTAGTGCGTCGAAAAAGAGTTTATGGGATCCAGAGGATGAGGAGTGGCTGGATGCGGACCAGGTCGTCGCGACGTTCAAGGCGAGCTACAAATCACCCGCTTCGCACACAAAGAGGGATACGATGTTTTCGATCGGCAATTCGTTCCAGAATACGGTTAGATCGACGATGGTGCCTCCTAGGAAGGAAGTCGAGGAGGAGATGCTGCGCGAGGAGGAGCAGTTGCAGGATGATCTTGAGGAGCTAAGGAATACGTACTACTACGATCCGAATGGGGATTTGAACGATGGGGTTATGAAACAGGTTCAGGTTAGGCATAACGCGTATTTCCCAACGAAGTCTCCGGATTCGTGGCGTAGTATGCATATCATCGATCTGGCGGCATATTTTACCTCTCCCGACAGACTTATTAAGGAGGCTCGGCCACGGCTATGCGATGCGATTGCCACCGTCCTTTGCCACACTAGTAGGAATTGTCTACAGGCCTTCCTTGACCCGTCCGTCAAAGAGTTTGCTTACCGTCGCGAGCTCGACAACTCGAAGGCGGGCCTAATACTTGTCATACGCCGAGAAGGAAACGAGGTCATATGTGGTGCGTATCGCAATCTCGGTTTCAAAATGCTGTGGAAGCTATACGTGAAGTCGCTCTTTAGCGCCACAGGCCAGTGGCACGAGGCTTATGCAACGATGAAGCCAAGTGAGATGCTTGTTAACAAGGGCACGCCTGATTGGAACAATATCCAGACAGACCTCAAGGATACTGAATCGATTGTCACGAACGGCTCAATGCGCAAGCTTGAACTCTCGAGGCCAAAAGAGTCCAATTCTCCTGAGGAGATCAATGAGGAAAATCCGCAGTTCATGCTCTTCCAAAGCCGTGTGTTGGCCAAATACCTGCTCTGGGACATATGGTATTGTTTCGATAATATGTACGAATGTCGGGCTACTTGGGAGGCGGATGGCGAGGTTTCGGCTGTGCGATTGAAGCGATTGCCCCTAGATTCTGAAGATGAAGATTAGATGTTGTATAACAGGGCCATTTCTGAAGTGCCAGGATGTGTTAGCATATAGTCTGTAGCCGTCAGTCTCACTTATACATCTTATCTTATCCTTTCACAGTTCATGCATATCCACAACTTAGCGAGCAAGATTGAGAGTACGAATGGTATTGATTCTGTCCGCAAAGTGCCTCATATCATGTTTTCGTGATCGGGCACAAATGGCAGCCACGTCCCTCAGGCGCACTGATTTTTCGGTACTGCGCCCTCATCATTCCCTCATGCTCATGTAGTCCTTATCGATGCCCATAGCTTTCGCAAGAACTCCGTAACCGAATGAAATGCCGTTTCTCGTCCACCGAAGGATGCGCGCTTACCGCAGACGCCTGGCCTCACGCTCAGACTCGAGTAGGCAGAGAATGTCGTTCTCGCGGACTTTTTGCTCAGTTAGACAATGGCTCAGCTTGCACTAGGGCTAAATTTCAGGCATACCGGGTCCCTTGACGTTACGGATGATAGAACGAGTCTGGTCGTCCATGAATTCTACGCGGCATTGGGTGACACCTCCACGAGATCCTATAACATATATCAGCCTCCATCCTTCCCAGCCATTTGCGGGTGCGGGTTTTCGCGTACCGGTGCGGCCAAGGACACGGGTGACCTTGACAAGCTTGACGGGGGCCTTTGCTGCGTCCATTTTGTACGATTGTGTATTTGGCGGTGATCGGTCGTGTGTGTGGAGTGGGACGTCTAGATACGGAGATGCGTGCGGTCGGTGAGGCGTGCCAACTTTGCGATGGCCGATATTTTGCTCTTCGCGTGGTGGGCTAAGCGAGAGTTGTGCCAAGATAATTGCGCAGGGATTTAGCGGCAGCTTGGCGGCAATATTGGAGCCGCCATCACCATCGCTCGTGCTCCAACCTCACCATCTCATCAGTGCCACAATACATCGCGAATCGTCTCTCCTGCAACACTCATACCAATATGAATCCATAGATTTTGGTCACTTCCCACACTAGAGTGAGTGTGTGAGGACACCGCGCCATTTCTAAGTGTTTCGATCCATCCCATCTCAACGCGTAATAGCTCTACAAAACGCTCCTCAATTACCTTCAAACGAGCCCATTATCTGGCTTGCTATCTCGTCTATTAATTCCAATCAAACTCAAAGTAATCGGTGCGCTGCTGCTATCTGCTTCGGTAGTAGAGTCCGAGTTGGTAGAGCCACTAAGTGCTAAGATCAGATGAGTACACAAAGTTAGGTAGGTGAACCGTTCGCTTATAAAACGCATTATTTGAATATATATATCCTGATCAAAACATTGCCGTCGCCGGCTCTAGCACGTCCGTTCTAAGCAGTCTTGTTTCTCAGACTTGGCCAGAACTCTCCCAGCCATGGATAAGGATCTTCAGGCACATACTGGCTCAACACTGTTCCATTAAAGGTCGTAATCCGATCACGCGTCATGTTGTATAACGCGTACTTTTCATCAGAACCAGTGCCAACGGTGTAAAGAACAGTCTGAACGTTATTTCCAATCTCCTTGTCGACCATGAATTTCACATCCCGAATCTGAGCGTCCTTGATACGGTACTCATCACCGTAGTTAGGGTTTATCTAGGCTTCGTTAGGGGCCTGGAAGACAATAATCTCGAAGAATGCTTACTATGCCCATTCTAGTGCCATTGATGGCAACTACATTCTGGATCGTGGCGTTTCGCTTTGATTGGTTCAAGCAATTTCCGCAAGACTGGTAGAAAGTGCCAAAAGTGTCGGCTACGAATCCAGTAATATTATATTTGCCACCGAGGGAATTATCTTGGAAAATCTATCAAAGGTTAGTATATATCTAGGTTAAAAATCTTCCTCGACCACTGTGCCCTGATGCAGACCTGCTCTTGAGATCCAAGTGCACGATATTTGATCGGGGGTCATGGTCTGACATACCTTATCCTGTGCGTTTCTAGCACCGCCGCCAATAACACGAAGTTGAGTGTTCAACCCTTTCGACGTCAAGGCATCTTCGCAGACATCTTCCCACCAAACTATAAAATGAATATCAGCATTCTGTCGGATTTTGGAACGGAAATCACCTTACCATTCTCAACCCAAGCATCTCCTAACGCATGGATTCCCTCCGATTGGTGCTTACCAATAATTACGTTCCGAATCGTGCTATCGGATAGCAAGTTAAACACGGCATCCGCGTCGGTACCCTCCGCCTGCTCGTTGCAACTACCCTCAATTCGCTCATATCGCTTCATCTTTCCATCAAATACCTGTCCCGGCCGGATGTACATAGTCTCATTGAGCACAATAGTCTCTTTGGCAACTGGGAATTCCAGCATAGGGAACGGGAACCGCGGTGGCGGACGTGCGCCGAGATCTCCTTGCGTGGCATCTGCACCGCCTTGTGGACCATCACCACTCTAGCGACAATGAACTACTGCTGCTAAGCATGAGGATACTAGAAGAGGGAGCGCAAGGCTAGTGGAGAGCTTCATATTGATGAAAAGAACAGGATAGGACGATTGAGAAGCGCCCTAGATTTCCCTACAACAAATTCAATATAGGTCACACAATCGAAAAATCAACATCGCCTTGCAGCTTCTTCTTTTATACCTCTGTACGATCAATTACCCGCCCAGCCACTCCACATATCATACCCATCGCAGTCAAGATCTCACATTTCCACCGCACACCCACTCCAGTCAAGGATCATTATACATCCATTCATGCCTTCTATGACGCCCAAGCCCCGGAATAAATACCAAATATACGTTTCCGTCAATGAAGATGCGAGCTTGGTGGTGCAGCAGACTTGGCACAAGTATAGCCGACGTTTGCCAAGTGAGCGCTGCTCGGTCGAACATCGGGTGCCATTTTCCCACCTATGAATCCCCGGATTGCGATCGAGCGTGTTCTCCAACCCACCCAGCGGAAAGTGCGGGGAGTGCAGGAGCGGAGTGCAGTTACCTGGTCTGTGGGTTTGTCCAGTTACCACGGTCGTAGTATGTAGTTTCATTTTATGCTGAATGAAAGGTTTATGTTGTTCGGTGTGTGTAGGTGCTGTTTCACTTCGAGATACGACGACTTCTGCAGCAATCGCGCATAAAGCATTCGGGGAAATCACATGACGACATGCCGGCAAATCTACCTTGCGGAGCTTCTAGATAGCTCTCAGGCACGCGAAGACTTTCTTTACTACTTTCAGAATAATGAATCGGAACAAATTATTGGTAAGCTTACTAGTTCGACAGGTACAACACGACCAAGCCCTAAAAAGTTCTCTATGCCATGGCCCTGTAATATATGGCCGCCTAGAGGGTTTACCGTTGTTGAAGCTATTTTCCGCTCCGGTTTCCTTCCATGACCGGCTCTCCTAGCTGTGGCGCCGGAATGTTCTGATCCACAAAGCATTGAAGATCCGTAGAGGGGCTTACTTCCAGACAACGGGTCTATCGTTCTTCCACATAGCGATCTTCGCCCAGCTAATATTATCATGACTGCTACAAGCCCTACTAAGGTTGTTGCGATTGTTGATCAGGAATGGGCGAGTTGGCATCCAGGCTACTGGGAATACTGTAAAGCCATGCTCACAGCTTCATTTGGTAGAGAGTGGCGTGGTTGGATTGATCAGTTTTGGATTCACACACAGTTCCTTTGGAAGTATTCAGTTTTTACACGTTCACCCTCAGCCGATTTCGATCTACACTCTAAACCGAGCCGCAGTCTTGAGCTGTATGGGAAGCAAATAAACTGGTACGTAACGCAATTGACTGAGGAAAACAGAAAAACTGGGAGAAAACAAGATCGTGGCTCCACGCAAATAAAGTGTTCCCGAGGTGCGAGTTCTAACGAGAGAGAAATCGCAAAACAAAAAGTGTCTGCAAAGATTGAACAGTGGAAGGTCAAGGCAAATCTCAAACAGGAGCGGCTAGGGAAACTTGTGGGTTTTGTAATGACTTGAGCTGACCATCGCTGCTGTAACTATTTGAACCCACTTCAGTAAGAGCACAAGGAAGCCGAAAAGAATCATGCAAAGTCACCAAAGCATAACTATTCAAAAATCATGAGACAAACACTAATGATGGATGAAATCAATTCAACCTAAGCATAAGAAAAAGTCGATCTAACCGTCTAGTCGAATGCAAGGGTAGAGGCCGCAGTCGCTGGCCGGGCGTTGCTAGATACAGCGCTTTTTGATATACGGTTCAGGATCTATCCAACATTCAAGCAAGGTGAATTTGTTTGTCTCTACCGGGGTGATACTAGGCAAGCAATCACGCACGATACGAAGGACCTCGGTATCTATTATTTTCACCTTTGGGCGAGTTGTTCCTGGATAAGGTCGAATGTGGGTAGTGCTGGGTCAGAATATGGTAGCTTTCAGCCGCAGCAGTTGACGTCCAAGACCAACTCCAATAATCAAAAATGAACAGCGATTAAAATATTCGTAGCCAAATTCATGGTACATAGTCACGCGAGCAAAATTTCCATTCCAACCCATAACCGCGATAGAACCAAGTATATTTGACATTCTGCCTACAGCGCGTAGAGGCGCGTCCAAGTAAATCAATGGCCCTCGGGCGTAGTCAAGCGGAATATTACATAGCATCGCAAGGCTGTGGGGACTGTGGGGGCGCTTTTCTGATTGGTCCAAAGTTGATTCTAGTACCGGGCGTAATGTATCCCTCACTTCGGCGTAAGGCCGCTAAACACAAGTCGCACTAGACACTAGACACTAGACCACAGTTCTCTAGACTTCTATTGCCTTGCGAGTTCGCAGCAGTTTGCGAATGTCGCAGAGCAATTTCAAGATTGTGAGGGACAAGGCAGCTCCTTGCGCGAGTTGATATTTTCCTTCTATATAAGATGACCTGAGATCCCGAGTTCTGAGAGTATCCTCACCACGAAGCATCGCTCAACAGTCAACTTCCGAGAATCCCATCGTTTGCAATACCCTCCAGCTTCACCATGTAGCTCCAAACCCTCTTCGCTCTGGTCGCTCCAGCAATCGCCACTGTTCAAGCCGGATGCTACAGCGGAGCCGAACCAAGCCGGGGGCCCAACAAGGCCTACGCGAACTAAATCGTGGCCGAGCAATGCACGTCCGGAAGAGCGTTGTCTGGAGACTTTGACAACAGCCAAACCAGGTACTATTGCCGACAGATTTCTGACAACGTCAAGTTTGAGTTCTTCATCTTGCGCAAGATCCAGGGCAATTTTGCAGTCAATGTTCCGCCTTCCTTGTGCGAGGAGAAACTCAAGGATGAGATCAATGGATATGTGCGGATAGTGGCGTGAGCACTGTGGATGGTATGGAGTATAGGTAAGACATTTTGCAGACACATTCAGTTTCGCTTGTGCTAATTATGCAGGTCTGATCCAAACTGGGGAAGGTGCTAGATGGGAGCGAAAGCGTAGCCAGTACGGAGAAATCTATGCTTGGTGTTTGGATGAGAAGGTTGGCGCGGTGGTGTTGAGTTGTTTGGAGTACAAATAGCTTTTTTGGTATTCCCAGTACCGTCATTACCGAATCTATATGCAAGTTGCCATCGACTTTGATATGACTTGTCTTTTTCTCGATCACCTTTTGGAATTTTTCAAATGCTTGGATATGCTGTGGCATCACTTAGAGTACCATTTTCGTTATAATGTGACATGCCTTTGTCAGGCTACACCATTTTACCGTTCGTGAGAGGCTGTTAGCGAGTTATATCCTACAAGCCCCACCACCTTCCGATGAATCACAAGACACACATCGATTAAAGTAATCATAACAAAGGCATTACTAGATCCAATTCCACGTAATACCGCCGAGTATCATATCATTTCTTTGAGAATTAGGTACCATAGGAGACCTACTTAAAATTATACCAATCAGCATTCTGACCTCCCCGGGAGCATAGCAATTTCCGGTAGCAGCCCTGAACCCCACTGATAACTATCATGACTCCCTAGCCTCTCCTAAAAAATAGGCTGTCGGGATCGATATTATCAAGAATCCTGTTTTAGCGCCTTTTTACTGACCCGCCAGTAAACCATAGTAGATCGTTTCTTAGCTAAACGTTTCGATCCCATATCTTTTTCCATGCCTCCCTTTCGTTTTCTTTTAGCTGAACAACATCCTTGCGATGCCAACATGCGACTAGGACCTCTCGAAGTAACTCCCAGAGCGGCGAGCCCACCGGCGTGTGTCCACAACAATATTCGACAGCCTCAAGGTCTATGATGGTGTATTCAGCGTTGGGCTTGTTACAGTAGGTCTTGCGAAGGAATGCCATTGCTTGGCCTTTGAACTCACCGGCGTCGAGGTAATCACCCAAGACCCAGGCCTTAGCATGTCGAAGCATACGAGTGGGGTTCTCGGAACTAAGGTAGCCGCTATACTCTCCGCGATAAATGTAAATGATAAAGAGCCGGAATGTTTCTTGATCGAAGTCACTGAAGGTGACCTTGTTTCTCTTGGCCTTCTCGAAATTCGCTCAGGCGCCTGAAGAAGCCAGAATGATGCTGCAGCAGTGCCTTCGGGATATTCCATGAAGTCTAGTCATTTGGTGAGATCACAGTGACCTCTATGGTAGGGCCTGTTAGTCTGCAATCGTTATTTCGTTTCAAGGATGCCTGGGGTTCAAATAAGGTTACCCACAGATTGATGTCGAGCAACGTGGTGTAGCCCGAAAGTTACTACTCGTGTGTTACTGTTGTGTAGTGTAAGAAAGATTAGTATTAAAATCCAGTGTGAGAAATTTATATAGCTATCGTGGTATGTAGGCATTGTGGCCTCAGCGTTGTGGTAAAACAAAAGGAGCCTTAATAATGCACCAAATTTTACCTAGATCCTTGCCAGCGTGCTACCGATAATCAAAGCGAGTCCAGCCTATAACAAGACCCTGAATTGGCGACGCCTCCGACCTCTACCAATCCCTACTCATCTCCACAACACTCTCTTCCAACCCATCCCACCCCCACCCCTTCACCCACCTCAACACCTCCTCCGCCCTTTCCATCGGCGCCCTAACTCTATCCTCACCCAAGCCCGCCAAATCCTCCGCAAATGCCTTCTTCGGATAATTCCTGCGAAAAACCGCCAGCAAATCATTATAATTCCAGCGCTCCACAAGCCCATACAACCGCTCCCCACTAACATCCTCATGAATCAACGCCGAAATATGCAGCAGCGCCGTATCCCGTGTCGAAATAAACCACTGCGGCCCAATGCCATTGGCATATGCCTGGAGATGTTCGCCTGTCCACGCAGCGTACGCCCAGTCGATGGTCGACGGCTTGCCCTGGTGCTCCGGGACGAGGACTGGGCCGAAATTCGCGTTGGGAAGCTATCAAACGTAAGTGTGTGGCATGAGAAGGGATGGAAGGCAACGCACGATGGTATTCATCACGAACCCCGGCTTATTCTCGTCCATCCACTTCCACATTGCCTTCTCTGCCTCGCTCTTCATCGCCGCGTACACCGCCAGTCCCCGCGTCCCGTGTCGCGCATCTAGCAGCGCCTCGTCATTGTACGAATCTGGCCCGAGCAGAACCTCAGGTCTAGGGCTAGGACGAGGCAATGTTGCCGCAAAGGACGAGGAAGTATACACGAAGCGCTTGACAGACTTGGTCTTCGCACACGCCTTCAGCGCATTAATGCCCGCACTCACACCAAACCGCACCGCATCTTCGACGTCACCCAACCCACCCACCGGCGCCGCGACGTGGATGAAACCCTGCACGCCTAGCCCCGTCAGCACATATACACTTCCGCCTCCCCATCCCAAGCAGACCCGTGGACTACTCACCGTCAACAACTCCATCATAACACCCAGCCACGCTCATATCCGGCACCTCCACAACCTCGAGCTTCCCCTTGCCAAACTCCGCGTCAAAGTACGCCTGCACCCACGACGTGCGCTGCGCATCGCGCACAGCGCCGCGCACGTGGTAGCCGAGGGAGACAAGGTTTGCAACGAGCGTGCTGCCGATGAGGCCGTTTATGCCTGTGACGAAGATTGTTGCGTTGGAGGGGAGGGCGCGGGTGGGCATGGTGGGGTTGTGATGAGATAAGCAGATAGGGGTAAGTAAAAAATGTGTTGGAAGGGTGGGAAAAATTTACTGGAGAGGTGGTGCGAGATGAGGGATTTTGAAATGGATGGGAGGAATAATCGAAGGGGAGGGTGAGAGGGAGGAGGGGTGGGTTAAATAGATGGTGGTGAGCGTCATGCGAGCTGCTGGATTGGGGAAAGCGGGGTGAGCATGTTGGCGAAGACTTGCGTGCGCAAAACAGCTGGGGGCCTGATTGGTGTGGAGAAGAAGCCGTGGAGTGAGATCTTTTGGCTGCGGGTGTGGAGATAAGTTGTATGTGGAGGTAACTTGGGATTTAGGGGCGCTTAGGTACCAAAAAAATGAGACACTTTTCTGGTAAGCTAAGCAGATTCTCCGATTACGAAAGTTTGAATTACGGCAGATCAGAATTTATAAGCAAACAGTGTAATACCTGTTTAAGATCCTTTTGCTATTTTTCATCTCAAGGTATACTACAAGTTTAAACGTAGACGAAAATATAGCTTCTTAGGAAA
Organism: Ophiosphaerella narmari; assembly: GCA_028456235.1. Taxonomy (NCBI): domain Eukaryota; kingdom Fungi; phylum Ascomycota; class Dothideomycetes; order Pleosporales; family Phaeosphaeriaceae; genus Ophiosphaerella; species Ophiosphaerella narmari. The sequence goes on along the minus strand of JALNQA010000002.1, from coordinate 198,049 downwards.
AGAACTAAGTCACCAGTAAAGTGTCTCAATTTTTTTTACATCCGAGTGAGTTGTCCAAAAGAAACAATACCCGCAAGCTGAAAGAAACTCAAATATTTGTTAAACATATCCAAATATACTAGGAACAAAGCCGGCGTTGTGGTGCCAACAGCTGTTGCAAGCCAAGTACGCCATTGCATTTGCAGCTCATCAAAACCAAGCCCCGCCATTACTCCAACGACAAGAGCCACATAAGCTCGTAAGTCTATCGCATCGAACAACAAATTCTCCATCCCGAATCGCACATCTCGCCATATTCTCTATTACCTAGGTTACTCAACGTTTCATGTCCAATTTCGCCTCCATCCAACCAATCTCATTAAATTCTCTTCCTTCCTTTCTTCCTTCCTCCCTCTCTTGTTAAAAAAAATTCGCGACTCAACAAGAGCTTTCTGTACCGCTCCAAGCCTTAATCCAAAGATAAAAAAAGAATCTACATACACCAAAACATATATTCGCCCGCTTACTCGCTTAAATTTACGTCAGTTACTTTGAAAGTTAATATGAAGACTATTAATTACAAGGTTAGGTATATCTCAATTAGTATGGCAAATAGTTATATAAGAGAAAGGAGAAGGAAAAGAAAGAGAAGATGGATAGGGCTACAGATAAAAATATGTTAGTAAAGTTAGAAGGCAGTAGGTAGAAAAAAGAGTACGTTATAACGCTAGGCACTATATACAAAGATGGAGGGCATAGATTCATAACTTATAGCATGCGCACCATGTCGACGCTAGGATAGTATAGCGTGCATGTAGCCACGGAGCAGTCGGGGAATCCAGCACTTATCCAAGACAGCCCAGCCTCAACATCAACCACACTTCAAAGCGCGCTCCATCAACGCCCCAACTCAGCTCTCCCGCCCATCTACAACCTTGCCCTCTCCGCCTCCTCCTCCTGCAACACCAACCCCACCGGTCCACCCCGACTCCCATCCCCTTCCCACGCCTCCCCATCCACGCGCTTCGGCCACTCCCACCTCCCCCTAAACTCCTCCGGCGTGCGCCCCTCCACGCACTCAAGTATGCACTCGCCAATAATTGGCAGAAATTTGAACCCGTGCCCTGACCCGCCCGTCGCGACAAAAAGCCCCTTGTACACGGGGTGGTACGAGATGAGAAAGTCGCCGTCCCGCGTGTCGGTGTACCAGCAGATTTTGGTCTTGGTGAAGGGGCGGGAGGGCACGGCGAGGGAGGGATGGATGGCGGATAGGAAGGCGCGGCATTGTGCGAGGGCTTCGTAGGGGACGCGTTGGGATGGGTCATCGATGTGGGTGTATGGCAGGGAGGTGGTGATGGTGTGGGATGGGTCGTCGGACTCAGGGTGGGGGATGGTGGTTGGGTTGGTGTAGCCGTGACCGTGGCGGGCGATTTTGAGGAGGTGGTTTGAGGGGGGGATCATGAAGAGGCCGTGGGAGAGGTTGAGGATGGTAGGACGCGGGGCGAGGGCAGCTTGTTCAGATGTGGAGATGGGCATGTAGCAGATGGGCTGGCCAGTTGCTTTGCAGATGCCGCGCAGGTCGATAAGCGAGGCGGTCCAGGCGCCTGCTGCGAGGATGGTGAGGCCGGCGTGGAGTTCGGTGGAGTCGAACAGGCGTACGCCGGATACGGTATTGGTGGTGTGATTGATCAGGAGCTTCTTCACGCTGGCCTCTACGAACTTGACGCGCCCGAGCTTCTCGACTTTTTCTCGGAGCCATAGCATTGCGCCTTCGGCGTTGGCCCAGCCCGAACTCCAGTTTACATAGCCTGTGCTGCCACTGCCCCACTCGTCCTTACCTTCCAACCCACACACTCGCTTGATATCTTCAGGCGTGCTCAAGACCTCGGTCTTGTCGGTGCCAATGGCGTTGACATTGGCGAGAGATTTAGAGACGTATTTCTGCTCTGGACCCCAAGCCGTGATGGCAAGTCCAACTTCATGGTAGTGTTCAGGCGCAAAGTCAGTCCGCCATCGTTCTTGTGCGAGGGTAGCAAGGCGAGTGTAGGGTGCAGCAGCGTAATCGGCTCGAATGATGCGAGACGAGTCGATCTGTCGTCTTTCTGAGCTTCTTTTTACATAGATATTGAGATGTGCTTTTGGACGAAATCTATCAACTTACGCTTGAGCCATCTGGGGTAGGAAATGGCTGGCGATCTATAACTGTGATACTAGTGTTGGCATACTGAGGATTCTTGCACAGCGCCCAAGCGGTAGACAGGCCAAATGCGCCACTTCCGACAATTATGATAGACGATGGTATTTCTAGAGATGAAGACGCCATATTCGGGTAAGAATGCAAATGGAGAGGAAGTGGCAGTGGCAGTGGCAGATTGAAGAAGAAAAGACGGAAAACATGACTAAAATCAGATGGATAGACCTACCCGCAACGGTACGACGATCCCACGACTCCGCAAAAATCAGTCTAATCGCTGGCTGATGGCCCACACGATGCCGATATCGTTGTCAAACGCCTCGGCTGAACACGGTAGAAGGCTCGTGGGGGGCGTGCAGGGGTCTTGGTCCTCTAGGCCGCTACCGAGCTATCGGGTCACGCGAAAAGTCGTTGTGAGGCTCTGTGTGCAAAATGTTCAACACCAGCCCGTCTCTTGCACCTCAATTGCTTCGCCATGGCCAAGCTGCCCAAACTCCCCAAACTGCCCAAATCGATTCCCAAGAAACGCCTACCAACGCATGTCGCGCTGCCGCTGCATCGACAAGCACCGCGCGAGCAGCTTGCTGCTGACCCTCCACTACCCAACTCTCCAGATTGGCAGCGGGTATGGGCCGAGCGGCCTCGGATATCAGATCTACGGAAACTGCCAGAGGATGAATTGAAGTCAACTCATCACCAGGCCAAGATAGGCAGATGGCGACAATGGCCGTTGTTGGGCATTAGCACTATCGCGTTCGGCCTGGGCATGTACGGTGTCATGCTGTATACATCATTGTCACGGGAGGTAGAGCCCAGGAAGTTGCCGGCAGATCTCTCAGATCGCTTCGACAGGGAAGCTGAAGGCTACGACGAAAAGGTTGACCTCTCAGAATCACTGCTCTTACTGACATCGAAGCGAAAGAAGCTCACAGCCATGGCCAAGGGCCATGTACTCGAAGTCGCAGTCGGCACCGGCAGGAACATTCCGTACTACAAGACGAAGCAGTGTGCAACCGTGACGCTGCTCGATGCAAGCGGACCAATGCTGGCAGTGGCAAAGCGAAAGTGGGTTGACACTCACAAGGAGTACTTTGGCCGCGTCAACTTCAAGCAGCAGTCTGCTCTGGATCCCATCTATCCTCCATATGGCGCAAACGAGGGCTATGATACTGTCATACAGACCATGGGCCTCTGCTCGACCCCGGAGCCCACCAAGCTACTGCTAAACATAGAAGCGTGCACTCATGAGGATGGCCAGATACTGCTCCTGGAGCATGGAAAGTCGCATTACGACTGGCTCAACGACCTGCTAGATAAGACTGCGCCGGCGCATGCTGACGAGCATGGATGCTGGTGGAACAAGGACATTGGCAAGATTGTCGAGGAGAGCGGGCTCCAGGTGGTGAACATCAAGCGATACAACTTTGGGACCACCTGGTGGCTAGAATTGAAGCCGCGACAAGGCATTCGAAAGCAGACTGTAGAAGCGCTAGTAAGTGAGCAGCCGCCGGTTGCGCAAACCGAGGCCCCAGTCACGCCAAAACCGTGGTCACTATGGAGATGAGAAAGCGCCGTGTAGCCTCAGGCACAGGCTAGCTCGCGGGGAGAGCTGCAGGCTGCAATTACAACAAGATGATAACCGTATCCAGAACTCTGCCAGAAATAGAGTTCAGGGATTGTAAACGCGACGTCAAGTCGGAGAGTTGACTCGTTAGATGGAGGGGTTGATGGCCCGATTCAGTGGATCCTCACATGAGAAGCGGATTGGAGAACCACGACAGCAGGTCAAGCGAGATCCACGGTCAGGATTGCGGAGAGATGGGCATTTGATGAACTTGTGACATGACAAAAGTTGGCGCGGCCAAACTTTGAGCTCTTTGTGTCTAGGCAGGCGACAGGCAACTGCTATCTGCATGGTCAAATGGTCAACTTGTCAAGTCGGGCATGGTGATCGCTGACATGCAGCCGCGGTCAATCTACTATCGGTGGGCGGTTGCATGAGGGACAGCAAACAAACGCTTCACCGTCTATCTGCTCGGCTTTCAGCAACTGCCTCATTGATGCATCCTTCGTCTGGGGAAGGCGGAGCGCATCCGCAAGACGGTTTGCTAACAGCTCAAGTTTGCGCAAGACTGTGTGCTCCCCACAAAAAGTGACGCTGTGTTGCACATGCATGCCGGACCTGGCGCAATACGCCTGTCCTGGTTGGGCAAAGACGAGCGTGCGTGCCCTGCCAATCAAGACAGTAGTGGGACATGGCGTGTGTGGTGTTCCAGAACGGAAGCGCTGCGGGTGCACAGGTGGTGAAACGAATGAGTTCCAGAAGGGGAAGCCTGTGTTGATGTAGAAAATCAAGCGCCCGACGGACACGACGTGATGTTGACGCGTGCTTGGGCACCGGCGAACTGCCGAGTGGTGGTCGAGCTGGCCGCCAAATTGCGACGCCGAGCAAGACGGCATGGCGAGAGCCGGACAACGGAAAAAAAAAAAAATTAAGAAAAAAAAGATAGAATGTGCCCTCACCGCCCAGGGAATGCCCTTGCAGGCGTTGAGGCTAAATGGGCTTGTGGAGCTAGGCGAAACAGGGGTGCCCGGACGCTGGACCAAGATGATATGCACGCAGCATCAGATTCCCGGAAACTGTCCAACCACTCGCGTCGAGCGTGTTTGGTTGTGCTACTTGGGGAACGGAAGGGGAGGTGAGGCGGTCAGCCTGGAGACAGCTGGTCGTGGGCCGTCTGGACTGCGGCTATGGAGGTGTGAGGGCCGATCAACGATGCCGATGAGGTCACGACTGACTGGGGGACAGAGGGGCAGAGACCGATAGGCAGACGGATAGACTGATAGAAGGCTACTATCTACTATGGCAAGTAGTGTGAACGATCTGGCTTGGGGAGCACATGGCAGCGCGGTCGTGAGGCTCTCATTGTGCCCAAAGCGCGCGGGCGGTGGTGATAGTGGCAGAACGGGGATTGGGCGAGAAAGCGAGCGTGTGGCTCGACGTTGGAGCGGCCATCCGGTGCTGCCTTGTGCTTGTCGGCATGTGCTAGGCGGCGAATTGCTGCCAGCCCCTGGCATGCACAGCGAAACTGGATGGCCATGGACGGCTCCAAAACGGGACCAAGAGTAGTCGCATGCTGTCATACCCCTACACATTCACCCTATGCACGGTCGCCTAGCAGGCCCTAGTCGGGCTTCCTCTCCACCTCGACTCCGTTTCTTTCCTCGTCGCATCGCATCGCTCCCCTCCTATCCCATCCCTCTGTCTTGCTTCCTGACGCTTGGTTCTTGAACGCTCTCAGGGACGACGCCCATCGCTTGTTCTGTCTTGCGTGTGTTGCTTGCATGCTGTGTTGTAGAAGCGCAGCCACCTATCACATTGCTGCCTTTTTTAGCTGAGGCAACAAAGTCCTCCCTTACGCAGTTACGTATTCACTGCTCAGGAGGCGAATCGCCCACCTTCACTCTACCACTGTCGTCAACATCAACATCGTCACCAACACCATCTTTATCTGTCTCATCTGCACGCCGGCTCTGCTGCAGACGTCGCGCACTACGTCTCTGGCAGCCATCCAGCACCAGGGTATTTTGCTACAAGCTGCAGTGTTGCTGCATTCCGGAGCCAATCGCCAATCTGCCATAGCACGGCAACAACACTTTTAGCTACATCGCCTCCTGCCAGCCTCAATAATTTCTCCCTTTCCTTCTCGTCGTCCGTCCTTCTCCTCCGCAGCTGCTGCCCGAGTCTACCCCAGCGCCGCCATGGGATACAACACACGGCGCAAGTCGCTGTCGCTGCCCTCGCTGGGCATCCATCTGCCTGGCGCCTCGCGGTCGTCGCGCTCACCGCCTTCCAGCGCCGACGGTCAGCACACAGCCAAAAAGGCCAAACGCACACATTCGGCCTCCGTGTCTCTCCTGGCATCCTCGCCCCGCACTGTCACTCTGCGCTTCGACGAGCAACGGCCCAAGACGCCAGGCCGGGCTGCTGACACCCCGCCACCATCGCCAGGCGGCTACTCGGGCCACACCAAGATCGACACCCAGGGCATCGACGACGAAATCGTGGTTGGCGTGATTGAGCAGCTCGAGAAGACGGGCAACCGGCCGCACTTGCTCAAAGAACTCGCCCTAGTTCTGTCGCCCACCATTCCCATTGTCGAGAGGTACGCGCCTTCCGTGCTACAGACTGCCTGCCCGTGCTGACCTGCCACAGCTCTGCGAACCCCGCTGCCATTATCTCATCACGGCTGGCCACTTACCTCAAGCGCAACTGGACCGCCCTGTCTCGCTGCCCCCTCGATAAGAAGCTTGTCGGCACCCACCCCAAGCGTGTCTACTACTTCCTCAGCACCAGCCCCCACCAGCCTATCCCTATAGACGCCGGCAACATTGCATCGGTCGCGCGCATCATTACCCCCTCACTGTCATCCGCTGCTTCCGAAGAAGAGGATGTCGACGCACGGTCACGGGATCGCATGTCGCCGTCGCCAGAGCTCGACCTGTCCGACTATGATGAGAACAGCATCGACCCGTTTTCGAGCCAGAGCCACCCGCCGACCTCGGCCAATATTGCCAACAACCGACGCGCCCAGTCGCCGCCATTAGAAAAGGACGAGCGCGAATTCACCCAGACTGCTTCCTTCCTCCAGCAACGGCGGAGGAGCCAGGAGGCCGAGCGCAAACGGTCTGCAAGCGCGTCTGTCGAGCCTACGCAGAATGTTGACGTTGATATGGACGAGGTACACGCTACCGTTGAGGAGACAGAAGAAAGCGCGGCGAGGAAGAACTCGGAGATGGCCGTGGCCCTCTTTGGCCAGATGGATGTCCCCCCCACCTTCCCAACAACGTTTGCGCCCAGCAGCCCAGCACTGAAGCCAGTACTTCACATCGAAATGCCCCCACCATCATTTAAGCCCCACACGCTCCAGCTCGACCTAGACGACCTAGACTGGGCGATGAAGAGCCCCGAGACGATCGAGCTTGACGAACTCGACGTACTCTTTGGCGAATACTAACACAACAACAACAACACAACAACAACAATTTGGACGTCAGGCGGCCACGAAGTTACGACCATTTCCTTGCCCCCTCAAACTACTCTATTCTCAGTGATATCATTTATTAAGTCATTTTCCTTGGTTGCAAGCGAATGTCGTAGATGGGTTCTATCTCGCCGCTCACGCTGCACGATACACTCTGGAGTGGGATATGTAATACAGGATGGAGTTCAGTGGCTGGTCTCTGGGGTTTACGAGATCACTTGCGCTGGATGATGATTACTTGTACGATTAACTGTTGAGTGTATGAATGCGCGTTAGGGATTGGGTCGAGGCACTGGATGTTGCTCGACAAATCTAATGGGCGCTGTAGAATTAGCACACGAGGACTGGAACGATGTCCAGATAAAAGCTTGATGAAATTGAAAAACAGTGAATAGCTTCGACTTGACCGACTTGACCGACTTGACCGACTTGCCGGAGCCGTGGTGTTCCTGAGGAGGTCTTTGTTCACCGCCTTTACTCCATCAACAGACTCGAGACAGCCAGGTACGGGCATACGCAGGTGTATTATGCAGCTAACTCGACGCTGGCATAACGCGAATGCAACAACACAGAAAATTGGGCCCTGACCGGCTGGCATCGCGCGCCCAAACGCCCTGGGTGGAGCCGCACCCGCTGGATAGCCAGTCTATCCCTACCACCACGCCTTGGCGCTGGGATGAAGAAGTTGCAGTCAACATGTTGCCAGCGTATTTTCAACCCAACACCATCCGAGCAGCATTGAGACGGGTGACGATATCAAACAACTTCAGGCTGCCAGGCAAACATTCCTCCATGATTTGACCGCCTCATTCCCAGCCCACACAGTTCGCAGGAGGCCGTTAGCAGAGGAGGCTGGTGCGTGGGTGATCAGATCGCAAGCGACCCAATGATCTGAGCCTAGAGGAACGACGCCCAACCTCGCATCTAGGAGCGCGACACACGTCTCGATCCCCCATTCACCCTCTTTTTGAGTCATCTGCAGTCTTCTGGAACCACTGTGCTGCGTCGCGCAACCTGCTGCGCGATCCCGGTGCAGCTTGGCGACCCATCAGGCTCAAGTATCCCCAACACCACCACGGCCCGGCCAATCTAGAGTGGGAAGACCGCACCGCAACGCGAATCAAAGAGCTTCGGGATTTGGATTGGACTTTCGATTAAACATCGGGGCAAGCGCGCGATTCTGGACCGTCCCGCACACGTGGATTACTGCCCTTTTTGGCTTCAGGTCGGCATCGGACAACGCATATCACCCTCGCTAGCTGCCGACATCAGTCGACCACGTCTATACAGTCAACGCCCACGTCGCAACCACAGCCGGAGTCATATCACGCGGCGACGTCTACGGCCACATTCACCAGTGGCTCAACCACGTAGAAGTGGCCTCTTTAACTACAAACTCCGACTTGGAGTACCTTTCCTCGTCGTTGTCCGACTCGTCTTTTAATTTCACTCCAAAACGGAAGAGTAAAAGACCCAAAGATATGTCGCTTGCTCCGTCGAGAGCAAGAAGTCGAAGCCGCGCGCCTAGTAGTATGGCTCCCAGGAATTCGGCCCCGATTGTTGTCGATGCTCCACCCAGGCATGCAAAGTCGCCGCTTATTCTGGATGTCCCCGTCCGGTCGAGGAGTAGGAGTGTAGGCAGGAATGGCCCGCTTGCAGTGGAGCCACCTGGTCTGAGTGGGGGGAGGGGGATGTTTAAGAGATTGATTGTCGCCTGTGACGGGACATGGAACGACTCGGATGACGGGAATAAGAATGGGAAGATTGCGGTTCCAAGCAACATTACGCGAATATCAAGAGCTATCAAGGCGGTCAGTCAAGACGGTGTCCAGCAAATTGTTAATTACCATTCCGGCCTCGGCACAGAAGGAACCAAAATTTCTCGCTTTCTAGGAGGAACGACAGGTAAGGGGCTTTCGGATAACGTGCGAGAAGCGTATTCTTTTCTGGCCAACAACTACCACCACGGGGACGAGATATTTTTGTTAGGCTTTTCACGCGGCGCCTTTACCGCGCGTAGTATTGGTGGACTAATCGGACAAATTGGCCTGCTCACAAAAAAAGGCCTAAACGCGCTTCCAGAAGTATACGCAGACGTCCAACACCGCCGCGACGAAAGCTACGTCCCCGCCCACCCCGACATACCCTTCTCCCGCAAACCCAGCGCCTCAGATCCGCGGTACGCACAGGAGCTCGAACGCCGCGGCCTCACGCGCCTCGACATCCCCATTAAAGTCATCGGCGTCTGGGACACGGTCGGCTCGCTCGGCGTCCCACGCATCGGCTTCCTCCAGCGCGCCGGCCTCCAAATGCGGCAATCACGCGCCACAGCCTTCCACGACACCAAGCTCAGCGACTGCGTTGAAAACGCCTTCCAAGCCCTCGCCCTCGACGAACAACGCTCCGCCTTCTCGCCCGCCATCTGGGAAAAGCCCGAAGGCAACCGCACCACACTCCGCCAAGTCTGGTTTCCCGGCGCTCATGCAAATGTCGGTGGGGGTTATGACGACGAACAAATTGCGAATATTAGCCTTGCATGGATGATGAGCCAGATCGAGCCGTTTCTGGACATGCGCGAGGAGTATCTCTTCGAGCAGGACGAAGCGAACGAAAAGTTCTACAAAAAAACCGAAGGTGCCGTGCGCCCCTGGAGTTTCGGAAAGCTTTATACCGAATTGACAGGTCTGTTTGCGCTCGGCGGCAGCACGGTATGTCGCAACCCGTATCCTTCACCCTCACCCAAGTCACATGACCCTCCCTCCGCCCTAAGAAAAAACTGCCCCAATCTAATCCCAACAGCAGGTCCGCAAACCCGGTCACTACACCTCCATCGACCCGCACACGGGCCGCTCCACCTCGCGCCCCCTCCGCCAAACAAATGAATATATCCACCCCTCCGTCCGCACCCGCTTCCGCCTGCAAGGCCCCAGTACCAACGACCGCGGCATATATGACCCCGCCGGCCTAACAGAGAATTACAAGCTCGTCGTCGACTACGGTCCAGACATCCAGAAACTCGCGGCAGACCCAGAAGTCGTTTGGAAAATCCGCTCCCGGGACACCACAGGCGTGCGCATCCTGCCCGAAGCCCCCCTCTGGCGACTAGAACGCGAATTAATCCGCAAAGACAGTAGGACATACGACTACTACAAGCGCCCGCCCGCAACCCCGTCGACCAAAAAGTCGCGCCGCGCACAGCGCCCCTCGTCCGCCGCCTCCGCCGCCTCTGCCACCCGCGTCCAGAGCAATCCCACTTCACCGATGAAGAAATCCCGCCGCGAGACATTCGCCCCGCGCTCCACGTTCCCCGCGGACGAGAAGGGTGCACGAAGGAGTAGCGTCGTGTTTGATGAGCCGCGCAGCAGTTGGGAGAGGGAGACGGAGATTCGCGAGAACATGCCCCATCGGCGGGAGAAGGGGCGGGCGTGGTGGGATGGGGAGAGGCACTAGGAAAGGGGAGGGAAGGGGAGGAGAGGGGTAAGGCGGAGATTGGAATGATTGATTAATGGTGTTTTTGTTTTTTTGGGGGGGTTTTTTTTTGGTTTTTGGAGTGGTGCGGGGATACCCTTTGTAATGATTTTCTGTTTTACGTTCCCTCGAGGAGGGGGTTGGGGGTTGGGGGTTTCGGTGGATGAGTTGGTCGAATTTAATGTTTTTGATGGGGGATTTGAGGGGAAATTGACACTGGATGTCGAGGACTAGGAGGCCCGAGAAATATGTCATGGGTCATTAGCTATCTAAATAAACTGTTCAACAACGTGGTGTTTATATCCTTATGCTCTTCTCAACTACCTCTGGCAGTCCTCCCACTTCCCTCTCCACCATGCCCACTTCGCCCCCACTCCGTCCTCAGCGCCGACCCTGTGCGCACACCACGGTTTCCCGATCCACGTCCCCCATCATCGCACATAGCGCCCAGCGTCACAACCCGGCCCTTCCCCCTCCCACCCCCCTCCAACTTCGCCAACGTATCCCCAATTGCATCTCCCCCCCGTAGCGGCCAGTCCTCCGGGATATGCGGTATAGGCGGCACATTGGCAAACGTGACAGTGCGCTCCTGGATCGAGGAGCGTGCATACGACCCGAAGCTGCCGCGACTACTCCCCGTGCCAGTAGAAATGCGCTTGACTTTACAAGCACCAGTCTTAGCATCGATTTCGATGGTGGAAGATGCAAACCTGAGGGAGTCAGCGAGGGAGTGTGTGTCGTGGAAGATGGAGCCGGGGTAGTTGTGGAGTGTTTCGGTGGAGTTGTTAGAGCTAGGGGTCGGGTCCGTAGGGGTGTCGTAGAGGGATTTATTGTCGGGCATAGTGGCGACATGGTTGAGGCTGGTGGTGTTGGGCGTGGGGCAGAGGTTGAGGCGGCTGTTGCGGCCGGAGTAATCGCCTGAGGAGCGGGAGCCGTTGGGGATGTGGAAGCGGAGGTCGACGCGGACAAGGGCGAAGAGGATGATGACGAGCATTTCGGTGGCGAAGTTGAAGGTGTAGAAGCAGGCTCGGTGAAGGTACCAGGGTGGTGGGATTGGACGGCCTGTGGAGTCGCGAACGGGGGTTTGTGGGATCCAAAAGATGACGCAACGGAATAATTGGCCGATGGTAAGAATCGTGGTAGCGACTAGCAAGATTGTGATGTTTACTCTGAGGCGGCCAGCACCAAACTTCTCAATGTCGCGCCTTGGTATGAGAACCGATACAAGAACAAGTACTACAGGGGCGAAGCAAAAGGCGGTAAAGTATGTTTGCCCGGTGAGCTGTAAAATCCGCAGGACGCGAAGAGTTTCATCGTTAGCAGTGAAGAAATGCCAGATATTCGCCACGAGGATCATGATCAGGGTTGCGACCAAAATAACGAGCCCACCACGGTGGAAAATACGGTAGGCGGTCGACCAGCCAAGCCGTTGGTGTTGCGCACGTACGACGCGCTGCACAAAGAACCAATTAATGCCGAAAAGAATAATTGTCCCCACGTAGACGAAGACATTTGCCGCGATCCCTAGGCTGATATTTCGTGTAGAGTATGCCCATGCTATCCGCAAGGACATGGCGACGACTCGGATTTTACATAGACCTACGCAAGTCAATCAAAACTCTTCCTATATGCTGGGTTTAATCTACCGAGGATTGCGCCATTGAATATGAACCTATGTCCACGGTCCTTGTTGGATCTAAGGATCTTGATATGGATGATACCGAAAACGAGATATAGAACTAGAAAAACTGCTGTTATGGGCACATCAGGTACAACATCCGGCTCGCCTCCAAGGCCCTGATCGCGCGGAGGGTATGGAGGGCCCTGTGCCTTAATGCGCTCTTCCTAGCCGCTCGTTAGTTACATACACTGCTGACTTCAGATGTACTTACCGGTCCCTGAGAACCGGACATTCTGTAGTTCTGCGCCGTGAGGGTCAAAGTACAAGTGGGAAGCCAACATGCGAGACTAGACATGCAGACGACCGACGTATATCATGCGCCTGAAGACACAGCGCCTAGACTTAGGTAAGACATGCGTGGCTTAGAGCAGATGTATCCTAGATAAGCAACAAATGAATGACGATTCCATGGCATAGGCTGACAGGCAGAGCCCTTGGAATCTGGTTCGAGCTGTGCAAGTGACGCGGGCATGCCACATGCCGTACTATTAGTCAAACATGGTGTGCAGAATGGGGTGCCGGCGATCCACCATGCCCACACACGTATGAAAGCTTATGCAGGTTAAAGTAGGTCCCATATGCTTTTGGATTATTCTTTCTTTCGCTCCTTCACACCCCGTTCTCCCCTTAAGATGGCAACTTAATGGTCTTTTCGGATTCTGCCGTATCCAAAGACAGTGCGGTTGGCTGGTGATAATATTAGCTGCTCTGCCACAGCGTAATGTTGGTGTCTGGAAGGAAAATGATTGAGTTCGGGTCTCCTCACAGATGCCGGAGGTTTAATGGCGCCAACGCTGCAAGGTGAGTGGGTGTGCAGCTTAGGTCGGCGGGAACGGAGAAACCCTCAGGCGAATGACATGGGCATTGGAATGGTACAAGAGGAACGCTTGTCAGCCGCCTGCAAATTCGAACTAGGGAGACTATTGGTGAGTGTTGAAGCTGTGCAAGTACTTTTCTAATACTCTCGTATGATATCTGGACGTAAATACCAGGCCATACCACTTACCAGCCCTCATACAAGGTAAGGTCGTAGGAGAAGCGTTCTGGAGTATCATACCTCGCTTCAGTTCAAACAATGGAGAATACAATTTGAAATAGTTCTATAATGCGGACGTAAGTACCATCATTTTACAGGCTAGTTGATGCTCACTACAGAAAGAATGTTGGTGGATGTTGGAGCGAAGAGAGAGGTCAACAATAACTACACGTTATAGCTGCTTGTGCTCGGATCAACACAGCAACCGCGAGTCCAGCATTCGTGTCAACCTCTCGCAACCACAACCTCGTTCCATCCAATGCCTCCACAACACCGATAGCGCATCTCGACCCCCAAGATGGCCCCAAGGCAGCGGGCAGTTAAGTCTCCGAAATCAACCATCCCAGCGCCCTTCAGCCCCGCCCCCGCCGAACTCGCAGAGCTGCTTTCCACCTTTAGTCTCGACACTGTCTACATCACCCACATCGACACCCACCCGGCCTGGTTCAAAAAGCGCATCTTCGCCGTGCCCCTGATTCTCAACCTCATCATCACCGCGCTCCTCGCCCTCCGCGCATACTACATCGTACCCCACTACCTATCCATCCTGTTCTCTGTCCTCGGCACCCACAACGACACCACCATCTACTGGTCCGACTCAACATGGCGCCAACTGCTTTGGAGTGTATTCAAGCGCATGCTCACCTTCCTGCTCGACTTCATCTTATTTCGCATCGTTGGTCCCTGGCCCTGGTCTTTCTTCCTCGAATGGCCTGGCAACCCCACCAGGTGGCGCTGGACCATCGGCTTCCGCGATGAAGAGGTGTACGTTCGACAGAGCCGCGGCTGGGGCGCGGCCGACCTTCTTGGCGCGGCCGAAGGCTCCTCAGGAAAGGCAGGTAGCGACAGCCCGTTTTTTGCAACGCGTGTATTACCTGCGATTGAGGCGGAGCGGCTGAAAAGCAAGACGGGCTACCTTCTCATGGACGCCGACTTCGACCTTGATTTCTACGGCATGATCGCCGCGACCCAATTGCTTGATCGCAAAGCCATTTCCGCGGCAAGCGTGCGCAAAGCCGTCTTTGTGTACGTTGGCGATTTGACAAGTAAGGTGCAGAACGGGCAATGGGCCATGTGGGACTGTGCGAAGCTGGACGAGGGCTCGGAGACAGAGGCACGCACGAAAATCATGCTGTTCAAAGATAAACTTACGGCCATGGGCAAGGAGAGCTTGTTCTTCAAGTGGGTCGAGCTCATCCAGTTTGAAAGCAGTGCGCCGGGAGGGTTCACGCCGGAACGCCAGGTCGACGCAGCAGAGAAAGTAAAGAACATGTTTGAAGCCGAGGGTGTGGACTTCGACACGTTCAGTCACGAGATTGGAGGCTTGGACGGCATGCCGGGCATGTAGACTTTTTGCCGCCATTAGGAGGACGATACTATGGTTGCGAAGAGGACCGGTGTGTATCATCGTACTATCTATCAGTCTGCTCCCGCTCCATCCGTCAACTCTTTTCCCACACAGACTCGGCATCACACAGACACATCGTAGTCCAGCGCACCGCGGCGCGCCATACGGTCCTGCCGTGCCTCATCCATCCATCCATCATAATACCCTTCCAGGCAAAAGTAGTCAAACCTAGCCCCAACTCAACTTCACACCTTCGCCCTCATCAACTTTCCCAACCCCAATCCCTTCCTCTCCTCCCTACTCCTCGCCCTCGGACTCCCCTGCCTCGACTCTGCTTTCGACCCCGCCTCCGACGCCGGCGACCCCTCACGATGCCGCCGCGACACCCGCCTCGTCTCAGAACTGCTCGACCCCACCGTATCGCTGCGCTTCCGCATCTTGCGCACCGGTGTTGGCGACGCTGTCCGCTGGCTTACATGCAACTCCCGCGACACAGACGCGGCCGACGCCGTGCGCCGCCTGCGCTCCGGTACAGCCTGTTCCCCGCCGCGCACCTCGTGCACCAACGTCTTCTCGCTCTCCGGTGATGCGTGGGCCACTCGCGGCGGCGTCAACGCTTCCAACGCACTCAGCGGCACTGACACTTGCCTGCGAACGGGCGATGTGCGCCGCGCCGAGCTTGTGCGGCGCTGCTGCGCATACGAGTCGAGGAATTTCTCGCCATCCCGCTTCTGTACGTCTGCGTATACTAAACGCAACACTTCGAGCACGATGAGAAATGTCACGACGTACGACACTAGGAAGCCTAGTCGGCTCCAGAATGAGCCGGAGAGCAGGAAGGCGCCAAACATTTTTGTCGTGGGGGGTGTTGGTGCGGTAGGTTTGGCGGCGAAGAAGGAGGTTGAGAGCCAAGGCGTGGGCTTGGGTGGTGTCGGCGGTGCGAAGAAGGATATCGGGTTCCAGGAGGAGGGCTTGGGAGTCGCCGTTGCGTTGCGTGCGAAGAACATTGTGATGTGATAGTGTATATCCGTTGGTGTGTATGCAGTGTGCAAGCACGAGAGCGAACACACACACACTTTTGCGTCCAGAATATCCGGATAGTGATAAAGTAGAGAGATTCCACACGCAAGCCAGCACCGCACAACCAGCAGCCCCCGTCTATCTTAAGTCTCGCACGTATGTCTCGCACAGGTGAACGCCTGTCTCATCGCACCCCCGCCGCCGTTCTCCCCCAAAATACACCAGAACGGCCTTTGAAACCAATCACCCCGTTTCACACGCACTCCTCGTGTCTCAAGTCCGGCGCGCGCTAGCCGGGAACCAGCGCCCTGCGAGTTGGAAGCGAGGCGCACCAGGGGCCTGAAACCAATGGGGATGACGTGAGGCACGGCGGGGCTAGAGCATACGGGGTATGGCACCGGGGTGTTTGATTGCGCAGCTAGATCGGGCGACGAATTATTCTACCACACGTTCGCGACGACGTATTTTGAACGTGGTGATGGTGTGTGGTGGGGTGAGAGGTGAGAGGTGAGGGGGTGAGGGGGTGAGGGGGTGAGGGGTGTGCGTACGGCGCGATAACGCCATGCGTTGCAGCGTGCAAGGGAAGAACAGGAAAGATGGATGAACTTGGCGGATGGGTACGGATGGATAGATAGATAGATAGTTGGATTATGCGGTGTTTGAACAAGCATGATGCATACACACAAGAATGCACCCCAACCAACCAACCAACCAACCAACCAATGAACCCCAGCGCCGCGCTGAACCAACCCAAACCAACCCAAACCAAACCAAACCAAATCAAATCCAAAAAAAAAAATCCACACGCGCCTACCGAATCACTTCGTCATGGAGCATACTCTGGTCCCAAGCAATGTTTTCGACAACCTGCTCCTGCGCCGCCCAAGCAGCAGCACCACCAGCGTCAGGAACCGGATGCACAGCGGCGCCGCGCGGTATCCAGCTAGTAAGCTCGCTAAGCGGGATGGACTTGACCAGACCACGGTACACGAGGGTGGGAATGACGAGGGGGAACTGGGGCGCATGTGGATTGACGGAGAAAGGGTATGGCGAGAAATTGGCATAGGGCTGGTGGCAGTACAAATCACATGCGAGCTCCTCGCTAAGCCACCAGAACAAGACGAGTAGTGTGAAGATGCCGATTACCGTGAGGCCGCCGAGCAGCTGTGTCGGCGAGCCCTTGCGCGCAGCGTGGAGGTCCGAGTCCCAAAATAGCCGTTTTGAGCGCGAGAGGAGCGATGCGTGGCCGGATGCACACGGACATTCTCGGTAGATGGGCTTGCCTGGTGCGTCGCTGTGTTCGACGCGGTCTTCCACGCGCTTCATGCCGCGGCTGGCATCGCGGATGCTTGTGCGTGCGGCGCGCAGCCGGTCGCTCATACGGTATAAATGGAGCACTTCGTCTTGTCGTTGGCGCTCGGCGGCGTTGCGGGGCGTGGTGGTGGGCACTTGGAGGCCCTGGAGGGTATCTTCTTCAGCGTCGGCCTCAGGGTGTGGGGCAATCAGGTCTTCGAGAGAGTTGATTGTGGAATCGCCGTAATCGACTGATTGTCGCCTGTCGTGTGCTTTGGCTTCTTGGACGAGAGCATGGAGGGCTGAGCTGGGGAGCTGCGGCCGGACGGTTTTGGCGGATACATTGTCAAAACGTTCGTCTGCTACGGGTGCTTGGGACTTCTCGGGGGATTTGCTTGTACTCTTCGTCGGTGATGTTGATACGCTCACGTGCCTCCGGAGGGTCCGCGGCCCTGGGGTGTCCACCCAAGCGCCTGTAACTACTGGTGTTTTTGCTTCAAGTATGGGGTGTGCTACTGGCATTGGTGTGGCATCCACGTCTTCTTCTTCCCTCTCTGGTACAGGTTCCGAAGGAACATCAGGTTCTTGTATTGTCTGCCTTGGTTCGTTTTGTGGTGGCCGCGGTTCTGAAGCTGCTACTCCGACTTCATTTGTGGATTTCGAGATAGGATCATCCTCCATGGGCGTATCCCTCGCTGAAGTCGAGCCCATCGGCTGCCTCGCAGGAGCAGTGCTGGGCCGTGGTGCTTCTACTCGACCGGGACTGGGTGTATTCGACGCTCTCGCCAACCGTCGAAGCAAATCCTGTGAATCTTCTCTCCGGTGCCGCATCGGCCGCGAAGGGCCTGTTCGTGACGCAGTCAACATATCATCCTCCATCGTGCTAACAATCTCTGTGCTCGTCTTGTACGCCATGACTGGCGAATCCTCTTTGCCAGTACCAGTGACGGCCTGCGACTTCCCTATTGACTTCCACGAATTGGTCCTGCTCCGTAATCTTTTCCCTGGCGAGGGGGACTCGGGCGTCGTTTGCTCAGCAGCGCTCATGCCCTTTCTTTGTTCCAACATGACTTCTGATATCTCATCTGCCTTCTGGGCCTCAACCTCCCTCTGCCGAATGTCGTCCAGTGTCGTGTTTCGCGGGATGTAAGGCGTGGAGGCGATAATGGACGCCTCATTTAGCTCAAAGGTAAGGTTCCAGTCCTCCGATTGATCATTCCGTGGGGTGCCCTTGTGGGACAGAGGGCTGTCTTCGATAGACTGACGTGGCACGTTTGCATTATCGTCAGCGTCTGTGTGCTGTTGATACTGGTCGTTATACAGCCGGTTAGTCCTATTTGACACAGGACGTGGCGTCTGCGGAGGTTCCTCATGAGTGATAGACCTCATCCAGTTGCGGTTTGACCTGCTCTTCCTTCCCCATGCTGCCGGCGCGTGTATCGCGGGATCAGATCTGGTTGAGCGGCTGCTGCTGGGGGAAGTCTTGAACGTGACATGCGCGTTGGCTCCAAGCGCGCTGTCGTTGCGCGCATTGTTGCGCTCGAGGTTGTCTATAGTCAGGCCGACGCGTGGGTGTGTGCGCGCTTTGCGAAATGCCTGCACTCTGGCCGAGCCATGCAGGGCTTCCTTTAATCGCCGCTCATCGCGTGCATTCTGTATCATGAGCCGGTCGAATTCGTCGGCATCATTCTCCAGGGAGCTCAGGTCCTGGGTGACTTCCTGCTCCTCCATGACACCATTGCTGTTAGTGGCGATGTTGGCGGTTGTGTATGTGTGGCGAGTGTTGCTGGCTGCAGGTGGCGGGACTGGCTGGAGGGGTCTGCGCGTCGTCATTGGGAGGTGATAGCTCGGTGATGGCGGCTCATAGTAGATGGGTTGATAACACTTCACGCCGTGACAAGCATTGGCTATCTTGATAATCTATTTCCTTTCCATCGTTTCAGTGATTATCTGCTCGTTTTGTTTTCACGCGACGAACGCGTCGTGCCTTTCCACGTGGAACGTGCACTACCCGATCCCTGTGGCGATCCATCACCAGCCTCATTTTGTCAGGTCAATATTGTATATTAGGTAAGCTGGAAACTATCTTCCTACAATTCATGGCTCCTGGTCATCAATCGCCTTCAACCGCCGCTCAATCATCTCCGGGTTAGTATTCCCTTGCTCGTCCCTCCAGGCTCGTAGTACCTCCTCACGCATCACGCGCCGGGGTGCGCGCTTGCCTGTGAAGAGCTCAAACTGTGCAAAGGCTTGTTCCGGCAGAAAGTCCAGCCCATCCATATACGTCCAGCTTGGACCTTCATCCCGCATTTGCTGCATCAACGGCGTATTGAGTGTTTTGTACGCAATCTCCATGACCACTCCTCCTGTGCGGCTTTGCATCCATGAAGAGGGGAGTGTGAAGTGAGCCGCAGGGCCACCGTCTATTGGGTCTGCAGGTATACACGAGAGGATTATGGTAGGTTGTCGAAAGGTTGTCGGCCAATTGTCGTCTCGCGATTTCATAATATGGAAACTCGGATTCATCCCTTGCAGTTTGACCGCGGCTGCACTATGCGTCCCTATCGTTGATGCAACGAGTCGAGAGAAATGCGCTACAAGTTTCTCTGCCTTCTCCAATGTTCTATTAAAGATGACGATATTCTTGACTCCAAGCTGCAGCAGTGCATACACAGCGGCCCGAGCCATGCCTCCTGCCCCAATGACAAGACCGCAACTTGTTGGTCGAACAGCATTAGCCGGGGACAGGCCTCGCCGCACGCACGAGCGTATTCCGATCCATTCAGTATTATCGCCATACAGTGCCTGTACCGGGCCGGATTGGTTGCGTTCCTGGAAGAGTTCTAGATCACTGGGAACATTATTATCATCCTTGAGATAGCGAACTGGAATCAAGGTATTTACAGCGCCAATGGCTCGCGCATGCTGACTCAATGAGTCCGTTAGTGATATTACCTCCACCTTATATGGCTGGATGACAATAGAACCGCCGAAATTTGAGCCATGCACTAGCTCTTTGAGGCTGTTCAAGGTCGAGCTCTGGACGCGAATGAAGCGATGCGGCATACCACAGGATTCATATGCGGCATTGTGCATAGCCGGGGATACACTGTATCCTAAAGACGCACCGATAATGTAGATCTGCATCGGGTCGAAGGTGAAGGAGGCATAAAGAGCTTGGGTTAACTCTCGAGCGGTGATCCAAGGTATCCTTGGGTTGCGTTGGAACATTGTTGGAAATGAGGAGCAATTCTGCACTGCGGACGCTACGACTGGGGTTAAGTATTGACTGAAACAGGCTGAGCGACGCCCAGCTTTGCCGGTATTATAGCAAGCCAGCGGAACGGACTCGCGTCGATTGTTGATCGTATATCTGAGTTTGTGGAGGAAGTATTCGTCATCGGTAGAATTGGCTGAGCAAGTGAAACGGACTAGTGCACAGCCTAGTTCAACAGCTCTCTCGTACTGAGAGACCCAATAAGGCTCATCCCAGGACTTCTCAGCATGCAGATGTCCAAATACTTTCGAAGTTCCTCTTGCTGCAATGATCCCGCTAATAGTATCCTCTTCAAGTGACAAATCGAGGGTTATAAACTCGGGCGCTGTGCGCAATCCATGACGAACATGTTTGAGGTACAACGAACGGTCGCCATCTGAGTTCGACGTTGGAAGGATGTTGAGAATGATTGGCACTACTGTGCTCCTCCGCACTTTGGATACACAGGCACTAACGTCGTCTTCTGTATTAGGTACCGATGCTCGATCGTGAGCATCATGTTGCGACGGATCTACAACAATCTCGAAAGCATCCGACCCATTTTCCAAGTTCTGGATGTTGACGCCTTCGGCTAGCAAGTCTGAAAGGGGCACTTGAACCGCACAGGTGTATTTCCTGAGCTCGGTGGCTACGTCTGAAAGGGGGTAGCCAGGCTCGAGTGGAGGTATCGCGGTTTCAACAGAGCCATTTACATCCCTTCCAGATGTTATCAGTGACAGAAATTTGAGGAATGTCCTTTGCGCTCGCTTGAGCGTGAGGAAAGCTGGCGCTGCTGGTGTGGGGGATGGCATAGCGGCGGTGGTTGTCTTGATCTCAGCCACATTGAAGAATTCGTAATTCGAACAGTTCCGCAGGATGGGAGCTGTGAAGGCGAGCATATCCTTGAGTCTATGGATGTCTACACCGCCGAGATACTTATGAATGCTATGGAGATCTCGCACAATATGTACGACTGGATGCGTTCGAGCAAAATCCTGCATGAGCGCTTGCCCGTTCTTCTCCAGAGACCCTCCATTACATACGATGATTGCATTCCGATCGTGTATACGCAATGTCGTCTGCAACAGCTCCTCTTGTCGCAAGTTGTGGTTGGCGGCACCAAATTGCTTGCGGTATTTTACAGTAGAGAAGCCAGTGGCCTCTTGGAAAAGGTCATCGATATCAACCACGCGTCTACGGCAGGCGATTGATGCGATAACAGCCAAGGTGGATCTGCCAGTGCCTCGCAGGCCTATCAGTACGATAGAGGCATCTGGCTTGAAGCTTCGGCTAATATCGCTTTGTAGCGCTACGGGGGCAGGTGTATCGCGAGGAGTAGAACGGAGGCTGGAGGTCACCGAAGCTACACATGTCAGTCTGGAAGATACAGAGCCATTGCTGGGCGAGTTACGTGTTCCCTCCAAACTAATGGTGTGTCGCAGATGTGCAGTATTCGCCTCATCCTCGTTCATGGTGGTAAAGGATCTCTTCGTCCCAACCGCAGTTGCAGCCATGGTAGGGAATATTCAGAGGTATCGCAGTACTTGCAGATCTGTGCGGAACTCTCCTCTGCTTATGCGTGCCGCCCGTGGGTGAGTGCTGTCCCTTCGGCTGCGGCGATATACGGTCGCTCAGAGTGAAGAAGCAGAGTCAGCCTGGCGAGTACGAGGCCGCACCACGGCATATATCATCGTGGAGTTCTGGTGGTGCCATGGCGCGACGTGGTGTGGGGAGGGCAGGGTTGATGTTGGTCGATTGGCTGTTCCGTGGCGCGCCAATCGGATAAAAGTAATCCTGTGTTGGGAAAGCGTTCTTCCCCTCTCCGCTCCACCACCACCAAACACGTCAAACATCACCTCCTGTATCCGCTCGACTATTGAGCGAAGAAGTGCACATAGTACGTCCTTTAAGGTAGTCTTACCTAAGGAAGGATATTGGCGAAAGACAGTTCTTCATTGTCTCCATTGGACCGAGCACTAAGATGCAGACGCCTCAAATCTTCTGAATGCAGTTTGTTGATGGTCCAAGTCTGAAAATATTCAATACCCCTGTACCACTTTAGTACTACTTTCGGCATACAATCACTGAACATCACCCTGCTATGTCGACGCAGGGGGCTGCCAAACGTCGCGCTGTTCGGGCGGTAGAAAAACCCGTCAAGCGTACCAGAGTGTCTAGAGCCTGCGATCAGTGTCGCGTTGCACGAGAGAAGTGCAACGGGGCACAGCCAACATGTTCTACCTGCACAACCTCAAAAAGAAGCTGCACCTATACTTCGAGCATAAAGAAGAGAGGAATACAGCCAGGTTATATCCGTGCGCTCGAGCTAGCTCTTGCATATCTTTTCCAGCATGACCCCGAAAACGAAAAGTTAGTCAACGACAAACTGGCGGAAGGAGGAATGTCTTCAGTTTTGCTTAGTCGTGATTCGAGAGATTCAAACAAACTCCATAAACGATGGCGCAAGTCTCGGTTCTATATCGATATCGACAAGTTTTTATCCGGGGGTGAACCATCGAGACACGACGAGCTGGAGCCACCATCACCGGACAGTGACGACGAGCACCTGGACCCGGAGGAGCCTTCCTCTGCTGTGATAGTAGACGACCACAGCCAGAGACAAGCACAGGACGAACGTGTTCTGTATAGACCATCAAATACAGCAGCATTACAACCTGTTGGACAGTCAGATACCCGCATATCTATGCCGCTAGATAGCTGGAGGCTTCTTGACGTGTACTTCACATACACACAATCATGGTTTCCTATCTGTGAGAAGCACGATATTCTCAAACTTTCCTACTCATATCCTCCAGAAGGCCTCGCACTTTCTCCAGACCTTCCTGATTCTGGCTTTTATGCAGAGCTGTGGAGCATACTAGCTGTAGCATCTATGCAGGAATTAACGAGCACAAGTTCTATCCATCAACAAGGCCAACCTTATGCAACACCATCGCAATTGTATACGACAGCGAGATCCTTGATCCCAAGAGAGGCGGGTCTCCTCGAAATTGGCCATATCAAAGCATTCCTCAACCTAGCAATTGTTGACATTGGGCGCTCATTCATAGAGGCTGCATGGCTGCTTGTAGGCTATGCCTCACGTATTCTCGAAATCATGGACCAATCTTTAGTTCTAGTTAATCCAAGACACAAGCATATCTTTCATGGCTGCTACCTACTAGAAAGCATATTGGCAATGCACCTCGACCGGCGCCCGTACTTCCGACAAATAGAAGAAATCAGACTGGTGGGAAGAATCGACGAGGATGGACTAGATGAATGGCAACCATGGAACGGTGGATCCGATCTCTCAAGGGGACAACAGCCAAGGACTCCTATTCTCGCTCTTAGCTCACTAAATGCGATAGCAGACATTGCCGGCTTATTGCATGCCAGTAATCATTCGGCAAATGATAAGCTTCAACGTCTAAAAGCATGGGAATCTTCTCTGCCGCCAAAATTGGTTTACATATGTGGACCAAACTTACCGCCATCTCTTACACCGCCAAACGTTCTACTTCAGCTGACATATTATTGCGTTTCCCTTGCTTCAACATCGTCACAATCATGGCTTCTACGGTCACTGAACCTATTGGAGCACGCCCAGAAACAAATCGGCTGGAACAAACTTCCATCAGTTCTTCGCTGTCTCGTAGATTTTATCAATAGACACATCGTTCAAGCATCCTTAAGTCGCGGCGTGCAGGGCCGGCTACTTGCGCAACAGGCTGCTATTCGCTCTGCATGGCCAAGTCTTGGCCTTGAAACATCGTGTCAGACGTCTGCATCTCATGTGATACCGTTGGAACAATCCACCCCAGCCTTGCGGGTCTCGGCGCCACCACCAAACATACAACCCCTCGAACAAGTCTCCATTGACCATGACATACCCGCTGTGTCGTCCCCACTGGATCCAGCCTTATCCAACACATTCTCAATGACAAATCCAACTCACCATGTCAAGTCGCTTCAGGGCTCTCACACTCCCTTTCAGATGGAATCCTTCCACTCAGAGTTCCCGAATAATCTCGAGAGCTTCTTTGACGAGCTAGCATCTCTTGACAGGAAGAACAGTTTGGACAACCAACCCCAGTTTATGCAGAACCTGGGGTTCGCTCCAGATGCTAACATGGCCGACCTATTCAGCGAATACATTCCAATTCGGTCAACTGCCTTCATGTCGCAGGATAATGTTGAGACCGTAAATCTAGATTCGTTTAGTTTCTATGAAGGAAGCTGAGTCAGAACGCGCGCACGGACCCTGACCCGGTTGCAGCTGACACCAACTCTCTACCCAACTATCAGGCAATATCATATGCTTGGGGAGAGTCTACACTTGCAAAGGCAATTATCTTGGACGCACAGCCTACACGAATATCATCCCAAATCGTCAACATTCTAAACTATGTCCGACAACGCGATGAGCCTAGGATGGTTTGGGTGGACGCACTCTGTATAAATCAGACTGATGATGGTGAGAAAGGGACTCAAACCGGCCTTATGCCTCTGATCTATCGTTCGGCAAGCCGTACATTAATCTGGCTCGGGCTGGATCCTGTCTTCCAATGGAGTCGATATCGGCTATTCAGTTCTGTCAGACGAACACCAACAGACCATGATATATACCCAGTCTCTGAAAGCTTAGCTCTACTCAAAGACCTTGCAAAGAATGAACATCTGCTCTACCCAGAAACAAATGCCCGTAGGAGCCGTTGTCTCCAGGAGATAACTGATTATGATTGGTGGAAGCGGTTTGGGTATGGATCTCTACTTGAACCCGGTTTAAACAAGCACTAACTCATTGGTGTGTTTTTAAGGCTGTGCAAGAAACTCTGCTCTCAATATCAGCACACCTCGTTCTTGGCAACTGCGAGATGCCATGGATAACCGCGTTTCAGGCCGCGAAAAACTTTACATCGCACGCAGCAACCTGCTGCCGCCTTTCATTTACAAGTTTTGATAACAAAGCTGCCGCTCAGATACACAGCTCGATGACCGCCGTTTCGCAGGTTATCCTGTCCTTCCAGCTCATACCGCCAGGAACCAAGAATGAACTTCTCGGTAACATATGGATGTATCGAAATCGTCTATCAACGCTAGAACGCGACAAAGTTTATGGGATCCTTGGCTTGATTAGATCCCCCAGTTTCAAGTTCAGTGTTGGCTATCGTAGCCCATATGAGGAGGTGCGTCGTGGTTCTATACTCGAGGATATCAAGACAAGTGGTAACCTACATGCTCTCAAAGGCGTGAGGGGCCCTAAAATCTGGGAAGGACCTTCCTGGGTTACAGATTGGAGTAATTGGGACTGGTGGGCGGAAGACAGAGCAAGAATTCTCTCTGAGCTCTACCAGAATCTCTATTCAGCCTCTGGGTCTTCTCGGCCGCGCGCTGAGGTGTTCTCTGAAGGTAAAATTCTAGGAGTTGCTGGCGAGGTGTTCGACGGAGTTGACTATGTATCAAGCTTCACTTGGAACAAGGAATTAAAGGGCCTGATATACGTTCTCGGTGATGCTCGGGCAAGATGGAACTCTCAGCACGCGCCAAGTGCTCAAAAAGGCAGCTTTTCCAACACTTTCTTCCGCGTATTACTTGCGGATAGCATTGCGTCCCATTATATATCTGAGGACGTCTTTTCTGCTTATCCGCCTGCTAGTGATGACGATGCGTTTAAGCCTCCTCAACGTCGCGCCTCACCGAGAGATTTGTTCGCTTTGCTTCTTTGGTGGATATGGGAACACCAATACCGTGTTTCAGACCATCAAGACCTTTCTGATTTTGACATGTACAAAATTCCCGCGTTTGTCACTATCAACTCCTCGCTCATTCGCACATTCTCTGGCCGAAAGCTCTTCGCGACAACGAAAGGATACATGGGCCTGAGCCCTGAAGGCTGCAGGATTGGAGACAACGTTGCAATCCATCTCGGCGGATCAACGCCTTTTATGCTAAGACCATTGATGGGTAAATTCACCGAGCAGCAGCATTACGAGCTGGTTGGCGACTGTTACGTCCACGGCTGCATAGATGAAGAATTAATGAAGGATGCCCAGGTGAATACTTTGGGCCTGCTGATGCTGGAATAAATCACAACTTTGTATGGGTGATCAAACCCTAATCAAGAGTGCTGCATTTCTTCCACTGCCTTGTATTATAGAAGCACAGGCGTTGCGCGGCACTATGCGTTGGCTGTCAGCACACAAAACCAGCGAGTGATGATGTTATGATATCTATGTTGTATCCTTGCTAACAGACCTTGGCGCATCGAAATATTGAGGCGAAGGATTATGTAGCAATACCTCGCCTACGATCTTCGAGTACAACTTGCAATGAGCAATCCAATACCGATTGACATTTTCACTGCCTGAGGAGTTCCATTTCCCTGAGCGTGCAGGCGAGCCGCTGTAGCTACTAACAACGGGAATTTATTAGAAGACTTATGGCCATAAAAAATATAGTTCGATCACCGAGACTGTACGAGTTCCCGATGCCGAGAAAAAATGTAACATGGTCGGGACGAAGCGAGTCAAGGGTCAACGACTGACGCAGGTACGGAAGAGTAGTGCTAAGCCTCGTTCGATGCACGTGCGACGAGCTCGATGCCCGTGGTAAATGGTTCAAGGATGATACACTGCCACTGCCCATTGACTTCAGGGTATAGCAATGCCTGCACGTACGGTGTAGATCCTGCGGACTCACCGGCGCAAAATACTCCTTTTACAGTACGCTACAGTGCATTGGGGAAAGGAATACGTATTGCAAGTAATGGATCAGATGACCAAAATACAAGTCGAAATAATTATTGTAGCTTTACAAGACTTGTAGCAATAAATTCCTCTAATATTAGCCCGTGCAGCGTGTAGTTTGTGATGGCCAGCTTGATGTTGCTTTCGGGGAGGGATATGGGATAGCGCTGGGGGCTGGCCACACCACATGGCAGAACTTCCAGGATCCGACTTGTGATTCACTGCTAATGGCGGGCGCCGATGGTCTATTACCATAGTCGGTCTAGCGGTTACCTGAAAGAACATAGACATCACCTTTCGGGCCTAGATTAGAAACGTGAAAGTAAAAGAAACTGGATCCTACAGCAGCCACGCAATCAACCGGTGGAGGTAGCAGGTCAATCATACGTCGATGTGCTGTAACTATTTCGATCTACGAATCGTATGCTCGAGCGGAACTATCGTGGTCACCGAAGGCGTTTGGATCATCCTGAAAGTGACGTTGGTTTGCGTACGCCAAGCTTGTAGAACACTTTCCCCACAGCATCCGGATCGACCGGCCATCCATAAGCTTCTTGGGCCTTTTTTCTTTGGACCTCATCTCTTTACCGAGACGAGTGATCAAGACTTTGTTGGAAGGGGTTCGAAGTCGGATCCGCTCATACAATCCCTAGATGCTGTAAAATCATCCTACATGGCGCCATTGGATAGCAAAACTCGTGCCAAAACGATGCAATTCTCAAGCAGGCTTCAAGAAGCGAAGTAGGATAGGCGGCGGTTTACATGTCAAGTCCACAGCCTCAATGAAATCCGTGCCACATGCATATTGGGAGTACTGGTTTGAAAACACGTCACGATGGACTCGTCTGGCGTTTCCACGTCCCGTTATTGTCATCAGACCATCACTGGCTGCCTTAGCTTCTTCTAAAAACAGTCCTACTGGACAGTTGACAATGGTATCACCTTGGTGCGAAATGGCCGTGCTCAAGCCGTACGCATCATTGGGCAGCATGCTAGTGCTCAGAATAACAGGCCTGGGTGTTGGTCATCGTTCGCTTGCAAGAGCAAAACGGTGGTTCCGGGGCTTGGCTGGCGGAGGGCTTGATCAGGGCACGCCTTTTTTGGTACTTATAGCTCTATTTCCCCTCTTTGACGTATTCACTCAACTGACTTTCACTGCACTTCACGGAGCCTACGGACCACTTACCTCCACTCGTCATCAACATGTTCTACAAGGCGCTCTCCATTCTTGTTCTCGTCGGGCAAGCATTCGCTCAGAACACTCCCTCCCTCCTTCAAGCACTCAATTCCTCATCGAGCTTGTCTCAGTTGAGCGGAGTGCTCGCATTGAACCCTTCACTAGTGGAGGCTCTATCTAATGCTCGAAACGTTACTATCCTAGCACCCTCAAATCAGGCTTTTAGTTTGATCCCAAATGAAACCCTGCAGGGGCTCACGGCAAACACTGGACTCCTTACTGCTATTCTACAATGTAAGTTTTTATAAATGCCCTTTGGGGGACCAAATAGATAATAGCTGCTAATATCTCAAAAGATCACGTCCTGAATGGAACTGTGCGCGGTAATCAGATCACAAACACCAGCGCTTTCGTTCCTACTCTCCTAACAAATCCACTCTTCGCGAATGTAAGTTCTTGGTGTGCCCAATTGACTACCTTAGGACACTAGCTAACTATCAATTCTAGGTTACTGGAGGCCAAAGGGTCAAGGCCCAGCTGCGCAATGGCAATGCGACCTTCTTCAGTGGGCTGCTCGAAAACTCGACAGTCCCCCAAGCGGTATGTACTAGATGAACACTCCGGACTAGAGCTCCCCTGACAGTTTGTAGGATGTCAACTTCACCGGCGGTGTAATTCACGTTATCGATCGCCTCCTTACGCTTCCCGCGAACGTTTCCGAGACATTGACCGCTGCTGGACTTAGCTCTCTTCGTGGAGCTCTGAACGCGACTAACCTCACAAGTACCGTCAACACCACACCTAATCTCACCATCTTCGCACCCAAAAATGCAGCTATTCAGGGTATTGGCTCCGGTCTCGCCAACCTCAAGCCCGAGCAGATTACCGACGTGCTCCAATACCATGTAGTTAGCGGCTTAGGATACAGCTCTACACTTAGCAACGGTACCGTTCTCAAGGCTCTCAATGGCAAGGAATTGATCGTGACGATCAACAATGGACGTGTCTTCGTGAATAATGCCCGCGTTGTCACTGCAGATATCCTCGTTGCCAATGGTGTGGTACATATCATCGATGCGTAGGTGTTTCCTGTGACAAAACACGCAACCATTGGCTGATCATCTAAACAGCGTGCTCAACCCCACCAACGGAACTGTTGCCAACCCCTCTGCTACAGCAGGTGCACCAGCATTCTCGGGTGCGTCTTCTGTCTCCGATGTGCCCTTCACCTCTGGCCAGCCATCTGCCACAAAGACCATTTCCCCAGACGCTACAACTGCCGCCAACCCAGGTGCTCAATCATCCGCCGCTCGTTCTAGCACCGGTGGTGCACCCCTCCAGACCGGTGCCATGGGCATGGGCGCTCTCCTTGGCGCTGCTGCCGTGTACCTCATGTAAGCGAGGATACTTCGTGCTGGGAGCTTGGTGGAAAAGGACAGTCTGTTTAACGCAGATTGTGAGTGTTAGCCCAAGTTGATTTTGAATTGGTGTTTTTACGATCGTTATGTTGTAATGTCAATAATATACCTCAGCGTTGGTTTAACAGATTTTATGTTGTCTTGTTGCTAAGCGATGATTTCTTTGCTCGTCGTGCGTGGATACTACCCGTTTTAGGCTTTCTGTTCTACAACAAAATTATCGCCATCATGTAAGAGAAAGAGTTTTGGGACATTTGGCTGAGTACAAGGTCCCTAATTATACCTTTAGCTACACTCGGTGTCACCATCATAGGTTACCTACACGCGACGCACCGTCAGCTTACACTCGGATTTTCGTCCCTCAAACCTGGTACCGAAAGACCCAACCATACACTACCAACGCTACCTATTCACGACATTTTAGCGCTACAATCGACGGATACTGCATGCGGAAGGTCTGCGCAGTATCATGCCCCCGGTCTTTGCCCTTAAATCCTTACGTCGTTCGTAGTCGGCCTTATGACCATGGTTCCCCAATATTAAGATCGGCGTGGGCGTTTGCGGCAATTTGATGTAGTCCGGCCCACGCAACGAAGACTATACACAAGAAACCCGCCCAGCTCTAGATTTTATCATGCCGCGAAAAGTTCGCCGCTGTGGGTGTGTCCAATATATTAGTGCCAAGCCTCGTGACGAACTCTAGCCATCTTGTCATTCCTCAAACGCGCGTGCAACGTAGGCCTAGTGGTGGATACACAAGCGCCCTCCACTCCACCGACGGAGCCACATTAGCAAGCAAGGGCCAGCCACGGGAGAAATGAAAGATGGTCCTGCGGGGTCGTTTGGGGATACAGTCGGAGGATATAATTCCGACCAATAACGTAGCCTTGGCCAGGACTAGCGACGTCGACGAGGGTTCTCCATGCGTACTAGACAAGCTTCGCAAAGCCGATGCACGGAGTCATACCAGGCTAGGAAGGCATGCTATTTATTGTGATTAGGCAGAAGAATCGATACAAGCTTTTGGTTTTAGATCCACTTCATTTATGTGCAATTCGACCTAATATGTGCGAGGCCTACTCATTCGATGGTGGCACGCGAAGATGAGTATAAGGATGGAAGTATGGCTTTCGTAGGTTTTTGTTGTCTCTGACTTAGCAATCGTGGTACCTTCGCAGCCACCCGACTATCTTTGAACCGCAAACATGCGTCTGACTTTCGCTTCCGCCATGGTGGCCGCCCTGTCCATGACAGCGGCCGTTGCTGCGCCAGCCGAGTTGGCTGAACGCCAATCCGTCGTCAAGATCATGCCCTTTGGCGATTCTATTACCGGGGCTCCTGTTAGTGGTACAGATGCCATGACTGATCGATCTTGACTAACATGAAGTAGGGATGTTGGCGCGCCTATCTCTGGCAAAAGCTTCAAGCAGCTGGAATTAAGAATACCGATTTCGTTGGTACCTTGGGCACACAAAACTGTGGCTTCCAATACGACGGCGAGAACGAGGGCCATGTGAGTTTGTCTAGTTTAAACTTGCCCTTGACAAGGCTGACCGTCTCCTGTAGGCCGGTTTCCAAGCCGTCAACATCGCAAATCAGAACCAACTCGTTGGATGGCTCTCCCGCACAAAGCCTGATGTCGTTACTATGCACCTTGGCACCAACGATATCTGGGCTAACCGTTCAACACAAGAAATTCTCAATGCTTTCAGCAAGCTAGTCGACCAGATGCGTGCCTCCAAGTCCACCATGAAGATCATCGTTGCGAAGATCCTCCCTATGAACCCTTCTAACTGCGGCGCCTGTGGCCAGCGTGTTGTTGCCCTCAACAACCAGATTTCGGCATGGGCCGCAAGTAAGAATACGGCGGAAAGCCCAATTACGGTCGTGGACCTTTGGACAGGGTTCAACACTGCGACCATGACTGGTGATGGCGTGCACCCAAATGATGCTGGTAGCAAGAGAGTAGCAGAGGTCATTTACCCGGCTGTTGCGAAAGCTATCACAGGATAGAAGGTCAGTTATGGGTTGAGCTGAGTTGCCCAAATATGGTTATATTCGGGCTAGCTCATCAAATTATGATGTGACTCCATCAATAGAACCGTATTTGTTTAAGACTAGTCCACATGATGTGACAGAGCGCTCTGAGACAAAATCTGGGCAGTATTCGGGGATCTTCTGGAGATCAGCAAGGTTCGGGGACCTCGGAAGGAGCCGAGTCGATCAATCCTTGGAAAAAGTGTCCCAGAGCAAATAATGCCTACTTACGTAGGCGTCTGTGGGTGATTACTTGCTGTCACTTCGCGATTGGTCCATAATAGCGCCGAAATCAGGAGAGCTCACTTTGACCGATGAGTCTATCAAAAATCAATCCTCCCTGCCATCGAGCCGAAAAGAAAGAGACACGTTTAATGCAGACCATAGGCTTCGGCTTCAATCCTAGACGGTCCTGAGAGGGAAAGGAGGCTGGTGGCTACGAAATCCACTAGAAAGCAAGTACCAACCACGAAGTCTTTCTGTCGATGGTGTTGCACGCCAACGTTGACAAGTGTCAAACTGGTGCTTAACTGCTTGTTTTAATGTCCAGAATAGACTTGGCTGGCGCCTCAGCTCTCCACGGTTACGGTGGCATGCAATTGATGCAAACGGAAGTGCCCTAGGATGACAGAAATCCAAGCTTTTGATTGGTGATCGAATCATAGGGATCACGATTCCATCGCCGAGCTTGTGCCGCCAGTTTATTGAACACATCCTGAGCATCCCCAGCCGCCTTCTACATAATTTGCGTGGTCAGCCATAGCCCAGGGGCACTCACGGCGCAGTGTACCATTGTACTTACCTTCCGCACGTTGCGCAACCAGATATCGTACGGGCGCACGACTTGTAACACAGCCTCAGAACTAATCATTGTATACTCACCTCTCCTCCTGTAAATGCGGTAGGCCCACGTTCTCAGCAACGATGCGGCGCGCGGCAGACCCAGAACCAAGGGCCCAGTCCCGCTAAAAACCACAATCTCCACAAATATGGTCCCTGGCTCGTTCAAGCCATCAAAATAGACCCTTATGGTTCAATTTGGCGTAGCGCGAGGGCTATGATTCGATGGTTCGTTACTTTTGTGCTAAGGAATGATCCGCAGATCGTCTCCACTGGGGCTTATCTTCCGACTTTGAGCCTGGGGTGCCTGTGCAGCCGTCGTCAGTGAGGATGCCCGTGCGCCTTATATTGTCCCAAGGCTTCGGACATTTTACCGTCGCAGAGTGAACTACAATATCACTGAAACTTCGCGTACTTTTTGTTGTGTCCCTATGGTTGTGGCTTCCTCCCACCATCCATTGTGACTTGAGCATTTATCATCACGCTCTCAAAACTTGCGTTTCGTTTATTCCTTTGGTGCCTTTAACCACGCCTCGCGATAATGTTGCGGCCGATAGCCCCTCGGAAAAAAGCTAACAAAGAAATATTCATTAAAACGTGGGTAGAGTCGACATTTTGTTCACTACGTCATCGCACCCTCCATATCTGTTTACGTTCAACCAATTGTCTTGTCTTCCGAAACAAACTATATATGCAGGCGTCATATGCTGCACACTCCTCATTCGGGCGAAACTTTGCGTTAGATATACTGATCAAAGTT
This sequence comes from Ophiosphaerella narmari, assembly GCA_028456235.1. Taxonomy (NCBI): domain Eukaryota; kingdom Fungi; phylum Ascomycota; class Dothideomycetes; order Pleosporales; family Phaeosphaeriaceae; genus Ophiosphaerella; species Ophiosphaerella narmari. The sequence goes on along the minus strand of JALNQA010000002.1, from coordinate 164,748 downwards.
TCTTCTTGCGCTTACAATTGAACAGGACAGAACCTATCAATGCGCACACCGCGAATATCCCTCAACTGTCAAGACCCATTCCATCTATCCCGCTACCAGAAATAGTCAAGCCTGTAAAATCAACGACTTTCATTAGACCACCCCCTGCCGAGGCTGGAACGGTATATCCAGGGTGCAATGAAGTGCCACACCTAGTACGAACACCATGGGAGCTTGAGCGGAATAAGAAGCGTGGTTCATGGAGGCGCTCGAAGGCTATCCAGGTGAAGATTCCTACAGAAATCTTTAGGAGGCTACCCAAAGAAGTCTATGAGTGCATCGTTGCTCAATTGGAACAAATACATCTCCAACAAGATCAGCCATGCCTCTCCTGTTATATGAATGATCTTCATAGCCTATCGTTGGTCAGCCGCGCATGGGTCAAATCTACAACATTTCGGATGTGAGTCAACCTTTTTCACTTTGGCTTGTTTGTGCGCGACCATGCAGGTCTTTGAATGGCGTACTCAAATCTAAACCCTAATATCAATTCTTATGACTAATAACGTTTAACAGGTATCACAAGATTTCGCTACTCGTAAGCGATGAGCACGCAAAAATACCGAAGCTTAGAATTAGTGGCACAGGGAGACTAAAATTACTCCGACGAACACTCCGCGAGCGAACTGCATTAGCACGACGTGTGCGAGAATTACACATGGCAGACTTTCAGACCCTCCATCAAAACGCCACGATCGACCAGGAGGAGATTGCAAACCTAGTGGCATCTATAGTCATGGCATGCCCAGATCTAGAACGGCTTGTTGGATTCCACACCTCGTTCATACATACGTTTGATCGCCTGTCTCATGCGCTATCGACCAGGTCAAATCTGAAAGAGAAGGTATGGCTCCTATCAGGGAAGATGCCCGAATTGAGTTACGAAGAAGACCATGATGAAGATGCATACTACCTTCCAGCTCGTGATCCGACAGAACGGTTCCTCGAACTTAATTCAAAGCATCCAACGCTATCAACACTTGTACTGCACCAATATTCTAACCAAGATTCGCCGAAACTAAACTTTCGTGCGATTATCGGTACTTTGAGACAATTTCCGTTTCTACGCCATCTCTCGATTTCTGGGCTGTGTGTTGCTTCTTTCACGAACTTAACATTAAACGCATTGCCACCAAGGCTACAATCGCTACGTCTCGAAAATCTACCGGGTATCAATGACAAAGGCCTTCAACGTTTCTTTGCCTCGCAACTGGCCGTCTCTCTTGAAAAATTAACACTCATCAATCTGGAAATATCGAAATTTAATATCATTTCCGATATTCTCTCTATACAGCTTAGTAACCTAAGGCACTTTTCTTTTGCCCAACAAAGAGCGCCGAATTTATTATCACAGACGACGCTACCCGAACTATCCTCTCCGAAACTTCAGCACATGCATTGGGAGATCCGTTCAGAGGCCGGCCCGCTGCCCGTGCTTCCCGCTTTATCGTCAACCAACGACTCCGCACAATCACCATTTCTTTTTCCAAACCAAGAACCAGGAACCTGTCTCGCGACAGCACTCCTAGCGTTGAGTATACGAAAGGGTGCCTTTCCTTCCCTCCGACAAATCCGAATACCCCATGATCCGCAAGGCGTAATTCAGGCGCTATGCAAACCGCTAAGCACTGCTTTACTCCCAGCCGACACAGCGGCCATTCGCCTAACCCACGCGAAGAATGTATCTTTTTCAAAAACCAACCACGAATTAACTCAGCACAAAGCAAGAGACTCAGTCCTGTCAAGCACTCGTGCAGACTCAGCAATTGAGTCCCCGACATCATGCAACGGTTTCCCTCGTCCCATACTCACGCCAGCGCGCTCACGCATTGCTGCCCAATCTCGCATCTTGGCTGCTCGGGAAGAACCTCTCATGACAGTCCGAGTTTACGATCCACATGGCAATCTCAGGATCGATAAAGGTCTTGCAGGGTATATTGGACGTATAGACAGCCAGATCGCATATCAGTTGACGCCCGACAAAGGCCGAATGTTTGGGAATATCAATGACGACGTCTTGGAGCAGAATGAATGGATCACTAACATTGAGGATCTTCTGGGTAAGTCTGATGCTCAGGATGCTGGTTTACGAAATAATTGTGGACATCGGATTGGCGTGAATGCGGGGGGTAAAACAGTCGTAGTGGATGACTTGTTTTGAGCGAAGTGATTAGTGTGCATCAGACTGTAGTGCAATGTTTGCTCTGGCAATTACGTTGGATACCCATATCGGAGCTGGTTTAAAACTAATGTTAATATTTCAATGCAATATATAATAAGAAAGACAGCCGGCGGTGCCATCCTACCAACTTCACATTTTCACAGTCCCAGACAGTGTGTTTCCGGATGCAGAAAGATCCGGTTTTCCAAGGCCTCAGCGACGCATGTTTATGTTAGCACCCACCCGCTCGAGAAATTAGCCTGGTTACACATCGCCTGCATGTAGGCGGAGCAATATGCACAGCGGCTCGGGGACACCTCCGATCTGCCATAGAGCGAATCGGGATACTTCTCGAGACGACGCAGAGTCACCTGCACGACGAACACGACGACCGGTGGACTCAAGTGCACAAAGCCAATCTAATCAAAGATTTGTGTAAATATCGGCCGAGGATTCAGGTGTCGACCCCGTGGATCGTGATGAAGTGGCTGCGAAACCCCCAGCCTTGCCTCAGCTGGGACTAGCTCAGATCTAACGACTACACCACGACCTAGACGGACAACGCCCAATAACAATCACTTACCCTAATGGCAATGACATGAATGCTCTGCATACACGAAAAGCCATGGCTAAATCCAACCGCCACCGACGGTAAAAGCAAACCTAGGTGTTACTGGGATGTCCCCTCCCCCAGAGGGTGGTGGGGTACAGGATAAGTGCTGATTGGTAATTTGAACAAGCAGGTATCTTGCACACGGGAGATGTTAGACACGCTAGGCGACTCAAGGTAGGAAAAGACGAAAACCCAGTGGCATCCTTCAGGAAAAAAACGAGCTAGACTAGGTAAGGCTGAGAAGCACACAGAGCCACGAGACGAAGTCGTCCATAAGTGTCATGCCGAGGAAAATTAATGTGCGCGGGAGCGGGAGCGGGAACATGGCAACCTATATCACAACACCTTATTCGGGTCCGGCCCGGTCCACAAGAGCGCACTCTGCTCCTGTGAAGGGCTACCGCTGCCGAAAACAGGTTTAATACGTCCAAGGACGGGAGGGGTAAATTATAATTCGTCACCGGTATTTATCCGTTCTTACACACAGCCTGGCATATTCGAAATTTTCTGCGTTTGGACAGAGCTAGGGCGCCCAACATATCACTCCATGCGCCTCGCCTCGGGATCTGTAAGTCATATTACTAGCTCTCCCAGAAAGCGCTGCAGCCACACCGGAAAGGGCCTCGCCGAATCAAATTGTGGATATCCTTCACCCGGCACGCCTTCCGAATGGAATGGCTGTTAGTGGGATCGAATATGAAGATAGTTGACGTATCTGATCACACCGATCGCTGCCCGGGACGCTACTTCCGGGTCGTCCTTGGCATCATGACAACCTTCATGGTGCATGTGTCGCATGTGTGGGTTTGGGCAGGGAGCCACAAATGTGAGTGCTGAAGTGGACCGCGCGCCACCGCTTATTTCCGCAACACAGCCTGTGGTATATATCTAGCCGGGCGCACTTTAATTTTAGAGAGAAAATCACGTTCAGACATATGTCCTTGGTCAACTTCTATGCTTTGTTCATCTCTACTGACATCTTCCTCTACATGAGAGCACCTAACTTCGCCACCTAGCGCCTTCGTAAATGCGGTTTAACAGCCTCCATGCAGTTTTCGTTCAGAAACGTCTTGCGCGAACCAAGAGACCATCTCAATGAACGTTACCACCGATTCGGTAAACGGATGTAGAAAAAAAGCGTCCCAAACAATTATACGATACCGAACATGCGCCGCCGAATATACAAGGAATGACACATTCGCACTGTCGCTACACGGGCTTGATGGGGATCACGCCTTCAAGTTGAGGCGCAATTTCGAGTATCTTTGGATCAAGCGTCCAATTCCCTAATTCGGCCACTGTGCTCTCAAACAGGGGGGTCATGCGAGTGTACCCAGCTTCAATGTCCCAGTAATGGCACGCATCATCTGCATACGGCCATGTTATCCCAATCAAACCTACGAAATGGCCGACTGGGTACTCCTGTGGGTGTTGGTACATCATTTGTCGTACTTGCGGCCTAGGATACGTCAGTTAGCCCTAAGCTACCTGCATTCTATTTTCAAAAAAACATACCAGGGAACCAAATCGACTAGGATATCATACGGATTGACATCATGCTTTCCTATAGATGGTGTCATCCACTCTGGTTTGGCACTTATATTGTCAACAGTGGGCCAGATCAGACACTAAAGAAATGAGTTAGAAACATATACAGTCGTCGCCTATCGTAAAACTTACCCGCATCATCTTCGTCAACATCCAGGTCGATGCCAGCCTAACTGGAAGTGTTGTTGCTGGTAGAATTTTGTTCACGGTTCGCGAACACCACATGGGTACCGTTTGGGTGTCTTGCGGATCTACAAAACCCAACAAAATCGTATCAACATCTATCTCCGACCTGCCAAAGACTTGGGTCTCGTTCCACCCATTCTGAAGAAGATCTACCTTCGATCTTCGGAAATATGCGCAATCATACCCGAACTTATTCAGAGCGCTCGCCGCCGCATCAATGTCAAGAGGAGGGTTCATTTGTGTCACACCATCGACTGTATTCCCCGGCAAATAGTTTAAAGCCGTCTGGCTTTGCTCTCGGCTTTGCGAAAATATCAGTGCTTTGTACAAAAAGCTTCCTGAGAGGCTAACTTACCTTTCGCCGCGGGACGAGCCCTCATAGGAGGATGCCCCCATATTGTGTCCAGGGCCTGCAAATTGCTCGCTACCTGGTGTGCCAAAAGAGTCTTGTTCCGGGACGGGTGCCGGCGGCGCTGTGGGATCCTGATTGCCGTTAGGGCAGCTCAATCATCATATAAATCAGATCTCACCTGAAGCGATCTTTTGATCTCTTCAGCTGAGTGGTGCGCGAAGCCGTTCTTCTCCAACTCACTCGCCCAGTTAGCTGCCTGAGTACGGTCTGGTGCTAGGGCTAGCAACGACACGATAGACCTCATGTCGTCTAGTTCCTTGGCCAGTCGCCGGACATGAGCTCGCAACTGCGTTGTCGTCTTTCCATCTTCAGCAACGTCGTACACACATGTGAGATTTTTTGATTGGCAGGTGTTACACTTCGGCCGAACTCCGTCGCACTACACTTTTTGTTACTCCTGTCCAATATGTCATGAAAACTAATACAAACCTTGGATTTGCGCTTCCGACAACTTTCACATGCTATGGACGTAATTTTACCACGAGGGGTCCGGAGAGCATATGTACCTGAAATGGGCGAGGAATGCTGCCCCCGAGCATTCACAAGAGGGCCTCCTAGTCCTTGTTTAGGTGCCAGCGGGGCTTTATGGCCTACCGGCGCCCCCGCTACGTTTGGGCGAATTGCAAGAGTTGACTGGGAGGTGTCGAGATGGAGTTGACCTTGGTTTCCCTCCCATTCAGACGATTCCTGACTGGTATTCTGGTCAGCTTAGTCCAGATCAGATTGACACAGACTTTGGTGAGGACAACTGAAGTGGACTTGAATGTGGCGCCCTCCGGATGGAATGTGGTATCCTTTGATTGGTGGATTTCAACTGAAGCGTGCACATAACCATTCTGACCCACGAACATTCAATAGCTACTGGCTGCGAGCTTCATCGAGGAAGTATTCCATCAATATTTCCTGGCCTCTTTTTCGGAGCTGTCGGCTAAATAAAGGTATATCGCCGATATTCGCAACCACGTTTATGTAAGGGACTGGACCCAGAACCCTTCTGTCCTTCCTGGAGGTATCGTCGATCTTTTCCAAACAAGGATATCACTTCATGATCTCGGCTTACAACTTGGTTACCTTGGATCGGTTGATTGGGGACCTTTTTCGTGTGCTGGTCTTGCGTGTCGGGTGATGAGTACCGGCAGGCGGGTGACGTGTCCAAGAGTCAGATTAAAGACGGCGTGGTGGGCTCCAGAAAGTCGAGCATGAAAGGAACCGAGGAGGAAATGGGGGGGTCGAGATTTGGAGTCAAACTGCCCAGAAATAAGACGCCCAAGGCTATTGAGAAGCGGCACCACCGCCAGCCACGAATAGCTGGTCGCGATACTGGTGTAGGAAGGGACCGGCTTTCTTCGTGCTTACTGCAGATAAAGTAAGGGAAAATGCGCTTACCTATGAAAGCTGGCCTCTTGGACCACAGCTTCTGAAGTTCGACGCATCATGCGAGGGTTGGAGCCTTCCTGTGGTAATCCCTCCAAGCCGTCCGACAGGCTGTTACTGCCATACCAATAGTTTTGCCCTATGATAACATCAGTGGATAGTGGTAGCCGGTTTAGTCGAATCTCATACCCGGCGATGTGTTTGCGGAATGTGAAGGCATGAGTGCGAGCATCCTTCACACGCAGCATTCGACTAAGCAGCTGTAATGGAGCTGAGTGTAAGAACGCGTGGGACAAATTCTGCAGGAAACATATGGACGATCTACCATGCAGGTCGGGGAATTACTGTATATCGCCTACTCCAGCAGTTGGTGTAGAGACCGTTAGTGCACAGCCATCACCTATACGGGATGATGGTCCTTGAGATGGACGGGGTAGAAGCGCCAGTTAACAACTACCTAGTAGCCAACGGACGCAGATCGATCTAGCTCTTAGCGGACCACAACCAATAAACCGAGGGGTGACGGCGCACTGGCGAACTAGGCCGTAAAGGCCCCCGTCCACACAAACTGTCATGCAATTTTTTGACGAGACTTGGTGGTTAGTGTCCTTGTACGATATGCCCTACAGCGGTTGACCCCGTTCGCAGATGTCACTCACTCTGTTCGCCACTGTTACCACACGTCCAAACCTAATCGTCCTACGCCCCACCTTTGCAACTTTGGACAGAGAGCGAAGTCTCTATTCGAATTTGTTGATCGTCACATAGCATTCATGATGCACAGCTACGTATGGTGGTCAACATTAGATCGTCGGAAAATCCTCCATTCAACAGTGTTCGAGACCATAGGTTGACGTATCTCACTTTAATGTGGGCACTAAGCTGCAAAGGTCAATCAAACGATGCGCGTGTCGCCCGCCCAAGACGGAAGCTCGACAGGTGCAGTCGGACCGATAGACGAGGCCGCACCGCCAGTTGCGGCAAGGACCTCACTCATGCTCCTGGTGATTCATACTAAGGTGTGGTGTTGCTTTTGCTTGATGATGCTGCCCTGGGCTTTGACATCTTATCTGGCCCCATAATCCTACGGCTACTGGAAATTGGGTGCGCACAAGACCTTCATAATCTGCCCAAGCAGTGTGATATACGCACTGTGCAGGAATACGATTTCCCGCGCGTTCGGGCTGCAAAGGCCCATCAGCGGTCAGCCTCACACCAACGACTACTGGCAGGCGTCCCGCTCGTCATCGGCAATCTCCATACCGGCTGAGGAAAAACACCAGGGTCCCCTTAGGAGTGCCGGGTGAGTAAGTTGTATCAGTCGCTTAGGCTGTATTTGCGCTTCCCGTCAGTAGCGAAGTGATACGCATGGTGTTCCAACAAGACTGCCACAAGCGAGGCGATATGCGCAGCTTGCCACTAATCCAAAGGCCAGTTCGCTATGGCTGCGTGGCTTAAATCTAAATGGGTAGTCACCTGCCGGCTTACTAGAAACGATGAACATATCCATTTCAACACTTCTGCTAAGGCCAACCCGTCCCGGTCTATTCATCAAGACACTTATCGGCATCCTCACAGTTAATATCTAGCTACGCTTTGAACCGGCACTTACCATTCCGCATGGAGCACTGTTACCCTAAAAATGACGTAGATGGGATAAGGAGTTGGGCTCTAAACGCACCTACCACTCAAAAAATTCCATGTGAAAAGCACCTCAAGAGGCTATGAGCTAGAACACTGCTAGGTACGCGTTTGTTTCGTGTACCAACCTTCGTTTGACCGAACATTTTGCCGCCGCTACCTAGTGCTTCGCTCACCAAGATCTTAGTAACCACCGCTACTAAATTGCATCCTTGCTTGTAGGCAATAACTTCCATCAAGGATATTAGTTTGAGATGCATTTCGAGCAAGGAAAACTGCATTCGGCACAATGCAAACCTGCGTATGCGCAATATCGGTACGTTCTGTAAGCCGTCTGCGATCTAGATTGTGTAGAGATTTTAGGATCAGCAAACCCTAATCAACCTTGACTGACGCAATAAGGAAAGTCACCACGCATCTTGTTCCCCGCACCACATTGACAACATTATTCATCCATGAATGAAATGACTATCTAATGAACCCCGCGGGTTGCGACACTAGTCATGGCTACTGTGTTGCGGTATTTCTTCTATGAAAAGCCTTTTGCTGAAGTATGGTTCCGCCCTTTCCAGAAGAATACCCGACTCGTACAAACCGAGCCATTCTCTATCCGTATACATGTTGCTTTTCTGCCAGCGCCCCGGAACCCCGGAATCCCGGAATCCCAGAATCCTAGGCCCCTCCAATTTTATCTACTGCCTATCGTCTTGTAGCCAAGAAAACAAGGACTGAGAGAGAGAGGGGAATGCCCTTAGCATGAGGTACACGCCGTTCCTTCGTGGGAACCAGTTGTAATTCCTAGTGGACGTGTGGTGTGGCTTGGCAAGCCTTTGACATCTATCTAGGATCTGACGTGCAAGTGCCATACCCAGCCAGCCAACATATATCGATTGTGTAACTTCAAGCTAAGATTCACAGTTACCTAGCGATTCCCTGGGAGTGGTTCATCGGGCACCTTCCGAGTTCGTCCCGGGATGCCGGCGCATGTATCCAGCAGGGTCTCGATAAGTTGAGCCTCCGATATTCAGATCCTATCAAAATTAACTGAGCTGCCTCCGCACAAGCTGATTGCTGCAGCAGGTGTGGCTTGGGTGATTACTGAACGCCGCAGGTCTCGATCGTGCTGCGGCTATATCGGAGGCTCTTATAGACTAGTGAGTGTGAGGATCTCGGGGTACAAGGCTGCTTGCTTTACAAAGTTAGACTGGGTGCTAAGGTCAAACGCATCAATCGGTAAATTTGAACATCTCTCTGCAGTACTCGGGACTGACGCCTCGTGCAGCACATCGGCTCCCATCATAGGCGCTAGACGCAAGCGGATTTGTTGTGCTGTGACTTTACACGTGCATAATGCGCATTGCCGTGTGCAAACAAAGTTTCGGTTTCGTATTTATGCGTTCAAAGGCTTTCATAGGCTTCTTGGATGACATCCTTGTATTTGAGGCATTTCAGGAGTTTTACTGTATTATGGTAAGGTTTTCAGCAAAGAGATGATCTGTTTTACTAGTCCTCGGGTAACCACGCCATTTCATCAATCGTCACGGCATTTAGGAATTTGCTATTCCGTATGGGTCATGAGTTCAGCCGAAAATGTGCCTCCATTTGGAATGCGATGCTTCTCCTTTGGCTCACCGTATATATGGCCAGGGGGGTTTGATTTAGAAAATTGAGCATCTCCGGATAGAGCGCAGCATGATTCGCTATAGATAGCTCTCTGTCCTTTCGCTTGAATTTGTTTGAGACCCAAAGCAATGGACATTGACTTCAAACCAGCCAGCGCTAATGCATGCACGTGGACCCGACAGCGCGCCAGTACCCTACATCATACTTTGTCCAAAGTCTCGGCTAACCGACCCCAGACTCTGAGACATGACCGTTTGGAGTAGCCTCTGCGGGAATATGGATTACATAAGGTGCGTCGGACTGCTGACAGATGAATGGACCAAGGCTCCCGCGTTCTTCCGCGGCCCTATGTTTTAAGTTTTGTTTTGATGGGGATTGCTCAACCCCGTCTTCAATACGCGTGGTGGCGTTGGCATGATCGACTATCATGAGTCGTGGACCGATTGCTCGTGGAGGTGCGTGCCGAGAGATGGTCCATTCTTTGACTAGTTACTTAGTGTGAGATGCTGTTGCATGGTAAGTTGGACCGACCGCCACACCCGTGTCTTGAGGGTAAACCCAACGAGATCATACGACGGCCTAAAAATCGAATGTTAGTCGGAATGATACCACCGGCCGTACCAAGGCCGCAGTGAGGCGTGATGGCGTTTTACTTTGTAGGACCGAGATTCAAATGAACACAGAGCCGGTGGGGCGCTAAATGTATTCGACCTCACCTTCCAGGCGCCTCACTCGGGCGTTTGGAAGCTTCTCTTGGAATACTTAGTCATGGCTCTTGATATAACTGCCCCTGGACGTATGCCGGCCGAGCCGGAGCAGGTTCGACAAGATCTCGCGCGATCTTTGCCAAATACCGCCCCAAGCAGCTGCAGAGGAGATTCACATCCGGGGCTGGTGCCTGCGCTGCTGGAGGCAGCGATGGACGACGATGATGCCAACAATGACAGTGAATTAAAATTCACGTGACTTAGCGTGCTGGGTCTTGGCGAAAGCTCTGACTTGATCGCCGCAACTTCCCCACTAAAGCGCGACTGCATCGCGAAACCTCACTGCCGCACGCAACCTACCGTGTACTCTGGCGCACCGGCAGCATCCTATCCTCGTTACCATCGCACCTGTCTCTCTCTACGTGCTCCCCTGCCTACCCAGACCTTGCTTCTGCCGGGCAAGTCAGACGAGCGCCTCCAGCTCTTGGGACATAGTCAGTGATAGAGACACTCATTAAGCGCGACACCAAGAATCAGACTGACACGCAGACTCCACCTGCTGCATCTTGCACTAGATAGGTAGCCTCAATGACGACATCGCGCGCCGGCTCCGCCTCCGCCTCGGACGGCGACGGGCCCAGGACGCTGCACAAGGCAAACAGAGTCCATCAGCACAGCGATCCTGATGTTAACGGCTCGGATAGGGCCTTTGCACTGGATGGAACTTCAGATAGCTACAGCCGTGGTTCTGGTACCTTGGCCCAGAGAAGCCCCCGCGGCCCGCAACATGCGCTCACCACGTCAGGTCGCCCATATCGCCCTTTGAGCCGCTCCCCTTCTCCGTATCGCCGCAAGCCTTCGCGCTCCCCCTCCCCCTACCGCAACAGGTCTAGGCGCTCTCCCTCCCCTTATCGCGCGAGACGTGGCCTTGACCGCTCTCCCTCACCCTACCGACATGGCAGACCAGGCCGCGGCTACGACACCAACGATTCGCGATCTCACCATAAACGAAAGGCCTCACTACCCCGTGGTAGCCGACCCGATAAGCGTCATCACGTAGATCGCTCTCGAGGAGAGTTTGTGCCACCCCACTCACGTAGTTTTAATGAGGTACCCGAGCGATCCTACGTTAAGCCCATCTCGTATGCTGAGCTAGAGCACCCGAGTGCAGTGCCAGACTTCCGGAACGGTGTACCCGCTACCGAGCGATTTCGGAGATCGAGCAACGGCGATTCTCAGCGTGCCGAACCTCGCCCTGCACCATCGTCTCGTGACAATGGTTCCCGAGAGTCAGTTGCGAAAAGTACTGAGCGCCAAGACGTGGTAATGTAAGTAATATTTGCATCGTTAGCACCGATATCTGCTGATCTTTCACAGGAAGTCTCCACCTCACGATGTCGATTATTCTACGGAACCCGCTGAAGAGAAAGTGCCAACAGAGGAGTCACGTGAAGAGAAACGCCGTCGATGGGCGGCAAAACGCGCCGCCCTTGAGCAGGCGAAGGGCAGCTCAGACCTTCTTCACAAGGCAGTGCTTACAAATGCTTCTGAGGCTACTACACCCAGTATCATGTCCCCGGCGTTTTGTAAGGAAAGCTCCATGTCACCCTTCCCTTCTCCCCGTAATGGTGACTTCGATTCGCACCCCGCTTCTCCCGACATGATGGTAGTCGACAAGCAAGACGGCAGTAGTGACGCCAACAGTCCTGCAGCAGACAGCCCTGCAGCAGATAGTCCCTCTGCGGCCGATTACGACCCCATGCAAGACATGCTGGACGACCGTGACCGTGCGGCTAAGAAGAACCAAACCGAGGACTTGTCATCTAATGCATACCGAGAGACAGACCCGAAAGCACTCTCTACTCTACCGGCCGAAAAGGTGGTTCCTGTGAAGAAGCAAAAGAAAGAATTTGACATGTTTGCATCAGACGATGAGGAAGATGCCGAAAATGGCGAGGAAGAGAATGAGGTTGCCAAAGGCACTGTACTGCATGAGAACATGCTCGATAATTGGGACGATCCAGAGGGTTACTACAAGCTTATCAGTAATGAGCTTGTAAACAACGGGCGTTATCGCATGATCCGCAACTTGGGCCGTGGTGTGTTTGCAAATGTTGCGCAAGCCGAAGACACAACTATAAAGAGCGAGGATGTAACGAATGAAATCGCAAAGAACGAGTCCGTAAAGAGCGAGTCCACAATCACAAAGAATGTGACTGCGAAGAACGAGGTTCCCAGCTATAAATTGGTCGCCATCAAGATGATCCGCAAGAACGAGTTGATGAAGAGAGCCAGCCAGAAAGAGATGGAATTTCTACGCAAGGTCAACGAGGCAGACCCGCAAGACAGCAGACATATCATCCGACTTCTCGGTTCATTTGACCACAAGGGCCATTTGTGTATCGTCTTTGAACACATGTCTAAGAATCTCCGAGATCTACTCAAGGAGGAAACCAGCGGTCATGGACTTGCCCTGACGGCTGTGCGAATATATGCGAAGCAAATGTTCCAAGGACTTCTACATCTCCAGAACTGCCAGGTCATTCACTTGGATCTCAAGCCCGATAATGTTCTCGTCTCGGCAGATAAGAAGACTGTCAAACTAGCCGACTTTGGCACAGCCGTTGACAAGCGAGACATTATTGAGCGAACTGCCTACCTCGTTAGTCGCTTCTATCGCGCACCAGAGATCATACTTGGCATGGACATTAGTTATCCAGTCGACATGTGGGCGATTGGCTGCACAGTCTACGAGCTCTGGACTGGCAAGATCCTCTTCACCGGCAGATCCAACAATCAGATGGTCAAAGCCTTTATGGACTGTCTAGGATGGCCGAGTGATAAGCTCCTCCGTAAAGGACTTGCGAATAATGTTCTTGCTCATTTCGAGTTTGGATCATCAGCTACAAAGTTTATTAGCCGCGAGATTGACAAACACAACCAGGTATGTCTATAATTGTTCAGAATGGTTTTAGCTCACAGTCAGCAGCTCGTTGTCCGCAAGATCGAACAGCAAAAGAAGGTCAGCCGCGACATAAAGAGTCGAGTACATGACGCTGCTCGGGGCATTGACGTAGGAGATAAACCCCGCGTCGTTGAGTTAAACGAACTAACCGAGCTACTCAACTCGTGTCTTCATATGAACGTTGAAAAGCGCATCACACCTAAAGAAGCGCTCACTCACCCATTCTTCAAGGTTAATCCTCCTCAGTTCACCAAGGTTACTCCGTCCACCGGGGCTGCTTCGTCCGCCAAGACCCTTCAGTCCACGAAAACTCCCAAGCTTGCTCCGCGATTCGCGAAGAATATGTCGGCTATTCGTCGGTAAGTCAAATGCAGTGATTTTGTTTGCTTAGCGGGTGGTGTTGGACTTTCATCTGGGTTTTTATCCGTTCTTTTGCGTGTTGGAGGAATGGAGACGGTTGCGAGGGAACTTGTTTGGAAGGATGAAGGTTGATGGTTGCTGACACCTTTTGCATGGAAGACCTGTGGCGAAGAAGTGAGTGAGTACAGCTTGCGTTGTTTATCTGGACCTGTTTGCCGCCGCACTCAGGTCGGCGCGTTTCCACTCATATACAGGTCACTTGCCACCATATTTCCTTTTTCGGCTGTATATCCTACCAGGACCGATGGACCATGGGCTCGGCTCTCGGAGTTCCTTCTACGCCTTCGACACGGACACGGACTCAACACATAAAAGTTTTACACGGGCTTATATCGGCAACTGATTTACCAAACTTCCTGTCAAAGTACCACCGTTATGAAACATCAAACGTAAACGATAGACACAGCACTGCCCGGGTGGATATCTACCTTGAGGAAGTGTACCAATTTTGGCACATGGAAGGAGTTTTTGTAATCATGCCCCAGAAGGCAGCCACCACTTTTTGTACTTATACATGGCATCTCTGTGGCTACATGTACCAACCGACCAGTAAGGCAATATACCAGTGCGGCACCTCGCTGCTCAATACCTGCTTCATGATTCTTTTTCGGTTCGATGTCCTTCTATGTCAATCTCGCCCCTCAAGAAGGCCTTGACCTTCTCACCCCAAATAACCTCTCGTTTGTAGACTCTTATCTCAGGCACACTTCCCTTCCCCAAGCCCTCAATTGCCTCAGCCAACAACTCCCCACTCCCCTCATCCCTCACCTCCCGAATCGGATACTGGTACGTTTTCTACCCAAAAATCAGTACTACTCCCCTCACCCGCACTCCAAAACTCACAAACGCAAACACCAACGCCCCACTTTCCGGCAACCGATGCAGCGTCTGCCTCTCACACCGCAACACCGTCCGCCTTAAATCTACCTCCTCATCGCTCTCCCCCTCCTCCTCCATGGCCATGTGATTTCCCTTGAGACAAAACAGTTCTCCGTTCGTACTCACGCTCCAGTTCGCCCGCTGCACCACCGTACCCACGGGCACCCGCGCAAAATACCGATCCATGCTCAGAGCCAGCTTCGCTGCGTACCCCGGCACCGGCGCATGGATGTCGGCCAGCGCGAGGCCAAGCTTGGCGCGCGTATTGAATCCTGACGGCGTGCAGTTTACAAAGGCAGCCAGCGCGTACGTGCCGCCATCTGTAGGCAGCATAATCAAGAACTCGGTGTCAATATGCGCCCCCAGTATCCGCAGCGCGGCACCCGCATCCGCAACGTGCAGCGGCATCGCGCCGCCCGTCAGCGTATTCCGCACCACGCCTCCCCGCTTGGTCCACATGGCTGGAAACCGCCCGGGCAGATACACGCCTGTTAGCCACGCGTATAGCTCCCTGACTGCGGGCGCAGACGCGGGCGTGTGTGCCAGTGCGTCACCCGACCGTGTCGCGAGGATGTGGGCGCGAAAGACTAGGCGGGAGGCGTATGTGTTGTCCCATTCGAGTAGGGCGGAGATGGGGATTGTGTGCAGGGCCATGGTCATGTGGAAGGTTGGTTTGAAGGGGCGGAGGCGGAGCGGGGGTGGGAGGTGAGTAAGGGGGGAGAGGGGAAATGGGGTTATGGTGGTGTAGGCTTGGAGTTGGGCTTGGGTCGGGGAGGGGCGTTTGGGGGTGGGTTTGCGGTGGTGGTGGTGGATGTAGGTTAGGATGGCGAGGAGGGTGAGGACGGGGATGAGCCATGGGGGTGGGAGGATAAGGGTGGGGAGGGGCATGGTAGTAGTAGTAGTAGTTGTTGTTGTTGGTGGTGCGTCGGTTTCAATGAGGCTCTGTCTGCGTTATCAATGTAAGGCGTGAAGGGCGTGTAGGACATGAGGTTAGCGATTGCCTTGGATTATTTATAGTCTTTCCGTCGTCTTAGGGTAGGGTTTCCTTTTCCAGGTTGACCCCGCTTTGGGACGGGTGTGTAGCGTAGTGATTGGACATGCACATTTCATCAACGGGCGTCTGAAGAAAACGAGCGTAGTACTCGCCGCTGGATCCTTGTCTACGAAAGATGAGTCTCGTGACCACGCCATAACCATCAATCTGTAGCTCCTTCTTGCGCCTGTGCCTCTATTGCTGCGCCTTGGCTTCCTGTGCCTCCTTGCTGCCCACAGCAACCAGCCTCCCGACAACCAGATACTTCTCCTCAAAGCGGTCCTCCCAGCCCTTCATGGCCTCCATCTGCTCGCTGTCCAAATCAGCCAACGTGTCCAGCGGCCCATCCAGGTCCTTGGTCAGCATCTCCTCGTCGAAGCTGCCACAGGCCAGGCCCCTACTCGCGTCTCGCCCGGCAAAGTTGGCGTAGGGACCGCCGGGGCCGTAGAAGTTGCGGCCCGAGGTGACGTCAAAGACGCGGCCACGGACGGCGAGGTAGACGGGCATGCCGTTCAGGCCATTGTAGGGATAGAGCTCGGGCGGAGTAAAGGTGCGGAAGACAGTGGGGGGCGGGGCGCGCGGGAGGCTAGCGGGGGGTGCGGGTTTAAGGCGGAGATAAACGAGCACGGCGAAGAGGGAGAGGAGGACGAGGTTGATGGGCGTCACGGGCGAGGTGCTGTGTTGGGCTGGGTTAGTGGGGCGAGGTGGTGATGGTGATGGTGATGGTGATGGTGGGCATACGCAAGTGCAGCCGGCGGGGGCGATGAGGCTGGGATTGTCAGCTATGATTCCCATGGCATAATAGAGCGCTTTGCACCACTTGCCGTCTACCATGGCGGGCTATGCAGAGTGGTGGAAGTGACTTGGAAGGCGTCGTGGTGGTGAGGCTTTATTGCTGGCTGCCTGCAACCTTGCACCTCCGAAGCTGCCGAAGACTCCGGCTGCCGGCGCAATACAAATATAGCCTTGCACGTCATCTACCTCCATTTCCGATAATTAGTACAGTAAGACCTCACCACCGCCATGCGTGTCTCCCGCCCTCTCGTGCTGCCCACACAAACAACACCAGCCGCAGCCTGTAGCACGCGCCTGCCTCTCCGCCAACTGATCATCGCCCGCCAATTGCTTTTGGCTTGAAACGCGCCCATTAGCCTGAAACACGACGTCGTGATTCATTTCCGCCAAATGCCGCCTCTCTGATTGGTCCACCGCTTCCCAAGCCAGCTTCAACCACGGCCCCATCTGCCTTCCCGCTGGACCTAGATGCAGCCAAAGCCCAGCAAGAATACACACAAAGGCCTTCTCAGGGGTGTGTGTGCGCCGCGCATTACAACAAAAGGCGCTGCGCCTCACCCCCCCCTCCCCCCACCATCTGGTGTGCCTTCCCTTGTTCCGTTAGCTGAATGAATTATTGTGCCCTTCATTTCCTACCTGGCTGCGTCTCATTTCGAGAGACCTAGGTTCTTTTCTGCCCACACAGCGTGACTTGTGCGTCATTGCCGTCTCTCCCTCTCTACTATTCGACAATAATAATACACACGGGTACGTGGCTCCTGGATTTCGGTTTGCATGTCAACTCGGCCATCTCGGCTACTCACCGCGCATGGTACATCTCAGATCTTCTTCTTCATGCTTTCATATCCTTTTCCTCACCCTCATCTCGTCCCTCAAATCCAGAACACATCTAATCTTTGTTTCGTGCAGGTCCGTCTAATAAAATGTGGAAACGACTCCAGGCTCATGGGCGGGAGAAGGACAAAACCGCCCAGATAGGCAACCCCGTGTTGCTTCAAACAACCTATGACGAGGATCAACTCAGGCGAAATCCCAACATCACCGAGGCCCAAAATGCAAATCACCGTCATAATGCGCCGCCTGCAAATCCATAGTACGTTGCTCATATCCTTGGCCCCCGCTCGGCATGCATCTTAACCACCCTAGTTCTCTCTCACCACTAGATCCTCCAAACTACAGAGCCTCGGAAGTCCCAACAGAGTCATCAGTCTATTCTCGCCCTTCGAATGATTTAGCCTACTACGAAAACCCCACTGCGCCGTCTGCATACGAGGAAATATCGCCACCTAGCTCACCTGAACTTGGACACCGCCCCTCTGCACCGTCTGACCAGCCTCGAAGATTCAAATCAATGCGCGACGTATCGCCAATGGACGAAAACCGAGCCAAGGTCGCGGGTTTGCAAGCTCCCAGCAACATTCCGGTTCTGCGAAAGGCACCACCAACTACTGGAGACGCTCAATCTACGCAAAAGTTCTGGGGAGGCAAAGTCGCACCCAACAGCAAAGTCAAGTGGGATGAGTACTCTGGAGAGCCTACTGCAAGCAATGCTGGAAGAGCTGGCTCGGTCAGTCCAGGCTCTTACGCCAAGGGCGTTGTACCTTCTAATCGCCAAAAGATGGGTATGGGATATCACGTTTCAGTCTCTGGGCCCCAGAAAAAGAATGTGAGCTTCACAGATCGTGTAGGCCGCTTTGGGTCGCGGCCGCCGCCCGTTGAAACCGCGAAACATGACCCATGGAGTCGCACGACAGGCCGTTCACAGATCGCATCGCCGCTAAAGTACCAACCTGCCACTAGCCCGCTACAAATACCACGGAAAACATTGTCTCCAAAGGCAGACCATTCCAATCAGAATACGCAAATCGCGGGTGCAACTTCCACCAATAATGGTGCCGTGGGGGCTGACACCAGCATTGTCGCAGGCAGCCGGCACGGCTTGGACACGCATAACAACCTCATTAAACCGGCCGTTCCCCTCAAGGTTGGCAAGACGTCTCCTCCTCGCGGTTTTACGTCGCCGATTTCACCCACTCATCCCACTGGTCTTGGAATTCAGGCGCCATTCCCATATCCCAGCCCCGTAACACCCACAAATAAACAACGGCCACAATCTCCAGACACAGTAGTCCACCAACAAGGGCTTTCCAAGGAATTACCAGCCCCACAGCGAATCGCAACACCACCGCAAGACCCGGTAGTGCGCAAATCAAACGAGACGCCAGAGAAGGACAAGCAAGCCCCAACGAGTCGATTCTCGTGGACAACATACAACAGCGGAACAACCTACCAGCACTCACCACCGCCCTCGCCTCCCCCCCTCCCTACCTCGACACCCCCCCGACCCAGAGTCGTAACCGAGCCCATTTCAGCCGCATCAGCCGCATCCTCGATCCTCGCTCGCCGCCGCCCCGTCCCCCAATCCGACACCATCCCCTCCCGCAAATCCCCCTCTCCTCCAGGCACCGCCACCATGTCGTCACCCACCCCGCGCCCCACCTCCCCCAGCGCCTCCTCCACCTTCAGCACCTCCACCAGCAAAGCACTGCCACTCCCGCCTACTAGCCTCTCCGCCGCCTCGCACATTGCCGTCCTCGAATCACAAATCGAAGACCTGCGCATCCGCCGCTCAAATGTGTACCGCCTGCTCAATGACCTCAACAATGCTGCGCCGCCGAATCCGCTTATCACTGATTATAAGCGGGCGCGGCTTGTGGAGCAGCGGAAGCGCGCGTTTGAGGATGAGCTCAGTGAAATTAGGCGCGAGGAGTATGATGTCGGCATGAAGTTGCATCGCGCGTGGAAGAAGAGGGAGAGGGAAGATCCGAATTCGGCGGGGAGTGCGATTTGGGTTAGGAGGGTTACGAGTTAGAGCTGGCTCTGGCGTGGGTGGATGAAGAGAGAGAGAGAGCTGTTTTTGTATGTTTTACTTTCTGGAAGATAGTAGGGTGGAATTAGCGTTTTTAACCAATGACTTGACTTTTGATATCGATACACGTTCTTTGGCTGACAATGCGTGAAGTAGCAGCGTGTATGCAGAGGGAAATTATAGACTTTGTCACCCTCCCCTCCCCTCCCCCCCCACCACTGATGGCCTTTTGCATACATATTTGGACTGGTTGATTGGGCACAATCCAGTTTTATTCAAGTCCACAACCTCCCCTTGTCGCAGCGGTACTCTCACAGTACCATCCCACCACGTCACGTGCCCACGCAATTAGCCTAAGCACCACTACCACCGCCGTTGCACTCATCGGATAAACCCAGCACGACATCAACACCTCGCACAAGACGTCCGTAAATGAGCGTGCTTTCATCCATATTGGCCGCATAGCAGCATGCCTGACTAAAATACAGTAAATTAAACTATAAACCGACCATCGTTTTTGTTCCGAAGGCACTTCCTATTCCGTTCCGAAGGGGGAGGAAGAAGGGGGGGGCCATTTTTTGTCCTTCTCGTTTTCAGCCCTCGTTCCTCGACACTGCGAAGGGAAGATTGAGACAATTTTTCTCGCGGCAAAAAGTTCCGTCTCTCGGCGGGGCCGCGGTGTGGTGGTAGCTGGGGATCAAGAAAATGGGTAGTTGGCTAGAGGACTATGCGTTCTTGGGATTCTCGGTGGACGATTTCCACTTTGCTCAGAGTCAGTACTGTTTTATCTTTTTTTTTTCTTTTTTTTTTTTTTTTCAAACATACGTCTTTGCCAAGTTCCTTTTGCTGCTCTTTGAAGTCAAGGTGCTTGTACTTTGCGCGATTTTCCTTGACTATGTGGGTCAGTTTGTGTTACTTGACACGGCGCGTCGAGATACGTGTTAGGCATGCGATATACGTACAGAAAGCTTGCATTTTGACCATAGCAGCTCGAGCGTTGCCGCGCTTGCCAGTCTTTCCTGGGGGCCTACCGGCTTTTTTGACGCCTGCAGCTGGTTTGGCTTTGGGGGTCGCAGTCTTGGAAGTGGATGGGGCCATGTTGGCAGAAATGGAAAATTGGAATCTGGGTATGGGGGGTGGTGGTGCACAAGCAAGATTGGTGTTGTCAAGAAAGGGAATTGAAGTGGAATTGGAAAGATGACAAGAAGTTGGGAGCGCGTTGGGTGAGAGACAGAGCGTGTTATTGACATCAGCCATGTTTGGGAAGGTGCTAGACCGGTTTGGGGGCTACCTCAATAGCCCGAAACTACAGATGCTTTGCGCAACAGCGGTGGAGCGGGATGTGATTGGTGCCCTGCCTAGTTCTGAAACGCGCGCTTGTACAATCAGAGATGCAGTGTGCTAGAAGATAGTATTGTAGTAAAGGCATAGCACTTACTCCGAATGAGTTGGGCCAAGCTCAGGTGCCTACGAGCGGCATAATTACATGATGGCGTCGCGCATTGTGTGCAGAATCGAAACTGTACCTTTGCTGCCAATTCGAGGCCATCTTGTCTCACGTCGATTATGAGCCGGTCGTTTGCAGATGGCTATATCACGCATAGTACGTGGAATGCAGGCAAATGGCTATATCAATGGATTGATCATGACCATTATCGTACCATGCATGCCACACATCCTGCTCGGCGATGCCTGTGCTGAGCATGTATTGGGTTCACAAGCGGGGAGGCCGCATATTCAGGTAGCCGACGAGTCTTCGTCCCTATCTTCTATTATGTGCCGAAAGCGAGCGCCTGCCGAATCTGCTTTGAAGTCGCCTGTACTCTGCGCAGGCTCTGCCGGCCGACGAGCGAGACTGAACCGACGGCGACGACCCGTGGGTCGTTCTGTGAGACTCGGAGCACGTGGACGCACTTTTCCCTGAGCACGGCCGCCGATGACGGGAATCTCGTGGGCTATGGCGCGGAAGATGTAGAGGACCAGGTCGTACAGCAGCAGGGCAAGCCAGGGCCCAATCGTCACAATGCCTAGGAACAACTAGACGCGCACATGAGCGGGCTATACACGGGCTATGCAGGCTGCCGGTGCTCGACTCACAAACACTCGCGTAATCCATGTCTCGACGACAGCGAAGCTCGCTGGGAAAATAGAAAACAGCCCCATGGCAGCGTGCAACGGTGGCTCTGGCAGAAGAAGACCCGGACAGAAGCCGGGGTAGCGGGGGGCGGATAGCAATGGAAGCGAAGGGTGCAGTGTCGCAATATGCAAGAATCCGATTGATGCCGGCACGATGGATGGCTGCTTGGAGGATGCAGCGCAATGTTGGGTTGTGGCTGGCCTCGTCATTGTGGCGTGACCTCGGCTGGACCGCAAGCAGTCTAGCGCCGTCTTCTCCACAGCTGACCTCCAGGCATCACCGTAAGGCTGAACGCTACATCATCTTCCCCTAGCCATTGGATACCAATTGTGCCTCACTCGCTGCTGGCCAATGGGCGCCCGTAAATCATGAATCCCTCGCAGCTCTCATCGCAGCTCAAGCTTGCGCCCACACCCCGCTTGCTGTGACACCTCGTTGCCACCGACCCTGTGCTTGCCATTACCCATTTTCCGTTCTTGACAGAGGTGCCGTTGGGGTGATTGTTGATCAGATATTGCCAGCTCTCGGGTGCCGGGGCTGTGATTGAACAGCAGCTCAGTCTCGTCCTCTCTGCTGGAGCCTAGCCGGACCACTCAGCCCTGTCAGACCGCAAGCTGCACATTCTTTCTACAGCTAGCAGCAAAATTGTCCCATACATCTGTTCTCTTCAAACTGACCTGCTCCTAACCGCTTGTTGCTTTACCCACCCTTCCCTTCTGCTTCGACCCTGACGTGCTTGAAGCTGCGCACAGCCAATATGGAAGACCTCACCTTCCTCGACCAGCTCGGCGAGGAATACGGCTCAAACGATGCTACGCTGAAGGCTGTAGTCGCTGACGGCGTCATCTGTCATATCTCAGATCGCATCTCTCCCTACCGATTGCTCGACTGCTGCCCACTACTGTACCACGCTTTCGAATATGGCTATCAGAGCCGTCTTCAGGCTAGCATCGAGGCTCCCTCCCGCGCGGCTGTCATATCGTTACTGCGATACTGCTATACAGGCAGCTACCTTCACCCAGGTGCTGAGTATGCACCCATTCTCTTCCTTCCTCATGCAGAAACCTACAAGATAGCAGAAGACCTCGATGTCCCCGAGCTCCAGCTTCTTGCCCATGGCAACTTCTCTGTCCAGGTCAGCTGCGCTTGCAGTATGCCCGCCCCTCCAGACGACTTGCTTGAGACCATTCGCTTCATTTACACACATTTCGCCAGTTCACAGTCGCGCGAACAACAAAGTTTGGCACGCACTCTTCTCAACTATTGTGTTTCTGTCTTCCAGTATCACAACCTAGGAGCGAATACTGCGTTCCTTGAAGTGATCAAACAGATTCCAGAATTCCGTCAGGACCTCTGCCGTACCAACATGGAACGAAACTTTGAAGATGACTGTAAGTACCACAAGTTCAACATATCACAAGATATACTAAATGCTTCAGGTGCCTTTGACATAATACGCCTCGCTCTTGATACATTACAGCCACAGTCCGGCACCACTCCAACAACGCTGGCCTCACGAGACCTCCCAGAAGTGATGCTCTTTGACCGTCCCGGAACACCTATTTGTGCACCCGCACTTGATTTCAAACACGATCCAGCAAACATATTTATGGAGGAGTTCAAACTTGGCAACGATCCCTCACACACAGTCGCAGGACAACCAAGCTTTACAGAGGCCGGCTCCTCGGCACTCGCCTTCAGGTCAAGGCAACACGCCATCAACAACAACCCTGACACCGACTCTTCAAGCGAGGATGAAGGCTTCTCTATAGTACACTGGCCGAGGCCAGTAGCTAGTGCAACGCCCGATGGTATCTTATCAAGCCCGGAGGTTGTCTCATCCAATCCAGTCGATATCCTTGCCTTGACCGGCAGCAACTACCCCGATGATGACGAGTGGACCCTGCTTTAGGTAATTTTTTTACCCAACGGTTGGATGGAATGCACAGCAGTACGTTATTCATTCTAGAACAAACAGGGTCGCCGGTGTTGTTCAATTAGTATAGCAGTATTGGATTCAGCTGTGCAAAGACCTTTGGGCGACCCAGTATCATGATGTATTCTCTCATTCAGACTGGGTAAGATTTGAGACACGCAAACCACTATACTTAGCTAACATGCTGGAATCGCATGAGCTCTTGGGTTTGGTGAGGATCTTCCGTTGAAGATTTTAGAAGATTTGGAGTAACGCGTCAACCGAGTTTTCCCAAAATTTGTGGTATCTCATCTACGCAATTATTTTCTTTTGGGTTTCGGTTGCATGACCAAATATATCACGAATACACGGTCAGGTTAGCATGTGAAAAGTTGGCGCAAGATCTGCAAGCACACAATACAGTTATAGGCACTCAAATCCTTCATGTAAGACTTCCCGGGCTGATACTTGGCTTCGCTGCGTATTACAGGACGCAGGTGATGTTCAGACAGGCATAGACGTCCTGGTCTAAGCCATGATGGGCCACAATTCTAGTGGCTTGGCACGACAACTATCTTTGCAACAGTCTCACCTTCAGGCAACCCCCCCTAAAAATGTTTGCTCTTACCTATCCAAAGTTTGCGGTGATCCGGTTGCAAAAACTCCACCCTCCGTGAATCCACAAAAGTGTCCATATAAGCACTCAAACAGCGCCCAAATCACTTGACAAACCCACACAACCCGCCAATCATGCTTGAAAACGAAACCATAACCCTCGGCGATGGTCGCACGCTTTCCTACGCAGTGTACGGCTCGCCAGCTCCTCGTACAACAATCATGTACATGCATGGCTTTCCTTCGTCACGATTCGAAGGCAAGCTATGGCACTCTGCCTGCACTAAACTCGGCATTCGACTTATTGCGCCGGACAGACCGGGCGGTGGCATGTCGACTTACCAACCTGGCCGCCGTATCCTCGACTGGCCGGCTGATGTCATAGCGTTAGCCGATCAACTCAAAGCCACGCAGTTCTACGTGCTCGGACTATCCGGAGGTGCTCCATATGCGCTAGCTTGCGTCAAGGCGATTCCCTCGGATCGTTTGCTTGGAGTAACGGTTGCAAGCGGTCTCTATCCCGTCAAGTTTGGCACAGTGGGTATGCTGTGGCAGACTCGTGCTATGCTCTGGGTGGCACCTTGGTTGACGGGTGTGACGACGCTTTTCTTTGACGCTTCTATGGGCAAGGTTGCGAGGAGTGAGGATCCAATGGCTTTTGACGACATGATGAGCAAGGAGATTGATTGCCGCCATGAGGGCGATAAGAAGGCCATGAAAGATCCGATGAATTGGCCCACTTTTGTCGCCATGACGAGGGAAAGCTTTGCGAAGGGCAGCGAGGGTGTGTCCTGGGAAGCCCGTCTTTGCGGGAGTGAGTGGGAATTTGAACTTGATCAGCTGCGTGTCGGAGAAGGCGGCATACCGCTCACGCTGTGGCATGGGACTGAAGATGCCAATTGTCCTGCGAGTATGGCTATCAGGGCTAAGGAGTTGATGCCTGGGAGTAACTTGCACCTGAAGGAGGGAAGCGGACACGTGAGCTATCTCTTCAGAGATACCGATGAAGTCTTGAACGACCTCGTGGGGCAAGTGCAGGCTGAGGGATACATTAAGGTAGGCGATTGAGTAGGCGGACTTTTCTTCAAGTCATTCAATCTGAGCGTATGACGGCTTGCATATTTTGTCACATATCCTATCCAGACATCAATCCAGTAGTTTACCTGCCTTACATTTGTGTTTAGTAGGAAGCTGTCACTACCTAGATCCACTTGCCAAATCCGTCCCAACATTCACATCAACAGACAGTGCGCAACAAAGTTAGCGCACCTCCGCCATCCACACAAATTCTTCCACTCCATCCACATCCTCACGCGCCAAACACACCACAGCCGCCGCCACTGCCAACTAAGCCCATTGCCTCTCCCGAAGAAACAACGCTGACTCAAGCAATGAAGGTCACCGTCGAGAAAATGCCTGCTGCCGCCCCCTTGATGGCACAACTACTCGCCGCGCAGAAAAAGAGCGACGAGGAGTCCGACGCCTTCTGGAACCCCAACGGGCAAGTCGACTCACTAATGCTTGACCCCGACTAATAATGCACAGCATCCAACGCAAGACGGAGCAAGGCAAGGCCGGTGTTGCCAAGCGCAAGCTTGACGACGGCAAGATCACTGCGGAGCAGCTGACGCCTCGTAAGATGGCGTGTGTTGAGGGCAAGGACTCTAGTATACTTTCTGACGGCGCAAGTACGGTCGACAAGGGCAAAGATGGGGAGGTTGACGGCCATCTCGTCGTCGAGGACGGGGACGGCCGTGGAGGTCAGGTGTAAATGGGGCACAGTCGGACTGGCATATAGGAGCACGAGAGGTAGACGATAGACGATGGATATGACCGTCGTTTGAGTAGAGATCTTGAAGCACTCGTCGCTCGCATGTGGGTCTATCAAAAACGGCGTATACGTGCGTTGTGTGCGTTTGGAGGCTTTTTGCCAAACTCCACCCTCTCCCCCCTATTTTTCGACCAAGTGTCCGAAGTCTTCGTCTGAGGACTGCCTAGCTGGATCAAAGATTCATCGGCAAGAGCAGGAGGTGAAAAAATTTGGCACGCGCCCCGTTTGTCGTCGATTTTTTTTTTTGGCGTGTGAAGGAGCTAGCGCGCACAGCAAACGCAGCGCACAAAAACCTTTCTGTCAAGCCCTTTTGGCGACTTCTTTTCTTCTCAACTACGCCACTATGCTACTGCTGCCGCTGCCATAACCACTTGAGATACTGACACCTGCTGTACATGCTGCACTTGCTGAGTTACCATCAGGGACCAAGACTGACGAGGTACAGAATCAACTACCACTTAGAAGGCTCCACAACAAGATGCCGAGCACTTTCAACACCTGTTCGTTCGGTTCAGACGCCGGTGGCGTCCAGATCGGAGCTGTCGACGTCGAGTCCTTGGGGACTCAGATGCAAGCTATCACGCTCAAGGAGAACACCACCAAGAACGAGACTGCGCCCACTAGCGCATGGTGGTCGAAATTCGACGGCTTCAAGCCCAATGCGAAGGCCAGCTTCAAGGACGAATTCGCGCGCCTCGCAGCCCACCAAGGATGGGGCACCAAGGCCAGGCGCCGCGAAGAGGCCAACGCACTCCAGGACGAGGTTCGTGCTTTTTACTGGGCTCCCGACAGGCTGGGGGTCTATCAGCAGCTATGCAAGGATGTCGGCATCGATCCGCTTCCTAGCTCCGTCACGCAGTGCAAGAAGGTTTGTAACAAACCTCACATTCCTTTGCGCTGTGGAGCGTAGCTAATCAACTCATAGATCCTCGGGTCGGGTGCTGTATACGTCAACTTGTGGGATTTGATCGACTATCGCCGCAACCCTGCGGTTCCTCTCACCAAGTTTACATCGTACAGGGAATTCGCTGCATACACACAAAATCGGGTCTTCCCTAGGGTTATCGCCAAGAAGGACAGGCTCATCAATGTCTTGCTGAAGGAACTTTGAAGGAGGGGGTGGGGGTAGGGCGCCCCCGAGGGGATTTGGGGACACTGATCCACTGTGACGACGGTAAGATGACTGCTAGATTGCCTTACAGATAGAAAGAATCAAGCTTCGCTCAGCAGCGTGTCTGTGGCTTTTCAATATCGCCGTCGATGTATCTTTGAACTTGCCATGTAAAAGGGAGCTAGCTTCACAGCAAAGTATACTCTCATTGCCTTCCCCTACTCCCCTACTAACCCTCCCTCCCATGTCACCACCCAATCAAACCTTGTCTTGTAACATACGGCAATACCAGATTATTCTAAATATACTTCGACCCCCGCTCCCCCCCCCCCCATCACACACACACACGCACCCATCACCCCACCCAAAACTACACAGCATGACGCCTAAAATTCCCGCAATCATACCGCCAAGCAACCAAACCCCCAATGTCTGGGCACGTTTACCCCATCCGCCCCAACGGGATCCCATCGTTTATGCCAAGGCTGAAACTGCCTGAGGCATGTATGAGCAGGGCGCTTATGCCGCCCCTACTAGGCAAAACGGGCAACGTCTAGCGTATTCGCTGCGATGGACCCCCCAATTCATGCGTTAAGGTGTGGCAAGTTAGTGCAGACCAAAACAATCAAGAGATTCACGGAGACGTTGGAAAAAGCAATGGACGCACAACGCAGTGAAATTCTTCGCTACTTAGGTTTACGAGCAAGCACTAGGAGAAAAAGCACCGTTCGCTCCCTACAGAGGTACTAGGCGGCGAAATCTAACTGCCGGACTATCAAAGGCCAGGAGCATTAACATCTTTTGGAGGGATACTTCTAAGCGCGGAAGGGGGTGGCAGTCCTCTTCTTTGCGCCAATGCCAAGGCCGGCGAGGTTGAGGTTGGCGAGTCCGCCTGCTCCTCCTGCACCTGCACCTGCACCAGCACCGGCACCGCCGAGGAGGTTGCCGAGACCAAGGCTCTCGAGGAGACCGTTAGCAGCGCCAGCGCCCTGCTGTTGCCTGTCGTTCTGCTTGCCCTTGCCTTGTTGGAGAGCGGCTTCAGCTTGTTGGAGGAGCTGTTCGGCGGCGTTGTCGTTACCATTTCCCTTGCCCTTACCCTTGGCTTCGTTTTCGTTGTTCTTTCCCTTGCCCTTGGCCTCGTTGTCGTTACCCTTGCCTTTGCCCTTTCCCTTTCCTTCAGTGGCATTACCGGCAGCGCCTTCAGTGGCGTTGGCAGCGACTCCCTCAGTGACGTTGGCAGCAGCGCCGTTATCAACAATTTCCGTAGCATCTATAGAATATTAGCATTGATACTCGTGTAGGGGGTGTTTGTTCCACTTACTTCCACCCTGAGCGTTCTGGGCGTCCTGAAGCTGTTGCTGTTCTTTCTCCTTGGCAGCCTCTTGCTGAGCAGCCTCCTGCTCTAGCTGTGCCTGTTGATCAGCAGCATTCTTGTCCTGGCCTTCAGCAGCGGCCTTCTCGTCTGCGGCAGCGTTCTGGTCAGCAGCGGCCTGATCAGCAGCCTTCTTCTGGTCAGCAGCATTTTGCTCAGCAGCAGCCTTCTCCTTCTGAGCAGCATCCTTCTGAGCAGCCTCGGCAGCAGCCTTGTCTTTCTGTGCGGCTTGCTTAGCCTCTTGCTCAGCCTGCTTAGCTTGTTGTTCAGCAGCTTTTTGGTCGGCTTGAGCGGCGGCCTTCTCTTGCTTAGCCTGTTGTTCGGCCTGCTTTTGTTCAGCTTCAGCAGCCTTTTGGTCGGCTTGGGCGGCCTCCTTCTGTTGCTGAGCGGCGCCATTCTGGGCGGCCTCGTGCTGTTGAGCAGCTTGTTGCTGATCAGCCTGGGCAGCTTGCTTCTGATCGGCTTGAGCAGCCTCCTCCTGTTGCTGGGCAGCATCATTCTGGGCGGCCTCGTGCTGTTGAGCAGCTTGTTGCTGATCAGCCTGGGCAGCTTGCTTCTGGTCGGCCTGGGCGGCTTGCTTCTGGTCGGCCTGGGCAGCTTGCTTCTGATCGGCCTGAGCAGCTTGCTTCTGATCGGCCTGGGCAGCTTGCTTCTGATCGGCTTGAGCAGCCTCCTCCTGTTGCTGGGCAGCATCATTCTGGGCGGCCTCGTGCTGTTGAGCAGCTTGTTGCTGATCAGCCTGGGCAGCTTGCTTCTGGTCGGCCTGGGCGGCTTGCTTCTGGTCGGCCTGGGCAGCTTGCTTCTGATCGGCCTGAGCAGCTTGCTTCTGATCGGCCTGGGCAGCTTGCTTCTGATCGGCTTGAGCAGCCTCCTCCTGTTGCTGGGCAGCATCATTCTGGGCGGCCTCGTGCTGTTGAGCAGCTTGTTGCTGATCAGCCTGAGCGGCCTCCTTCTGGTCGGCCTGGGCGGCTTGCTTCTGATCGGCCTGAGCAGCTTGCTTCTGATCAGCCTGAGCAGCTTCCTCCTGTTGCTGGGCAGCATCATTCTGGGCGGCTTCGTGCTGTTGAGCAGCTTGTTGCTGGTCAGCCTGGGCAGCTTGCTTCTGGTCGGCTTGAGCTGCTTGCTTCTGGTCAGCCTGGGCAGCTTGCTTCTGGTCGGCTTGAGCTGCCTGCTTCTGATCGGCCTGGGCGGCTTGTTCCTGATCAGCCTGATCAGCGGCATCGTCCTGAGCCTGTTGAGCTTCCTCCTCTTGATCAGCAGCGTTCTGGTCTGCGGCGGCACCATCTTCCGCAGCGGCATCGTCATTAGCATTATTAGCGGCCTGGTTCTGTTGGGCAGCCGCTCCCTTTTGTTGTTGTTGTTGTTGTTGTTGCTGTTGCTGTTGCTGCTGTTGAGCTGTGATGGTGTTAGTCAACGAACATATAGTTTCTAATGTGGAGAATGTTTACCTGCGGCAGCGTTCTGCTTAGCCTTGCCCTTGCCCTTAGCTTGGGCTGCCTCCTCGGCGGCATCAGCACCATCTTCGGCCTGAGCTTGCTGTTGGGCCGCGTTAGCATTCTGCTGGCCGCGTGCTGCTAGAAGTGCACTGCGGAGCTTAAGTGTGCGTCTGCCAAAGTCCCGTGCAACAACAGCGTCACGGCCAGCGATGTCTGCAGCGGGGAGTAAGACTCCGACAGCTCCAGTGCCCTGGAAGGGTGCTGGGGCTGCTGCCACCATGGAGGTGGAGAGCAATGTGAGAATAGGGTAGACAGTCTTCATAGTGACGGTATTGTTGATATCTGGTCTAAGGAATGAAGCGAAGAGCGTTCAAAAATAATGAGCACTGCTCTTTAAAGGAATGAAAATATAATAAAAAGTGCTCTGCACCAAGAATAGATGGTTGAAGGAGAAGAGAAAGTTGTGCGTGTGCTAAGCTATTGTCATGATGTGGACGTGTTATATATCAACACTACTTTGCAGTGTGTGAACGGACATCGAGAAATGCAATAAAGCCCCGAGGCAACAAGGCCGTGTGTTGGGCGAATGTTTGTCGATCCCGTGTACATCATACAGACGCTGTAGGAAGATACCCTGAGGCGCCTAGGCTCCCAAAAAAGAACGTTGGATCCCCCCCACATTTCTCACACAGGAACAAGAAGCTTTGGCTCGCTTGACAGCTTGATCAGGACGGGAAAAGTCTTGAACGTGTTGGCTTGGCTGGAAACGATCGAATGAAAACGTATCAAGGCTTAAGACTTACGCAAGCTTCATGCAGCATGGCCAATCTCAGCAGGGCATGGCAGGTGGACACATCGAACATGTGCTGTTAGAGAACATGTTGCAGAGCGACCAGGGGTGGGTATTTGCAATGAGCAGATCCTAAACGCATAAGTTTAGTGTGACTGAGGCACGTCCGATCGGACCTTCTATCCTGGGGTTTTGACGCTTGGCTGGTTTCAAGTGGGCCGATGCGCAACTGTTGAGCCTCCGAAACCTGGAGACGGCTCACACTGTCATAACAGCATGAGAAATTTGCAGCGAGGTCACTGGCGAGAGTGCGATGAACGACGACCGTGTTGAGCGGTGATTTGGAAGGAGAAACTATTTGGACAGGGCAAGCGAGGGTTGGGTTGTGAGAGCCAGATTTAGATCAGGATGCCAGAGCTTTCCAAGGCCCAGCCGCATCTGCTTTCGGCAACTCCAGCATCCTTTGATCTGCTTCCCAGCACCTCGTTAGAGGTGATGCATGGAACAGTCCTTTGTGCTTTTTGTCGAGGCTCTGCGGGACGTTGGCCCTCGGTGATTTTCCAACTCCGCCAGGATTGCACCACGGAAAATAAGGAGTGTCAAGTCCAACGTCTTCTACAAAGAGTT
Organism: Ophiosphaerella narmari; assembly: GCA_028456235.1. Classification (NCBI taxonomy): domain Eukaryota; kingdom Fungi; phylum Ascomycota; class Dothideomycetes; order Pleosporales; family Phaeosphaeriaceae; genus Ophiosphaerella; species Ophiosphaerella narmari. Next base: position 133,649 of record JALNQA010000002.1, on the reverse strand, counting down.
TGACAGGGAGGGGGATGCATGTGCGCGGCGTAAAGAAGACTTAGGTATCTGTCTATTCCCAAGCAGAGGCGTTGGAGGAACGATAGTGAAGGCGACGATATGGCTGGAAGGATCGCCGGCCAATCACAGGCCCGATGATCCAAAGCAGCAGTCCGCTTAGCCTCGGCTGCAGCTTGGAGCTTTCGTCATTGAGCAATTCGGTTCTGGTCAGACAGAATCCGTACAGTCATCAAGGAAGCAGTCTCTGGGCGTGCAAAAGCTAACCTCAGCCTGATACTCGTTGGTGGTGGTGCCTTGCGACGCGCTGGGAATTGTTTCATCTCGTATCGTATAGTCCCACACTATGGCTTCTCGATCGCTGCCCACGTCGCTAACCCGCCGCTTGCTTTCCTCCCCACGCTCAACCCGCATACCGACACGTGCTTTTGCGTGCGCGCCCTCGCGGACACCGTCGCTATGGGAATCCTACCGCCCTGCACTGCGAATTGCCGGTCAACGGCGAGCTTTCTCGTCTTCGCTACGGACAAGGCTCGCAGATGTAGATGACACGCTCGACCCACGGTCTATCGAGCGCGAGGTCGATGAAGTTGATGTGCTTATTGTGGGAGGAGGGCCGGCTGGCTTGTCGGCTGCCATCAAGCTCAAGCAATTGGCCAACGAGGCAGGCAATGAAGACTTTAGAGTGCTGCTGTTGGAAAAGGCCGGAGAGCTGGGCGATCATATTGTGTCTGGAAATGTCATCGAACCTTCTGCCTTGGATGAGCTTCTGCCAAATTGGCGGTCAGAAGACAATCCAGAGCGCTTCTTCGATATAACACCCGCGAAGGAAGACCGCATGCGCTTTCTTACCAAGAACAGCTCCATTCCCCTGCCTAAGCCGCCCCAGATGAACAACCATGGCAACTTTATAATAAGCTTGAACCAGATGGTCAAATGGCTTGGCGAGCGAGCGGAGGAAGTAGGTGTGGAGATCTATCCTGGATTTGCCGCCTCCGAGATTCTGTACAACCATGAAGGCGTCGTCAAGGGAGTGGCTACCAACGACCTCGGCATCTCTCGAGAAGGCAAGGCAAAGGAATCGTTTGAGCGGGGAATGGAATTCCATGCTCGAGTTACACTTCTAGGAGAGGGCTGCCATGGAAGCCTGTCCAAGCAGGTCATCAAAAAATATGAACTCAGAAGAGACAGCCAGCATCAAACATACGGTTTAGGTATTAAGGAAGTATGGGAGGTACAACCAGAGAAGTTTCAATCCGGTCTGGTGGTTCATTCGATGGGCTATCCCTTACCTAAGGATGCCTACGGCGGTGGCTGGATGTACCATTTTGGAGAAAACCTTGTCAGCATCGGCCTTGTCGTGGGTCTGGACTACCCGAACCCATGGCTTGCTCCATACGGTGAATTCCAGAAGATGAAGCACCATCCTCAATACAGAGACGTATTAGAAGGAGGGAAATGTATATCATACGGCGCAAGGACGTTGATCGAGGGCGGCTTTCAGTCAATACCAAAGCTCGCCTTTCCTGGTGGTGCCCTGCTTGGTGACTCGGCCGGTCTGGTCAATGTGCCAAAGATCAAGGGCACACACACCGCAATGCGATCGGGCATGTTAGCTGCAGAAGCGACCTGGGATGCCCTGCAGGGCAACACCGATGGTGGTACAGTTTTCCTGTTTGATTATGAGGACAAGATGCGAAAGTCATCTGTCTGGTCGGAGCTTAAGACTGTTCGGAACCTGCGGCCCTCGTTCCACACGCCACTCGGCATCTATGGAGGCTTGTTATACTCTGGACTAGAGGCATACATCTTCCGAGGCAAAATGCCATGGACACTGAAGCACGGCAAACCTGACCACGCGGCTACCAAGACTGCGGACGAGTGCCAGAAGATTGAATACCCAAAGCCTGATGGCAAGATTAGCTTTGACATCTTGACGAGCGTGAGCCGAAGCGGCACGAATCACGAAGAAGATCAGCCTTGTCATCTCCAAGTCAAGGACTGGGACGCACATGCACAAAAAGAATGGCCCAAGTACAAGGGTGTGGAGAACCGCTTCTGTCCTGCAGGTGTATATGAATATGTGGAGGACGATAGCAAAGAGCTCGGCGTTAGATTCCAGATCAACGCCCAAAAGTGAGTGAAGTGATAGACCAACCGCTTTAGAAGGTGAGGCTAACCCACACCAGCTGTGTTCATTGCAAGACATGTGACATCAAAGTACCAGACCAAGACATCAATTGGCAGACCCCACAAGGTGGCGAAGGGCCAAAATATGTGCTCACTTGATCTGGGGATGTGGAGGCTCACTGCGTTGTTACCATGCATCGGGCAGCGAATGACCCTGTACCATACCCTTGTATAAAATGCGTAGTCACTAGAGAGTGTTGCGGCCCAATTCGAAGTCCAAGTTGATGAAACGCTTTTCGGACGACTCTGCTATTTGTGTTTCTTGATACAGAATCTGATTGCAGTGATAGGCACTTAAAGGAATAACTAGAAAATGTGAATGGCTATGGCCTCTTCCTAGAACAGGTGGTTGATGGGTGTCGATCACGGCCCTAGAAAAGGACGGACACGTGACAATGACCCGTGCGTTGTAAGCCAAGCTTGGCAACTCCGCCTCGCTCACCTCACTTTCATCGTCAGCACTCCACCTCACCTTCACCCGTCACCTCTCTGGGCCATATCAACCACGACTTCGCGTCCATCTCAATTCCGTTTCCATTAGCGCAACTGTTGCGCACAAGAGGCACACCACACCCACGTGTGCTTTGACTGTCTATCCACCTGCCCGGCGCTCTTTCCGGTCCTCGAGGCTTTGATTCTTTGCGCAGCCGGCCGCCTTCCAGCAGGACTTCCCGTGCGGACCACCTCCAAAACACCAAGGTACGACCAAGCGCTATTGCATTGAACCCCGTTGGAAATTCCCTGGAGGTCTCTCTGGTTCCTCATGTTACGCGTGCCTGGGTCGACTGGTACCCTGCTGCCCAACAGCTGTCTGTCTCTGCCTCTGTTGCGCTTCTGGCACGCCTTTCCTGAATCCGTTTCCATCAGCTTCCACCCGTTTCCAGGTACCTACTTTTTTACCATCAACATGTGCTCACTACCCTACCAGGCTAGGTTCTCCACAGGTGCGACTCGGCCCACGACTTCATCATGACCGAAGTCTCCTCCACACGCCTTTACTTGGGCAACCTCCCCCGCAATGCCACCAAGGCCGAGGTTGAGGCCCACTTCCAGACTCATGGCACTGGCGAAATCACCGAAATCAAGCTCATGAATGGCTTCGGTTTCATCGAGTACAAGGATGCAATGGACGCGCGTGACGTCGTACCTGGTAAGTTGCATCATCCAATGACTCTGATTAGATGTAACAATACTAACTTTTCCCAGCTTTCCGTACGTAATTCTACCACGTATTACCCTGCTGCATGGCGCCTAACCGATTACCAGATGGATCCGACTTCATGGGTGAGCGCCTGATTGTCCAATTCGCGCGCGGATCTCGTGCCCGTAATGAGAACTTCACGCCTCACGAGCGTGTCCCACCGCGGCCTCGTCGCACTCCATACCGGATGAGGATTGCGAATCTTCAGGTGGAGACCAGTTGGCAGGTTAGATTCCCCGAGCATTGGATTTCCCCCGTTCCTTGTTAGGCCTTGTGGACCAGCCCATGGACTAGTAATTGCTTGTTATCCCGTTCTTCCCGCTCCCCTTTCACTGGATTTGGACTCGGCTTAATATCGAATGTATAGGACTTGAAAGATTTCGCCCGTCAATCTGGATTGGACGTGGTCTACTCCGAAGTTGGCCGTGAGCGTGACGGCACTGGGTAAATATACCTCACTCTAAGAGACCTGTTCACTTTACTGAGCTTGATCAAGATTTGTCGAATACGAGACACAAGCCGATCTGAAGACCGCAGTGGAAAAGCTGGACCGACGTGAATTCAAGGGTCAGGAAGTCACCTGCACCCAGGATGTCTCTGACCCGCCCCCACCTCCTCCATTCAAGCCTAGGGCTCCTTATGGAGGCCCTGGTGGACCAGATGATCGCGGCCGTGATAGGTACCGCTCCCGCTCACCCATGGGACGTCGTGGTGGTGCATATCCACCCGCTCCCTACGACGACTACTATGACCGTCGCGGTCCCCCTCGTGGCTATAGTCCTCGCCGCGATGATTACCGCCGACGCACCCCGCCTCGTGAGTTTTATGACAGGCGTGAAGGAGGATATGGACGCTCCCCACCGCGTGGTCGCATGGGAGGGCCTGATGAGTATGGTCCACCACGTGCCCGTTACCCTGACGATCCTTACGATTCCAGGGCCGGACCTCCTCCTCGCCGCTACGATGATCCTTACATGAACGGTCATGGTCGCCCATATGAGGCAGGACGTCCACCATCGCCTCGGGGCGCCCGTCCCCGCAGCCCCGGTGGCCGCCCGCCCTACGAGGCCGCGGCCGAATACCCACCTCGTCGCTACTAGTAAACCTCCCTTCTCATAGTAGTTTTCAGCTTGCCACCATTCCATGTTAGATGACCATTCGTGCATGATCTTGGCAGTCCTACCTCCGGCCCCTGCTTTTCGGTCCCCGCTAACTCAACAGACCGCGGCTAACGCTTGGGTTCACGAGACTGGGGTGATTTTTTTTTATTTTTTTTGACGAGTTACACTGGCTTTATCTCTCAGCTCATGAGGATTATTCAGATTGCTTTTTTTTTCTCCTTGATCTCCCGTTTCCCTTACTGGGATGAAGTGTGAACCTGGTTATGCTTGGCATCCCGCTGTACATAATTTCGTACCCGCTGCGCTTTTAGGCAGCATTGGTTCAGCCGAGATTCATCGGGTCGGCCCGAGGGATGGTTGCTGGGAAACACTTGTAACACTAGAGATAGGCAGCTGCTTTTCTGTACAAGCTGAAAAAGTACTTGAAATCTTGATGCTATTAGCGAATAATGTCTACTGCCGAGTGTATGTAATGTAATGTCTTGTATGCCGCCTTACGTTTTGCACCCTGTGGTTTAGAATGTGAAATATAATTGAGCCGCGTGTTTGGTGATGGCACGAGCAGGCATAATGGGGGTGATCGAGGTGTTGGGTTTGGTCTAGGATTTTATATACTGGAGGGATTTGGTTCGGGGACGATGTAAGTAGTACTCACTTCCAGCTTTGTATCTTCTATGTAGTTTTGTCAGTGACTCTTTTTATTCAATGAGGTTAGCAACTTGGGTCTTTCTGGCACAATTCTCCTTTGAGAACCTCATTCGAGTATTGTGTACTTGGGTATTTGGCTGCATGTCGATAGTATTTCTTGGGTTTCTCTATCTTTAGAATATATTACCAACTACGAAGCTGATACACATAACACCCTTCGTGTGAGAAATTTTGACAATGCCCCCACACAGTCGAGTTTTGTCAACGAGGCGTTCGACGTTCAAAATAAATATGACGCCACAACCCCGCCATCAAGTACCGAATACCCCTCCGGTGTTGTGGACATCCGCATTTTAGATCCTTACCCGACATCACCGTGATTACGAATAGCTTATGAAATGTCGCGCTATGTCGCCGGGAGGTTCCTAGCACTAATGTTTCCTCTTCATATTCCGCGCTTGGTGATCGCGGAATAACGAGCTTGACCTAGGCTACTTAGTTTGCAGGCAGCTAGACCCGACTCTTTCTTTCGCATCTCTTCATATACGTTGGAACCAATCGTGACATCATGGCAGTTGCTGGTAACATTCCAGAACTGAAGAATCTCACCATTGAGAACATCACCGAAAATGTTCACCGCATCAATTCGCAATGCGCAGACCCGCGGTTGAAATATGTTATGGAGCGGCTGGTGTCGCACCTCCATGACTTTGCTCGCGAAACGCGGTTGAGCTTCGATGAGTGGATGGCAGGCATACAATTCTTGACGCAAGTTGGGCAAATATGTACAGATGTTCGCCAGGTGAGAAACGCCATTCATGCACCAGCGAATAAGTATGTTAATTGCTTTCCAATCTGGAATAGGAGTTTATCCTCCTCTCTGATATAGTGGGACTTTCGCTGCTCGTCGACTCAATTGACCATCCCAAACCACCCGCCTCGACCGAAGGCACTGTCCTTGGACCCTTCCATACACACGATGCTTCTACACTCTCCCCTGGATCTAAAATTTCCGCAGATCCCGATGGCGACCCCTTGCTTGTCCTCTGCACCGTCAGGACTACTTCGGGTGAGCCCGTGCAAGGAGTCAAGATTGATATTTGGGAGACGGATAGTCATGGAAAATACGACGTGCAGTACGAGGATCGAGGAGATAAGGCGGATGGACGAGCAATCGTTATAAGCGACGACAAGGGGGTGTTCTGGTTCAATGCGATTGTACCAGTGCCATACCCAATCCCGAACGATGGACCTGTGGGAAAGCTCCTAGTGAAGCTAGGGCGCCATTGCTGGAGACCAAGTCACATGCATTTCATGTTTGAAAAGCCAGGTTTCGATCACCTTGTCACGTGAGTAAACTTATCTTCTGCTCCTTGTTTCAGGTCCATATTAATTCCTCAGCGCACTTTATATCCGAGGCTCCGATTACGAAACGTCCGACGCTGTTTTCGGTGTCAAAGACTCCCTCATTGTAGGCTTGGAGACGGTCACCGCGGAACAAGCGAAGCAATATAATGTTAAGGAAGGAACGAAACTGCTTACATATGACTTTGTATTGGTCACAGATGAAGAGACGAAGCAGCTACGACATGACGAGGCGGCTAAAGCCATGAAAGGTCTCGGAAGAGAAGGCATGATCATTGTCAACGGATTGCCCGTTCCAGACGTAGATTGAGCACCAAAGCTATAAAACAATCTAAATACGTGACACTAAACTACAATATACCGAGATACAACAACATTTGTCGCTCGCTTCACGAAGAACTTTGGCAACACACCAAGACGTTATTGCTCTTCTTGCCATAACAAAATACAATTTTGTGCCTCACTACTCGACATCTCTTCTCCGCACTTGGGGCACTGCATATGACGTAGGCCCATCACGTTGAACGCATATTCCACTATATTATGCAAACAATACGAGCATATTGAGTTGTTATGCTGGCACTGTTTGGTAGGCAGCTTGTTGGGAAACTCGAAGGAGTTTCGGTGGATTAGGCAGCGTTCGCACCGCCATGCATGGTGAGGTGATATGATGCCATGCCCGCTCGTGTTCGTTGCTGGAACACAGTCGAGGGCCTTTGTTGAGAAGAATCTAGTCGTAGCATTGGGGTCTTTTGCTGGACTGGTGGCGTGGGATGTACGATTCTCCGATCGCGTACGTAATGTTAGAGGGGAAACCGGGTCATGAAGGGGTTTCGGTGTGGCGAGTTGCGAGGGGGTGGGAGGAGTTGTGGTCGATGAGTCTTTGTTCGGTGCTTCGAATATGGTTGGGGACGGATGCCTAACGGTCAAGCGGTCTTCTGGAGAGAGCATGGAGTGTGCCGTTGAGAGACTATCTTCAATGATTGGATTCTCGAACTTCGTTGTTGCAAGGACACATAATTCGAACAGGGCTTGGCTAGAATTTAATACCCTGCTAGGTTATTGGCTTTGAAAATACCGCAATATGATCCATGGTTCGATTGTTACCACGTTGGAATCCTCAACAATGTATTGTCTTGGTCTCGGAGCGTACCAGTGGTTAGCAGTGGGGCAGTGTATCGACCCTTCTTCGTGAGTGCGACCCCGAATCCAACAGAATCATACCAACTCAAGCCTTCAATCCCGCATCAAGCTAATATCAATATATAAAGACCTCCAACCAAGCCCGTTTCGAAACTCCATTCATATCAGCTTTCTTCTTCCTTTACTTGAGACTTCTCCAAACAACAGTGAGTTCCAGCCCACAGGTATACTCCTTCCAACCACCGCTAAATAAAAATTAGCACACCATGTACTCCGCTACCCTCTTTGCTGCCGGCGCTGCCTTGCTCGCCACCACTTCTGCCTTCCCCACAGGCTGCTATGGGGGTCCCAAGTGGACACACATCTTCTGCCCACACCGTCCCGACACCATCGCGTCGGCTGGTCGTTTCCTCGACCCATTCCGCTCCTCCGCTGGCTTTCAAAAAGCCACTCACACCTCCGTCGGCTTTCGCAAGGCCGCCCAAACATCGGTGCCTCCTACCGGCATTCACCACGCCGCCCAAACCGCGGTGCCCTCCGCCGGCGTCCACAAAGCCGCCAAAACCTCGGTGCTGCGCATGCCCTCTGCGGCCCTCCACCACTCTTTGGCTTTTCCTTCCTCGGCCGCCAATTCCTCGGTTTCTCGCTTCTCGTTGGGTCCCTCCCAGGCGCCCACCTTCTCGCCCACCGCTCGCTGGTCCTTGGCGCCGAACAACACGGCAGCGACTAGCTCCTCTATGCGCCGGGTCTTGGCTCTTGCCGCGCCGTCTGGTTCCTCGTCTGGTGTGTTGACTGGCTCGTCGACTGGTACGTCGTCAAGTGCGCACTCACATTCGCCCTCGCACCATCGGCACCATCGCTCGTCTAAGACGCGCAAGACGGTGACGGAGATGAGGACTTTGTTCCTCACCAGTTCGCGGTCCTCGTTGTCGTCGCGTACGACAACGATCCAGTCGGCGATGAGCACCACCACCTCTGTGCCGTTGGCGTCGGCTAAATCGATCGCGTCGACAGCATCTTCTCGGTAATGGGATGGAACGGGGCGGATGGGAAAAGTTTTTGGTTGGTGTTTTTCTTCTAGTATAGATGACCGAATATATGGACGAATGAAATTTTCTTAATACTCATGTGCAAACGTGGTTGCTCCTAGTGAACCGAGTGTGAAATCTGCTGTCGAGATATGATGGTAGGTGCATACAATATATGGTGGTTGATCCAAACTATGCTCAGAAACATCCCAGATGCTTCCTACTAAGGGATGATTATGTAAGAAGGATATGGTTGAGACCCTGGGTATAGTCTAAGTGTTTGCTTGGCACGGGTTCTAAGTTTTTCTTCTTGGCTGACTAAAAGCCTATAAAAGTTGGTCGCGTCCATCACTGCTGGTCGAGAAATACCCCACGTCGAGATGAAATCTATTATTCAAGCACCACAATTTCTTCACTTGTGAGTATACAAAGTAACAGTGCCTATAATATTTTTCTTAAGGCATATCCTAGGAGCCAGCGCGTAGCACAAGAGTTGCGATAGTTCTGATCATATTGTCGATTGTTCCATTTATAGCGCCCAGGACTGGTTTAGCTTTGCACCCCTACTCCAGTACAGTTATTAATACTACTTTGAATTTCGGAGCTCTAGGGTGATAGTTCTATCCAAAGAAAAGACGGGTTTTAAGCTCTCGGGATGCGCAGCCTCTGAAAACACATACCCCGTACCTGCTGTAGTAGGGGCCTTATTGTTGTTACTTCGGCAGGGTTCTCTTACGCTGGGAGTTGTGCGAGGTATATACAAAGAGTGGATAGAGTTACAATAAACAGATGCCAGTGTCATCGGTATCCGGAGCTTGAATGTCCACACAGCTATAGGCAGGTCAGAGTAGCAAAACTAGCTCATGGCTGACTTAGCGAAAGCGCCACGAGTCGCCTTTCACCTGTATACTGCTATGGTAATTATAAGGGGCGTAGGAGATGTTTGCAGGGTACTGCTCTTGCTTATTTTTAATGTCTACTATGCTACGCTTACTATGAGGGCTACATTATCAAGTTCTTGACTGTCACCTCGGTATGCTCGTAGCGATAGGCTACCGGGGCAAAGGGATGGCTTGACGGCAAAGACGTGACGAGATAGGCAATTTGCGGGGTAATTGTTTAGAGCGAGCTCAACATAAGATCACAAAACGTCTTTATCGGAGGTGTCAAGATTCTCCTAAGCCTGGGCCACGATGCGAGAACTCTACATATGATGCAACTCTTGGTGCACACATACCTTCGACCCGAAACGCGCCGTGTAAATTCCGTCGGGACTCAGGTGCATCAGTTGGAGACGCGCGTTATGAGGATGTAAAGCTGTTCATGATTCGTGTATAATTAATCGATTGATTATATAATAGCATGATCTTACTATATAGTGCTCAAGAGAATTCAAGAATAAAGGGATAATTGAGTTATAGCACCTTACATCAATGTGTAAAATTTTTGTATTATCCACTACGGGGTCCAGCTCTATCCCCTCGAGTGATATGCACTGTCGCATCATTTTTGTTGTGAAGCCTCAACTATAGCACCTTTAAGTTCTTGAAGAACTTCGCGCATAGAATTGAGGGTACCATGCCAACAGCCCTGCATCAAATTACCCAACGGTATATTTTCAACCTCTGGGAATTGATTCCTAGAATACGGTTGTTTGACGCGTAACATTGGATTGTCAAATTCCAAAAGGTCCTCGTATGGCTGCTTACCTGTTACAACTTCGTAAATCGCACAGCCAAAAGCAAAGATATCAGTCTTTCGGCTTATCACCGACGATCCCTTGTAACTGAACCACTCATAGCATGCTCCTGCTTCTTCTCCATCAATGCTGCAGCCTTCAAAGTCAATAATCTTCAAATGCCCCTGAACTAGTATCCAATTATTGCATCCAACATCGGCATGAATTATTTTGTTATCATGCATATACCGCGTCCCTTCCGCAGCTTCCCGTAGCCAGCAAATTTTTTTATCTAAAGGGATTTTGTCTGGTTCGCTTGCCCGAATTACCGTCCGAAGCGGCTGCCCGCGCTCAAGAATAAGGTCACCGTCTCTTGTTGCGCCGAAACATTTTACAATGTTTTTATGAGGTCCCAGACGTTCAAATGCTCGACTCTCGACATCGATTCCCTTATCGTAATAGGTCTTCAAAATTCTGTCATCATCAATCGTATAAATGATTCCTGATCCGCCCGCTGCGAGGAATGATTGGGGCTGGATGTGCTCCTTTATTGTCCCTTGGGCCATAGTCCCATTTCGCTTATGTTTGGGACTGAGGAGGCGCAAGTCAAGAGCGCGAGTCCTCTGGTGTGAGGCGTAGTTGAGACGTCGAGGTCTGCGGCCTTTAGATGTGCAGGTAGGAGGAGCTTTTCGAGGGCGGTATGATTCAAGTGAGAGTAGTAGCTGCTTGTTTTCGTTTGTGAGAATGGATGGAAAAAGCCAGTCAGTCGGTTTATGGAGTCAGGCCTCCTCGAATCGGCCTCGATCGTCGTCGTACGTCGTTTCACGTACCCAGCCTAGCCTGGCGCCTCGGCAAAACATACAGCTAGGTCACGAGGTTTCGCGCTAGTACATGCCTGTTCATGTCGCCAATAGAAGTTGATAGGGTACTTATAATCTATTACGTAGGCTAATGACGCCCTATTTTTGTTGTTTCTATGATTGAACCTGTTCCTTTAAATGAATACACGTGACTATTACATCTGTTCGCACAGGGTGACGTTAGCACAACGGATACGTGTTGTATTTGATTCAGAAACATTTTTGCATTCAAGGAGGTACAAGAGTCTGGACTGCTCCACCAATACGATTACAATGAGATTTAGGCGTCTCATACATCGCAAAGTTCCAAAACTTGGAGTAAGTTTATGATCCGCTTGCCATGGTCAAACGTCCGCTCTCCCCGTTTGTCATGTTCTGCTTCCATTAAATATCCAATTATTCCACTCAACCACTGTATCTGCCCCTCCAAAAGTTCGGTATTGCTACGCATCTTCTCAATTTGCACTGCGTAATCGTTTTTGCAGGTTTGTTGAGAGTTGAGGTCGTGGATTTGTGAAAACAATTTGATAAGGTGAGATCGCAAGGCGATGCGGCGCTCGCGACATTCTCTACTAAGATAACTGATTCTTTTATTGAAGTGTTCCGAAATAGTTTCGTCTGTCGATTCTTCTGCACCCATGGCTTCTTCATGCGCTGTGATCTCTTTGTTCAGAATTTTCACCGCGTCGTCCACTTTTGCGGCCATTTTTTCAGCGGCGTCCCGGAGCTCTTCCCGGTCCTCTTGCATAAAATCGATGTACATCTCCAAGCATTCGTTCTGGGACTTTATACGTGCGAGCCGCTTCCTCAACTGTGATTTGCTTGGGTTCTCTACTCGTGCGGCAACTAGCTCGTCAGTCTTCTGAGTCAAGCGATTCTGAAGCTGCGTCACTTCTTGCTCTTTTGATAAGATATCCCTTCTCAGGGTTTTAATCTCGTTGTCCTTTATGCGTTCTTGTAATAAAACTCTTTGATACTACATTTATCAGCTCCCGAGTGCGAAATGGCGACTGCGAAGTCCTACCTGCCGCTCCCAGTCTGCATTCTTCGCCAGCAACATTTTCACCTCATGAGCATGTGTCTTCTTAAGCTCCTGCATTTCATTCTCGTAAGACAGCACCTGTTTTCGCGTACGGTTGCAGCGAGTCCGACCGAGGTCTTTCATGGCTTTCATGATATTGGAAACATCATCCATCAACTTCAGCTCTTCCTATTCATGCGTAAGCCTAAGAGTTAAAAAGCTGGTGCTTAGTCCATTGGCCTTACCTGCTCGGCCCGTATCAGGTCACGGCACGGCTCCATTGTTCTTTTTCTGACTGCAAGTGGGACACGGACGCGATGTTAAAGCGAGTGTCAAAAAGTGGTATTTTGGCGAGACCAGAGGTGAACGTGTTGCAGAAGTTAATCACGTGCTAGCAAATTACACTTTGCGATACCCGAATAAGATGGGCTAGTAGCTTATACATGACTAAAGCAAACGGTGCCCAAAGGGCCAGCAGCCGGGGTATAACACGAGAGCTACGAGATATGATTAGGCGAGCTAAGACGAACGAACAGCGACACACAGAGCGTAATAGAGACGGGGGAAGATTGAATGATCAACCGCATCTATTTCTACCAAAGCAACTACTCCATCATCCTAAGAAACACTTTACAGCCCCCTAAATAAAAGACCTTGCCCCTCACCTAAAACCCGCATAAATGCTCATTCCCTGACTGAAATATCTCACCGTCCCTTCCCCTCCTTCTTCTTCCTCAAATACGCCGAAATCTGCTCCACATGACTAACAAAAAAGCACCTTTCGCCATCGCTCCTCCAAACCAACACGCCCAACGCCTCCGCATACCCCAGAACATCCCTATACTCAGCCTCGCTTCCAAACTCCTTCATAAGATATCCCGTTGTAACCTCGACGCGCTCACCCTCATACTCCCACAGGCGAATCTGGTCCATAACGGTGGGCGGAAGCGGGGGGTTCATTTTCTGCATTTGCGGATGCGCATAGGTGGTCAGATAGGAGATGATTTGGGCGGAGGTGATGCCCGATTGGACGGCGCGGTGGACGGATTCCTTGGTGAGTTTTCCAGAGACGAGGTTTGGGAAGCGGTGTTGGAGTTTCGTGAAGAGGGAGAGGATGGCGATTTGGATGAGGGAGTTTGTGTAGGCGTAGAGGCGGTAATTTGTTTCAATGATGATGAAGCCTTTGTTTTGGGCTTTGGTGTCAGGTTTGTCGGAACTGGTGATGTCAGAGCCGGGGAGGGCGCCGGATTCGGAGGTTAGGGTGGTAGCGAGGCGGGTGGGGTAGAATGTGCGGGATTCTTTGGAGCTGCGGTACACGATGCCCATTGCGGTGAGGTCGTCGAGCATTTGCAGTTGTGTTTGGGAGAGCGTTGAAGTGGAGTAGTCTTGGCCGAGTTCGAGGGAGCCGAGCATGAAGAGGAAAGAGAGGACCTCGGTTTCGGACATGCCGAGCTGGTATTGTTAGCGATGGATCCATCTTAAGTGAGCAAGCTAATCACCTCATTTACCATTCGCAAGTACACAATGAGCAGATTCCAGACCTGCGCATTCGTCTCCTGCAGCACAAAACTGAACCCCTCCTTCGTGATCCTCGGAGACCCATGTATCGTCCTAACCAAATCTCCCGCATGCAGCAATTTCTTCGTACCAGCGCCAACATCCATCTTGACACTACCTGGCGCAAAGCCAGCAGCGCCACTAACCATAAAGAACAAAATGCCCTCCCACTGCGCCCTCGCGTGCTGATCCAAGAACTCAATGCTAAGCTTCTTCCCACCGCCCTCCGCCTTGGACGCCGGCACACCAAACGAACGGTGCGTGCCAGACCCCTCAATAGCCTGGCGCAGGCTCCGCTGGAAGCCCGCAGAAAGCGAGTACGACACACTCCGGTCGTCTTCTCGCTTCGAAGTAATAACATGCAACCGGTCGAGGATGGACAACGCTTGTTCCCGTTCCTTGCGCGCAGACGGCTTAAACCAGGCTTCAAGATCGGCGGCGGGGAAGGACGAGGGCATGTAGAGCATCGCCATGACGATCGACTTTGCTGCACAATCCACAATTAACTATAGAGCCAGGTAAGTCTGGGGAATCAACGCACCAAGATGCGGCAGCATGCACCGAAACACCGCAAGCACCGTCGACGGCGCTTCATATAGCTTCCGGTGTGTCTGCAGCGGGAGGCCCTGCAGATATTCGAGGGCCTGGACGGAGGACGCCGACATCGTGGTAGATGTGGGTTTGGTGGCTGGCGGGCTACCGTATTATCATGTTCGGGTGCACAACCGGGGCGGGGCGCGTGTGGCACGTTGGAGAGGCGAGGTCGTCACGGTAAAAAGAAAGTTGAGCGTCAACCTAGAGGCCTAGAGGTCGATGACGCGCCAAGGCGGCCATGGGCTAGTGCCGCAGGGTGTTGGCATGTCATCTAACCATGGGTTTGCCAAGGATGCCATGGGCCTAACTAAGAAGAGGCACCGTAATACAGCCGACGTTCGACCCATGCCTTTATCGCTCCGAATTCTCGTAGAATAGCATTATCTTAGCCTCAAAACCTCCCCCTAAGGCTCGGAAGTCATCACCAGCCTTGTGCGCTCTATCGCAGGCAAATTCATCTAGCCGATCGGTACCTTCTTGGTCGGCGCTATTATGTTTCTGATTAGTGCTGGAAGCTTTCCATGTATTATATAAGTAACGTAGATGGCAAGCGAGCGGTGCTCCCCACCAACTTTGCAGGTTACATAGCAAGCTAGATATCTACTTCATTTGAAGCTAGTTGAGTAACGCGGCGTTGAGCCATTGTGCGTTGAAATAATATGGGCGTATCTTACAAAGCCCCGTTCATAAGGTGGCACATCTCAAACCACTTAAAATTTCCAGCCACGATCTCTTCGCCACATTTTCAACCCTAGGATCATGTGCTGCGCTGAAATAGCACTTATCTAGTAGTTTTCGTCTTAGCACCTTATACACCTTTCCTGCAAAGCCAGCCTAGCGGTGCGCTTTAGTGATTCTGAGCGCACGGCCGCTCAAGAAGGCGCTTTACCAAATAAGCATTAACGCTTTCTAATGGCGGTACATGTGGCTTAGAGCCTCTACCCATCCATTATCTATACATTTCGAAACATCTACAAGGTCCTAGCGGGTGCGGGTCGGCCATCCTCCCTGCTAGTGTGATCGAGGCGTTCGTTTGCCTAAAGTAGCAAATACTTAATCCAAAATTCTAGACGTGGACACCTTGGTCGGTTGAGATAGGGTAAACTGTAAGGTTCAATATGGTAAATTGCCCCGTGTCGGACTTAGCAATAGCGGTACTCGGGGAATTAACACGCCAAGAAGTGGTAAGCCGGTCTTTTGCCGGCTGAATATCTATGGCGGTCGCAATGGCCAGATGTTTTGGCGCTTGTCACTGCCCCGCTTTTGATACGACGGGGCTTAGGGTTCATCATGGGCACTCCAACACCAGCTCTCGAGACGTACCAGTACACATCGCTTCGACTCGGGGACTCGACTTTCCGACTCCTAAAGCTATTGAAATACCGAGGTCCTGAGCTCGAATGTGAGCTTTTCCCGCAGTCGCTATCGAACAATGAACACGTTTCATATACAGCCCTCTCCTACGTATGGGGCAGCACCGAGTTTGTGGAATGCATAATACTTAATGGAAAGCGGCATTGGATAACAGACAACCTATACTCTGCGTTGCAATACTTGCGATTGCACGACAGAGACCGTCATCTATGGATTGATGCGATATGTATCAACCAAGCCGACAAAGAAGAACAGGGCCGGCAGGTTCAGCAGATGGGAAAGATCTTCGGATCGGCTGAGGAGGTTCTCTTCTGGCTAGGAAAGGCAACGTTAGAGATCACGAGTCTTATAGACGCACTCAATCAGCATTCAAGGACAGGTACAGATTGCCAACTTAGACAGTTGACGCTCGACGACAATCGTTGGAATGATTATCATACTGGTTTACGGCAACTGCTACGCCGAAAGTGGTTTACAAGAGTCTGGATTCTACAGGAAGTAGCAAACGCTCGAAAAGCTACTATCTGTTGTGGCACTCGGTCTATTCCAGCGGAAATATTTGCTTGTGCACCGTCCGTAATAGGACAAAAGCCTGAGCCGCACTGTCAAGCTATATTGGAGATCATGCCAGGGCCTTCCCGTTCAGGATCTTGGTGGGGCCAGAAACGAGACTTATGCACCCTCCTCCGCAGATTCCCAACGAGCAAAGCAACAGACGAACGCGACAAGATATACGCCCTACTCGGCATGTCCTCTAATCCTTTAGATACCCAAAGCATTGATATAGACTACCAGAAGCCGACTCACCAAGTCATTCACCGGGCTGTAACATATCTGCTTCATTCTACACCTGTATCCGTTCATGAGATTCTTAACCTCCTGTACTACTTCAAAACCCTAGAAACAACCTATTTTGTGCTACCATCTGCGCAAGAGGAAGCAACAGAAATTCTTTTCCCTCATCTTCAATTAGGGAAAGTGCTGAACGTGCCAATCAAGCCTGAAGAACCAGAGTTCATGTTCCAGGGCATAGTAGTTGTTGATGATCCAGCGCTGTTCCTATTTGAAAAGAGACCAGAAAGAAATTCCAAAGAGGAGGAGACTTGTCACAGTCAGGTTGTTAGACTTATAATAGGTGGCCGGACGAACGAACCCCAGGAACACGAGAAATACGATAAGGGGTTGCGGGTAATTTCATGGGGAAGTCCTGAGCACCGAGTCAAGATAGTGGTTATTCATAACAGGAGAAAGGCTATACTACAGGCCGCACTACAAGGGTGCACCCAAATTGTGAAACACTTGCTGCACTTAAAAGTAGGAGATGAAGAAGGAGAGAAGTTGGAAGAAGAAGTGCTCCGAGAGGCCATAGATACGAACCACACGCTGGCCGTTCAAACGATACTGCATCAAATTACCCATGTGCACGTACAAGGTGGACAGTATGACAACGCACTCCATGCGGCTTTAAGAGGAGGGAACGAGCAGGTGGTGAAGCTGCTGCTCGACAAGGGCGCCAACGTCAACGCGCATGGTGGAGACTACGGCAACGCACTCCAGGCAGCTTCAAGAGGGGGGAACGAGCAGGTGGTGAAGCTGCTGCTCGACAAGGGCGCCGACGTCAACGCGCAGGGTGGAAGGTTCGGCAACGCACTCCAGACGGCTTCAGAAAGAGGCCACGAGCAGATAGTAAAGCTGCTGCTCGACAAGGGCGCCGACACCAACGCGCAGGGTGGACACTACGGCAACGCACTCCAGGCGGCTTCAGAAAGAGGCCACGAGCAGGTAGTCAAGCTGCTGCTTGACAAGGACGCCGACATCAACGCGCAGGGTGGACACTACGGCAACGCACTCCAGGCGGCTTCATATAGAGGCCACGAGCAGATAGTAAAGCTGCTGCTCGACAAGGGCGTCGACGTCAACGCGCAGGGTGGAGACTACGGCAACGCACTCCAGGCGGCTTCATATAGATGCCACGAGCAGATAGTAAAGCTGCTGCTCGACAAGGGCGCCGACGTCAACGCGCAGGGTGGAGACTGGGGTAACGCACTCCAGGCGGCTTCATATAGAGGCCACGAGCAGGTAGTGAAGCTGCTGCTCGACAAGGGCGCCGACGTCAACGCACTAGGTGGAGACTACGGCAATGCACTCCAGGCAGCTTTAAGAGGAGGTCACGAGCAGATAGTGAAGCTGCTGCTCAACAAGGGCGCCGACGTCAGCGCACTAGGTGGAGACTACGGCAATGCACTCCAGGCGGCTTTAAGAGGAGGTCACGAGCAGATAGTGAAGCTGCTGCTCGACAAGGGCGCTGACGTCTCTTTCCTAGAGGGCCGGAGATCAGCATAACTATATACTGTATTAATTTGCCATAGAGAAGCTTTGAGCATGCTCTTGATTCAAGTGGCGGTGAGATGGCTACTTCTAAAACTACGTATTCGTTGAAGATTCGCCACTTGAGCATTGTTAAACTGATGAACTTCTCCTATGACGCTAGTAGGGAGGACGGCCGACCTGCTCCTGCCAGGACCTTGCAGATGTTTCAAAATGTATAGATAATAGGTAGGTAGAGGTACATGTAACTACGGCCATGAGATCGCCATATTCTAAGCCACACCGGCCTGAAAAGCACTAACACTTATTTGGTAAGCGCCTTTCTGAGCGGCCGTGCGTTCGGGAAAACCAAAGTGTAGGAACCTGAAGCCGATACCAGTCACCACTGTATACGCCTAAGATGCGAAAACAGAAGAGATTTGATACTCCGTCTCAGTTATCGCATGTAATAGTCTCACGTGATAGTGCTCGGGCTATAAGCGCATCCCAAGACCTTATGCGTCTTCCCCGCAAAGCCCGCCTAGTAGTAACTATCGAATAACTTGCATAAATAGATCTATAGGCACCTAATTAATTCTTAGCCTTTAAATCTCGCCTTTCAGAATTCTTAGTATTATATTATATAGGAATATATTATAAAAATCTTGTATTAGGGCTATATTAAGTTAAACTCGCTTAGAGTACTAACCCTAGCTTGGCGTAGTTATTATATATGTGGCCTAGCGCTATTTCTATGGTATCCCCAGCTAACCTTGCTATGGCATGCCAACACCTAGTGCCGCGGTGGTGCGGCCATCTACCGAGCGGAACGCGGACATCACTCCTCCCACGATACAGCACTGTTGAGAAGATGCCAGCTCTGAAATTCGTTCGCTCTGTACGGCTTGCCACTCAAACTAGTTCTTTCTGCACGAGCTCGCTTTAATCAATTGTAGGTATGGGAGTCCTTCCGAGCCAATTCTGGCCTGGAACCCAGGTACGTTGATCCTCGGCTACATGTCAACACGGCTGATTGACTGGCTTCAGATTGTTAGACGGTGTAAGTGAGCCGACGACTCGGGTTGACTTCTATCTTAGCTGCTGCGGATTTATTGATCAAACCACAGCTCCGAGTCACTTCCGCAGTCCCAGGTCGAGTCAAGTTTGAGCTCGCCATCCAGAAAGAGCATACGGTCCGTCCATGTAATCTTACACTCCCTTATCATACTTATATATGACAAGAATCGGCTGAACATCTTACACGGTGGCACAATCGCAAGCATGGGTATTTCCTTTTGTTATTGTCATCATGAAACTATGACCCTCAGGAACCCAATCACGCTGATCGTTCACAGTTGACCTCGGTGGATCCCTCGCCGTAGCCTCCCGCGGCCTCTTCGCAACAGGTGTATCCACAGACCTGAATGTAACTTATCTTTCATCAGGCGGCAAGATTGGCGACCTAATCAAAGCCGAAGTGACCTGCGACAAATGTACCCTCCTTCCCCATCTCAATCTATTATCTTGATTAGTAACAAATGCAGTTGGCAAAACGTTAGCCTTTACCTCAATTAATTTCACAAATAGCAACGGCGATGTATTTGCGAGAGGTAGTCACACAAAGTACGTGGCACTGGCGTGGAAAGACGAAAACAACATCGTCGAAGAGCTGTCACCGAAGAAGGATGAGAAGGAGTAAGCTTTTGAATTGAATGAAAACATAATGCTTTGACTGGTGCTTGTTGTTCATACTATATCAGGGTACGCCCCGTTAATATCACATCCATCCGGGTGTATCGCCAATGCTTCCATGCCTGTGTATCTTCTAGCCAGCGATGTGGCGGCCAGCTTCCTCCGCGGAATAATTGACCATCAACTTAAAATACCACGGTATGATACTAGAAGCATCATCTCATACCCTGGCAGATCATTCCTCATTTCCGTCATCATTTCGTACATGTCGTCCCTCATACCGAATAATCGGTCCTCCTTCCTCTAGTGTCCCTCCACTTTCACCGGATTCTCTTTGGAAAGAGAACCGAGAAGCTGGTAGAAAACATCGTATTACGAGTGCGTGCTTGTATGTTTAATTCCGGCCTTTATTTTTCAGCAGATTAACGAAGCTGCCTTTCCTTGGAGTCAACTTCCTCACAGCTCGTCCAAACGCTCCCTTAGGAGCTTCATGTTCATCGTTCGCGCGAGGCGTATCTATCGTAGTGAGGCTCGTATTGGCGAAATCATTCGGTAATTTGTGAGTTTTTCTATACCTAGACTCGAATTCCTATCGTTTATTAGTACATGCTAAGCTACACAAGCGCCAAACCGCTTGTCCATACCAACAAACTGTCTGCGGCCTCTTTCGTGATACACAAATCGCGCATCTCTGCGATGATATAGCATTTGGCAATATCCTCTTGGTCCGAGTCGTACTGACTGAGCTGCCCTTCGCGCTCGTGGTTCGGATTGAGTGTGGCCATCATGACGTCCTGCTGCCATGTATCGAAGCGTGTCTGGAAACGCCCTGCCCAGTAAAGCGGAGGCATGTAATCTCGAACCTGCAAATGAGACGTATAGTCAGCGCTACTTTCACACCGGTGACTCGAAGAGGGCAAAAGCCACTCATCTGAGCCACACAATAAGCCTTTTAGGTGGTACGTTGGTGAACAGCCGGGTGACGAGGCCAACTGCCGTTCTAGTCGAGATATTAATCCGAAATCGCTGCAAGAGTCTGAAAGCTCAAGCGAATCGGATCTACTCTGAACCCTCTGCAAGATAATGGCGGTATCTTCGGAATCCGACTCTACCCCTTCCTCTTCAGGAATAGAAGATATTGACACTATCCTATTGTGGAAAGTCTTGTGAGATGCTTCGGGTGCCAAACGCGAAGCGTGTAGGATGTTTGGAACAGATGACGTTCGATACTGCTCTGGTATAGGTGGAACTGGGGGAGCGGTTCTAAAATTGTGGAAAGTGGAGGAGCGAGGGACTCGTCTCACCTCATGATTCGCTGCTGCCATCGGACGCGATGATCTCCAAACGGCACCCAGTCCGTTTGGGGTACCCATGATCTTTCTCCGCATGTCTTTTTCTGCTTTCGAGCGAACAGGCGTGGCTTCTCTGCTCTCAATTGGGAGTGGTGTGGGAGTCGGAGGATTTCGAGGGCCCAGTAGCCGTGATTGCTTGATAGAAGAACTGTTTGTTGTATCCGACTCTTCTGGTAGGCTGATCTGTTTACTCGACTGGAAACGCCTGGCAGTTACCGGCGTCTGTTGTGCAAGGTTTGAGCTCAAACGTTGCTTTGCGATAGGCGGCACTCCTCGATTCGGTTGTTTATTTTGTGCGGGAGAAAAGCCTGCCCCAAATGACCTCCTATTTAGCACGCTTGTTGGTACTGCTAAGCTCTTGCGATCCGAAGTTGTCACTTGTGGTTGGGAACGCCGCTGATTCACACGCTGATGCATGGGTATGTTCTCTTGTAAAGCACGCTTTTGGGTGGTCGGTGTTGCCACAGCCTTCTTATATGTTGCCTTCTTCGGCGCTGTGGTATTCAATGATCGTTGTGAATTGGCTGCAGTTGCCAGATTAGGCGTGGTACGTGACCTTACTGCGGTCTTTGTCGGAGTGCCGACAGCATGCATTGCAATAGACTGACTTATAGTACCGGATTTCGTTTCTGGTGACGCGTAACGATGGATATATTGGCGTGGGCTGGAGCCGCGTTTCTCAGAGAGAGGGGGACTTGGAGAAGGAATCTTCGATGGTATAGCGTATAGTTGCGGATGCGTCACAACTACGGGCGACTGGAACCTCATTATATTCTCAAGCCCGATAGGAGATGTGTTAGCCTCTAGATTGACTGGGCGCGGGAGGAAGCTCGTCGTGTGCGATCTAGGAATTGGCCTTGGTGTCGCACTCGCACTCTGGCTCTCGTGTGTGCTCTCGTGGCTCGTAAGATCTTTGCTCTTCTTTGACGAGACATTGGGCTGCTCTAAAGACGTTGAAGGTCGGGCTAATTGTAGAGGCGTGTTGTGCCGAAGAGTGAAAGAATGGGTGGCGGGAGCAGCCACTGCTAGGACAGGGTTGGTTGACAGCTTCCGGTCCGAAGTGGTCTTTCGCTGCGATAGTGGGTTGGCAATGAAGGAGAGACCATAGCTAAGCTTCCTGCGGAATTTGCTGCCGCCAGATGGGGCCTCGCTACTCGCAGACTGTTGGGATGTTTTTCTGCCTACCATGTTTACGGACTGGTCATTGTGCGCCTCAGCAGCCTCCCAGTGAGCGCGAACTTGCTCAAATCTTTCTGGATCTGGATGAATGAGCATATTCATGGTGTGGAAAGGGGGGGTTATTCGAGAATAATGACTTACTGTGTTTGTGTGCTGTTGGGAGAGTGAGGTGTATGGGGCATGTGAATGTGGACACGGAAGGCGCAAAACAGTGGATCAAAACAAAGCACACACAGTGTAATGCGACGCGTAGCGCAATTAGGTGAAAAGGAAGGCGCTAGAACTTTCATTAGCAGATAATTCGTTTGCTCTGACATAACTTTAAAAGTGCACCGTCACTTTAGAGAACGACTAGAACACTCACGTGCCGCACCGCATCAAGCAGTGAAACAATCCAATGAGGGAGCTACGAGATGAAGGGTATACTGAACGTGATATACACAGACCAAAGACGCCGCGCTATGCAACCACAAAATTGACCGCGATGGGAGACATACAGCCTACTCCGAGTCACTATCATCAATAAATCCTGCTCTCGTGGGTCGTGCCACAGGTCTTCGTACAACAGGTACATCGTCTTCTTCATCCTCATCATCGTCAGCAGCATCTGCCATCGCAACATCCTGGTTCTTTGCTCCACTAGGTGTAGGTTTCCGTGGAGTGTCACTACTCTCATGCACCCCATTGGTATGCTGTGAAGATAGCGGTGTGTCTATGGCCTCTTCTTCACTCTCATCCTGTGGTGCGTCTCCTTCTACGGAAAGAGCTCTGCTCGTTGTCTTGGCATCGTCTTCTACATCTCCGCCGCTATCATCATCACTGTCATCGCTATCAGCGAACGGCTGTGCTTTTCGCTTCGGTGGTGACTTTTGTCTTTTGCTCTTCGACGTGGGTTCCTCCGCTTTCCTTTTCTTCGAGTTGACCGGTTCTGGACTCCCGAGGATAAGGGACTTCTTGAAAGCATTCGCTGTGTCCCGCCGAAGCGCTTCTTCTCTAGCAAAGAACGCCGCATCTCGCTCCTCGTCGTCTTCATCATCCGAGTCGTGCACAAACATTGTGCTCTTGGTTTTGGCCTGTTTCTCAAGTTCCTTCCTGCGACGAGCTTCGGCCCTTCGATCCTTCTCTTCATCATCAAGCTCAACCGGTGTACCCGACCGCATGCGTCGCTTGAGTTTCTTCCTCACGCCATCAGGTTTTCTTGAGGTGTTGGCATCAACGGCATACTCGCCACGATCTTCGTCATCGTCATCTATGCCATCGTCATCATCGTCGAAGTCTACACGACGGGTGGAGCGACGGGCTGCGGAGGCCTTGCTCCGAAGCAGATCTTCTGGTCCCTTGCCGTTTTCGTATATTGGTGGGTCAAACTCATACTTGCGGATGAAGTCGATAGCTTCTTGTAGCTGTGTTGACGTGAGGGTGGAGGGGACGATCCATGTGGCATCAGGGTCGTGCACTTCGCCCAGCCTAGAGAACCCCGCAAGAGTCATAAGCAAGCGCAGCTTATTGTCTTTGAATATTGCTAGTCGGCGCTCTTCGTTATCGGGCTTAATTACTGTTGGCTGTTAGCAAAGCCGAATGTGATTAGATTTGATGCACTCACAGATAAAGGGAGGCTTTGCGGGCTCGGCCTCAGGATCTTCAGCCACTTCCTCTCCCTCGGGACGCTCTGCAGCCGCTAAGGCTTTGCGTGCCTCTTCTGCGTCTTCCCATGCCTTGCGCTCTTCAATTGCAGAAGTGAGTACGTCTCTTACCCACCGGAGGGCATCTGACTTTTGTTGATTTATGAGCACACCAACAGCAACTCCAATCTGCTCATGCACTTCCATACCCGGCTTGACTTCGAGTTCTGCCGGCGCTCGTGGCGTCTTTGGAACAATTTCGCGGTCATAGCCATGTTCGAGAAAGAAAATAGTTGCTGGGATTTTGCTGAACAGCATTTCCACAACGAGCTCTGGCCTTTCCTGCACCCTCTTGACAACCTGTCTGAAGAAATGCCTCACAAAATCATCCCACTCCTTGTACGCAGCCGACTCCTGATCCAAACCGCCCGGACCCTTCATCATTTTAGTGAACAGCTGCAGAATGTCGACTCGACAAAGGAGCACACCAAGCTCCATCTTGAAGGCGACTCGGTGAAAAAAACGATGGGCGCGTTTTAATTGCTCGGTATCCAAATCGTTGAAGTACTTGGCGAACGCGACAAATGTGTTGACGCTGCTTTGATTGACAAACTTTGCCGCAAACCGTGTAAAGTCGAACTTCCGCTCTGATACCGTTTGTTGCGCTTTTCGTACGTCCTCGGTGTCGGAAACGTGGTCGTCCTCTTCCCCTTCATTCCCTTGCGTTTGAGCTTGCTTTTTCTTGATCTTGCGTGCTCGTCGCTTCGATCGGATCTGCATATCCACATTCTGCTTTGCATAGCGCTCTAGCATTCGTAAGAATACATGTGATAGTTCTGTGACCGCGTCTAGATAGCCAAACCCCTGGCCGTTGTATGATCGAAGAATCACGACCACGCGTTCATGCGTTGACTCTTCGTAGAAAATACGGTTCTGGATGTTTTCGGCAATTTCTTGGTCGTCGTCTAGTGCTGATTCGGACATCTCGTGAACTGTGAGCAGAATTTGGGTAAAGCACTTCATGCCGGCGTTTAGATCTTGCCATGCTTTCTCATCCTGGCTCTTCTGCATGAAGTGGTTCAATAGGATGAATGTCTCTTGGTTCATTACTTCGGCGACTAAACCATAGCTCTCATCTTCCGCGGTGAGAACTGCGGCACTCTTCGGGTTAGCTGCTTGCTCCTTCATCGTTCGCCGTCGCGCACATTCGGCGCGAAGGAACCAAGAAATCAGGTAAAAGTATTGTCGAGAATGACGGACTTCGACACGATCACTTTCTCGATCAATAGCTTTCCGGAGATGTCGGAAGAGCGGATTGAACGACGAGTCGAGAAACTCTTCTACAAACGCCTTGACGTGCTTGCGCGCAGTTGATGTCAAAGTCACTGGTAGGTCGAATTCTTCCCTCTCTTGCTCCCCATCCATCTTTTTGACAGGCCGCCGAGGTTTATTCCACTTCTTCGTCTGATCCATCTTTCGCATGCTAGTTTGCGCCTTGCCGAGTACATCCTGGCCCGATATTGTTGTTACTTTCTCATCGTCACGTTTCACCCAGATCATTGTTCCAAATCGGTTGTGGCGAGTAGGAGCAGTCCGTGCATATCCTGCGAGCATAGCCTTCTCCTTCTGCATCAGGTTCTTAAGTTCATCTGCGTTCGTGCTGCTTAGCTTTTTATCTTCCATGAACAGCTTCTCCGCATCTATCCCCTTGAGCAAAAAGAAGAGTATTTCCAAGATGATTACATCCTGTGCGACGAAGTCTTCTCCTATGTTTGAGGCGATACTCAAAAGCGCCTGGAAAATATCCTGCTCGTGAAAGGTATCAATTGTGGCTGACCGAGATACTTCGGCCTCGTCAATGTCCATGGGGGCGCTGCGCGGGGGTGCAAGCATGGCTATGTTACGAATGAAGTAAAGGGCGATTCGGATTATGCCCTCGTCTCGCGGTGTTCTCTCACGCAATGGTACGGCCATTGATGGCAGCGCAATCTTGACAGCAGTCTGTAGTGTCCTGTCTCGGTCGAACTGCAACACAGCACGCTTGTAGCCAATTTGAGCGAGCTGAATGTACGGGCCATGTCGATGATGGTTTACGGTCGCTTCCATGGGGTCAATCTCGAAGGGCCATGTCAACGGTACAAGAAGCTCCACTAGCAGAAGTTAGTCGTGGCCATTGCCGTAGACCGGGACCGCCCATACAAGTTGCAACCGCGAGTTTGTGCCTCCATTTGTCTTCGACGGCTCTTGGCGATATCTTTGCCAGTATCTCTAGCAGGTCGCCCTTGACCAGGTTTGCTTCGGCCATGCATCGTGCCACGTCACGCCGGTTCAGCTGTCCGTCGCCAAACTTGAGCCATTTTCGTAGGTCCTTGAGACATAGCAGGGCGTCGTCTCCGAGTGAATATGTTCCATCGTCGCCAATGCCGCCAAGCTGCAAAAACATTAGCTACATAGCAGCCGGTGTATGTCACCACCTACAGCAGTAATAAGACTGTAGACATGTGCGCGAATCTCAGGGTCTACTGGGTCCTTTGCCCACTCATCCAGCGTTGTTTGGGCCATTGTGGTGGGAGATGTTTAGCGGCGGGGATGCATCTGCTCGTGTCGCGTTCTAAAAGTGCCCAACGCGTAAAACGCGTTAAGTGGTGCGCCACATCTCAGCCACACAACTGGGGCGCACAAAGCGTCATTGCCTCGGCTGCTCGCAATTGCGGACGGCGGCTTTCATCGGACATGACCTATAGATGAATTTTGTCCCTCGCAAAATTCAAGCAAAGTAACATCCAAAATGTTTTCCTTGGCATCAAGACAAGCTCTACGCTGTACGGCGAGGCAGCAATGCCGTGCCTTCAGCTCTACACCTTCAGTGGGAGCCGCCGCTGAAGTGAAGAAACTGGGCGTCATTGGAGCTGGCCAGATGGTACGTGATAATGGAGAAGAAAAGCAGCAAATCCCACCTAACACACCCAGGGCCTTGGAATAGCCCTAGTAGCCGCCCAACGTGCCTCAGTCCCCGTCCAAATAATTGACAACTCCCAAGCCTCCATCGACAAAGGCCTCAAATTCGCCGACAAACTGCTCGAAAAAGACGTTGGCAAAGGCCGCATATCCAAAGAAGACGCCGCAGCCACCCGCCAGCGATTAACTTCCAGCACCAAAATCGAAGACCTGTCAGACGTGGATTTCGTCATCGAAGCTGTCCCCGAAATCCCAGAGCTAAAGAGCAACATTTTCGCTCAACTCGCGCAAATCTGCCCCTCTCATGCCATCCTCGCGACAAACACGTCCTCCATTAGCATCACCAAGATCGCGGCCAGTGCCGCAAAGGACCCGACGGACCTATCTGCCTCGTCCCGCGTCATCAGCACGCACTTTATGAACCCCGTGCCGATCCAAAAGGGCGTGGAAATCATCACTGGCCTGCAAACCTCTCCCTCCACCATCGAAACCGCAATAGCATTCTGCCAGAAGATGGGCAAAATCCCATCCCAGTCTGCCGATAGCCCCGGGTTCCTCGCGAACCGCATTCTCATGCCGTACATCAACGAGGCGGTCATTTGTCTGGAGACGGGCGTGGGGACAAAGGAGGATATCGACAGCATTATGAAGAACGGGACGAATGTGCCCATGGGCCCACTGCAGTTGGCCGACTTTATTGGTATTGATACGTGTTTGGCGATTATGAAGGTGTTACATGGGGAGACGGGGGATTCGAAGTACAGGCCTGCCGTATTGCTGAAAAAGATGGTGGATGCGGGGTGGTTAGGGAAGAAGAGTGGGAAGGGGTTTTATGACTACTAGGCTAGGAGGATAAAAGGATTACTTCACACGTATCAAATGACGATGAATTTTTGCTCCCTAGGCTGTGGATCTACAGGTGCTCTCCTCTCGGCACACCCAAAAATCACCGCTCACTTAGCAACCTCAGTCTCCAACGCACCAACCCTTCGCCCCCTTGCGCCCTTCCATCGAATGCACTCAACACCCACACCCGCCCACCGCAACCAGCCCAAATCCACATACCCATCCACATACCCATCCACTTCCCACCCTGCACACCAAACCCCCACCCAACCCCCCCCCCCACTCCTCCCTAGCGGTCCATCCTACGTCCGCTCCCTCCGCGCCGCATACCGCTCTTTCCTCTTCTCCACCACAAACTTGCTCGTATACCGCTTCCGCCACTCCGGCAATGCATTCTCCATACCCTGCTCCTCCTTCACCAGCTCCTCAACCACCAACCCAGACTCCATCATCGCCTCGCGCCCCCGATCCACGCGGTCCCGCTCCGTAGCCGCAAAGCACTTCCACGCCAGGCGCTGCGCGTTCTCACTGCCGGTAATCCGTTTATTGCGGCGCAGCTCTGCGTGGTCGCGCGTGGGATTGTCGCGGACTGCTTCGGGGCGCACGGGGTGTCGTCTGAGCAAGCGTGTTACGCGCGCAGACGTTTCGATGTGCGGTTTTACGAAGTTTTTTGTGGCGGCAGAGGACGGGTCGTGGTAGTGACGCATGAGCTTGAGGTTGTATGCGTCCTTTATCTCCTTGGGTGCTGGGTAGGGGCGCTGGAGCTTGGGGATCCAGCGGTGGGCGGCGGCTTTGCGGATGGCGAGGGCTCTGTGGTCCGAGTCTGTGAGGGTGGGGCTCGGAATGGTGAGTTTGAGGGTTGTGGTTTGGGGGGGTGGGGCGCTGGGTGGAGGTGTTGCGAGGTGGACTTCGTCGGTGTAGGTGGGTGTTGGGCATGGGATGGTGCTGGAGCTTGATGATGGCGTTGGTAGGCGTTTTCTCTTGTTCTCTCGGACTATCTGGTAGTTTTTGGTCGGGATTGATGGTGTTGGCATGAGATGACTGGCTCGTTTTTGCATATTGGAGTTGTTGAGTACTTTGTCTTTCACAGCTGGACGCTTGTATGAGGTCGTTGATGTAGGTACCGTGGTTCTTTTTAAGCAAGTGCTTGTTTCTGGGGGGGTTTGGAGGCGGTGGAGCAGAGCTTAGACGAGCTCTTTGCAATTTTAAGCGTAGATATTGGCACAGTCGAGGTGAAGGACAGGTAAAGCAGCGTTGTTGAGTTACAGTGAGTTGTATTGTAGCCGGAGAGATCGTTCAGTTTTCGACTTATTACCTTACTAATGAGTGAGGATGAGATTTACGTTTTTGTGTTATTTGCTTGACGCTGTTGTTGCGAGGTGAGGCGTTAGGCGAGTGTGAAGGCTGAAGAATACAGCAGGCGCGGGCGAGGAGGTAGTGTCATTGCTCGTTTTGATAGTGGATTGAAGAGGTTACGGAAGCTTGAGACTGAAGAAGGAGCTCCCGGGAATAGAATAAAAGTTTTCAAATGTTTGTTCCCCAAAGGCAGGCGGCGCCTATAATTCTTTTATGAGGCAGGGACCTTGGCGAGTGTGCATAATCCCATGGAAATCTTTCTAGTGTATACCCACGTTGACGCCTTCGATACTCTCATAAGCTTCTTAAGGCCACTGACCTGGTGCTTTCCATAAACAAGGTCACTTTTCGTGAGATGTAAAACTTTGACAAGACACAATTATGACATAAATTATGAATACGAAAAAGCAGGGACTTGCATGACAGAGAACCAAAAATGAAACGACAACAGGTAATCATTGGTTATTCTAAACTTTACCTGCCAAACAATTTAGCACGCTGCAATGATATTAGTTGGTCATACATTGTGGGGTCGACAACTGACAGCTGTTGAGTTCCATATAAACAACACCTATTGGCCCTTCTATCACTCTTCTTCACTCTCCTCATCCTCGCTCTCGCCTCTCATCTTCTCACAGCCACAGGGCCAGAGATGCATGACACTGTTGCCTGGGTACTGCTCCCTGAAGCGTACGTACCATAGCTCATTTTCGCGCCATTCCTGCCTCAACCTGGGGGAAATGTCATGTCCTTGGGGATATTTTGGGTGCTTCTTGTATACTTCACCACGGTATTCCAGATATTGCGCGTGGCGTAGCTCATCTGCACTAGTGACTTGATGGCCACGACCAGTCTTGCGATCCGTGTCTACTTCGAAATCTCCGCCGCGACCATGCTTGCCTTTCTTCAGGAAGGGTCCACCGTCTGCTTGGGTTGGCCGGGCTGCAGGGATGAAGAGACGGTTGTGGGCGGTGGGTACGGCCGTGTCGTGGAAGATGGGCTGACCAGTCTTTGGGTTCTTACTCGCGGTCAAAATCCTAGCTTCGCGCTTGAGGTGGACGACTTTTGTAGAGCTGTCAAGGCCATCAGGATTCAGGCCGGTCGCCGTCATGAACCACTCAACGCGATCATCGTCAGGGATCTGATCCCCTGTTTTTTGTTTCTTATCAGAACTAGCGGGCGTGCGCCCAAGCTTGTTCTCCATCAGCGCTGTAGAATTGGCGTTGACGATGCTCTGTGATTGCGCACTCTCAGGCTCGTAGCTTGACGTGGCGGCCTGCCCGTTTGCATGATGAAACTTCACCTTCTTAGGCGTTTGCTGTGCATGAGCCGACTCAAGTGTGCTGTCACACTTGCGCTTTTTGCTGCCTGAACCTCCCGACGGTCTTCCAACTTCTGGCGCGGGGCTGCTGGCCCACATTTCGGCCACCAGTGCTGCTTCCAACTCATCAGCGCTTTTAGACCCATCGATATCGTCCAGGTCTTCTTTCTCAGTAACCGCAAGTGTATTAGCGAGTTTTAATGGCTTCGCTACATTTATCCTCTTGGGAGCCTTGATGAACATCTTGGGGTTCCTCCCAGCCCCTGGCTGTTTCCTGGTGATCTTCCCGGGTTCGGGTTGACTTCTCTCAATCTTTTCCGAAGCCGTCAGGTTCTTGCTACCATTCTCGGGAACAGGCTGATTCTTGGTGATCTTACCGATCGTAGGCCTGTTCCTGCTACTCTGCTCAAGCTCAGACAACTTCTTAGTAGTCTGCTGGGGTGCAATCCTCCCCTGAGAAGTTACATTCTTGCTACTAGTCTCCGCCACAGGCAGTTTGTTGTTAACCTTTGTGGGTGCCGGAAGGTTCTTGTTGAGTTTCGAAAACTCGGATTTCTTCGGCCCTTGTGACTGCTGACGGTTTGGGCCAACAGAATGTGTCGCTTTATCTCTGGGTTTGGGTGGCAGTTTGCTGATACGAGCCTTGTCGTGACTGTCTAAGCCCTTTGCCTGATGGATGGATGGGGCCTTTTTAGGAATCGTGGGCATTTTGGCCAAGTTCATTTCGTTGAGGGGCTGTGAGGTGCTAGGTTGCGGCATATTGTTAGTGCGTTGCGAGGTGCTGGATTGTGGCTTCCTGTTGTTTTGTTTGGGTAAGGAGCTCTTCTGCTGCTGGCTGTCCGAACCGGGAGGTTTTGCTACTAGGGGCCTGGGTTTAGGCTTCGGTTGCGTCTTTGAGATGCCGCCATAGTGTGTAGTTGGCTTCGTGGGTGTAGGTTTGCTCGGCCCTGGTTGCGTTGATCCGGCAGCACTCTCCTCAACACTCTGGGGCTGTTGTTTCTTAGACGCTGACTTGGTTTGTCCTGAAAAGTTCCCGAAGATGTTATTTTTGGTATCTTTTGCAGCGCGTTTCTTCTTGGGTGCAGTCTTAGGTCGCCGTCCAGCGTTCATGACCTCAGCAATATCATCGATGATGGCCGTCTGCCGGCTAGGTTTCTTGCTTAGATCCATGTTATCCATGACGGTTGTTGTTTCGAGAAGCTGGGTTCGAAAAGCTGGAGGTAGGAAGTGTCTGGGTAGAAGGTGGTTTGTAGGTTGAAACAGCGTGACAAAGGCATTGTAGAGATTTTCGTGAACTCTGTTTGTTACATGTTCACAATGTGGTGAATAAGTCAAACAGCCTCACAATGTGCACTTCCGTTCACTTTCACTTTCGCTTGGCTGTTGGCGAAGTGACGAAATGACGGACTGACTGATTCCTACGCTCATTTTCTTCTGAGCTTTTCAAAATACCGGCGGTGACAGACCCTTTTCTATGTCATTTTCAGGAGCAGGTTGTGAATGCGTGCAGGCGGAGTCAGCCATGGAAATTGATATTTGCGCCTCATTATGGGGAAACATGAGCATAGCCAAAAACTCTCGGGCATCGAGCAAACTAACCCGGGGATCAGAAAAAGTATTTCCTCTAATTCTAAGGCCGACTTCAAGACATTGCATTTGAGGAGGCACATCGCATATATGTGTACTGTACCACATTGCAGTCGAGCCAAATTTTGAGAAGGGTACCTCGCCCATGCCTGCCGCCTGAGTCATGACTCTCTTCACAGCATCCACACGATTTTGATTCATTAACGCCGTTGAAACAATGAAAGAAATGCAAGATTGGAATATAACCACGACGAACATTGTGAGTGGTTATGGAGATTCTGGTGCTCTGCAGCGTTTGGATGGTGCCAGTTCAGCCAGGGAAGGATGAAGTGTGTAAGGGTTGGCATGTGTCGTTCAATATGCGAGCACGTGATACAACCCATCAGGACAAGGGGCCTGATTGTGGAAATGCCTCGGCAGATGGTGGTGCACTAGCGCTACCCGCCTCCGACCTTTCGGCTCGTCACACCTGAGCGCCCATCACTGACACTTGTGTATCGTAGCCATCTCCTGCTACCAAGTCGTCAAGATGGTCCGCGAGGAGCTAATCACGTCAGCGGTAAGAATGACCCCCTTCCACCAACCATCAACGACTCAGCACTGACCCAAGCAGATCTCCTGTATGTTACCGCCTCCGTCACCCTCCAACGTCTCCTAATCTGCCTATAGTCCTTCAAGATCCATCTGTCGCAAGCGCGCCTCTTGAGAAGCGCATTGCTTTCCTCCAGTCAAAGAATCTTACGCAAGAGGAAGTCGACATCTCCCTGGCGCGTGCAGCCGGCGAAGACCCCAGCCAGCCTCCTCCACCACAACAGACTTCTGCGCCCCCGAACTATGCATACAACAGGCCTCCACCAGCTGCCCCAGCATATGGCTATCCTCCACCACAAGGCTACTGGCAGCCGCCGCCGCCGCCACCGCCAGAGTACGGACAGTCATGCACCCTTCACGCAACAGATACTAACCAACCCCTAGGCTCCCGAAACGCGACTGGCGAGACTACTTCATCATGGCGACGGTGATGGGAGGTGTGGGCTACGGCATGTATTTTACAGCGAAGCGTTACATTATGCCGTTGATTCGGCCTCCAACACTGCCACAGCTGGAGCAAGACAAGGCTTCTGTTGATGAGTCGTTCAAGCGCACATTCGATCTCTTGGAACAGTTGAATACCGATGTATCTGCCGTCAAGGCTTTAGAAAAGGCCAGGACAGAGCGGCTAGACAATGCCATTGGCGAGATGGAAAGCGAATTAGCAAGCTTGAAAGAGTCGAGGAGGCGACGAGAGGAATTCGAGAGGTGCATCCAGAAGGACATACACGATATCCGGGGCCAGCATTCAGAGGCAACGAAAGCACAGAAGGAAGCTACCGACAGGGGGCTCCAGGAGCTATCCACCGAGTTCAAGAGCTTGAAGACTCTTATTAGCAACCGTATGACTGCTGCCGCCCCACGCCCTGCACCCACGACACCTAACTACTACGGCATGAACCAGGCACATAATTCTGCGCCAGCACCGACAGTCAACGGTACATCCAGCACCCCAGTCCCTGTATCACAGCCATCCACCCCTGTGCCCACTGAGCAGACGAACGGCACAGGCGCAGCTGAGGCTCAAGGAAGTGCCAGCACTGCAACATCCGCTACATCCACTTCATCAACGGAGAAGCCTGCTACTCCATCATACGGTAGGCAGGTTGGTGGTCGTGCTGCGATCCCCGCCTGGCAAATGGCGGCACAGAAGAAGAACGAGGAAGCGAGAAAGGACGCCAGCGAGAGCGGCACAGCTGTTGAAGCTAGCGCGAGCTCATAGAAGCATGTAAAATCTTGAGAAAGTTTCGTTAGTCCAGTCGACGGACCATAGCAGTTTGGAGTTGGTCGCAACAATTACCAGCGCGTTCTCTTTTCCGTAATTTAGGTTTTCTATCATATGTATTATCTGGTACGTACAATGTCAATGGTTAGATGTCATTTGCGGTCTGTGCAGTTCTACACTTCGTTAATGTCTTTATCTTCTGGCAACTTCACCATAGCCGTACAGCACCGTCCGTATAAACTCGACCACCCATATTCATAACCAAAAGCTAACCTAGCACCAGTACCAACAAATACAAAAAAAAGAACTAGAGCCCAACAGAAAAACCCCAGGATGAAAAAAAAACCCCCAAGCCCGAACGCCCCTATATACTATCCATCCTCACACCTCCCCTCCCCCTAAGCGCTCTAACTCTAAATCTAACTTAAGCTCCGTAGCTACAATCTCCACCCTCCTCAAATCCTTATACCACTTGCGAAACACCGTCTCAGCCGCCCACTTATCCGTTTCCTTCGCCCACTCGGTTTCAAAATCGGCCACCAGCGGGTCCCGTCGCCGCTTGTCCCACAGTGCCACCATCTTGCGCTGCCGCGTTGTATCGTCGTCTGCGAGCATCTAGTACGACTTGTAGAGCTCGTCTGGTGAGGAGAAGTACGTGTGGTGTAGGTCGGATTCGACGGTGAGTGGTCGTTTGGGTGGAGGAGTTGGGGGTTAGGATCGGGGAGGGGTTTGTGTTTGGGTTTAGGAGATGCTGGGCGGGGCTTGTCGGGAGCAGGATTGAGGAGGGTGGAGATGGCGGTCGAGGACGGGTGTGGGGTTGGGTGTTGCGGCATGTTGGTGCGAATTTCGGATCGCATAACACCATGGATAGAGAGTCATCAGCTTCGCACACCACCCGAGCATCCTCGTCCCACCCGCTTTTCCACGCGCTAGCCACCACTAGAAATGCTGCTATACCACAGACTAGTCCAAGCCTCACTCTCCCCTCTTCACCCGCCAAGCAACGACATATTCAGGCTCATCGGTATACGACCCTCGCATCCAGCGACTTCCCTCTCCACCCTAAGCATCGGATTCCTCCTGCGCGCCGAAGCTTTCAACCCCCACAGTCCCCGGTCCACAAAGATGCAGCACAACCTATCCCATGGGCTCCTCGGGGCGAAAGAAATGACAGTCGATCCTGTCAGCGCATCTGGACGGGCATGCGCGGAGTCGTGGTGTTGGATGGTAGATTGGGAGGTGAGTTTGGGATAAATGATATGACTGACGAGTATGGGTGCAGAGTTTCTGCGCAAGCTGGATACAGCGACGTATTTCGCGGAGCGGGGCGGCGTGATTGAGCTAGTTATCGTGCTGGAGTGCAGCGACGAGGCTGTGCTCGCGCGCCTGGGTGAACGGGGGCGATCCGACGACGGGGAAGAAAATATACGGCGACGACTGGCGAGTTGGAGGGGGGAAACGGCGGAGGTGGTAGCGATGTACGCAAGGCAGGGAAAGGCAGTGAGGATAGCTGCAGAGCGAGAAGCGGAAGACGTGCATGTGGAGATAGTGGAGACGTTGGTAGCGTGGGGGATGATTGAACTAGTGGGAGATGGGGGCTGTGTGGGCGATTAATGTTCGGATCCGTCGCCGTTGTTGAGGCGGCTGCGTCGTCGGTTTACCACGCGGGCTCGGTCAAGGCTGCTTTCCATGCTGGTTCCGATGCCGCTGTCGGTGAATGTGGCCTCTCGCTCACCACTCCTTACGGGCTCTTGCAATACGAAATCGTCGTCTTCGTCGTCTGCTTCTGCTTCTGCTTCTTTGCGCGTGGGTATGTCTTCCAGAGCCGGCGTATCACGTTCTTCCTTTGGCGTCGTAGATTGATAGTGCAAAGGCTGATGTGAAGAAAGCGTAGGAAAAGTGCGCGACGCATCAGACAAAGGCGTCTCAGACTCCGCGTCGTCCTTTGGCTCGTGCTTGGGTGTGGATTCCCCTTCTTGTTTGATACGCTTATTTGTTGGCTCCGTGGTCGACGCCTTTCCAAATAGCAACATGAAGATAGCCCAGGTGATGAGAAGCACGCCCATTTCCACACTCCAGAACAAACATGTTCCGACTATTGCAGTGCTCAGCCAGTATCGATACATGAGCCATCGAAGCCCCTCCAGTCTCGCACTGAAGCGTACTGACACACTATACACTTCCAAAGGATGCCGCGACTGGAGCTCGATCCTGACAGAAGATGGAACATTGCGCGTCCCCCTTTCGAACTGGACCGACTCCATCATATTGACTTTGATGTGCTCGGACTCGGTGTGCCAACCGACGAGGTAGAGCGGGAGACGAAGCAGGCGGTAGGCGTGCTCAATGACATAGCTTCGGTAGGTCAGAATCGCGGGCCGCTTGCTTCTAGCCAGTACAACTGGGCTCCCCCCCAGCCCATCCGTTGCCGTCTTACGCGTCGTCGCTCCAGGAACGCCTCCATGGCTATGACCTTGCACATTCCACTCTTCATCCCAGCCCAGCATCTCCCTGAAGCCCGCGCCCCCAGCTGGCGAACTGCGCATTTCAAGCCCGACCATCCAATTCCCTGCATCAAGATTCGTCGTGCTCCTTGGCACCGCAAGTTCTACGGTAACGTCGTATTTCTGCCTGCTCACCAGCCCCGGAACATTTGCGATGCCATAGGGCCATTGCTTCGACTCTGAGCGTATTATGCTGGATGGCTGGAAGCTGCTGTGTCTGGTGACGTCGCTATGGTCGTATTGGAGGTAGACCGGGACTGTGATGCCATGCACAGGGATATAGGAGTAGTAAAAGGACGTATACGCGACTGTTGCGAGCCCAAACAGAATAGATGAGGCGACGAACAGCAGGATAGTGCGGAGATATGTTCGAAGCAGGGCCGGCGACGTTGCGATGCGAAAGGGTAGTAGCAGGGTATCCTAGCCTATCGTTAGCGTACATTGTGTGCAATCAGGCACGAGCATACTACGGCATACTGGATGAAAGACTCCGGCTCCTGCTTACGCGAGTCGCCTTTCGTCTTCTCCATCGCTGGTCTTCGCTGGCATCTGGCGTTGTGTGGTGAAGTGATGGGCAGAAATGTTGACTGTCACATGCGCCATGAGATGAGGTGACGTCGGCGGGGAGCACAGACGCAGATGCTTGCGCCATTCATTCACCAACCCATGCCACGCCAAGCAAGTCACACTTGCGCCATCTGCAGGAACACCGCCAGAGCCGTTGGTCGGTGCGCAGAAGGACGTGCATCCATGTGGGTGGCCGATCGAATGTCTCGCCGCTTGATTCATCCTGTGCATGGAGTCATGTACGAAAAACTTGTAATTGAAACAACACTATGACCCTGCTTAAGTATCCTACACATCCTAACAATGGTCCAACACGCCCAGACAAAGGGAAGAGAAGCGTGACGACAGACGCTCAAAATGATCCTAGCCCCCAACGCCATCCTGGAGCCACAATCGTACATCTGTGCGCCAGACATAGTAGAATCCGTCCAATCGTGCTGCAAAAAGGTACATGGTATCATCCCAAAGCCTCTATTTCCCGATCAAAGGAAATCGAGGCGGGCCGTGAAGCAAACGCAGAATCTAGGAAATAGTGTAATGAACGAAAGCCCCGCCAAAGTACATTATAGATCGCGAGTACCCCGCAGAGATGTAAACATCTGTAAGCGTTGCCGCAACAGAGCCATCTACAGGCGAAATTTTTCGACCTTTTGAGAACAGAGCTGGCCCGGAACTTTTGAAAGATCTGCAAGTACATTATCACCTTCGTAATAACGACAAAACCGCAAGCAAGCGGGGAAAGGAAAAAAAAAAAAAAAGAAAGGTCGTAAGAGTCGTAACGTCGTAAAGCGTTGAGAATAGGTACAATGACTTTGTTCCTCAAACGTCCTCCTACGTTTTTGTTGTGGTTATTGGTATTCGTGCCGAGTCGGACGAATGGTTGCCAATTTGTTACTCTCAAGAGAAGGTGCCCATCCTCGGAGGTGCTTTGCGAGGGTTGCCCATCATCGAGCTGTGGAGCCGAGAGGAAGCTTTCGTGACACCAGAGAGCGGCGAACTATGTGGGCCAGCATGTAAAGAAGTCCGGGCCACGCGATTGGACCTCGATCGTTTACGAAGAGGGGTGATGAGAGCCTCGGCAGACTTGCCGGATCGAACTGGACGAGAGACTGAAGCACGGCCGGCCGGATCCTGTGGAAGCGAAGCCACGTCGCGGTATCGATTCTGGTTGTTGCGAAATGCAGTGACGACACCACGATCGAAATGCTGGAGCATAACATCTGAGGTAGACCTCTTGCGTGTGACAGGCGTCTCAGTCATCGGCGTGGCTTGGACGGGAGTGGGTCCATTGAGTGCCACCTGGGAGGTAGCCGGTGTAGCCGGCACATCAGTATCCTCATAGTCTTGTTCCACGTCGGTATCATCTTCTTCCGAGCCAAAGTCCATAAAATCCGCAATGTTTAAGTCTTCCTCGTAGTCTTCAGAATCGTCAAAGTCATCATCGTCCATTATGTTCATGTTGCCATTGGATCCGATGCTGACGAAGGGGTAAAATGCTTCGGGTGGGCCAATGCTATCATTGCCGAAGAAGAAGTCATTGCTTGGAGCCGACCCGAAGATGCCAGTGAGCATGATGTCGGTGCCCAGGGCATTATTGAGGACTTCATTGCTGACCTCACTATCTGAGGCATTCAACTGCGCAATAGAGTTCCTTGGACTGTTATCGGCTGTGCTACTGGTGCTGCTATGAGTCCCGTTCAAAGGAAGCCAAGGAGTAATTGCAGGGCGGGGCCGATAAAACGTAACAGTTTTGGTAGCCCTGTTGGTAACAGCAATAGCTTTAGTCGTGTCATTGTGAATAAAGATACCGCGGGGAGGCGGGATTTGGCGGCCGATTGGTCTGGAGCTGCGCTGGAATGGTTTGGGGGTGGCAGCCCGAGAGCTTGGCGCTGAAGGTGGCTGACATAGCACAGACTTGTTCTGAAGAGGTGTCTGGGGTGGGGCATCTGTAAAGTCCTCTTCATCAGTAGTATCACCCATATCAGCTGTGGATGTGTGTTAGTGGATAGAATAAATTTAGTTCCAAGCATGACCATACATTCGTAACCACTCGACTCCGCAGAGTCCTCGTCGGTATCACCTAGATATCCACCTTGCATAATGCGAGTTTCTTCCTGACCAAAGTCCCAGAAAGAAGTATCAGATTGAGGAGAAGCCAAGTCTCCGTTATCGTCGTCATTATCGTTTTCAAGAAGCTGATGTAAAATGGGGGGCAGCTTGTCTTGTTCAAGGAAGAGATCAGGAAAGATGCTGCTATCAAGCTCGGAAGATTCTGAGCTGGAGCTATCTGATACTTGTACCTCATCGTCGAAACGAACACGCTTCGTGGAGCTATCTGAGTATTTCCGCTTCGCGGCTGGGTCAGGAGATGCAGGTAGAGCTTCTGGCTCGAAGAATTGAGCAAATCCATAGTCAGGAAGACCCGAAATATAAGCGTCGCCTAGTGGGGCAGTGACATCAAAGATGTTATCGCTCGCACAGCTCTCGAGACTGAGCCGACGAGCGTCACGAAATTCGTTGAGCAGAGTCGTTGCCTGCTGCTCTTCTTGCAGAATGAAACTTTCTTCTTGCTGTTCCATAACCTCTAAATCGGAATCATCATCAGGGATGAGATTGATACCGCTATAATCTTCATCGTCACTCTCAATGGCGTTCTCGTGGAAATCATCTTCATCCTCCTTATAGGTTAGCAGCGGTTTGGTAGCAATGTTGCTGAGCTTGCGCGCCATCTTGCGCCTGGGAAACTCTTGATCAGTAGAGTCATCTCCAAAGAGTACGGATGTGCTTGAAAGGTTGCTGAACGTTCGTTTCTTGTTGTTCATTAGCAGTTGGCTCACCGGGTGTTTGCTATACATGAGCCCCACCCCATTGGATGTAGATTCATCATGGCCTGCCTGTGTATCATCGCCGACAGGCTCTACGCGAATGGCGGGTCGTTTGCCCCTTCCTTTACCCTTGCCAAAACCATGGGGTGGAGCTGATGCCTCTGTCTCGTCGTCTTCATCTTCTTGATCAGCATCCTGAGCGGAGCTACTGTCTTCTTCATCGTCTTCATTGGCGGTGTCTTCGGTGGTTGCCTGTCCGTCTCCTCGCCCTTCGGTGTGGTGGTTGCTTCCTGGTGCAGGGTCTTGCGAGACAGGGCTCTGTTGGTTGTAGCGGGCGGCAGTGGTAGTGTCGTGCATGAGCTTGCGGTCCTGGTGGTGATGTCCGCCGAGGTCGGATATGGCTGGTCGAGAGTAGGTGACGTGAGCCATGATTGGCTGTAGGTGGGTGGTGTGATTGGGCAAGGGGTGTGGGGCGGTGAACGATGCGGCTTAGGAGGGTGAGAGTGGAGGAGAATATTGTTGTGGGAGTAGACAGCGGTCGACAGACAGAGTTTGTGGTGTGCTAGGTGGCCAGGCTCTTAACTATGGTAGAGCGGAAGGCAGGGCGTCGATGTTCGGGGGATGAGCCGGATGAACTGACAAAGCTGGAAGTGTGCAGTGCAGGCCGGACGATGAATCAATTGTTGGAGACGGCTGCGAGCAGGGTGTGCTACACGCAATCGTGGATTTATATCGTCGTTGAGTTGAAGTCTCGCGAGCTGGCCGGCTGGATGGCCTACAAAAAAATTGTAGGCCACCCAGAGGGGAATTAGCACTCAGCGATTGCCTGCGGCATTGTCTCGACGAAGATGGATATGGGTATGGCTAGGTGTGCTTCTGTGTATGATTCTTGAGTGACTTTTGTCCGTGTGGTATGCGGAGGGCGAGGGCGGGTGGGCAGCATCAGAGGATATGGAAATTTAGGAAGCCGCTTGGCACGCTAGCCCGCTTTGGGAGGGGGTCAGTGCAGCGGTGAGTGCAACAACTTGTGACTGGGGACTTTGGATGGGAGTCATCAGGCCACGCCAATTGCAGGCCGCGCAGGTATCTTGACGCATGCTGGGCCTTCTCTGTCCTGCAAATGCCTCCTCTCATCCTCTCAACATCACACATGTCTTCTGCCTAGGCTCTTCGCCCGGCTCTGGTCGCAGTCGCGTGCCCCTCTTCGAAATAATGGTTGCCCCACTAAAACTCAATCTTCGACGGCCGCGAAAACTGGCAACAATGATGCGCCGACGCTCATTGGCCCCTGGGAAAACACGAGCCCGGCTACATCGTGCAGCAACGAAACAGCAGCCCGCATAAATTGCTGCGCTTACCGTAGCACGGTCGCGCCCACATGCCTTCCTCGTGCTCGTCATAATTAATATCCCGCGATGCAACAGCTCGCAAAAAGAAAGGTATATTCTGACGGCTTTGTGCTATTAGCCCGCTGTCATGCCCAGCTAGAACATCTCCCCTCACGGCTCACGGGACCATCATGTGCCTTGACGTCGGCAGCCTGGGGGCTGACTCGTCCCTTGCCCCTCCAGGTCAGACTAGCTGGCTATCGATACGCTTTAGGCTGGCGGTGCCCGAAGAAAAAAAGGCGGTGAAGGCGGTGCAAACGCAACCGCTCTGGAATGGTACAAGCAGCAGCGGGCCGCTGCTTGTGATAATGCAGCCTCGCGAACCCGAGACACTGACCTGTGCATCAGGTATTTATAAGGGGCAACCGGGCATCCCTCCGACCTAGTTTGGCACTGTAATGTGTCGCCATGCCCTAGATTTTGTAGTTGGATTCCTTGCCAAATCGGCGTAGACTGGAGGAGCCGTTCTACGAGGCTGAGCTCTTACCTGGTCTGGCTGCAGCATGCAAGCCGGTGGATCAAAGAGATGCGACCCACAGTGCAATGGTTGGACAAGACCAGTAGTCCAATACAGCAATAGCAATGTTGTCCGCGCGCCCGAGTATATCATGCTGCTGATTGGTCCTCAGGATTTTACATCCAGGAGTGTAACTCTGCCATTCGCTCAAGGTCGGCTTCCAGCATTGGCCTCGCTCGCTTATGTCGCCACACACCATAGTGTATCAAAATAACCAAAAGTGCACCGATCGGCTCGGCGATATCTACAGACTTGAGCATCAGGATGGCACACCGGGGAGAATTTCAAAAGGCAATGTGGTTTTCGTAGCTACATACCAAGAGATATTGGGAGTCCTACAAATCCAGCCCTGAAACACTTGTGATTGAAATCTTGGCATTAAGCCATCACCATCACCGGAGCCATCTTTTGACATGCAAGTTGACGTTGAGGACGTAGCCACCAAGTACAACACACCCAGGCGGTCTGAGGAATGACAACTGGCCGGTACTAGACGGACACCAGTGGAGAACCGTACGCACCAAACGCATCTAGGATCCAGGGGCCGTACTTCACAAGTCCAGATCACTCAGAGCATCCGGGCCACAAAGAGCACAGT
Organism: Ophiosphaerella narmari; assembly: GCA_028456235.1. Classification (NCBI taxonomy): domain Eukaryota; kingdom Fungi; phylum Ascomycota; class Dothideomycetes; order Pleosporales; family Phaeosphaeriaceae; genus Ophiosphaerella; species Ophiosphaerella narmari. Next base: position 91,437 of record JALNQA010000002.1, on the reverse strand, counting down.
AGCTGCAGGCAGTCACGTTTGCGCCGGTCAGCTGTTCGCTTACGCAACAAATATCTACGATTGATACACTACGCGCGTAGCCGAGAATTGACTTGGCCCGAATTCTACACAGGGCCGCTAGCACCGTTGAGTTTTTCTACACGCTCAGGTGCCAGAGCCTCAAGCTCGGCTAGATCTGCGAGGCTGTTTCCTAGATCGTGGATAATGTCCTCGTAGTCGTAGCCTAGGCGCCGGAGCAGCTGGGCCGCCCACCTCAGCGTGTCGCGCGCTTCAGCGCGCTGAGTGGCGGTTAGCCCGTTGGCTTGCCATTGTAGCTGCTCTAGTTCTTCCTGAACCTTGCGGACAATGGACCAGATGGTCTGACGGTTGGGATATAGTCGGCCTTGTAGAGTGAGCTTTGCGCCGGACTCTTGGACTATCTCTATTCCCTCGGGCCGATTCTTGTACTCCTCCCCTTTGCGTAGTAGGAAGCGTGGCATTTGGACAAGTCCACCAGGGGCTCGGTAGGCTGTGTATTCCTTTGGTCTCATGTAGCACCACATTTCTACGACAGCTTTGCCTTTAGAACTGGTAGACACATCGAGAATGCCCCGAAGGATATGATTGAAGTCGGAAGTGGACAACTTGATGCCTTGACGTGAAGAAACGGCGAGGAATTTTGAACAATATGTCTTCCATGTGTCGTCTATAGTAGACAAGATGGCCAGTATGCAATAGAGTTCATTCCGTATGTTGGCCACAATGAGGGCTTCCCATTCACACAGCAGATCAGTGAAAGCGTCCTGAGCCTTCAAGAGCACTTCTGTGCCTCCTTTGGATGTACGGAGGAGCTCTGCAGCAAAGGTGGAGAGTATGATAGGCTGTGGTCTAAACGTTCCTACCTTCGCCACGTATTGTTGCATGCTGCGCACAGTCTCCCACCGCCGAAGTTCGAGTTGGCTGCAGAACAAGGCTGTGAAGACTTCAGCAGGCATGCGTTCCTGCTTGTGTTTGTCGTTCCAAGTACTTGAATTTTTGACAATGTCTAATACGAGATCATTTTCCCCAGTTAGGGTGCCAAAGCGTACGATGGAGGCCACGATATTTCGATGGCCGTAGAGATCGCGCCCGATCAGAGGCCCATCCAAATCTTCCGAAAATAGAAACCAGCGTCCCACATCATATATCTTGGATTCCGTAGCTAAGTCCAGAAGCTTAGCACGCAGAGTAACTGGCATATTTGTGTCAAAGGCTGGAAAATCGACAGGTGGAAGGCGGCTAGTGAATAGTTCGGCATTGCGTGGCGTCTCGTTCTTTAGCATTTCAAAAAACTGCTGAACCGACTTCTGCTTGTTCTTGTCTGTATGTTGATGTAGAAGTGTCAATGAGGACAGAGCGCCCTTTACGTCGCCATTATTGATAAATGCTTGCATGGTCCGATGAAGCAAGTTGAGTGTTATAGTCGTGGGCTCAAAGAAATATGGAACTTCTGTATGGAATGTTGCAGCGGTGTTAGCAGTCCCGATTTCTGTGCCGAATGCAGGAGCAAGTTCAAAGAGGCGCATAAGCAATTCAGGACGCTTCTCGGGTGCAAAAGCGCCAGAGTCGAGGAGCCGCGCCATGATAGAATCCCACGACGTTGAACCCAGACTCAGATTATTGGAGTCGAGCAAGTCTTTTAGTGTTTTAAGCCGTTTTATAATGTACTCTGGATGAGAGCCTCGAAAGCCCACGCCGAGCCGCACGTCGTTGACCAATGCATCTACGAAAGCAGTGACAATCTCACTGCTAATTGTTTTCCGTGTTCGCGCTCGATCCTCGGCCTTTGCATCAACCGTTTCAGTTTTCGAAAATAGGCTCCTAAGTCTAGACGGTGGCGGAGAATTGGACCGCTTATCCTCCATGATCTCCCGCCAACTAATCAAACGCCACGTGTGTTTTTGTTGTTTTGATGCCAAATCTTCAAGGATTGAAATGCCGTCCTTTATCCAGCCGCCATGGAGGCAAGACCATAGCACAAGTTCCAGCCACAACTCTGGTGCTACTTTCGTTACAGCGACTCTGTAGCGAGAACCAGGTATTTCATGCCCGAGAAAATATGAAACTTTTACACCACCCTTAGCGAGTTTTACAGACTCTTCGTGCGCTTTCCAAGATGCATCCGACAGCGCTGTTAGTATTTGAGACGACAGCAAGTGCAGTGTTGGAGGCTGCTGCAGTGCATACTTATCCTCGTGAGGACGATAATTGTAGACAGAGTCCGGCATGAAACCAACATGGTGCAGGTGAGCAATGATCTCGAGGACATGCGGCATCACATCATGTCCCTCGGTTCGCTCTGCACCAGCCAGTATCAGGCTCCCCAAACTCCGCCACAGCTGCCCTAGGGCGCGCTTGACAGCCACATGCCGCGGATTGATCGAATCAGGAACATGTGTCATATCCTCCAAGCTGAAATCTGCCTTGCACAGAGGTCCAGTTCGCTCAACGCGAATAGGATTTTCGGTCAGGACCTTCAGCGATTGGAGTTCCGACTTGGACCCAACCGTATTCGCTATAGTGGCCTCGAATTGAACTGGAATCTGTATAGAACGTCGGCCATCCTCAACGAGTTTCTTTGCCATCCATATCATTGTTTGCCATCGTCCCTCTACCAATCCTAGGTGCGTCAATATGTCTACTGATGAATCTTGGGCCGCATTGATCACCAGGGCAAGGTCGTTTGGCGCTAGTGTGGGAGGCTTCTCTACATTTTTAGATGGGGCTCGTCGTAGATGGGCTGGGAGAAAAGGGTCAATGGCTGCGAGCCATTGCTGGATATCACCACGAGCGTCGACGGGCGGGAGGGATATGATAGACTTGGGTGATTCGCGGGAAGACTCGATTCTGAATCTATACAAGCCTGCAGCGTCATGCATAGAGGATGGAGGAAGTTGCGATTCCTCCTTTGGGCGGTGTTTTCCGGACGAGAAGGCGCGTGAGCGTTTCGATGGCGCAGCAAGTGCGGGGACCAGGAACGAGGCAACAGAACAGGAAGTAGCAATTCCACGGTTAGACGGTCGAAAAGCCTGTGTCAGGGCGCTTCGAAAGCATGTGTGCGCAGGGCTCATTGAGGGGCGTCCGGGGTGGGGAGGCGTGACTATTGCTGTGCATGATGATGGATGTAAACTTTTTGGCGAAATATCCTTGTCATGCCGTCAACGATCGGACGCGGCTAGCAGGTGGCACATTGGCGGCAGGCGACAGGCGCCAAGGTCTGAGCTTCACCTGGCTGACGTCGCGCGTCACGTCGCCCGTTCAAACGCGACGATATCAACGATTTCATCAACCCAGATACACACAACTCGAAATCGCCGTTCGCAAATATGGTTGTGTCCCGTGTTGGTGGGTAATTCGACCATGATTCAAATATGGAAACTAACTGCTTCTTAGAGGAGTCGCCCAACAATCGAGCTGGTTGTTCCAATAAAGAGTGCAAAGATGCTAAAATCAAGATCACCAAGGGTGAATTCCGTTACGCCATCCAGTTCACCATCAATGAGCATCAGAGTTGGCAGTACAGGCATTGGTATGTTGAACGCCCGTCCACTCTTGTCTTCTGCTGACAGCTTTAGGGGATGTGTCACTCCTAAACAGATAGGGAATCTGATCGAGACGACCGAAGGTGACACCGAAATGGTTGATGGCTATGATGAAGTGCCTGCCGAGTACCAAGAACAGATCAAATTTGCGTTGAAGAATGGTCACGTTCCTGACGAAGTCTGGAAGGGTGTAAGTCATTGCTCACCTAAATTACATTTGCACAGCTTCATAATGCCGAGTCCACTATCTCAGTCAAGCATCACTAACTTTTGAAGGACCTTGAGAAGAACCGGCCTGGCCAGTCTGGCTTCCGTGCCCGCATTACCAAGGCGGCAAAAGATGTTGATGACGATGATGCCGAAGAGAAACCCAAGAAGAAGCGTAGCCGCAAGGCAAAGGACGATGATGACGATGAAAAGTCAGAGGCGCCCGCCCCTAAGAAGAAGCGCGCCAAAGCCTCGAAGAAAGACGACGATGTCAGCGAGGAAGAAGCTCCACCGCCAAAGAAGGCTCGCGGCAAGAAGGCTGTTAAGGAAGACAATGACGCTGAAGAGGATAAAGCTCCCGCCCCTGAAAAAGGTAGGGGCAAGAAGACGGCTACCAAGGCGGAGGGCAAGGAGGTGAAGGCTCCCGCACCAAGGAAGGCTAGGGGCAAAAAGGCGGCACCAAAAGGGGAAGAGGTCGATGAAACTAAGGAGATCGAGGAAGAAGAGGAAGCCCCTAAACCAAAACGCAGCAGGAAGGCCGCACCAAAGAAGAAGGAAGAGGTTGAGGTTGACGACGAAGACATCGAGGAAGAGGAGGCCCCCAAGCCCAAGCGTGGTAAGAAGGCTGCCGCTGTTGATACCGGCGCCAAAGCCCCACAGAAGAGGTTAGTATTTCATCCTTGTGGCTACGAATTAGTACTGACATTGATGTGTGATAGGAAGAAGAAGGCTTCCGCCGATGAGTAAAGCTTTCAATCCGGCATGGATCTAGAGCGTTACCCATTACATTGCGCAGCCAGTCTGCACCACATTTGATGACCTTCGATCGGGAGCTACCCCAGATGTACCAATCACACAGTGCCCGCAGCGGCGATCATGTAATATAGATACCCCTTAGTGCTAATACAGGCTTTGAAAAATTCTATGATGTTTCTTAAATCTTGATTCATTTCGGTGTGAACAGACAGACACCTCGATATACCACATGCTTCACAGCGTGTGCCATGAGGTTGGATAATTGCCAAAATCCACACTCAGTACTTCTGAGCTGAGCGCCTACTAATCTGGGCTAGTACAATACATCCTGTGCGTCCCACATAAGTCTCACAGTATAATTAACACCAATTATGTGTTCGCCCAGAGGATGGTTGATGAAATTGCGGCTGTGTTAGTGCAGCTTCCAAGCACTAACGTGTCAATTGATAACAACCACTTTTGTTGCCTTGCGATTGTATTTGAGGGTCGCTGTTGCTGTTGGTGTAGCATAATAGCGCCCAAGGTAATTACGGTAAGGCGTAGTAAGGGGTATAGAAAGAAATGTAGCGGTAGATATAAAGGGCAGAAACAGCAATTGACAAGACTCCCTTAGGGATTCTTGAAGTTTCGATATAGCCTGTATATATATGAATCACCGTCCCCCTTTATAAAAAAGAGATATAAAAAAACATAGTAGATAAGAAGATAAAGCGACGTTACTGGTACGAATACTTTCAAACATATTGAGGATCGACACTGCAGATCCATACTCTTCCAGACTCAACACCTATACCTACTCTAGTCCCGCACACTGACGAACATGACGGTCGATACTCTGATGGCATCCACAGAATGTTGTTGCCGGTATGCGTAATCCATTTGCCGTCAGAACTGAGGCCTATGCCTTGATATCGGGGGGGTTTAGGCTCCGCAATATTTGTGGTGCTAGGAGCTCCTGAATCGCAAATAGCGATTGTACCTATCTCAGAATAAAGACAAGTGCTACTAAAGTCAAAGGATAAATTGAAAAGGGCCTTGCGTGTATCAAGGGTCTGCAGGCATGCGCCGCTACTTGTGTCCCATATCTTGACCGTATCGTCGTACGACGCCGATGCTAGCCAGATCGAGTCGCGCGAAAAGGCGACAGACGTGACATAGTTGCTATGGCCTTCGAGCGTCTGCAGGCATGCGCCGCTGCTTGTGTCCCAGATCTTGACTGTACAGTCGTTAGACGCTGATGCTAGGCAGGTCGAGTTGTGCGAAAAGGCGACAGACGTGACATAGTCGCTATGACCTTCGAGCATCTGTAGGTATGCGCCGCTGCTTGTATCCCGGATCTTGACCGTATAGTCGTTAGATACCAATGCTAGGTAGGTCGAGTCGTGCGAAAAGGCAATAGACTTAACATAGCGGTTATAGCCCTCCAGCGTCTGCCGGCATGCGCCACTACTTGCATCCCAGATCTTGACTGTATTATCGTATGACACCGATGCTAGCCAGGCCGAGTCGTGCAAAAAGGCGACAGACGTGACAGAGTTCATATGACCCTTAAGCGTCCGCAGGCATGCGCCGCTGCTTGCATCCCACACCTTGACCGTACAGTCGCTAGACGCTGATGCCAGCCAAGTCGAGTCGTACGAGAAGGCGATAGACATAACAGACTCGTGATGGCCTTCGAGCGTCTGCAAGCATGCGCCATTACCTGTATCCCAGATCTTGACTGTACAGTCGCCAGACGCTGATGCTAGGCAGGTCGAGTCGTGCGAAAAGGCAATAGACGTGACATAGTCGCTATGGCCTTCGAGCATCTGTAGGTATGCGCCGCTACTTGCATCCCAGATCTTGACTGTATGGTCGTTAGACGCTGATGCTAGGCAGGTCGAGTTGTGCGAAAAGGCGACAGACGCGACGGTGTTGCTATGGCCCTCGAGCGTCTGCAGGCATGCCCCACTACTTGTATCCCAGATCTTGACGGTCCTATCGTGCGATGCCGATGCTAGCCAGGTCGATTTGTGCGAAAAGGCGACAGACGCGACAGTATTGCTATGGCCTTTGAGCGTCTGCAGGCATGTGCCACTACTTGTGTCCCAGATTTTGACTGTATTATCATACGACGCCGATGCTAGCCAGATCGAGTCGTGCGAAAAGGCAACAGACCTAATCCTGCGACTATGGCCCTCGAGCGTCTGCAGGCATGCTCCACTGCTTGCATCCCAGATCTTGACCATATAGTCTTCAGACGCTGATGCTAGCCAGATCGAGTCGTGTGAAAAGGCGACGGATGTGACATAGGTGCTATGGCCTTCGAGCGTCTGCAAGCATGCGCCACTACTTGCATCCCAGATCTTGATCGTGCTATCCCACGACGCTGATGCTAGCCAGGTCGAGTTGTGCGAAAAGGCGACAGACGTGACAGACTTCCTATGGCCTTCAAGCGTCCGCAGGCATGTGCCACTGCTTGCATCCCAGATCTTGACTGTATTATCCCACGACGCAGATGCTAGCCAGGTCGAGTTGTGCGAAAAGGCGACAGACGTGACAGAGTTCATATGGCCCTTGAGTGTCCGCAGGCATGCGCCGCTGCTTGCATCCCACACCTTGACCGTACAGTCGCTAGACGCTGATGCCAGCCAAGTCGAGTCGTACGAGAAGGCGATAGACATAACAGAGCCGCGGTGGCCTTCCAGCGTCTGCAGGCACGCACTCCAGCTGTCGCTCGTAGCTGGCTTAACACTAATTCCTCTTGGCTCTTCATGCTTAAATAGCTTTCTTATTGTGCTACCTGTTGGACCGAATAACAGTGCAGATGCATATATCTGAAGAGGGTAGCTCTCAATTACCCATTTATGGGACATAATGAACCGCTGTGCGTCTTGAACATGCTTGCTAAGCTCGTCTGCATACCGTACCTCCTACTTGCGTTAGTATATAGACATAGAATATGTACATCATGTAGATGTACTGTTCGTGCATGTTATACCTGTATCAAGGACCATAGTTTCGCCATCCAAACTACACCCCTAGCTACGCTCTTGCACAGACTGAGCCCTTCTAGCCAGTAGAGATACTTCTTCTGTAGAAATTCATCAACGGCTGCAACTTGTGGACTACCATCACCGTTTGCCCAAGACATGGGTTTCGAGTCTTGGAGATGGTCAATCCAGTAGATGCATGGGTAGCGAGCCGTTGCTAGGGGATCTGGGTCGGGTGGTTGAACATTATCGATAGCATACCCCAACGCTTTCAGGCTATACATATCTCTGTGCAACGTCCTAGATAGGATTGCGAGCGACCTCGAAAAGATCGCCCGGTGAGCAGCTTCGACCCCATCCGGAAAGACCTCATCGAATGCCTTAGTAAAGAGAAAGTCTTGTGCGGACTGATGGACAAAGTAGATTGTGTCTTCTCGTAACGTGAGAAATGAGCCGCACAGGCCGATGATCTCCGTTTTGTCGGCTATGTCTTCGAGCGGCTCAGTAAGGGCCACCAGCTCCTCTAGCGTGATTGGACGATACACGAGTGCGATCAAAGCTAGCACTTGCTTGCAAAGTTTAGCATCATCCGACACGCTAATCTGCTGTATCATCCGCTCGTATAGCGCCTCTAGCCCTAGCGGAAAGGAGTCCAGCTTCTTCAGGACGTTCCGTTTTGCTGTCTTCTGAAGGTCGTGACACACCAACGCTACCCACAGGAAGGTATTATCTGCATTCGACATTAAATGCTCGAGCACCTCATCCTGAGTTTTCTTGTCATACTTGTTCTGCTGTGCCAATTGGCATACCTTATGGCGGATGAAGACGCCAACAGCCGCCGACACAGACTCTGCATTCAGTTCGAGGCTCAGTCTTACCTTGTGCCCTGCCTGCTCAAGCTCTGTTTCGATGCCTGGACAGTTGCGGCTAGACACTATCCACTTGACGCGGGTAGATGCAGACGATTGCTTTACAACAAAGTCAAGCAGCTTTGACAGATCTGTAACGCACTCATCTAGTGCATCGACGATTAGGTATGTCGTGCTTAGCCCTGCATCTTGTAGCACATCTACGAAGATCTCTGTCAGAGCTACCCAGGCGTTTGCATCCTCAAACAAGGGTTTGCCTACGTGGTCGTACTTCTTGCGGATGTGTTTTACAAGTGACGGATGCTGACTTACGAGCATGTACAATAGCCCTCTTAGCACAGCCGTGGCGCTATTGGTGCGCGAGTCGGTTGTTTGGCAGAAGAAGTACGCTAGATGGGCAGTCTTGGGAAGTGAGCTATGCAGCTCGTTTATGATGCCGCAGAGCAGCATCGTCTTTCCCTTGCCAGGATCGCCTTTCACCCACAGTAGTCGGCTGCGTTGGTCCTGTTGCCATTGCTGGAACGTAGCGTTGTCGAAAACCCAGCGATAAGAGTTAGCGAGCAGTCCGCCTTTAGTCTGCTCGATGCGCTTCTTGTCGTTACGCGGATCTGTACTATATGCATCTTGGATACATCTTTTTGAACTGTCGATCTCGTCTATAAGACGCCTGAAGGCGCCAGCTGCACCTTCGCCATACACTGGCGCTAGTTCGACATCCAAGATGCCTTGCAGCGAGTATGCTCCATCTTCTTCCCGTCCGGTTGTCCGACCCTCTTTCCACTGCAATCGTTCGTTGACGCTGAACTGTGAAAGAACAGCCCCATCGAGCGCTTCGAGTGAAATACTTGTAATTTTGTGGATTAATATCTTGAGTGATATCTTGTCACCAAGTTTCTCCCGTTCTTGAGAGAAAAACTCGACTATGCTTGGGGCAAGAAGCTCTTGGAGCGTCCAGCCACGCGTGAACCATCGGCTTGACCTGAAAGCAACCTCCCAAGTAGACTCAGTAGCATCGACGTTCTCCTTCCTTGTCGACACGTCTGACAGATATACGTAACATTTTGTCGCATTTTGGTACCAGCGAAACATGGATCGAATAGCGTAGGAGAGCTCAGCCTTATCTGACTTATCGATGCAGCATGTGTCGACCCAGAAGTACCGTAGCCCATCTTGCTGTACTTGCTCTCCGCAGAAACGAATCTTCTCGTAGCCAGACTTAGCCTTGCCATCGCAGTTCACGATGTCTGCAAAGGTCACCTCCTCGTTGTCTGCTCCCCAGGTATGTGAAAGTATTGCATAAGGAGGTATCATATTGTCGTCGAAGCTGGCAATATTGAGCTGCCCATCTTTGCCGTAGTTCAAAAGACGCATCGATTTGCGTGGAGACACAAGAGGCTCAACGCGGCAGCCTAATAGGATGGGGATGTAAACAGCTAGCTTTCTGCTACTTTCCAGGGATCAGCGTATAGAAGGAAATACGGATAGCTATGCAGTACTAAATATCAAAAGTGATCTGTGAGCCACAAGGCACTACGAGCTGGGGCTGGTGTCGTTTGCCGAGTTCTTGGCTTAGTGATAGAGTCTCATCGGGCCCCAGCGGGGTAGATGTGGCTCCATGCTCACGTAGCATACCAGTAACAAGGCTAAGTGGCGGTCGCACTGAAGGTTGCATGGATTGAGCACGTGTGGAGGCAGAGAGCTGGCGCGCTCTTGCTTGGCTCGTACAACAGCATCAACATTCGCTGCGGTTTTCATTACAATTATTTCTACTCCTGCAGTACAGACTACACAACTCCTAGAGTATACCAACTATAGAAATAAGCTCAAGAGTATCGTCTAATATATTCGCCGCGACAGGCGCCTTCCATAGAGATGCTGGGGCCTGGTTGGCTCTGGCGCTTCGCCTATTCGCGCTGCCTTGTCCTTGCGCGGTGACAAAGTTGCAAGTTTTTCTAGCGGAAAGCTCTTACACTTTCGCCCGTGCTTTTTCTTACCTGCTAGAGCTTGTTCTTTTGTAGCAGGCTTCACTTATACCTCTTCCAGATCCTCATAGCTTAGTGACTTAGCTTTTCGTAGGACTATTAACCTAGTCGAACAGCGGACTTTAATCTTGTTGTCAATCTTGAAAAGAACCCGATTTTGATCTCGAAGGAGGGCTCGTTCGGCGAAGGACGTTTTTGCAGCACTTGCGAGCTTTTGCACGTGCTTCCGTAAACGCTATTTGCTTGTCGCGTCAAGCGCGTGAACCTCCTACTCGATGGAATCATGCAACGAAGTGAGAGACTCCGCTGTTGATGGCGTTATATGTATTCGCAATATCTCGTCTTGTAAACAATGGGTTGTACTAATCTTACTGCTTGAGTTTACTAAGAGACCGAACTCGCACAAAACAGATCGCCGAAAAAAGTAAGCAAGTGGCGGCTTAGGGATAAGTACGTATTTAGATGTCATTGCCTAGGACTAGCTGATAACAAGACTAGAATGTCATTGACGCAATATTGTCGTGTTTGTCTGTCCGGCTGGCTATAATGTAGGCGAATCCACTTTCCACCTCATGTTCAATGGATCTAAGCTTACTTAGAATTCAGCTCCGTCACACCTTTTTTTAACCTAGGTGACGGAGATCTTGCCGAACCGGTCACTCAACTATGAGAAGGCTTGCGGCTCGGGGTCGCTCCTGCACCATAAACTCACGATAATTTTTACGCCGACCTAGTACGAAAGAGTTCGTTGTCTTCGCATTGAAGGCTCACGCTCATATCGGTGATGCCTTTCTTAGTATCTTAGGATTGCACTGAAGGCTTTTCGCTGTCACGAGCCAATAAAAGTGTAACAAGCGAGAGATGTCTAATAGAAGAAGAGTCTAGTACTCATCTTGACTACTTGGGTCCTAACCTTTCCAAGGCTCGTAATATCAAGAATATCCTCTGATGCGCTTATCTCAAGATATTATTAGCCAACCCTGTATAGGGTAGTGCACACAATTGGCGCTGCAGGAGTCATCCTTACTAAGTGCATAGCTTTTCGCTTAACGCTTAAAAATAACCTCACGGTATTCTCCACTACACAACTACAGCTAAATGGCACAACCAGTGAGTAGCCACCGAGCCACGAAGGATCCGAGACTCTCGATTGAGTAATTATCGATGGGGCCGGCAACGTAATCAGCCTTTTGGCTGGCTCAATCGATACCCGAGGATCAAACATTAACATCAAAATGTGCAGTCCGCGGGAAGATAAAGTCAGCAGCAAAGACACTGACTTGCATATCGTTACATCAAGAAAATCTAGTTTTAAGACAGGGCTGATATAGCAGAAAGTAAAAAATTGCTATGCAATACACCCTTTTCACTTGGCACCAAGGACATTCTGCCAGTTTCAAACGGCTTCGCCATGGATATCGACTACACCAATTGCGACTCATTTGTCCCATTCTCGCAATATGACTGGACATTCGCAAGAAAAGGGTGGCTCCAATGGAAGTCAGTCAACCCGCTCAATACCCCTACCTTACGAAATACTAACTCGATATAGTCCCACAGCATTCTGCCTCATCGCCTCCTTCTGCGCGATAGCATATTGGATGAGCCTCGAACTCCTCGTCCTAGTATACGTAACATTCAAGCGCCGCACCGGCCTCTACTTCTGGTCTATAATCATCACCACTCTCGGCATAATCCTCCAAACAACGGGCTACCTCATCAAAGAATTCGCACACTCCAGCCCCCCAATCCTCACAACCATCATCTGCAAAATCGGCTGGGTCAGCAACGTTACGGGCTTCAGCATCGTGCTATGGTCGCGCCTCCACCTCGTCGTCGCCTCCCCACGCATCCTCCGTAGCACGCTAATCATGATCCTCGCCAACGCCCTACTCATGCACGTGCCCATCATCGTCTTCGAATTCGGGCTCATAAGTGCCTCCCACGCGTCCTACCTGCGCCCCATGGAAATCATGGAGCGCGTGCAACAAACCGTCTTCACGCTGCAAGAAAGCGTCATCAGCACGCTGTACATATTCTACACGGCGCGCTTCCTGAATGCGGGGTACGCGACGCACACGCGGACGGTGGTGCGGCTTTTGGTTCTCGTGCAGGTTGGCGTTGTGGCGCTAGATGCGGGGCTCACGGCGTTTGATTATAAGAATATGTTTACGCTCAAGTGCACGCTGCACCCGTTTGTGTATGCGCTCAAGCTGAAGATGGAGTTTATTGTACTAAACCAACTCCTTGCGCTGGTCAAGAATGGCTTGGAGAAGCCGGCGCTGGGGGCGGGCTTGTTTACGGATTCGGATCAGTCGAGTCTCGGGGCGAAGGGCGCGAGTCCTAGTCCATTGCCGGGTGGTACGCCGGTGGTGGAAGGGAAAGGTGCGAGTACATTTGTTGCGATGGGGCCCGTGGCAGACTTGTCGAATGAGGAGCATGATTTAAGGGATGTGATTGGACAGCCGGATGGGAGTGGGGTTACGGGGGTGAAGACGGCTATGTCGGATCTCGAGAAGCAGTATCTTGGGCGGTATTCTGCTGCGGAGAGAGAATAGAGATGGGATTGTATGATTTATGACTTATGACTATGTTGACTTGCTCTTAGGAGTCATCAATTTTCAATCAGATGTGTTGTATTAAAACCATGAATTGTTCCGTAGGTTTCTGTCGTGGAGCAATAAATGAGTAGGAGTGGAATTGATCCCAAAACTAATGAAGAAGGTAAGAAACGTAATTGGAGGGGATAATCGGGTCTTCATCAGTATTGTGAAGAAGGTTGCGTATTGGGTCCACGACGCTGTATCGAAGACGTACATGTCGAGTTACTTGTAGCCAACATGTGCAATTATCGTTTCCCTATTCCGGTAATTGATATAGCAAACCTACTAGAGCTATCGCGGGTACGCTAATTCAACTATAGAGCTGAGTGAGATGTGTCACCCAATCAAAACTATCGCAAGCCACCAACTCAACAAGACTATCGAAATATTTGCCCCCGAATCAAGGATTAGTTATGATAAAAACTGCTTTCAGTCTCCTATAATGTCTCACCTTGCTCTTGGCCGAAGATTAGGCAGGTAGGCGTGCATTCTAAGTTCCCGTATGCTGACAAACTGCGTCAAGTAAATTGTTCGCATGCCAGCCTGCAATGGACTTTGAAGAAGGTAAAGATACCTTGATAAGACTGGGAGAGTACCATATATTAGTTACCCTCCTAGAATGATAAGGCTTTAGGCTGTTGCACCATCCTGTCTAGCATCCAAACATACGTCAACGAACGGTAAAATGGCCACCAGGGTCATATCTTTCTTGCTGCCACTCCTGTCAATTGGTCTTTGTGCACAATATACCAAACCGTAACCCAACGTCAAACTCCCTCCACCCGCAAGAACCGTAGCCCAGCTCGATACTTCATCAACTTGGCTGGAGCATATCGCCATCCGCGCAAATGGAGGACTTCTCGCCACCCAAATGGCACCCGCTCCGGTGCTGTACACAGTCAAGAACCCCACGTCACAGAAGGCAACTCTGGAGCTAATATACTAATGGTATGAACCAAACGTCACCATTCTTCTTGGTATAACAGAAACCTTTCCTGATACGTTCAACATCATTGCCGGAAATCCAACGGCCAATGCGACGGGCTACGCTGGTACTTATTCCGTTTGAGAGGCCAAGTTCCCCTCGCACAAGTCCTCCAAACCAGCAATTCGCAAAATCACCAACGTCCCGGAAGCCATGTTTCTCAACGGCATCACACCACTGCCTAAAAACTCTGAGGTCGTTTTGATTCCAGATTCTCAATTCGGACTGCTCTTCCGTCTCGATACTCTCACGGGAAAGAGCGAAGTCATTGCTGATAGAACAGAGTTTAAGCCCTACCCGGAGCGGCAGAACAAGACCGTGGGATTTGGCATCAACGGCGTGCGTATCCGAGGAGAGTATCCGTACTTTAGCAACTCTAATCTTGTCACTATCTTTCGCATTCCTATCACACTGGATGGCTACGTTGCTCAGAAGGGTAAAGCACTAGTTGAAGTGTATGCTGATCTTAGCGTCGCTACTATTTTTGTGGACGATGTCGCATTCTCTAACGATGGCACTTTGTGGGCTGTGTCAAATGATGGCAATACCGTTGTGGCCGTGTCACGGATGGTAGGAAGATTTAGGCAGTCGCAGGCGCAATTAATTGGTTGACAGTTGCTGGTGGCACAGCTGGAGCATTTGGGAAAACAAAGGATGATAGAGATATGTTTTATGTTAGCACAGCTGGCGGGCTGGATTTTCCGGTAAATGGGGTTGTGACGGAACCTGGTAAGGTGGTGGCCATTGATACGGGCGAATATTCGTGCTAAGAGCGAGTTATACTTTGGGAGTAACAGCAGTAATATGAACGCATGGCGATGTAGCGTCGGTATCGATGCCAAAGCTGAATATGAAGCCAAGTTTTGAGAGCTATCCGAGCAGAGTTCCGTCATGGTTCAGTGTCTGGGTGCGGCAACCGTATTCCGGAAATAGCATCGTGCACGAGCCGGTGGTGACGACATGGCCACAAGCTTTCCCATGTTTTACACGATGAGCCAATGAGATGGCAAGCCTGGATCGTGGTTCCTGATCCACCACTCCCCCGTTCTTCCATCTTCTCACATCTCTTCTCTACGCGCGCATCATCTCAAAGCTTTCAATCATCGTTTACAAACTCCTGCGCATCAATTGGAACCAAAGTTCCGCATTTCACAACGCGACAGCCCACCTATAAAGCCTCACGTCATCTTACCTCCGTCGCGACAGTTTAGCAGAAATCGCGCATTATGACTGATTCCGAGATCCAGCAGGGGGACAAAGGTATTTGATCTGTTTTTCTTTCAATTATTTCGTCTCCAGCATGCTTGATGCGCCGAGCAAAGGCTCATATGCGCTGCTATGCGCGGGTAGCGTATCTTTGTGCCATGCTGGGCGCGACATCTGTTATTCAGCGCATTATAGAATACATCGCTAATGCTTTTCGCGCCTCTAGTTTCATGGAACTGGGGCAGCGGCCAACCTGGCGGTCAGGTTGCCGAGGTCAAAGAGCAAGGCGAAATCGCTATCGAGTCGAAGCGCGGTAACATTATCAAGAAGAACGCCTCGCCGGATAACCCGGCTGTGCATATCGAGCGGCCCGGAAACGATGTCGTCAAGCGCGCTAGCGAGCTCCAGATTGACGAAAAGGCTGAGGGCACCAATGGTCACCAGTCCAATGGTGATACTAGGAAGGACGACAAGCCTGCCGATACTAAGAATGAAGGAAAGAAGGCTGAGTCAAATAACAAGGATGAAGAGATGAAAGACGCGCCCTCTACTCGGGAGAAGGACGCCTCGCAAAATCGCGAAGCGAAGGCCAATGGTGAGTCAAAGGCCAATAGCGAAGACGATGCGAAAGGCGAGCCCAATCAAGACACAAAGGACGAAGCCAAGTCTGCCGAAAAGTCCGACTCGTCCGAAGCCAGCGGAAAAAAGGGTGATGACTCCAAGGCTAGCTCGAAACGCAAAGTTGATGCGCCGTCTGGAGAGGATGCCAACGATGCCAAAGACGCGAAGGACGACCCTGCCATCAAGAAGGCGAAGACAGATGATGGCAAAGATGAGCCCGAAACCAAAGCTAGGAAGCCTGGCCGCTCCAAGTCGAGCGAAACAAAAAAGAAGGAGCCGGCCAAAAAGAAAGAGCCCAAGAAGGCTGCGACTGCCGATGGCCAGCCTAGGCGAAGCGGACGCAACAAGGCTTAGATGCACTACTTAGCACAAAGCGCGACCTTACCGTCGACAGTTTGCGCGATGGCTGAATGATGACCTGATGGAATGGCGTTAGTGATGGAAACCTACAGGGCTGGGAACTGGATACTGGATGGATACACATAGGGTATGACTGGATGATGGATACAGGTACGGGGTCGGTTTCTGGTATATCGCTGGTGCACAATGGGTTGATCCGCGTCTGCTATTCCTTAGTGGTCTTACTCCCTCGTCTGTATATTATGGCTCCTTTTGTCGCCTTGGCTTTGCATGGGGCGGATTATGGGGGAAGCTTTGATTAGTGTTTTAACGTATTGCTATCGATTAGAAACATGCTTGACCCTGTAAGTGTTGGCGCGTCAGCATAAATCCTCAATGCAAGGCATCGAGAATGGGTGTGATCAGACTAAAAGGATGAAGGAACGTCGTTTCACTTGATGCGATGTCAAGACTGATAATACGATCAAGTAGAATATCACTGGTGGCGCTGGTAGGGGATGAGGGGTTGGGTAAACTTTTGCGCTCTTTCCAACTGGGGCTATGCCGCTTGGCGGGGCAAGGACGGACCAACACACTACTCCTTCATCTTTGGTTTCCCTCACCTTGCTACCTTTTTATGATGAATATCTCTCTTGATGTGAAGGTTCTCACAAAAATAATAGAGTAAGTTCTTGTATATTGTGCGAAGTCCTCTGAAGACCCGCTTCAGACGATCGAACCCTATATCTTAGTTTCCTGATAACATTGAACGCATGCGTCCTAATACCAAAATCATGAGGCTTTTGAACGCAAAAACTTTAAAGCTTAAAAGCTTCTTCGATGAGATTCCCCCATATGCGATTCTATCACATTGCTGGGGTGAAGAGTAGGTTATCTTCTCCGATTTTAGAGACTTACAAAAGGCCAAAGAAAAGAAGGGTGCCACCAAGATTGAGAAAAATTGTGAATATGCACTCAAATATGGCTTTGAGTACTGCTGGATTGATACTTGCTGCATCATACAGGCTCACCACCGACGACAATGCCCTACGAAAAGGGTGGTAGATGCCCCCGAAAGTGGCGGCAGAATGCACATAGCTTTTCAATAAAAAAACAGTAATATTTCCATATTCAGCTACCTTTCATCTAAGAATCCTTATTCCACACTCTAATCTCACAACCTGATCACACAATGCGGTCCTGAAATCAGACCCCCCGCTAAGAAGTGGCTGAGTGAACCTGGGCTTACCTGAGCAGATATGAACCGACAGGATAGGACCTGAGCGGAGCACGAGCTGGCTTCATCATGCCGTGAGCAAGCTTGAAAATTCCCGGCAGGTGTCTGATTTCGAGCATGAATGAGTCCTGAATATGGACCCCAAACTAGCAGGGATACGGACTCTCAATGCTTTACCGGTCCCGATTTCGAGTCCCGTCACTGGAGGCGCCTAGAAATGGGGCCCTCATTGTCCAGCAATACTTGCTGTTTAGTAAATAGTCGCGAGGCTGCCACGACATCGGTACGTATCTTTCCTCATCCAATAGCTGTCACCCTGACACCGGCCTTACTTGTTTTCACGCACAACTATAAGTAAGATGGTAATGGAGAACAGGAGAATTAAAAAAATCCATTTATGTGCCTATTTTAGGTCCTCAATTGTCTGAAACCACATTTCAAGTAATGATTCAACACCACCTGAGATCGCTAGGGTGGCAAATCGCCATGAAACATTTGAGTCCAAGTTAGATTTCACCGAGTAGTACTAGTAGGATCGCTGGCTATAGGATCCTTATTGTGACGCAGAACTAGATCAGCTAGACCATTTGCAATGGTTGGGTTAGATAGAATTGCGAGCTTGAATGCGACTTGACAAACACGGAGATGGCGGCCAATTGAGACCACGAAGTCATCAAGTGCACGGCTTGTGGTTGTATTAACGGACTTATGGTCTCTGACAGCCCCTTGACGAGGCATATTCAAAGAAGTTGAAGCTACTAGGTAATCTTAACTTTAAAGAGAGCACCCTAGAGTCTAACTCCTTGATAGTGAATCGGAAGAAGCTATAATTAGACTAAAGATGACGCCAAAGTAAGTAAAACCAGTTATATTCAGAATACAGTAATACTAAAAACTAGATTATGGATTATATAAACGATGTGGTAAGTTAAAGGGGGGCTTGAGGGATGAGAGAAAGCCAGGATTTCGTTATATAAAGCACTTTTCTATTGCCTCTAATCCAACCACGGGATTTAGCAGGCTACTTTTAGCAATGTAAACGGGGTTAAGTATCCTCAGACAGAGCCAATGGTCTGCAAACGTATATTCCGGTAGAGAACCAGTGTGTCGTCCTCGCGACCTAGGTGGAGTATAGTATGCGGGCATCCCTGTGTCAAGGCTTAGCAGTGTTTACTTGCTTCTCGTATTGTATTCAAAATTTTGATGTCATGAACAGTTCGACGAGGTTCGAATTAATCTAACTGAGCCACCTCATAATGCTACAGAAGTTGAAGCTTAGCCCGTCAAGATCATAGGCAGAAAAGGAAGAATACTGCGGGTAACTCGAAGCACTCACTGTTCGCAACAGCGGTTGTTATTACTGGGACTATTTTTGAGGCCCGGCAAAATCAAACGACCTATTGCACTGGGTAAACCTTGTGTGAGATCCACACTGGCGTTTCGAAAGGGCTGACTCTAGGTCCCAGTCGGGCGCTCCAATGTATATGCAAGGCTGCACGCTGTGCCGCAACTATGACGGCGCAGTTTCCTATGGCCAGTGCCCAGGGTACAAATGCTCTTCTGTTGGTATTAGATCATTGCTGGCCTTTCTCCTTCAAATTCAACACTGACAAGATCTTGTTGCTTCTGCGCAAACAGTAGATTTCCACGAACGATTCACTTACGCTCTCCTTTCCCGATCGGGTTGTCCAACCATGGAACGATTTTCTCAAGAGCTGATTGACGACATCTGCGACTCTCTGGGGTCCGAGGATTTAAGGAGCGCTTACTATGTATCGACCAAATTTCGCAAAGCTGCCGAACAACATGCATACAAATACAGAATCAATCTTTACGAGATAAAAACTGAGGATAACCTGGAAAAATTTATTGACCACTATTCTGGTTTCCGCCTTCGCTATCTCAAGCATGTTGAACTCCACGTTTCCTTTCCTACGACCAAGAACGAAAAGCAAAACTGCGTGGAAGATGTCGAAGAACGACAGGCGAAAGATATGGCACTCACTAAACGCATTCTATGGATCGTCAAAATCCTCAAGACCATAGAAGAGCGTGCGGGTGAGAACAACTATGGTGCCTATCGGCTTATGATAGTGTCAGATTGGACCATCAGTCCAGCAATACAAAATTACGCTCTGGCCCATGCGCATGCGCACACAATCCATCTCACGCACGGGCTCACGCACGAGCCGGCTCATGAGCTGGCTCGTAGGCTCGCGTTGATGAGTTGACGTTGATGAGGTGACGTTGGTGGCGATCCAGATGGTGATCGCGATCACGATATCGCGCGTGCACTAGCGCGCGCCAAGAGCTCGGCGAGCAACCTCAACCTTTGTGAGAATCGACTCCAGTATCGCGCCAGCAGCTGGGCCAGCAAACCAGTGGAGTCTTGGTGCATCTGGACTCAGCCGAGGTGGGCGCCGACTCACGAACCGGCGCATCCCTTGCAGAGGCTCAAAGGCTCAAAGGCCCAACCCTTGCAGAGGCTCAACCTCAACAGGGGCTCGCCCTGACCGAGGCTCCGCCATCGCAGAGGTATCAGAAGCTGAGAAACTCGAGGATATTTAGAGGAGCGCGAAGGCAGATAGAATAAACACAGAGCAATCAATCAATCAACTTTTTGACTCACTCAATTCGATCAATCGTTGCAATCCATCAGTTCAATCAATTCAATCAATCTCTCATTTTTGACGTTCTCGTGCTCGTAGTAGCCAATCTCAAAACTGCTTTTCAACCCCCCTCAAATCCGACATGGCTGCTGCAGCCACTACCACATTTGGCGACCGTTGAGCTGACCCCTGCCTCCTGATTGTTTCTCCGATTTTGGCCTGGAAGTGTAGCTTGCATGGCTTGTCATTGGACTTGGTCCACCATCCTGCATCGGAACCCTGCATTAGTGAGAAGTGGCACGACCGGCGGGCCGGACGGGACAAATTACTAAATATGCGGCCTCGTTAGCCGGGTTTTAGTTTCCGGTGGTTTGCGCAGAGCGGCCCAACGTTACCTCTTGCACTAAGGGCAATTGACTGGGACAGCACGTCAAAACTGTACATTGGTACTAAAACGAGTGTTGACCTCCGCCGGAGTTCTCAATACTAGCGCGCCAAGGGAGGTGTGCGTTTATGGCTCAAGTTTTTTCTCCGTAGAAATTGCTTGGATAGAAACGACCATGGTAGACACACGCCCTCCTGGACAAGCTAACGTTGAGGAGCCGGGGGAGATGTATACCTCCCGTGACGATAACAAACCTGATGAATACCATTAGCGGGCAGACTTACGTTAACATGGGGGCTTCTATTCTTATCAGCTAATCATCACCTGTAGCGTTGGTACCAATACTGACCAGACTATCATTTTGAGGGTGGCATCCTGTCCACCCGCATTACTGCCTGATTTTCGCTCTATGTTAGCAGGTGGTGTCGCAGCCGCTGCTAGTCTGCCTATTGCCCCGGACATAGATGCCGATCCAATCAATTAGCAATTATACACAATAGGTTCCTAAGCTGCATGGTCTTTTCAAATTCGGATCTGGTGGGTGCTAGTTGTGCTGCAGCCGCCTAAACCCCACCTTTGCACTCCTATACATGTATTACTATCTATGGTGCTGGATTGTTGCAAAATGTACATTGATCTCCGAACGAAGGCACATCCTTGTTTGGAGGGTCGGAATCTTGTCCACTATGTCTATTTGTTATCCGCTATATCCGAACCAGGCTAGATGCAGTGAGGATTGATTGGCGGGTTCGATTGGTAGATGGTCTTGAAGAGTAGGTAAGCGAATATTCGATGGCGGAGCTGCTCTTTTGTTAAGGCTTCTGCGAGAATCAGCGTAATTGGTTAGCCTCGAATTAATTCCGACCGAACGGCATGATCAGAGATTTACCTTTGGTGCGCTGAGAGACTCTAAGCAAAGTAGTTAGTTGCATGTTATCGTCGAATTGCTTAGCAAGTCCCCGTTCCTCCAGCGGCAACAATCAGACGTCGCGTTAATCGACAATGAGTCCGGTAAAGCGTGCAATACTCATTGGTAGCTTTTATTAGGGTCTGCTTGGAACTCAAAACGATGTCAACGCGATGGTCAACGTTCTGAAGAACCACGGCTTTCTCAAGAAATACACGAAGACGCTTCTTGGCAACGATGCCACTCGTCAGAATATTCTCGATGCGTGGGAAGAGCTCATCGGCAACCTCGAGAATAACAGCTCCTATGGCGGCGTGGTAGTCTACTACTCGGGGCACAGCGAATTGGCGGAGAAGCCGAAGACAGATCCAGCGATGCTACAGCCGGACTCAAAGGCGCAAGAGCCTGAGCGCACCCAATTCCTAGTCCCATCCGACTACGATTCTAGTTTGGAACACTGGCGAGGCATATTGGACGGCGAGCTTTCGCTTCTTTTGCAAAGAATAACCCAGCGAACTAAAAATGTCACGTATATTTTGGGTTGCTGCCACTCCGCTCGTCTGGGCCGCGGACCTGAAGCCATATCCCGTTGGTCAAAGGCCCTGAAAGCAAAGGAATCCGACTATAACCTCATATTGGGACACGTGAAGCGGCTCCGGGACGCCAAGAAACTTCTGGAAAACGACTGCTGGAGTAATCCCGATGTCGTGCGTATCGCTGCTTCAGCAGATGCCAGGGCGGCATGGCGATATCAGAATGGTGCAGGTCAGGACGTAGCACAATCTTCTTGGCGAAACATTATGGTCAAGGTGAATGCACCGGTAGAAGACAAGTTCAAGCGTGATGAGCACTCACAACAACTACGATTCGCAGGGGCTGATACTCGTATTCCCTTTTTAATGCAAATAGATTGGTCTAGATCATTCGTTGCGCAAATTCGGAATGGGAACACAATAATCCAAGGGGGCCGAGTGCACGGGACCCGACAGGGAGATTCTTTCACTTTAACGCCATTCACATCGAGGCGGTAGACCACAACCGAAATTGCCATGGCAACTGCAACCACAAAAAAAACTGTGACAGTCGATAAAGTCGGTGGCTTCACTGTCAAAGCGTCCCGAATCTCCAAGAACAGCTTTCCCTATGACTTGGCGTTGGCTCGTCCTCACCATCGTCATCATCGCTGGCCGCTTTCGTTCCCAGAAGGCCTTCCCAGAATCCAGGCACTGCTGAATGCATCTGGTAGTTTCAGAGGAATCTCTTGCGGAATTCCGACTGGAAGGCGACGAAAACAAGGAGATTGCCTTGTACGGCCGAGGAGTGCGACTTGGGCTGAGACAATCGAACACCGATTTGGACATCGAAGAGCTTTTCTCCGTTGCCGACTTGTTTGCTCAGGCACGGAATATTCTTTCAATCGAAAAGGGCAGTGGAGACGAAGACTTCAATCCTGACGTGGGGATTGAAATCAGTGTGGTTCAAAACGGCACGGAGGTATTCCGAGCTCGTTCCCATAAGGTGTAGGTGCTGATGTCCTATATTACGTTGCATGCTCGCTAAGGTAGCTCTAGATCGACGACTGAGCCCGAAACTATCCATTCCACAGCGGGCAACGAATACTATATTCGCGTTATATACAACGGTCTTGACAGGGTCGTGGTCTCCGTGTTTCGCGTTGATGCCGTCGGCAAGATCACCTATGTGTCGCGTGTATGGGAAAGAGGGTTTACGCTATCTAGAGAGTCCTCTAGCCAGCCACTCAAGGCAGGAGAGCCCCGCGAGCTTGGTCCGCCCAGAATAACCATTGGATGGCCCAAATTAGTCCCGACACGTGGATGCGTGGAGGAGACGTTTGTGTTCGTGATGACGAGGGGGGAGATTGATTTGGGGTTTCTTGAAACTTCGAGTCCCCAGGGGGTGAAGGCCGAACGACCGCCACTCGGCACACTGACACTCGCTACTATGTGACGCATATACGCTATATCCTCCACGCACCTGAAGAAGACCATGGAGACAAACCCAATCAACGCCCAATGCCGGTTGCAGAGCTTGCAAGTCCAGGGACAACTGAGGCGGGGATTACTATTTCCTCTCAACGACAGGAAACCGCAGCTACTGCAAAGGGATTCGTCAGCCCTGCCTTCCGAGCTCTGAGGGGCATACAGCCATATGTTTTGGTTATAAACGAGCATGTCGAGGAAATAAACGTTGTGGTTTCAAAATACCGTCCAAATCGGCAGCTGAGTGGTGGAGAAGTTAGTGTGTATCCTCCTGGTGTGGGGTTTAACATCACCACTACGGTGTAGTGCCAATGGCTCCATATAAATGTGATTGTCCGTGCTATAGCTGATGTTTGAGTTTAGACCTTCTCCAGTCCGGCTACCACGAAGACGCTTGCTCCTCTAGCGCGAGACCCCGAAAGACCCCTTGCGGTTTTCCCTCTCTGGACGAGAAAAGATGGATTTGGGGTCATCAGTATCTTCAAGGGTGCTGATAAGGTATTGTATATTGAGAATTACAGAGTGCCGATCGGTGCTAGGGTATATTTCAACGGCAGACCGGGCTTAGAGGTCGTGGGATGGGATGAGAGAGAGGGCTAGACTAGATGTGGTCAATGCCATCTAGAGTTTCGTTTCGCCACCTGGGACGGTATGGAGACGCGGAGAGATCTCCGGAGAGGTTAGCGAATTTGCGTCGCCGAAAGGAGGAGGAAGTGATCAGAAGATTCAACATTCTTCGATGTCAAGGGGATATACCCGCGCAAAACGGCCCCTGTATCTTAATATTGAGACTTCCCCCACACAGATTGGATCATCGGCACATTGGAGTGTCAACTTGAAGTTTGGGTTTTCAATAAAGTCGTCGCTTCTGCGTAGCTCATCGATTCGTCCTTTGGCCGTGAATACCTCGTTCGGATGGTTTGTTAACCTGTTCTTGAGTCGCTGGACGTCGATTTGTACGTGTAAGAACTTCACGAGAGCTATCCCTTTGCCCTTGGGGTGGTCATCCCACTAGCCGTACTGGTCGTCGACGTCTTCCTCATCTGAATATGCAAGTCTCTGTTCTCTCGTTTCCTACCTCCCACTATTCGGAAACACCGCTTTCCGTAACCTGTTGGTCCAAGGTATCAATAGTTGGTAATATGATGTGAAATTCTCCCCCGCGGTCCTGATGAAGTCCCTTCATGGGATACTTACCCTTTTTTCAGTTGTGCTAGCCCCCCCCCATACTAACATAATTCCACTCGTCAAATTCCGGAACGACTCTGCTTTCGCCTGGCCCGCTATCGTGGATGTATATCTAGAACAGGATCCAGAAGAATGACTCGAGGTCGTGCATGAAGGAATGTTGTTCGTCTAGAAGTGCCCCGATCGCCGTGAAAGCCCTCGTTCCGGTTTTCCTCTTGCTCCTGAGGCGTCTTCTCGTTGCACTTTGATGGCGGGGTCAAGATCGATTAGGAAACAAGGAAAAGAAGGGTTGTTGCTTTCCTCGTTGATCATCACATTGTTGAGTGAGATGTCTCTGTATGTCTGCTTCTTCGTATAAGGATTTGTGCCCCTCAATGCCGCCCTCTCGTGTGGCAAGCAAAGTCGATCGGGAGCTTTCCTTGTAGATAGGCCTCCCATAGTCACGGAGAATGACACGCCGATGTGCCCAATTCGGCAGCGCATTGCTGCCAGCTTTCGTTGGAGAACAGGATCGCTTGCCGAGAGGTTAGGGGCGCCAGTTTGGCTAGACGACCGCTTCCTGCCGGTGGCGCTGCTGCCGCGGTCTTTCCGCGGCGTACCGGTTGAGACGCCGCATGCTGGCATTGGTCGTTCTGGCAGGTAGTTCATGGCTCTCATGACGTCCATACCCCCCTCGAACATTGCTCCGAATGTCGTCGTCGTCTTTCCCGCGAATCTGAGCCGTTCCGTGGTGATAGTGGCGCGCTATATTGACGATGCTTATACTAGTCACTTCGCGTAACAATTCGCCTTCTTCGTCGCATTCTAGATACTACCACAAATCCTTAATAACAAGCGGCATCTCCGGATTTCCCTCGCGATGGGCTTTCCGGGAAGTTGTCGCCCAGCCAGATACGCATCGCGCGCTGCATCACCCTGTCGATGATGATCCGCTCTATCAAGCCATTCTACTCTATCTCGGGGAAGTGCTCCATGTTTGCCGTCATGATCGTCGGATCGAACCCAAGCTGTTTCTTGTTCATCCAGAGAAACCCGAGGATCGTAAACACAAACTGCAGCCCATCTTCGTTGATGTCGAACTGTTCGGATGCGATGCCCCCCGAGCCGGTCAAACGCTCATACTCTCGTGAGAGATCCACAGATGGTGAAACCTAGGACGAAACGGTGGTGTCTTGAGCTGAGAGAATCTCCCCAGCGTATCTTCCCAGATCAAGCCATGCCTCTGAAGCTTTATCGGCTGATCGGTTGCTCTTCAATTCTCCTAGCACAAGGGTCTAAGACCAATAGCATTTCGAGTCTTTCCTAGCATTAGGGTCATTCACAAAGCTAACGTCTATCTTTCTTTTCTCTGTGGAACTGTCAATCAACTCGTTGGGCTTTGCTAATGTCCTTCCCTTCGTCGACGTGTCGGAATTGACTTGCCGCCCCCTGCGAATGCCACCAGCTTCTTGTCGGGGTTTGACAGTCCGACTAGGCGGCCAGCGCTAGTAGGGGCTAGTAGGATAGTGGCTTGGCGCATAGGCTAGAGTTTTCCTAAGTTCAAGCTCTATCTCCGATACTCTCTAACCCTACCCCTACCTCCGCCGCCCTAGTAAGTTAGTATAGTAATTGTTTTCTTGTCATATTTGAAGGGGTTTTGAAGGCTGTGCACGGTTTGCCGAGAGTGGCACAAGGAAAGATTCGGCGTCAAAAATTGATTGATTGATGCCCCTAGTTCCTTCTGTCTATCTGCCTCCGCGCTCCTCTAGATATCTTTGAGATTCTCGGCTCCGAGGCCTCCGCGAGGGCGGAGCCTTTGTCGGAGCGAGTCTTCGTAAGGGTTGAGCCTTTGCAAGGGATGCGCCGGTTCTTGAGTCGGCGCTGACTCAATAGAATCTGGATGCACCTGGAATCTGCTGATTGGCTCGCTTAGCTGCTATCGTGATCCGAGCGACGATACGAGCGAGATCGCTCATCGTCAAGTCAGCTCAGATGCGGCTGGACTGATGGTAATCCATGGTCAGTTGAACTGCCGACACAACAGTAGGCCCTCTAGGAACAGCCGGCTCTTGTCCAGGGAGTAACGTGGGGTGGCGCGGATTAACGTCTATGCCGCGTCGGCCGTTCGCCAAGCTAGCTAACTAGGCATAGCTGCGAGAAAACGCGGCTGAAACCGAGTAGGACAAAATCAATCAATCAATTAGTAGGAAGTTGTAAGATGGCTTGAACTCTCTAGAGGTCCCCTTAACGTTATTAAAATTATATTAAAGTCCCCTTGCCACGACAATGAACAGTGTGGATGTGTCCGAGCGCAAAGCTCAATTAAAGGCGCAGTGCCAGGTGTACCAACCCCTTGGTCCCGCTCAGACACGACTTCTGAGAGTTCATTCTTCAGCCAACCCCCAATCCCAGATTCTATGTGATCTCTTCACAGTGGACCTCAAGAAGTCAGGCGCCACGGTTGCAGGAAGCCCCGTGAAGGCGCGTTACGAGGCACTATCCTACACTTGGGGAGACCCGCAACCTTCGTCGATGATCCAGGTGAATGGGCTGCCATTCTGGGTCTCAGCGAATCTCTTCGAGGGACTACAAGAACTTCGACACCTAGGACAAGATCGTGTCCTGTGGATTGATGCCGTCTGCATCAACCAGAAAGACCTCAGCGAGAAATCTGCGCAAGTGGGATTGATGTTCAGCATCTATCTCAAAGCGCACAGAGTCGTTGTTTGGCTTGGCCTACCAACCGGCAATGATGCCGAACTCTTTGCCTTGTTCAATGCCCATGGGACAAAAGGTTCGGACCGCAAGGCTTTTTTTGATGCAAAGGCGGCGCGAAAAGCGGCCTCCGAGCTCATTGGGAACAAACCGTGGTTTCGTCGGACTTGGATCAGGCAGGAGGTTCAGGCCGCTCGCGAGGTCCACATTGCCTGCGGGTCGCATGAGTGTACGTTTGATCAGTTCAAGTATGTCATGGAAGAGTTGCTTCCAGACCTGGACACCTTCAGACCCCATCAAGACCCCCAGGAACAAACCCTGAGAGCCAAGCAGACTTATACCTTGTTTAAGTTTGACTGCAACTATCGCCAGTACCCTGGGGAAGTGTATCGCCAGGTTTGGTTCACGCTGATCATGCGCAGCAGCCTGTACGAGGCGACTTTACCCCAGGACAAGGTCTTCGCAGTTCTGGGCATCATTGCAGAAATGACTAAGAAAGAGGGTGACGAAACCATAGGCTTCCCAGAGATCGACTATTCTAAGACAGTGTCGCTGGTGTATCAGGATTTCCTAAAGCACTCCATCAACGTCAGCGAGGATCTAGCCTGCCTTCAAATCTTTCACAACAGGAGCACCACTGCCAAAGACTTACCGTCTTGGGCTATTGATTTGCGTCAGAATATCACGCGGTTGAGGATTCAATTGGGCGTCTTCCACTTCTGCGCGAGCTGGGCGCGACCTCCACGACAAATTTACAGCGAGCATGGTCTCCTGCAGCTCGAGGGTAGGCGCATTGGAGTTATCCCCTCCACAGCTTGTCCGTGGGAAAGTGGACTGCACCGCGAATATAGCTCGTCATTCCTAGGATATCAGTGTAATGGAGTAGGGCTGGAGAGTTGCATTTCTAGTGACAAGTGGATGCCGAAAAACCAAGGCAACAAAGGCATCGAGGAGTTTTACAAGATTCTCGAGGAACGGTGCTTATATGTCTGGGTTGGCCTGGAGCCTAAGGGCTTTGTCTTAGAGGAGTATAATTCTTTCCGACACCAGTGTCACGCTTTCGTGTCACACTTGGTACGGGCGGGAGATATCATGATTCACGCTTCAGGGTCAGACCTGCCTTTCATTCTGCGACCCGAGGCACATGGGCGCTTCACGTTTTTGGGGCCGGCGCTGGTTATCATGGGCATGATTAGGAAACAGAAGGATCAGGAAAAGTTTATATATAGTTTTCCTTGGCATACCGACCACGGGAACAGTGGCCCTCTCCAGAAGTTTGCACTCTGCTAATAAGAGAACGTAACTAGCTGTAAAGATACGGGCTATAAGCTTTAATTAAAGATAGTGCCGGGAGTACCAGAACGGCTGGCCTTGGTAATGAGCACTCTCGACTGCTGAGCGACGCCTACAGTAGCTCGAGCTATTGAGAATCTTTTATCACCAACCCAATGTGCAGTTACGGCAACTGGGCCATCCCGCCTTGACGTGAATTGTGTGAGCCTCCCCATACCCGACGAAAGGCTGCCTTTGGCTCGGGTGATCACGTGACACTAGTTGTTGGACATGCCCATATCGTGAAGTTCTGCCTGAAAAATATGCACTATAGGGGAGGTGTTGTTCTGCCATTTCAGGACTAGCGCCTAACCTTGGTGCCATAAGTCGAGCAGGGTAGTTTGCAGAACTACATATAACAACTATTATTATGATATTTTATTGTAGAGTGGTAAACAGAGCGTTGCAGTCAATTTGTACTACTTGAATTTACTTAAGAGGCTTACGTTACGGCCTCGCCGGGTAATCTTTCGTGGTGGTGAAGGTGCACACTCTATAGCTGCACCGGAAGCTGCACCACTACCTCCTCGTTTCTGACGCTTCCTCTTTTGAGTAGGCGTGCTCGAAGATTTTCTCTTTTGATTCTGGGATGGCTGAGAGCCTTTTTTGCCATTTTGAGCCTCTTTCTTGCGAACCATTTTCGAGGACGCAAATGCGTGGGTTGCGTTGACGCAGTTCAAACACCCTCCTCACAAACCCAAAACATGCCGGGAACGGTGGAATCGGCACCCCACTCTCCCCTTGTCTCGATAGCTAGGACTGATATTCCCAACAGAGGAGCTAGCTGCCGTGCTCTTCGCTCTTCTCCTCACTTAGGCTGCTGCGGCTGGGCTTGGGGAGGCCCTATCCTACCACATGCGCCCGTCACAACTCCCCGCCAAACAATGTGCCTTCTGCTACACGGCTGGTTTTCCTGGAGGGGCGTAAGACTGGGTACCTTTATACGAAGGCTTGACTCATCACGGTGTTGCAGCCTAGTAGGCAGAGAAATGTGTGTCCCAAACCAAAAGTTTTCCGCTACTTAGGGTGGTATTGCAGAACTATACAGGCTCGGTCATATTCCCGAAATTTTCCCTGCATAATCGACATGGCTAAGAAGTTGCAAGTAAGGTGTATGTCGTAAAGGCGGCGTGGCGAGACTTGTTGATGTTCACGTATCCACACGTTTGACCAGCCACCATAGCCACACAACGTCCTCATCCACCTCAAAAGAAGGTAGAATTAAACTAGCTACTGATGCGATCCAAAAGAATTCAAATTTACACGTTAAAAGAGCTCCCTACTTGTATAGTACTCCTCGTAGTACGCTCCGTGATCGCCTTACAGGTGCCTTACCACAAGCCACTGCCAACACCTGCAAACGAAAGCTACTCCCTACAGAGGAGCAGGCCCTTTCAGTGAATCCTAGACCTTGATCAACAAGGTTTTCCACCGTATATCATCGACGTACGACGGATAGCAGACGTTCTGCTTGCCGCCCGCGGCTCTAATCCAGCTCTTACACCGATAGGCGAGAACTGGCTATCGCGCTGGATCCAGAGTCAGCCAGAACTCCAGACCAAGCAAAATAGGAAGTTCCACCCACAACGCGCCAAATGTGAGGATCCTGTCAAGATTGGCGCGTGGTTCAAGCTGGTAGAGGAGACGCGCCAGAGATACGGATACTTGATGAAGCCTGAGAATTGGGCTCCAACTCTATACAATCTATGATGCCGATAATACGGATTGCCTAGATAGACGGAATGGTTAAGGCCGCTTCGCTCCCCTATCATGATATGGACCAGTCATGATTTACTTTAGGGTGCTCTCCGATTTCATGTTGCGCATGACTTCCATAATACTGTTTTAATTCCATTACGCAGGCTTGCTGCCGATATATATCAACGCGACACGAGCGCCAATGTCGCTTTGATACCAACCGTTAAGCTACCTCTATCAGTGCAGATGGAGGAAGTGTACATTCGAAACAGTCGAATAAATTCTATCTCTAGCAGCCTTCGCAAACCCGATCGATTCCTTTTTCGCAGCCTGCCCAAGGGTTTTAACATTGCAGCTGTTGTTCCCAAAGAAGCGTAGGACGAAAAGGGAAAACTCCTGCAAAGCAGTGGCAATGACGAGCGCCAATTTTGGTACGCCAGCATGCAGCTCAACTCGCCTCAATCAAAGGCACTTCTTGGGTCCAAGGATGTCGTTTTTCTGAGCCTAGGATGCAAAGCGGTTTTGGGAAGTGCAGGTGCTAATCTTAAGCCGTGGTGTCATGTCTGTTGAGGGAACGAGGGAAACTCGAAGCTTTTCCATCGGGAAATAGGCTTGAAATCGTATAAACTGCCGAACTTAGAATAAATCGACCCGCATAGATCCATGCTCGTGCCCATAACGGCGGGGCGATGACTTCCAAGATGCGGTCACGTGATAACAAGGGCTGATGCTTAAATTGGGGCACAGCATAGCCGGGTACCACTTCACCATTCCTTGCACAACTAGCGCTCATACCATCATTCCAACTCCTGTCAGCGCCCACAAGACATCATTGTGTCTCGATCACCGTGCGCCTACCTTAATAGTAGTGCAATGCTGTTGAAGTGCATCCTTCAAACCCCGCTCGCTAGTCACCCACCCACCCTTGTGTCAAGGGTTTATCGATTTACCGCATAGCATTATGACTTCGAATTACCTCTTCCCGGACATTCCCCCTGAAATCATCTGCCAAGTTTTCGAGTCTGTAGATGATTTCTCTGTGGTGGCCGCACTTGCTCAAACGGCACGTATTTTCTACCACATCTGGCGAGAGCATCCGACCTCCATCTGTCAAGCCGTTGGCCCTCGTGTCATATCAAACTTTTCCGATGCCGAACGGTTACTCGATGTGCAAGAGGAAGCTGAAGCTGTAAGCCAGTCTCAAGAACGCTGCGACCAGTCACCCGTTTCCCGAGCTAAGCGTCTCCTTTTCAACGCTCGTTGTGCCTCTGCTGCTAGCAACCATTGGGTGGAAATCATGCAGATTCAAGATTCTAACTACAGAGACGAACTTGGCTTCGATGAAGAAAAAGATCTGCACATGAGGCCATCCGAACTCGCACGCTTCGAACACGCTTTCTATTGTGTCTGGACCATTGGAGTTATGGGGATGACTCCGCACCTACAGGACCACGCATCGGCATTCCTGGATGAGTGTAAACCGCGTGAGATTTTTCGGCTAGATGAGTTTAGTACGTGGGCTCATAGTTACAACGAGAACGAGTTCGGGTCTGCGGGTCTTGACTTTCATGATAAAGTTTGGAGGACTGGTTACGATCTAGTCTGGGAACGCTTGAAGAGTTACCTGCGCACTCACCCCTGTCCGGGCCCGTACTACCACACACCTATGGGTTTCTTTGCCTTCTTTGATCATACTCAAAGATTTGTCGACATGATCGAGGACAAGCGACGAGCTGAACTTTTTAATCCTTTATTCTTAGAGGCAGATAGGATTCTCCAATGAGCTTTATTACGATACTTCTATACGAATTTTTCTAAACAACCTAAGATTAAGTGAGTGTAATTACAAAATGGGAGATTAATTCCTAAAAAAACATGCGTAATCGTACACTCTTCTCTAAAAGTAGTAACGACATGGCCTTAACAAAAAAATGAAATAGTTAATTTGATAGTGGCATACTTAGGATCTAGTGGCACTAGTAATACATAGGCAATATTTAAAAACCTTTAGCCACCTTACTTTTTTAATTCTATGTGATCCATGTTCAATATCTCGGGTTCGGGGCAGAAAATGTTTGTCGTCCGCAAGGAAGATCCCTGTAGGACACTCTTTTAGAGAATAATAACTTCGGAATGTCCGTGAATTTTCCTTGCATGTTGCTCAAACCTGTCTATATCTTCACTTTCATCGCCCAGCGTCTGCCCAAACAAGCCCATCGACTGAAAACGAAGCTGACCAAACTCAATCCTAAAATCGCGCAATAGAACGCAACCATAGCTTGTGGCCCAACAGACTCGACAAGCTCGCCACTGATCGGTATACAAACTAATGTAGCAAGTGAGGCGATGAAATACATGGAACCATAATATCTTCCAAATTCCTCTGCACGACATAATTGTCCAACACAGGCGGGAACCAGAGCCATCCAACTTCCCGTTCCGAAACCAAAAAGGGCCGCAAAGCAGTAGAGCGCAGCCAGAGAAGTGGTGCCGAGCGGCAGCCATAACGCGAGCATGAAGACTAATGTAAAAATAATCATGATGAAGAGAGTATTGAATCGACCGATTTTGTCAGCAACATATCCTGGAAGTATCCGTCCCAAACATGAGATGCCATTCAGCACTGAAATGAGGTAGAAACTTGTCTGTGGTGGGAAGTTCGTGCTCAATGTCGCATACGTTGGAAGGATTCCCAGGGCTCCGAATAAAACGATTTCGAATCCAAAAACGGTCATCGTGAACAGTCCTAAGCGTAGGTCGCTGTATATTGAAAGCGAGATGATAGCTTTCTTTTTAGCCCCCACTGCAGGAGGGATGCGCGCTCTCATCAGGATGTTACCAATAATGAAACAAAATACGAACATGAAGCTAAGGATGCGAAGCGACCATCCATAACCATACCTTGGAAGCGTCCTTTGCAGGATAAGTGGAATCGCCAGCCCACCACAAGACGATCCCGTCATAGCGATGCCCTGTGCCAAACCCCTCCGTTCCTTGAACCAATGGGCGACAACCGCCAGACTAGTCGTAATCAACATTGCGCCAGACACGCCTCCTAATATCCCACAACACAACATCATCTGCCAGAACTTGCTGCATTCCGCTAGTAGAAAGACCATGAGCAGAAACCCAAGACTGCCTCCGAACGTGATCCATCGAGGCCCATGCCGATCGAAGGACGGTCCAACCCAGAGACTCAATGCCATCGAAATGTATGTAAAGACGGAAGGGATCCAGCCAATGTCGCGAGCACTCATGTGCAAAAGCTGATGTTGGCTCCAGTAGTCTTGCAACGTGCCAATGGACACCATGAAACCGAATGTAGGCAAGAGCATGATCCAGGCGGATACAACGACAAGCCAAGCGCGCAGTCCGCCTTCGGGAAAGCTGTCTTCGGGATCGACGACTGGGATTCCCGATTCCTCGTCGTCGTCGTCGTCGTCGTCGTCGTCGTCGTCGTCGTTTCCTGATTTGAAACTGACTTGTTGATTTGCAGAGCGCTTTTTGTGGCTTCCTGTCTTCGATCGGCCGGTGACCCTCGAGATGGTACGGCGCATTTCATTCCATATTTCGTCCGGCTCTTGATGATAGCCATCGCTCGTGGGCGGCACGTTTTGAGCGAGTACGGCTGTGTTGGCAACAGGATCCATTTCTCAACACTCTTTTCACACCTGTGTATGAAATTGGTAGAGTTTGAATGGTTAGTCGGCTTGAGTTTTTGCCAGTTCTTATAATTCTACCTGGATTTTTAATCCATTTTTGCCACGTCTGGAAACGCCAACATCGACGCCCATGACAAGACACTCTATGCGAGCCTATCGGTTGCCTTGGGTAGATCCGTCTGAACCATTTCTGGTAGAGTTACCCCACCCTTAGGGTATCGGACCAGTCGTCGCATTCCGAACTCCTTACAGGCGAAGTATTCCGACTAAAGTATGAGTCAAAGGTTATTCAGTTTTCCTTGAAGGCTCCTTGTTTTGCGACAGGCGGTGAGATGGTGCAGATCTGGACGACGTTGAAACGACGAGAACAGCTATAAGGGCGAGACGCTTTTGCCGGCCTGGATTCGGCTGACATTAAAATGTGAAAAATCCCGGATCGTGGACAACTATTGACACCCGGGTATGTTGATGGCCTCGCTGCATAAGCCGATGAATACTTATTGCTAATGATTCAATCATCCCTCCT
This sequence comes from Ophiosphaerella narmari, assembly GCA_028456235.1. Taxonomy (NCBI): domain Eukaryota; kingdom Fungi; phylum Ascomycota; class Dothideomycetes; order Pleosporales; family Phaeosphaeriaceae; genus Ophiosphaerella; species Ophiosphaerella narmari. Next base: position 57,099 of record JALNQA010000002.1, on the reverse strand, counting down.
GACAGCATTGTCGTTGTCTTTCAGATCGCCTACCATGTTTTTATTATCAAAGATATACGATGGCACGGCGTGAGTAAGACACATATATGTTCGGGGCGGGTCTTGCATGGTCCATGAGATATCTGGTGTGAAAAGTGTTTTTTTTGAACGCTACTCGGTGCGTAAGAATGAAATAAGGTTTCGATCGCGAGCTAATAGTAGTTTTAAGCGCCCATCGCCCGTTATCGGCGGCCAACCAGGAGCCTCGCTAGACTAGTGTTCTTTTGGACAAGTAACAATCCATCCCATACGTCTATCTTCAACAGCCCCTTCGCCTACGATTCGGGCTATGTAGAAGTTGGCGATAGCCCAGTTGAAGCAAGCACTATCATCGTGCGTTTCCAAAAATATACATTCAATACAGTTTACGACAGGCTAGTCAGAGCCGTGCAAGTTCAGACTCGGTAAGTGATGTGCCGTTTAGTAGGGAAGTGACCACTCTGATGTCAGCAACAGGGTGTACCGAGATGTGCATTTAGCCCTAATTATCGCGTTTGAGCGACGCCAATGGCACCGCGTATGAGATTATTGTCTGACGGCGCAAGCATACCAGCAGCGAGGACACGGAGAATTCGACACATAGATCTGGACCGTGTTCCTTGGTTGCGGATACCGCGAAGCAAGATGTAGTGCGCCAAGGAAACTTATAATAACTCACAGCGGGTGCGTGAGTGCGTTGAACGAGGCTTGTTACCACCATACTGGAACACCCGCAGGACTACGGCGGGTACCTCCGCCACTAAGGGTTACATTGTGGCTGGCTTGGCCCTAGACGACGATAGTTTACGGATTTACTTCCCCGTAAGGCTTCCCATGGTAAATTTCTAGTTTTGGGGGTGGCCCGAATCGCCAACGCCCAGGTGTCACCGCAATATGGCCCCCAGTTCTTGATTGGCTGGGTACAAGGTGACGCTGAATTTCCACCCAAACACATGCCACATCTGGGCATGTATACGATGGAATACGAACTCTTGCGAGAAATGTATTGGCATTGAACAACTCCAAAAATATAATAACATGTCCCTGTCACTTGTCGTAGCACAGGCATCGTTTTTTCACTAACATATCAAAGCGACTTGTTCAAACATGGCCTGTTACTTCGCACCAGGCCTGAGAGCATCGAAATCAACGCCTTGCGATCACGAAGCTCTGAAGGCGGGCAATCATACGCAATGTTGTGAGCCGGGAGATAAATGCTTGAGCAATGGACTATGTCGCGAGGAAACAGTAGATGATGCGACAAACTATGCATCACGATTTGGTTGTACCGACAGCACGTTCAAGGATCCCTCATGCGCAGCAGCCTATTGCGAGAAAATTCTACGTGAGAATTTAATATCACATTTGAAAGCAATCGCTAATTGACGGAAGGCACCAATACCATTTATTTGGCTTGGAAATGCCCTGCAGATGAAGTCTGGTGTTGTCACACTGGCTTTATTCCGCCGTATGAAGATCGTGTCAATCGTACCAATACCACATGCTGCACCATACAAAGCCTTCAATTTAAAGCAGCGAACCCTACCGTCTTTACCACCGCTTCGCTGTACGCGTCCGTGTTCTCGATAGCCACACTAGCGCCTTCGTCCAATTCAAACCGATCGAGCGCGATAATCACATCTTCTCCCACCAACTCACCACTATCCACATCCAGCACATCTACGCCAGCAGCTCCTATTCCTGCGGCCGGAACACCAACGCTTGCGATCGGTCTCGGGGCAGGCCTTGGCTCGGTTGCGACAATTGCGCTAGGCATCGGGTCATTCTGCCTATGGAAACGAAGAAAACCTGCCAGCAAATCACCCAAAAGCATGACGCCTGCCAACGAGTTATCGGAGACTGGGCTAGCGGAGGCAACGGGCCGCGATGTTGCCGAGATGACCGCGAGAGAATATCGAACCGACATGACGTCACTGGTATCTCCAGTTGAACTTTGGACGCCTGTGGAACGCGTGGAATTACACGGCGATGTAAAGAGCCAGCCCGTCTTCGCAGAACTACACAACCACTCAAAGCACTAGGCGTACCCACGCCGAGCATCCTTCGCCTTGATTGATCGACCTCACGGGGTACGCCCGCAGCCCAGCCCAAAAGTGTCGCAAGGATTAGCTGGGTCACTCCTCTAATTACCTTCAAATCATTAGAGAGAGTAGCAGCAGAAATTAGCTGGACGCTCAATATTCGGAGCAATGGCTCTTATCGCCAGGTCTCAGCATACATAAGACCTGGCGTCCTAGAATACATACGCACATGTAACGTGTTCTCCAACGACGAGCATATAATCCACTACAGGACTGGAATAGTTCTAGAAGCTCCGGGCTGCAGTGAGACAGATATAAGGGACATGTTGAGCATACATATGGACTAGAAATATAGGCAGATGATAAAGCCCAGAGTCGCTCAGCTATGGGATGAGATTCGCCATAATTTTTCACAGCCTCAGTAATACACGCAGCATCAAAGGGCAGCACAATCAGCGTGAAATTCAAGGCGTCAATTTTATACAAGTACTTTTAGCGCTAATTCTAGAAGGAAAATACTCTAGCTGGTGTTCTTTCGGCCTCACGAAGTGTGTTCTCAGTATGAACGCAATCCAGTCCAAACAATGAACGTCGTCCTCCCACATTTTCTCAGGCAGACCTCGCACTATCAGCCAACCCGTCCTTCGCCAAACCCCATGTGCGCAACATCACGCTCAACACCCTCCAACATCACCAACCGTTCCTCACACCCAATCCTCTTCGCAACCATCTCGTCCTTCAACATTGCAATGGTAGCACTAAAGCCCCTAAGCGCATCCAACAACGCAAGAGTCGTGTCGAGAGTGTCAACATGTGCGTAAAAAGCGGTCCGCGCTTCCTGAATGGCCGCGATGACGAGGTCGCGAGACGAGGCGGTTGGGACGTCGGGGTGGAGCGTGGTGAGCGCTTCGGTGAACGAGATGCTATCGCCGTCGCTACTATTTTCGATTTCGGACTCGTCGAGGTTGATTGAATCACGGCTGGCCTGGTGGGCCTTGTAGGCGAGAGGAGATTCGGGTGCAGTGCCAGCGGGCGTATGTTCGCGATTGGGGAGTGGCGTTTTGGTGGCTGTGGCCTGGCTTTCGGGAGTATGAGCTCTAGATTTGGCGTTTTGTGGGCCATGACGGAAGATGTAACGGAGTAGGCTTTTGGATTTCATGGATTTCATGGACTTCATAGACTTCATGGTGTTGAATGGTGTCTAATGGGTGAGCTGCGTGGAACGAAAGGCGTGACGGTACTTTAGTCCTAGGCGTTTGTTGCGTGGTATTTTAATTGTCTTGACTTGCCGAGGTGAAATACAAATGGGCTGTTGGGAAAATATGAGCTGCAGCGTTTGCACTCAACCCTGCGTTTGTCAATGGTTCGTGTCTTATATAGAACATAAGGGTGAACACAAATGTGGCATAGAACTAGGAATCGGGGTACGAAGCCAAGCAAGATAATCTACATGTAAAATAAAAGCTATACTCAGGTAAACTTAATTCAGAAGGTTACCAGTCCAAACTTCCAGCAATGCATCGACTCATGCGAGAGATAATTCAAGATCGAATACTTATATTCCTTCGGGTGTTATTGCAGCCTCTATAACGTAACCAAAGACTCTGTCCTATTTGGAAAGTGTTCTATCAGTCTCGATTTGCATCAACACAATCGAGGTGAAGGCTTCGTAAAAATAAAATAAGTTTTACAACTCAATACATTAGTTATTGTATCTGAACTCTCCGCATTGCACTTGACAGTCAAGTACATCAATCATCGCAATGAGAAAGTAAGAAAATATTTCGACATAGAACAATATACAATAACTAGTATGCAAGGAATGATCTAAAGAGAGCTTTTTAGAATTTGAAGAGCATTTATCTTGGCCCAATGAATCCAGACTCCAGTTGCTCTAGCACTTCGACACTACTGCACCGACAAACTCAACGATCCACAATCGCGATTTAGCCGAAAACAGTAATTCTAACAGTCCTGAGCACCGAACCACAATTATGAAGACCCTCCCAATATAAAAGGAACAAGAAATCTACCACCTCACCGACAGTCCTCAACCCCCATATCCCAACGCCAAAACTCCACCATCCTCATAATCCCCAAAATGGCAACCCACGACCAAATCATCCCAGCCCATACCCCCCTCTCCCCCGCCCCCCGCACCCCAGACCTAATCCAAGCCCAACAAAACTCCACAACCCTCCCCACCTGGACCGCCACCACCGCCTTCCAACTCGGCTGCGCGCTACGCACCCGCCTACTCACCTTCGACGCGCCTGCCGTAATCCACATCAGCACATATTCGTCGCCGCCACACGTGCTCTTCCACAGCGTGACGCATGCAGGGACAACGCTCGACAATGACTACTGGGTGACGCGGAAGCGCAACGCGGTGCTACGGTTTGGGTGCAGCACGTGGGCGCTGCAGATCAAATATAAGGGAGACGAGGAGCTGTTTGCGCGGAAGACAGGGTTGGGGGCGGGAGCGGGCGAGGTATGTTTGTTGTGGGGTGAAGTGCAGGGGGGTTTTGCTGATGATTTGTAGTATGCGATTCATGGCGGGGGTGTGCCTGTATTTGTGAGGAATTGCGATCAACCGGTTGCGGTGGTTGTTGTGAGCGGGTTAAAGCAGTGGGACGACCATCAGGTTGTGGTTGAGGAGATGGAGAAGTTGTCGAAGGAGTTGGGTTGTAGTGAATGAGATGTGTGGTATGTGATGAAGTAGTAGCCACGATTACTCCCTAACACTACATATTCAACAACCAATATTCTCGGGATGACAGATTTGGAGTAAGGGATCTATGCCACCCCAATGTCCTCTGCAGGTGGATTCTACTTACAGTATAACAATTTAATGGAAGCAAAGCACGATAGTTTTCTTCCAACTAGCAAACCACTGCGTCAAAAGCTTATACATCCTGCTTAAAATCTATACAGTTGTAGCACAGTATATCATAATCTTCTCCGGAGGGCAGCGCTATCATTTACAAGGTTATCATGCGTCTGTACTCATTTTAAGTATGACAGCTAGAATCGACAGACAGTAAGGCTACTTTGCGAAACTCCTCGCCCAGCCGTAAATGTTATTTTGATAATGAGCGCAAAGATAGACAGCTTCTAGCTATTACAAATAGGAGCGCACCTCAAAACACAAATTAGGTAGATATAGGAGATAGATATTAGTACTACTGTATAGCAGGAGATTTCTTTTCTCTATTTCCAAGATGCGGTCTAAACAGCGAAGTCTGCCAATGAGATAGCTGTGTGAGAAGAGCGGCTAAGCCTGGGGCGGGCGACTGAGCCCGGTCAGCGCCTGTGCGTGCACTGCCTCAACAGGCTGCCATCTCTCCCCACTATAAGCATTATAATCTACACGCTGCTTCCATTATCTTGGAAACGCCCTATTGCCCCAATATCTTGTGTTCTTTGCTCTCCTGGCCCGAATAATACAGTAGCCATGCGACTTCTCCACTTTAATGATTCTCAGAGACTCGTCCTGACAGACTTTCGTGGGAAGGCTATCCCGCCATATGCTATTCTTTCGCACAGATGGGGAGACCATAATTCTGAGGTTCTCTTCGAAGATATAGGAAACGGAGCCTATAAAAAGAAGGATAGTTATCGAAAGCTAGAGTTTTGCGCCAAACAGGCGACTCAGGATAGTCTCCAGTACTTCTGGGTCGACACATGTTGCATCGACAGATGGAACCTTCGTGAACGGTCGAGAGCGATTAGCTCAATGTTTCGTTGGTATAGAAATGCGACAAGATGCTACGTGTTCCTATCAGATGTTTCGGTATCTACTGCGACGGATATACACCAATGCAACGACTGGGAGGCATCGTTCCGGGCAAGCGAATGGTTCACTCGGGGCTGGACAGTTCAGGAACTTATTGCGCCAGTATTAGTTGAGTTCTTTTCCTGCGAAGGACGGCGATTAGGCGATAAAACGTCTCTAGAACAGCTGGTTCATGAGATTACTAGCATTCCACTAGCAGCACTGCGGAATTGTCCATTGGACCAATTTACTATATCAGAGAGAATGCGATGGGCGGTTAATCGCAAAACTACTGAAGAAGAAGACAATATATACTGCCTCCTTGGAGTTCTTGATGTCTCTATGCCAGTCTCCTATGGCGAGGGGAGGCAGAAAGCGTTGAGGCGACTCCAGATAGAAGTAGAGGCGGCTAAAAGCGTACCATCTATCATTCCATTTTCTCGGAATGAGTATTTCGTAGGCCGGGAGTCACAGCTTGCTGAACTAGAAGTACAGCTCTTCGGTGACAAGCGAACGACTACTATACTAGCTATAGTAGGATCCGGAGGAACAGGCAAATCACAGCTAGCGCTTGAGCTTGCATATAGAACGAGACAAAAGTACAAGAACTGCTCGGTCTTCTGGATTGACGCAAGCGGCACGGATAGTCTTTATCAGTCGTATGCAGGTATTGCTCAAAAGCTCGACATTTCTGGCTGGGACGATGAGAAGGACGTGAAGCAACTAGTCAAACTTCGTCTAGAAGAAGAGAGCACAAGGCAGTATTTACTGATTTTTGACAACGCGGAGGATATAGTCCTGAGGTCGAACGGGTTGCCTGCGGCACAAGCTACCGGTCTTCTCGACTACCTACCTCAATCTAAACTATGTTCTGTCGTCTTTACAACAACGAATAGCGACTTGGCTAAGAGGCTCGCATTGCAGAATCTTGTAGAGCTACAGGAACTAACACCGGATACGGCCCAGAGGATGTTGGAAAACTACTTGATCGCTCCGGTCACTAGAAATGAGCAGCAGGAGGCGAAGCTATTGCTACAAGAACTATCGCATCTACCCCTAGCAATTGTCCAAGCGGCAGCCTACATAAATACCATGGAAACGACGCTGCGGAAGTACCGATCACAATTCGACAGCCAGAGGGAGCAAGCTCTCGAGTATAGAGGCGAACTATCTAGCGACAAATTACCAAAGTACCGCGCAAAGAACCCTGTAGCCATCACGCTCTTTATCGCCTTAGACGAGATCCGCCATAACAACGCGCTTGCAGCAGACTATCTATTCCTTGCCGCCTGTATAGACCGGAAGGATGTCCCACTTGATTTTCTAGAGGCACCCTCTCCTAAAGAAAGGGAAGATGCGGTAAAAGTCCTGAGCAGGTATAAGCTAATTACTAGACGGCCTGCCGAATCCGCACTCGACCTCCACCGACTAGTACATCGCGCTCTACGGGAGTGGCTCCAAAAGCAAGGGTGGCTAGACCAGTGGACACAGCGTGCTATCTCTCAGGTACTTCGGGTGTTTCCAGACGATGATCATAGTAATAGAAGCAAGTGGAGACGATTGCTTCCACATGCCAAGTCTGCTCTGTCGTACAGGAATGCCGAAGGAGATAACGAAGACAGGCTAACTCTCGCATGGAAATGTGCCTCAACGCTATATAGTGACGGACGATATAACGAGGCCGAACAGCTAGAGGTACAAGTAATGGAGGCAAAAAAGAAGGTACTTGGTGAGGAGAATCTAGATACGCTGGCAAGCATGGCCAACCTAGCGTCGACATACAGAAATCAAGGACGGTGGAAGGAGGCTGAGGAGCTCCAAGCAAAAGAACTAACAATATGCTCGAGAGTGCTTGGCGAGGAGCATCCAGACACGCTGATAAGCATGGCCAACCTGGCATCTATATATGAGAATCAAGGGCGGTGGAAGGAGGCCGAGGAGCTCCAAGCAAAAGGACTAGCAATACGCTCGAGAGTGCTTGGCGAGGAGCACCCACACACGCTGACCAGTATGAATAACCTGTCATTGGTATATAAAAATCAAGGACGGTGGAAGGAGGCCGAGGAGCTCCAAGCAAAAGAACTAGCAATACGCTCGAGAGTGCTTGGCGAGGAGCATCCACACACACCGACAAGCATGGCCAACCTGGCATCTATATATGAGAATCAAGGGCGGTGGAAGGAGGCCGAGGAGTTCCAAGCAAAAGGACTAGCAATATGTTCGAGGGTACTTGGCAAGGAGCATCCACACACGCTGACCGGTATGAATAACTTGGCATCCGTATATGAGAATCAAGGGCGGTGGAAGGAGGCCGAGGAGCTCCAAGCAAAAGAACTAGCAATATGCTCGAGAGTGCTTGGCAAGGATCATCCACACACACTGACAAGCATGGCCAACCTAGCGTCGACATACAGAAATCAAGGGCGGTGGAAGGAGGCCGAGGAGCTCCAAGCAAAAGAACTAACAATATGCTCGAGAGTGCTTGGCAAGGATCATCCACATACACTGACAAGCATGGCCAACCTGGCATCTGTATATGAGAATCAAGGGCGGTGGAAGGAGGCCGAGGAGCTCCAAGCAAAAGAACTAGCAATATGCTCAAGAGTGCTTGGCAAGGAGCATCCGGACACGCTGACCAGCATGAACAATCTTGCCTTCGTATTAAAGTCGCAAAGGCGCGACGAGGAGGCTCTCTCCCTACTAGAGGCATGCTTTCAGCTGCGTAAAAAGATCCTTGGCGAACAGCATCCCTACACAAAGTCTTCACTTGCTGCATTAAACAAGTGGCGGGTAAAGAACAATAAGGTAGGCCTATAATATCGGCTCGGGACGTAGAATCTAAGGTGGAATAGCGTCAACTGTGTAAGTATAATTCTCGGACAATATCTGACGGTTCTACGGTGACTGTTGCTGAAATACGTAGTAGGGGTGGCCGGTCTGCTCTGCGTACTAGCGCGGAAGTATGGAAACTTTGCACATACAAGCACAATTTTCGGTATAGGATGATTACGCGATGGGGTATTGGCTGACAGACGTTTGTTAGAATGTAACAACCTTCGACACACTTAGCAAATTATTGTATTGTACGGTAAACATAGCATTGCTCCAGGAAATATTGAATAGGAACAAACTTTATAAAGTTACTACTCTAAGAATATGTATCTCTCTAGCCGATCGTAAGGTTTGTTGTGCTAAGAAGCAATTGTGGCGTCTCACCACACAAGAAGGGCCATTCCTCATTACCACCTTCCATCTCCCAATCTATCTTACAATGTCACTTCCTTCATACCATCCACATAATACAGCGACACAGCCCTAACCAGCCTGATACAACCCAAGCGCAACAACATGAGGATTAATCATGCTCAAATTAAACGGCGTCAAAAACGGCTCGGCATCAGTAAGCGCAATAAACATTGTATCATTAGCCATAGGATCGCCCTGGAAGACCTCGCTAGCAGGCTGATACGTAAAGCCCGTATTGTTGCCGGTAATCTCAAGTGGCGTATACGTGAGGTTGAGCTGGTTAACCCAAGCAACGAATTTGGGGGCGCCGGCAGACGTGGAGGTGAGGTAAGAGTTATTAGGCCCAACGGCCTGGCCGGGATTCTCCCACGTCAAGTTGAGCAGCTTGCCGGGGAAGGAGAGTGGCTCGGAGCGGTTGCGAGCGATGCCAGGCGCGCAGGAGTAGCCGGGGTGTTCTGTAGCGTTGACGTTGACGCAGCTCTCTTCCTTGGGGATGGTGGAATCGCTAGGGTCAGCGATGCGCCGTCCAGCAACTTCGTTAGGTTTCGTGTCGTTAGGCGAGAAGCGGTTGGGGTTGGCCTGGTTGTCGATGAACAAAGCGGGGAAGTTTTGCCATGCGAGACGAGTGGTGTTTTCCGGGCATTCGCTGATGTAAGGGGCGAGATAGGTCCATGCCCACGATTGGGGAATGCCGGCCTCGAACCACACGGGCTGAGGCGGAAGACCGAGCATCTGGCGGAAAGAGAGCTGCTGGCGGGCCTCGGTAGCAATGGATTGGGAAAGTAGCTGAGCAACTTCACGCGAATCGAGATGGTTGATAAAACCCCAAACACCAGATTCACCCCAGCGCGTAAGCTTCTGGTTGAAGTCGATGAACTCGCGGACAGTGCGGAAGGGATAGTTGTAGGTGCACTGAGGAGCAGCAGTCTCGCCCAACATGTTGGAAAGGAGAGTAGCATGGCCAGTCTCTTGAATAGCCATGAATGCAATGTAAGCACGGTCCTCAGCAGTAAGACCAGCATCGAGGAAATCTTGGTCGGAGAACACAGCAAGACCATTGTTGAAGAGATCAAGCTCAATCCATTCTTGGTAAAGGCCGAGCTGAATAGATTCATAGTCAAAGTCGCTGTTCACCTGATAACGAGGCTCAGTGCCATTGGTTCCAAGACCACCAGCAGGCATATAAGGGATTGGCATCGGGTTCTGTGGTTTACCATTTGTATTGTAGTACGTAGCCGTGGGATTTGGTGGTAAAGGTGCAATCGCAGTCCCTAGGGTCGTAGGGGCCTTTTCAGCTCCAGTGGTTGTTGGAGTACCAGAAAAGGGACCATGGCTAGTTGGGCCACTCACATCGGAACTCCTTCGGGGAGGAGCAGGTCCTGGTGCAGTTGGTCGGGCCTTTCATAATTAGCTATCGTCAATTCTAGACTGATCATCTACTAGCATACAAGAATCTGGGAGTCGGGGCCAAACACGGTGGCGATATTGCCAGTTGGTTCAGAAACCGAAATGCTTGCATCCGCATTGTTGTATCCAGCAACCTGGGGTCTAGGGGCAGCCACTGCGAGCGCCACAAGCATCGCTGACGTGAAAGCAAATTTGTTTAACATGATGATGTTGGCGCAACAAATTCAAGTTGTACTACAAATACTCAACTCTCGTAGCGGCTCTGATGGATATATACGCTCAATGGGGATGTGACTGATAGCTGACCGCACATAATGCCCGATCACGCTTACACTAATATTTCGATGACGATAATCTTACTGTTTCAAAGGGTCAGTATTCCGCAATGATTTCATGACTGCCCAAAGTCGGTAGTCATGCAGCAGGCATCGAAAAGCTAGCACAGCAAGGATTGCTCGGGTATGCAATCGGAAGCTTAGAGCGGACAAATCGGAGACGCATAAACGAACTTCGGATGCTTTAGACATTTGTGCGAACGCGTCATCTGCCGGCTCCATACGTGACGTCGCGTTGACATAGCGAGCCCTATGACAATTGGAGACACGCCAGGGACATGAGCGTAAAGATCCGCAACCGTAGGCGGTAAACAATACAAATTTCTACTTCTCGGTAGCCTCGGCAGCTCGTTGATGTCGCTCCGCCGCTTGAAATGTTTTATTTGTGTTGAAAAATCCAGCCTGCGTCACGTCTTTGAGCTCCGCGGAAAACAGCCCCGCGTAACCTTGAGACGCAATGTCTACAGACTGTGTCACGGTTCGGCGCATCCGCAGGCACAGAATCAGGTATTTTCTCCGCGATTTGATGTGGCAGTAGCGGTTCCTAGCCGTGAAAACTTGGGCGATGAGCTTGTGCAGCCTATTAATTGCGCTTTCGAAAATTGACAACGCGGTTTATCCAGAGAGGGTCATGTGACGCTTATGTAAATCTCGCTTCTTACCTCCGCGTCCGTCACTCCCCGTGTTCCCCATCACTTTCCTCACACCTAGGGCCTCCACGACAACCAACCAATAAGCTTGCCTCCACACTTTCTCAAAGCCTTTGATACTCGTCGAAGTGGGCGAATGGCTCCACTTCCCAGCGAAAGTTTAAGAGGTCTCTAGTTCTGCCTCGATTAGATCGTTGAAAGCAGATGCTCTACTTCGGGCCGTGTCGATGGGCTTGCGCGAACGGCTTCTCGGTTGCGCAGCTTGAAGGCGGTGTGATGTGTGAGTCCTTCGTTATAGGGGCGTGCGACAAGAACATAGCCATATGCCGCACCGCACCGCGAGGTTGACTAAGAGACTGCCACTCTAGATTTGTCTGCTCTCCAGCCCCCACATACAAGCAAGAATCGTTGATCGTCACGGCGACGAATGGAGAGCAACAAGAGCCATTTTGACTTGCCACTACGGTCGCTCCGCCTTCGCGGGGAAATTGAGGCATTTTGCACTAAATTTCCAATGTCGGTATTCTTCAGTCTCATCCCAAGGTTGTTAAGTCAAGGAGCTTAGCTTCGCATCACCTCATCTGGATCCACCTTGGCAATCATTTTACAGTACCAGTACAAGCTTTTAACACTAAAGAACGCATCCCACCGCTTTCTAAAACCATAGATTACCCCTAGTACCATACAGCCCATCGCCCACATCACTAACATCACGACAACCAAGAGCGGAGGCACTCTTCCTGGAACGAGCCGAGTCCATGGTACGCATGCTATCAAGTTTGGTTCGGCCCACGATTTCGCTGGAGAAGTAAACCCATTGAACATGAGGGAGGCAGCAACGAGCTTGTGCGCTTCTTCCATAGCGTGCTGGAGATCTGTGGGCCATAGACGGCGCGTATAAACTATGAAATTCTGGTCTGACGTTCCGCTTCGGTTCACAGGCAGATTGGACGACTCAAATAAAGGCGCTCTCCAGTCCACGGTGGAGTAGTTGAGCTCAGGACGGCTTGGGTCTGTCATTGGCACAACATAATATGGACGAGAGAAATTTGACGGGAGCCAGCCGTAATCTTCAGAAAGGCGATCGTACGTAGAACCCCATCTCTTGTAATCGCTGCGGATTCCGGGTAGAAACATGGTAGGAACAGCTTTACTAAAGCGAGGAATTCCCTTGAGGCCAGCCGTTTCATCATGATCGAGGCTAGTATCGTTCGGTTTAAAGTCATGGAACGTGCCAGCAATGCCGTCCAGGCGCGCCGTACCAGCTTCCGAGGAAGAAATGCATTGCACCGCAATAGCTTGGAGAGGCCTTGCTCTACTATCCCACTTGGCGCCCATGGTCGGCATTCGGAAGGAATGCTCCCCTTTCAACTCTGGAAAGGTGACTTTAGTCTAAGCAGGGTCATCGTCCATTTCCGTGCTTTGGGAGCCCTGGATCCACTGCCAGAGTGCTATCTCAAGGACATCCTCTTCTTTAATGCTATGAGAGGCATTGGAAGCATACCCACCGTACTTGTCGAGGAGACCTTCAACACCTTTGCTGAGGGCGACTTCGGCGACTAGGTAGATGTTCTGGCTGCTAGGGAGATACCTATGGGGTAGAAGAGATATTGTGGCTGGCGAAAGGCCTGGAATCTCGTAAAAAATGTGAGGTGGCACATCCGACTCGAAAACCGTGCTCATCATGTCGCTCGAGTTCTTAATTTCATTGCCATATGTGGGCTCTGGCGTCGAGGAGTTGAAGCGTCGGTTAAGCAACTTGAAGTCAGAAAACTTGGTGATCGGGTTGCATTGATATTGGAGCATGAGGCCCCATGCTTCGCCAGTAACTGGAAACTCGGCCTGAGGCGCGAGGAATATCGGCCGCTCCGCCCTGGCGGGAAGGATATTTCTACCGGTCTGATTGAAATTGTTGGCGTGGCCAGGAGAGAAGTAAAAAGATGCGCTTCTTGCGCCTGATGCCAGTTTTGGAATGCCCCGTCAAGGACATCGAAGGGATTTCGGAGGTTGTAGCTTGTTCTGTTGACGCCCAAGACTTGGGGCCCTGGAGTTTTCCCCGGCCTGAATGAGTCCTCTAGGTCCATCGTAAGACCGGAAAGTACAAAAGCCCAGGAAAGGACGCTCAATGAGAATAGAGGGGACCACAGCAACCAAAAAGACCTATCCTTCCATCTATTCTCTTTCAACACCCTTAGCAATGTTTCCATCCAGCCGCTAATTTTGCTCCATGGCTTATCCTTGTGCATCGAGAGCTGGCTAACGTTCAAGCTCAAGGCGCTGGACCTGAGTTTGATGAGCATACCCGCTTCGACACCGGCAAGGATATGCGTGGAGACATTCAATCCAACCGCGCCGATAATAAACCAGGACCACCGGATGTATAAACCATCGGGAAATATTGACCCGGCGTCTCGGCTGCGTCTTTCGGGGCGGAGAAACTCCAGATATGTCCAAATAAAGTATGCCGTGAAGATGGACGGAGAGAGGATGCAGCTAAAGGCGCGGGTCTTGAAGAGTCTTCGCGGGGGCTCTCGAAGGCTGCTGGAATTTTGGCCGAGCTCCTGGGAGCTATCTGAGGGCACGACACCCTCACATGAGGTTGACAACCGCTCGTACTTTGTATCGGAGAGATCCATTTGGTGAAAAATCACGGTGAATGAGGAGAAGGCGTTGATTAAAAAACCAAAGAAAACTTTTACCAGACTAATGGGACACTTTCCGGTGACTTATTCTAGCAACCGTGTAGATTATCTGTGGAATGTTTCAGCCTTGCTGCATACCACACTCCATTGGGAGCGAGTTGTGGTCTGTCCAAGGCAGCGCCCCCATCGTCCTTGAAAAGGCCCATGTCGGAAGGACCGCATGCACGCTTTGCTGACATCAAGGGTTGCACGGGCGTGGAAAGAGGTGTAGTAATTGAGGTTGGCTCGGCAACCTCAGCCGCAGCGCGTTCAGCCCTCTTCTTGGCCCACAAGACCACTGCTGCCGAATGGCGGACTAGCATATGCCTCGTTAAAGCATCTTGTCCCCAGTTTTTGTAGGATTGGTTGGTATCCTTGCACCCCCAAAGCAAATCATTACATTTCCGGTGGTGCACCGGCCGCGGGCTTTTAGAGCTACAAGGTTGTCGCGAGGCTGCCCAGATGAGGTCGCGTTTGGTGAAAAGCCTTTTGGCGCTTTTCTTGAACTTGCTCCTCAATTGTATTTTGCTTGTTTGTACACTTAGTGTCTGGCAGAGTGTAAGTGTCGGCTACCAGAAGGCTTTTATTCTAGGGCGGAGACGTAAAGGCCTCTATTATAGGCGTGTTTTGGCAGATTACACACACGACCATAGGAGTGCGCTGAAGCCTTGCGGCCCATGTTCGAAGCGAGAATCCCGCTTTCGTGCCCAGTTCTGAGTCTACGCCACTTTCCATACTCCGCCGCCGGCAACCTACAATACAATACTGTTGCCCTCCAATAGACACTCGTGGGGCCTACCGCGCCCAGCTCTATACGTGCTATGGAACTGTGAAATCAGATCACGATTACGGCAACTGTAAGAGTGGCTAATTCTAGTATGAGTCTCTGCACGGCATCGCTGATCTATTGATTTCCGGTCTACAACATTTAAATGTCGAATGGCATGGTTGCTAGAAGGCACTGTCACAGTGAGGCATATTAGATAATGCGTTTACCATTTCCGGTTCTTTCAGTCATACACAATGCTACCCGGAAGAGGGTTTACTGGTCGCTGGTCTAAACGTACAAGAGGCTCATCAGGAATTGATAAACACCGTGATCTCACACTAGCAAGGGTGATAACCGACCCGCTCTCACGCTAGCCTTTACGAGAAAACGGATACTTCCGAGTTGACTTGGCGGAAAAGGTTGTACTTGATTTAGCCTATCTTTTGCCAAAAAGGTTGATATCAAATCCGTTCAACTAATGCCCGGACGGTAAATAAATCGTACAGCTCTAGCCTAACCCTTCTCGAGTCGAACGATGTTGTGATATAATAGAAACCTTTCGTAGAAAAAAAATTAAGCAAGTAAGAGTGTCAAGGGTGTTCGGCATACTCTACCTTTTTGGGTCACGTCTGGTCTGGCGGCACAGAACCTGGCCTCACAAAGAGATATTTATACTTTTAGTAGCTAAATTTTACAAAGGCGGGGAGAAATGCTTGTCATCATACTAGCGATCGGATTCCGACATACTGCACTGTACTGCCGCAGGACTTATTTATTCTTCATCTGTTGGGTGGTCGTTTGGCCACGATAGGCGCACCGCCTTGGCATTACCGGCTCGTGCCCAACCACTGAAGCGCCCTAACGTGTCTATGATCAGCCTGCATCACGACTATCTGCAGCTTCTCGATACTGTCCAACATGCTGCCATGTCTTTGTCGCAATCGCATCAAACATCGCCCCACCACAATACGCCGCCTTCAAGCTTCGTAGAGTCGCCATTAACGCCTCCACCAACCGACAAACCCTATACACAGACACATCGAGTTGTCGCTCTTCTTAGGAACGCGCACGCAGGGAAACATAAAACGTGGGAGCCGTGGATTGAGATTCAGCTTAGGCCAGGAGAGTACGATGAATTAAATCGTCAACTACGACAAGACAAGACACTGTGGGCATACGTGAAAGACAAGATACGGTACGTGATCTTCCATTGATCGATAGACGGTAACTAACGATAAAGCTGAACTAGGTATGACTACGACAGCGAAAACCATCGATTTATTATCCGAATGCCTACGGCCGTACACGAATCGTTCATTGCTAGCGTGGAGGGAGCTATAGCCAAGCAGCTGGAAGTAATATGTGAAGGATCAGATAAAGCTGCTGCATTCGCTCGGAAGCTATACCCGGCTCGTTCCACAGCGATATTCTTTCCGGCAAATCAAGCTTCAGCGACGCAGTCGAAACGTGAACCAGACACCTCTTTCTGGCATTACAATGCAAAATACCCCGGGTTAATTCTCGAGGTCTCATATTCGCAGAAGGCAAGGATACTAGACCACCTTGCCGATGAATATATCCTAGATTCAGACATGAGTGTGCAAGTTGTTGTGGGCCTCAATATTGGGTACGGCAAGAATGAATCGCTCAGAGCAACCTTATCAGTATGGCGGCCTCAACTCTTGCACACCGCTGAAGGTATGGAATTACGCGTAGACAAAAGTAGTCGCAGATGAGGTTTGTTTCTTCACGCAGCCTTTGCCATCTTCTCGATTCTCACGACTTTAGGCGTTTCGTGACGAACGAGGTACGCCCACGAATCACCCAGGCCTAGAACTTCGATTATCCGACTTTGCTTGTGAGGAGCTTACCAAAGACGTGACTAGGGAAGCAGATAAGATTATAACGGTGTCGACTCGTGACCTTTGCAAGTATCTCGCAGATGCGGAGGACAAAATGCAAGGGGAAAGACCACTTGTCCAGCATTGCATATCATCAAAAGTCAAAAAAACGCAGACGAGAAATAACGCCGCCGGAGAAGTTAGCTTCCGACGATGAAGCGACGTACGCTGAGAGAGAGGAGAGGACAGCAAAGCGTCTAGCGGCGGCTGACCCCGATTATCATGACATCACTTAGTAACTAGCTTATCAGAATAATGAGACAAGCTGTCCAGTCCCGACACATCGGATGCATATTTTTCCTACAACTGTCGGCATCGTAACACCTTATGCATTTCCATATCCTTCATCGTGCCTCTGCCTAATATAAACTTCCTAGTGTCATCTCTAAAAAAAGTAACGCCACATGTGCTCGTGTGGATCCTCTCGGGAACCGAAATATGGGACCGCGCAAGGCGGCAGACGAGGATGGGTGGTATACCACCATTCTTTCTCGATTGCACGGCGTACAGCCGGTGTCATCGTTGTCGTCTCGTGTGCGACTTTGCTCCTGTAGATAAAGGAGAAAGTTGCTTCGGAGAGTCCAAATTTCACCATAGCCGGGACATGAAGAAAGCTTGTATGGATAAGCCCACATGTGTTCCGGAAGAGAGGTTGGCATTAGTATTGTCAACCTCATCGTCGAATTGGGAGGGACCAGATGGTCTAAAATTTTGAGGTAGTCATGCTCTTTTCGCTGTTCGCTAGCTTATCTTTATTGATTTATAAGGATATATAGTAATACCGTGCAGTCGTGAGGATGATGGTAGCCCAAAGTAGCCGAAACTTGTACGAGTAGATAGGAACGAAGGTCCAAGTAGGAATTCAGTGTAATATAGTGATACCATTGTAACGAGACTGTAATGGACTGATAATTGACTCAAAACTGGTAACTGAATGTTGGTCTTTGATTTCTCTACCACTATCGAGTGTCTGATTGTTCTCCGTGCCGTCTCCGTGTGTCGAGATCTTACATACTATATCTACTGCCATTACTACTTCCACCATACTATAAGAAGAAAGGTTCAACCAAGCACTTGGTAACACCTCGTGTACCGGCATAATACTATTTAGAGGCCTAATTTTCTAGAGAGTAGCTAGATAAAATATAGTAACTACTTTAACTACCAAAGCTAAGCTACTTACTCTTAAGTATACTGTGCCGGTACACGAGATTTCGCCAAGTAGTTGTTTGAACCTTACCTCCTATGGTATGGTAAAAGTATTAATAACAGTAGATATGGCATGCAGGATCCTGACACGTTAAGGTCAGGATAGTTCAACGGAATTTTCTTAGACACTCGATAGTAGTAGAAAAATAGAAGAATAACACTCAGTTATCGGTTTTAGGCTTATTACCAGGTTACTACAAGTCCCGTTGTAGTAATGCAACTATGTTACACCAAGTCCCTATCTATCCTATCTATCCCTTCGTCCCTATCTACCTATATAAGTTCTAGCTAGGTCAAACAAACTATCCTCTATATAATAGTACAAATAATAAAGTCTATACATTTCCCTGGCTTGTTTCTTTACCGCCTTCGTCCTTTACCGGTTGCCTTCCCGCACGCCCTACTCTATTACTCTGCGTCTGGCACTTTTGCACGTCTCGCATCTCGATCCGTTCCTCTTCCAAGCCCATGTTTACACTCCCCGCTGACGCATTTCTTGCTTGTTTCCTGCTAAATATCTTGATAATTTCCGCGCAGGTGTATCATCCATGGACACTGCCAGATTTGAAGAAAAATGTGCTCGTCGCCGTTCTCGGTCCGGTTATACTACTCGCCATTGTCATTCTTATCGCTGTATTCTCGTCAAAACTACGCGTACCAGGTCCTCTGTGCAGCAGTCTATCATATGCCTCTTGGGTGATGGGTATTATCTTTCAGGTTTGCTTCTCTTGTATAGTGTTATCAAGCTTTTCGGATGAACGTGTAGGTCCTTACAGTCAAAAAACTACTACGGATTCTTTTTACAAAGTGCCTTCACAACCCGATCATCACGACGACCATCTTATGCCTGTTTCGTGTCATTGGTTACATGGTGTTGGAACCGACAAAGCATGTTACTTTAGGACAGCCCCTAGTCTATACGGCAACTGGCGTCTTCCACTTTACCGTATGTAGTGTCATCCACGGCGTACAGATCATGGCGCAGAACTAGGGTGTACGAAATGTGGTATTCATGACAGTCTTTGATCTCGCAGCTGCTGCAACCATCAGATATATGCCTTTACAATAAGAGGAGTGCATTCAAGTTTGTTGGTCCATGAGCTCAATTCACCTAGACTTATCCCAGTAGACAAATTACCTTATATTGGCCACCACAAACTTCTGCACAATAGTCATCCAATTATATTCCAGGTACTAAAACCGGCAAGATGCGGGTGGCAATACGGTGTAAGGGGTCCGCCCACTACTTTTTTTAGCACTAATATTACATTAGTTTTGGTTCAAAGATGCTTCCTACACTAGCCCCCACTTCGTATTCACCCATCAAGCAGGTGAAGCGGTCTGAAGGCATTATCGTTCGGCTCCCCCCATGGGATTTCCAACTATTCGTAATTTCTCTACCACACGTTGATTGTGAATTTGGCTAATGAACATCATTGTCATTACCTTGAGCTAAGGGACATATGGCGTTAACTAGCTATCAATTTGCAATGCTGTACAAAATAGCACGTATTTCTCGAGTGTGTTGATTTTGGTGCGCCCCTCCGCCGTCGCAGGCTAGCACTTTTCCCCGTCTGTTGGAAGCCAACTTCGGTTGCACAACCCCGTTTCATGCCCGCTATGAGAGATTAAACGAATCAGTATAATCATGAATAGCACGACACTCTAACGCACTCCTTTCGCTACGCCGATTGACAGAGCGATTGTTCGTGAAGCAGGAGCAAGAGCAGGAGATCCTGTACGCAAGTGCTGGTGCTCGCTGGGGATCCTATACTTTCCCAGCATTAGCAGATGCACAACGTGGCCAGTGAGTAGATAACTATTTGGCGCGCGACATGGGTCCCCAGTTCTCGCGTGGTGCGAGCTGATAGCGAACGTATTTGCCTCTATCAAGATCTTTACCCAATTTCTCGTCAAGATTGACATCGAAATCAGAGTCCAGATACGAGTAAGTCGGCTTCTTCTTTGTAGCCTGATCAGCTGGAACCTCGTCTCCGTTAACTTGCACACCCGGGGCTTCTTGTACGGAATCTGTGGTATCATCCATCTTCTTTGCTTCCTCAATATCCGTAAGGCCGTAAGGGCTAGTCTTAGCTAATATTGCAACTCCTGCACTCAGCTTTTTGGGTTGATTTTTGAGTGGCGCTCGTTGGCGAACCCACTCAATCATGATGTGCCAAATTTCTGTCCATGATGCATTGGTTTTGATTGAGCCAGGCTTGCAATGGCTCATCGAAACCTTGAAGCCAGCATGTCTCAATGCTCCTCGCAGAGGCGCGAGAGGTGGAGCAGAGCAATGCAAAATCTTTGAGACGGAGCTCGGTATGAAAAAGAAAGGGTGATGATCGACTTCAGCAGGGTCGGCTTTTGGTATTATCGGATCTAGAATTCGTGTGTCTTTTGCACCGTTAGGGTTGCCTTGGTTGTCCCCAAACGTAATCTCTTCCATGGCTGTGTGCAGCATGCCCTCTATACGATCCATGGTTGGGTAAGTCGCGCGGTCAGCATCGTTTAATTGGGCTAAGACGCGCTGAATAAATCCGACGTTATGCAACGGGCCGCCGTACATTGGGCCGGACAAGTGGGTCTTAAAGCCACAATGTTGACAGTGTTGATCCGCGGAAGGCCCAGCCGCGAATCCATGCTTGTAGAAATCGGCGCCATTCTTGTTTTTGGTAAGCTTGTTGCGGGCAAGGAATTGAGTTGACCAGGCGCCGCAACCGCTCTCGCAATGATATACAATCATTGTCTTCCCAGCGAGCAATTTGACGTCGTTGGGTGATTTGCGTACTCGCACAAAAACACGAATGTAGTAATCAATGGACAGCGAAAGGAGAGGTTCTATTGCGATCCCATAGCGAGCAGCCGAGGAGGCAATAGCATGCAGCAAGAGTCGAAGGCCGCCTTCATGGCACGGTTCGCCTTTCAAGGGTAAACCTCCGTATTGCGAATACGTTTTTTCAAGGTAGCCATGGGACGCAAAAATGGCGGAATCTGTGCAAGTCACACATAGGAGACCGTCAGCGTTGATCGCTTGGATTGCAGCATCGATAAACGGAGCTGCTGTGCCGTAGGGGTCAAGGTCTATGACATCAAATCCTTTCTTATCACAGAAACTATACATGTACGCTATAGCGTTGCCAGTATTCGCCGTTATTCTGTCTTGGAGTTTATTGTGCTTGACATTGAGGTTGATTGAATCAACCGCATTCTGTGACATGTCGTTGGCTATGATATCTGTTGCAAACGGTATTTCTTGGGCGTATCGAAGGGCACGCAGGCCAGTGGCGGATAGGGCATCGAGGATGCTGAAGGGAGGTCTCCATGGCTTGCGTTCTTGGTTTGTATCTGTCGCTGCATCTTGCACGCCATTGAGACGGTCATCTTGTGCGTTTTCAGCCACCTTAGGCTTTTTGGAGGGCGCCGTGTCCCTGTCGACATCAGTATCGTCCAGTCTTCTTTTTCTAGAGCCTTCTTGGCCTGGTATATGCTCCCCATTCACAGGGCACTCTTCTGCAGTTGCTTTCTTCTTTGACTGCCGTTTTTTCTCCTCTTTCTTTCTGCGTTGCTCATTTGCTTCACTCTTCCGGTATATCATTTCCTGTCCAAACGTCTTGATAGCCAGCACGCTGAGATCGCGGTTGAACTGTTGTATGGGGTTGTAGAAGACTTGTTGCCGCTGCGCATCCTCCTTGGACATCTTCGGGTCGGTCGATGTCGGGACACCTTGAGGGACAAGGATGTGGGCCAGACCTTCCTTGATAGTTGTGTATTCCTTCCCTTGATGACTAATTGTCTGCCCAGACTGTGGTGCTGCATCAATTGTGGCCATGATGGGCGAGGTGGGGGTGTGCAATGCGCGCGTGCAGGAGCTACCGATGGACCATGGTATGCGCCGAAGTTTCTGGGAAGTTGCAGGCAGGCAGGAGATACGGCAGAGGAGGGGTAGGAAGGATGCCAGATTGTTGAGAGGCGCGATATTTATCCAGAAATACGGCGACCATATGTGGTTCTCTGGCTAAGATGGTTGATATGTGAGTCAGCTAGTCGGCGCGTGTCGAGCTTGAGCCTCTAAATTTTTAGCTCCTGATTTAAGCTTAAATCTTAGCGTCTTGGCGGTACACGAGGACCATAACATTTCCACCCCTCCTCCAATGGCCAACGCCAACTTTTTCAACGGACCTTTTAGTCTCGGTCAATGCATTCACACTTTGTAAGCAGCACTGCAGCGCTGCGGGTATTTTCATTCAGTATACGAGCATGGAGCAAGCTTCAAGCATCCTGAGGGATAAGAGTAAGCTGTTGCCTAAACATAGCTCGGCCAGACGCGTCCCGTCTCACAGCCCCTCGTACGCAATATCTCCACATCCTTATCGCTCGCCTAAGTACCTCCTTTCCTTCCGTCTTCCTTCTCTCTTCTTACCTCACCTTCTCCTTTCGTACCCGCCTTCGTTCTGCCACTTTCATCACAATGGGCAGGCCCGCACCACCGACCGAGGCCTACCGTGACGATCCAGATGCCGTTTCTCTCCACACCACCCCAGACGACTACACATACGACGATGCACCCGAAATATCAGGCCTTCCCCCATCCTACGCGGATAGCGAGAGTGAAAGCACGAGAACCATAATAGCCCCCATCCGTCACATCCCACCTCCCACTGTCCGAACCAACCATGACAATCCTGAATTCAGAAACGGCAAGCCCGTTGTATGCGAAACCCTCGATTATATGGACGCCCGGCTTGATCAGGATCCGGTGTCTCTAGAGAACGAGATTCGAGCTCGTGCACACACCTCGCCGACGCCATATATCTACATCATGGGCACGCACAAAGAGACGGTGAAGCGGGGCGACAAGAAGGAGACGCAACACATTACCGATTTCCGCATCGTCATCAATATGAAGCGCTACATACACAAAGACTACCTCGGCCAAGACACTACCTCCATGGCTTTACTGGCCGTCGAAAATGGCGTGAAGACACACAGAGGCACAATCATGAAATGTAGAGCGCCAGGAGCGACCCAGGACATCGAAGTCGGAACTGCGAAGCCGAGTCTCGCCGAGTGGTGCCATCGCTACTGTGCCTCGCCCCGTATGCTGCGCATATTCCGACTAGAACGCACAGTCCCTGGTCTCGACACTATGTATCTGAAGAACAGACTGGAAGGCATCATTGCAGCCGCAAACTACCGCGGCAACGTCAGCATCACCTTCCCAATTGAAGACAAGAACTTTGATATCTATACCTCTACTATGATCAACAAGTGGCGCTTGAAGCGATGGGTCTGTTGGATCTTCTACCTGACCTTCTTGTGGATCTTTACATGGCCATATCTTTTCTTCATGACGAAACGATATGCTGTCGTCAAGGCAGAATGGCCTTTCTCCATTGCCGATGAGCATGGGCACAAGATTTATACTACTGTCAGTGAAGAGCAGTGGTTCAATAAGTGGAATGTTGCTGTTAGGCGTTTGGTTTTGGATCGCTACCAGGGAGAGGCTACTGAGGAGATGATGAGCGGTGTGATTGCGAGGCCGGAGGATCCACCCATGCCTGGCACCGTGAACACCGGACATGCAGGTATTGACAATGCAGTAGGCTTCTTGTCCCAGGGGATCCAGGTCGCGAGGGCGATTCAAGGTGGAAATGTTGGGCGGGGTATACAGGGTGGGTGGGGATACGACTCGTGATGCTCATCGGACTGATCATGCTCTCGTGTTTTTTCTATACGATCTTTTCTTAGCATACCCTATCACTAGCCGTCTTTCCTGTTCCATCCTATCTCGCCTCCATGAACAAATTCACCCTCACCACTCCCACGCCTCCTCAACAACCCACTCAAACTCCTTATACTGCACCTTCGCACCCACACACACCACCTCCTCCCTCCACGTCACCGCACACGGCACCATCCAATCCCCCACCCTCGCCGTCCTCTTCCATTCCTCACCCCCCTCCCACCGCTCCCCAGCAACCCTCTCCCCCACCATCACAATCCCCTGCACATACTGCCCAACCCTCACCACAACCCCCCTCGCCGCCCTCCCCTCATCCCGCATGCGCAGCACAATACACACTTTCCGCCCGCCAACCGCAACAACCGCTTCGTCGCGCCACATCTCCTCGTGCGACGCTACGCGCCCCAGGTCCGGGTGGTACGCGTGCCCGTGCTCCAGACTGCGCTCGGGAGATATCGCGTACATTAGCCCCTCATCCACCGGCGCGTCGCGCCCCACCGCACACCGCGAATCAACCCAGTGCGTCCACGCGCACATCGTCACGCCCTCCCTCTCCCCATGCGGATCCGCAACCGGCTCTGCCACACTGCTCCCCGCGAAGCCCCACGCCAGCCTCGCCGACTCGCCCTTGTTGGGCAGCGCCGACTGCGACGGGGGCGTGGCCTTGGCGAAGCGTAGGTCGACAAAGGTTTTGAGGGGGCTGGTGAGGACGAGCGTCGAGGTTGGCTCGAATTGGTGGGTGGGCAGGTTCAGTGGGTTTTGCGTCGGGAGGTGGATTGAGTACGGAACTGGGGTGTTGGCGGGGAGCGGGTACGGCAGGAAGTAGATGTATTCGCGGATGGAGATGTTAGGTGCGGTGTTGAGGGGAGGGGCGTTGGGGGTGGGTGGTACGGATGTGGACATATTTTTTTTTTTTTTTTTTTTTTTTTTTGGTGTGCGCCGTTGGTTTGGAGGCTTTATTGTCGTGGGTGATTAGGGGTGGTTGAATGTATTCGGATTTTGTCTGGTTGTGTTGCGTTGATTTTGTACTTTTGCAGTCAAGCCTAGTCTTGGGCGCCGTTTCGTGAGCCTAACGCCAAAGGGTTTGTAAGTAAAAGCGAGCAATTCTCGAAAAACTCGATAAAATGGATCCGCTTGGCGTGGTGAGTGAATGTTTGTGGTCCGAGTCACGAGACGCACGGGGAAAGTACCTGATTGGGCAACCACTACCCCAGTCTTGTGGTGTAATGTGAACAAGGATAAATCATGAATGGAGATCGTGCATATCAGATCGCATTTTTGGAGATGCCCAGTGCAGAGAATCTATTGGTGATGAATTTCAGCATCGTCTCCGGGGCTAGTTACCCCGCAACGTCATTTGCCGAGCTCGAGACAAGCAGCGAGAAAACATCGCACCTTAATAACATGATTATCGGCACAGCTTGACCTGTTGCCGGAAACTTTTTCAAGCGATATATTCGGAAACTGCGGTGGGGTCACAGGTGAGCTTACCTGAATCATCAGAACTTTCCTCATCTTACAGCATGATTTCCCAAAGCTACAAGTTGGCACCAGCCTACACAGGAGAGACTTCTTGGTATATGAGCTGTACCTAAAATATGATGTATCAACTCGATATTTTATCATGAAACTTTCAGCCCAATGGGTAAATTATGGAGCTAGGAGGTGCACATTTACAATGCTTCCTACAACCTACCTGGGTTCGAATGCTAACAAGGTATTCTCGAATTACTTTTGTAAGGGCAACAAGAGGGGAGATGCCAATCCTGACGATAATATCTACACACTTTCCGGCTTTTCTCTAGCCAAGATAAGTGCCAATGGAAGTGAGTTCGGGATGCATCAGCTGGTACAGTTCTCGATGAAGAAGTGGTTGGAGCTGTACGGCGGACTACCGGTGGAGGTGTTGAGAGGGTCATATGCAACGCTTATAGACGCAGCCTATCCAATAGGGGAATATAAGAACTAACCAAAATAAGTTCCTATCTGTAGACGGGATTGACGTGTTCGAGAGGCCACTGCCGTGTAAGGAACTAGGCGTTTATGACCAAGAGTACACACTAAAAGAGACCGTAAAACTGCTTCTTTACTCTCTTGGTGTCTCGTCGGGAATCCAATTCAATGGCCCTCTTCTTGTTATTCTGGGCCTCCCCAAAATCTTCCTCGAACGACCTGAGCGATTGTAAGCTCTCATCAACATCGCTGGGCTTTATCTGACGATTTGCACTGGCTGCTAGAGCAAACGACAGACGAACAATGTTCTTGATTTGCCGGCCATTGATCTCTTCTTTCGCGATCTTGTCCATGTATTTTTCGGTAAGAAACCGGGGATGTCGCCCGGCTGCATTGACAAGAAATCGTTTCCATAGGCGCTTCCGGTACTCGACTGACAATGGAGGGAACGACAGGGCGAGGTGAATGCGCGACTTGAAGGCCGGATCGATAGAACCCATGCGGTTTGTAGTTAAGAACATGATGCCTTGATAGTATTCCACGCACCGCAATAGTACTAATGGCCGGTCAAAATAAATTTGGGCTGTGGCTGTGGAGACATACCTGAAACAAGCTCATTACGGAGGATCTCGTTCTCCTTCCTCTCCTCCATGAAAATATCAGCTTCGTCTATAAGCAATAGAGCGTCCCATCTTGCTGCCAATCGCATCGCCCGGTTAAGCTTCTTCTCGACATGAGTGCCAAACCCTCCTAGGTCTCCTGCACCTAGAACGTACAGGGGTCTTTGATAGCGATCCGCTATGCTTTCTTGACGTAAAGTCAGCCACAACACCTCCACGCCAGCGCAATAACTATACCTGCTGTGAGGGTCTTGCCGACTCCTGGTGGGCCATGAAGCAAAAATACCAAGCCTTTCCCTTTCCCTTTGATTAAATCGTCGAAATGTAAGGCCTTGTTCGCGTGGGCTTTGAGCAGAGAGGCCATCAGGTCTTTTTTCCGCTGTGGCATTGCGAGATCTTCAAACGCATCGTTATTGTACTCGACATCTTGAATCTTGTCGACATCGAACAAGCCCCATTTTTTATGCTGAAGACAAAACCCTGGTATGTGACGGTAACATATAATCAACTCGCTGGTCGTTAGATCGAGAGACCCATCTAGATCTGGCTGAAACCGTCTTTCTTCTGCCATGAATTTGGTGTAACTAGGCACCACGTTCGTGTTGAACTCCTTCTGGTCAAGGAGGATCCGTCCCGATACCTGTACGTGTTAGTTCAAGCATAACACTCCTTGATGGGTACCTACAGATAGTGACGTATATTCGCCAAAATCCCGAATGTCGGCAATGCCTTCGTACTGGTAGTGATGTACACCCATGAGAGAGGCGTACTTTCGACCTCTACTGATAGCCTCCTCTTTCAACCTTTCCGAGTCCTTATGATATCGTAAAGGGAAGATGCGCATTGAGTTGAGCGGCTTATGGCCGTCATAGTAATGGATGTCGGTACATCGCTCAACAAACCCAAGCTCTTCTTCCTTCCATTGAAGCCTTTGAGTTTTCACACACCACGATCGACTGGTGGCACCAGATGTCTTGCTAACTTGCACGCAGCTCGTCATAGAGACCATTCTCGCCAAGCGTTCAACCCCACGGACCTTTTCGTACAATATGTCACCTGGTCTGAAGGCCATCCACAGATTTGCGTACTCCAGTCCAGGGCAAGCCGAATCATCACACATCATGTGGGTGAAAGATGCGATCTCTCTTTTGAAGAACCTTTCCATATATCCAAGGCAGAACTTGATGTGTTTCTGAGCTTCTTCTTCTTCGCAGGCGGCAGCGTACGTTTCTAATTCGTCACGGTAGTGAAATAGAATCTTAGGATCCTCGTAAAGGAAGATGTTGGCGTTGGAGTTCAGATTGACCCCAGGATAGGAGCCGACGACATCACGTATCGCTTTTTTGAGATGAGGTGATCGGATCTCGAGCTGTGTGGATTTGAGGTCCCTCTCGTAGTTGTATATCCTTCTCAAGACCATCGCTGCTGTGTGGCTCCTGCTTCTTTCACGTTCCTCTGAGAATTCATCGGTAGAGCCGATCTGCAGGGATATTTTGTCGCCTTTTGAGTTCGTGCGAACCTCGTATGTGTGTAACTGGCAGTCCAAGCCTTCATCATCTTGAGTACTTAGCGTTGCATCGATGGCGGCGAAGGGATCTCGCTGTGGTTCTTCTGTTGTCTCCCGTGGTGGGTCCGTATATATAAATTCCGCTTCGCTGGGATCAGGTTGGCCGTGGCCATTACGTTCGCGCAGTCGAAGGCTACGACGGGGAGGCATTTCGATATCAACGGTGCCGGAAGGCTGTGTAATACGACCCAGTATCGTATAAGGTGACTGAGACCTGGAGGGGAAAGGATCAAAAGGCAATGGTGTAGAATTCGTAATATTGAACAAGAAAACGATTGTACATTGAGCAGGCTGAATGGATTAAATATACAGGGACCCAGGCATCAGCCTACCAGTGCATGCGCGACCGGGCCAGCCACTCTCACCGCATGCATATGCACGGGTAGGCGCGCTAAGAACGCCACTCCCCATTGATCCTGGAGTCGTGATCAGCCTCGTGAGCCACCTGCAGACTCGGCCTCACCCCCGAATACCACCGCTATTTCTCCAATTGTATGATATGGTTGGTCCTTCATGCTTTCTTGTAGCCACATTGTCATCAGCGGGTTAACATGGTTGTGTTGTGACGAAGGCTTGCTAGCTGATCCGGTTTCCGCTTGTTCCCCCGACCAGCATCGTTGAAACTGAGCATAGGTTGTCCCGTCTGAGACGCTCGAGACATTTGAGGCAGTGCGGCCAATTGGGAGGACAGAGACCTCTTTGGAATGTTGCTGTGCGTTTAATCAGTGTGGATATTATGGTGGGGACAAGTGTGCGGTGTTTGTTACTTTGACGGTGGGCTCGTTACTCTTCGGAGCCCCGTTCTTCGTTCTTGTGTGGACCATCTTTAATAACTGGACTGAAAAACTCTCGAAAGTTGAAGTGCGGGATTGGACAAAGTGTATGCTTGGATGATAGATTCATGGTGCTTTTTGGTGCTTTTATAGAGCCGCAAGGTACTTTTGAATTGGAACTTTTGAGTGAACTTTACAACAAGAATATCGGATCATTTGCCCAAAGCTCAAAGGCGTTACAAATGAGATGGGACTTTCGGAGACGGCCCAAACAGTGCACGAGGACCGGTTGCGACTTGCTCAAGCGGCCCTCGCTTACTGTTCTTCCTGTAAAGAACTTTTGGGGACTTTGGGTGTATTGGACATCTAAATGGGTTTGTACACCGCTAATGTCGTTCGCCTTGGAAGGGAACTTTTGGAGACCTGTTGGAACTTTCAACTAGCGTCGAAGCATGAACAGGGGTGCGCCGTCCCGCAGACTATTATTGGCAGCCCTGAGTCGTGCATCGTGTACATACACCCCCCAGCGCGGCTTGGTGTAACCAAGTGTAAGCTCGTCGTCGGAGTAACTAGACTCTGAGACTCGTGAGAATTGTCCAGAGTATACCTGCTGCTGCTGTGCAAGGACTCGCTTCTTCTCCTACAGCTTCTGTCTAACCTTGGACACATTTGGATGAATTGTAGCGAACTTCTTGGACGAGATGCCGTGGTTGTGTAGGGGAACTGGCACAGGAGGGTGTCTTGGCAATCTGTGTGGAGGACTTTTGGAGGTTGCCGAGGTGGCACGACGTGGTTGGTTGCGACAGGCGAACTATTACGACGCAGGCGGACGCTCTCTGACACGCTAGTGTTAAGGGTACTTTTGCGGCCTTTTGCCTCCTCCTAGGCTCATAGGGACTTTTGCGCAGCACTTTCGTTTCTTATAAGAGTTACCACATCCTACCAGACATGCGAGAGAGTGCCCCTACAGTTCAATTACTCTAATCTACTTGCCAACCTCTTAAAGTCTCTTCACTGGGGCTATTAGGCTATCATACATTCCACCTCTTCGAGTATTTCTTCTGATAATACTAGTCTTAGGCCATGAGCTCCATATTCCCATCCGATTTCCACTGGGACGAAGATGCGATACTCGGATTTCATCCCAGCATGTCATCGGGCCCGTCACAACAGCAGGCTAGCCACTCTGCTAATGCTTCCCATGAGATTCCGCATACCGCACATGGCCTCGGTGAGCATGGGATGAACACCGACCCACCACAGAGGGCTCGCAACCAGAGAAAGCCTCGGCCAAAGCGACAACAATTAAACTGGGAGTCGAAAAAGGACATCATCAAGAAAATATACATTGACGATGACGAGAGTCTTGCCACCACCATGCGTATCATGGAAGATAAGCACTCGTTCATTGCTCCGTAAGCTTAATCATAAGCAAGCACTATTAACAAGCGCTGACTGTAAATACAGAATGAAAGCATACAAAACAAAATTCAAAACTTGGAAGTGGCAGAAAAATCTCCCCACCGAACACGCTGCATGGATGGTCGCGAAAGCATCTAAGAGGAAACGGGAGGAAGCAAAAGAGACGGTGTTCATCTATGGCGGTTCCAAGTGGACAACCGAGCGAGCGGAAAACAGTGTTGCACGATCCACGAAAAAAGTGAAAAACCTACAGTACATGGGTGAGTCCCTAATAGATCGCGAAGAAACCCCGCTGACATACCGGGGATGCCAGATAGCGAACGCCACCCCGAGATTAGCTATAAAACGCCTAGGGATCATCATAACACGCAAACCCCAAGGAGTGTCGCTTCAACCAACAACATGGAAATCGATTCACCAGAAGCTAGAAATACACCAGAGAACATCGACTCGCCAGACATTGTCATCTCACGGGAGGTAATCGACATCGCATCTAGGAGTTCGTCGGAGTCAGAACTTGGCGACGATGATCTTGCAGGATATAACAGTAATGACGATGGAGCTTTATGTCTGACGTGGCAGGGATACACCCGGGCGGAGCTGAACTCGATGCTTGACGTAGCGAAACAGCACAAGTTCGATCGCGAAATCGCCGCCGCCGAAGCTCTGCTTCGAAAGGTCCACCAAGGTTACACAAGGATCCTATCAACGACAGGAGAAGACACCAACAAGGTCGCCTACCTCTTGGCCACCTTGTACGTTGAGAACGGTCAGGCAGAAGACGCTGATGGGGTGCTTGAGGAGCTCATTCGTAGACACATCCGTCGCTGGGGAGTCAAGGATCGCCGCACTCAACAACATGTCCTCAACGTTGTAGAGCTACTGAATGGCTGGGATCGCGCTGCTGATGCTTTGGCCTTTTTGTCCCGAGCCTGGGAGATGACTTCTGAATCTCGAGGAACCACTCGGACTAGACCAGACCCACCAACAACTCAGCGGATACAGTTAGCTGACATCGTACCCAGCCCAAACAGAGACCTTACCTCAGCACAAGTTGATGCAGCTCTAGGTATCATGCGCGCCCATGTACAGGCGAACGACAGTTCCGTAGAAGCATATCTCCAGGGGATATTGCGGCTTTGCGACGACAAGCTCAACGACCTTGCCATTCAGGCCTTGAGAGCCAAAAAGGAGCTCTTATCACTGTATCTCAGGACAGGCAAAGCCTTTGACCATGCCACGGCCTTCCAGCAAGTGCAAGACAGTATTGACATAATATGGGCCCAGCAAGCATGGGCCGAGGACGAATTCAAGAGCCTCGAGGTTCTTGAAGCATCAATAGAACTTATCGCTGTCCTGCTCAAAGCAGGGAACATCGCCGAGGCATCGAGGTTGTTCCGAAAAGTGGATACAAAGGCCGAGACAGTGTTTGGGAGGGATGACGAGAGAACCGTCTGGATCTACATTTCAATCGGGCTGTTCTATCAGCAACACGGGTCTGGATGGTTGACGGCACTGCCGTGGTTCGAGCAGGCGTTGGCAGCTGCAATGAACACGTTCCCAGAACGTGATGGTATTATCAGATCCTTGGAAAAGGCGATTGAAAAGCGTCATTTCACTTATCTCTCCGACGAGGGCAGGCCGTTCAAGACAATTTTTGGAGTATCAGGAATCGTCGTTCGGCCGGGGAGGCTGCACTTTGGTTAGCAATAGATAGGCTTCGAAACATCTATACTTGGTGAATGCTTTTTTGTCTTGATTTGTGTTGCAATAATTGTAACAACCGAGGATTGCAGATACACAGTCTTTGCAAGATTGTAAGGCTTACCGCCTACTACCTGGCCCTACCTAATGCCCGTTTTTGCCGCAACGTAAACTTTTTTACAACTCAACTTCAATATCAATTATCTTAGCTAATATAGGTGATCTAAATACTATAGGAACTAACTTTAAAAATAACTATTTGAGTCGGCATCTTTAGATGTAATAGAGCTATTTATTAACCATTGTTGGGAGTATACTAAACATATCGTGCTACGCAACTTCGCCTCGTCTCACTCCACCAAAGGTTGGATAATATCAATAGCGTTGCTAGACCATTAGCGTGGAACGGCATACGTTACGGTAATCACATGTTTTCACCAGATGTACAGCATTGCCACTCTTCGTGACAATCGAAAATGGCAACAGTTACGTGGATTGGTATCATCCTCTTGAGTCGGCTTCTACACCGGGTTGCATTAGTAGTATTGGGACGGTATCCCTGTCTCCTTGCCATGATGCCTTAGCTAAGGGATCAAGATTGCCTTCGCTAGCCGTTATCGGAGACTTTAATCGACGTTCGGTACGAATGGCCGGATCGTAATGCTGCATGTTATTATTGTTGCACAATGGGCAGATGGCAAATTTTTCGAGTCTTTCTCGGACACATTCTTTATGATGAAGATGGTTGTACTGTAGGCCGGGTAGTTCGTCCCGATTTGTAGCAAACTGCGCATTTCTCGTCTACGTGGTCGTTGAGCCATCGAGAACTCACGAGAGATATCGAGGTAATAGCATTCTATTACCTGTCCACCTCTCCGGTTGTCTGGGTTACCGACCGACTGGTAACCGTCGCTTGATAAAACTCTCGGTAGCTTGTACAGTAGCATTTCGTCTACTTAGAGGGAGAATTTGCCGTGACTGCGGTAGCGTGTCTCGATAGGTGGGAGGACGCGGTTCGCCATCTGTCAGATTTCGACGTCAAGCTGAATATGCACGAAACCGATAAACTTCGAGTTGAAGTAATTGAGTTGATTGAAAGTGTTGATTGTATTGACTCTCTTGAGCTCCATTGTGCTTTGATTAAGGCTTCATTGTATTCTCATACAAGTTGATTTTGCACGTGATTATCTGAGTCTCATCTGGCACCATCACTGAGGTTGGGTATGTATAATGCCGTCGGTGTATTTTATCTTGGGAGAATAGGTCGTTCTTTCGGTCGAAGAGGTTAGCCGCGGTTTTTAGACCTAAGACCTGGGACCTGCTCAACCTGGGTCACTTACTATGCTCGGGTATAAGAGACAGTGTTGGTGCATTGTCGCAAGGCGGCCTTCTGCATTAACCTAATCGAGGCGCGATGCCCATATTAGCTACTGCCCCGACGAAGCCTCGTGCGCCATCAAAGTCATGCGACAAGTTGACTCCAATGGCTGAGTAGAGTTTGGTGGTTAGCTTCATTGGGGCCGCTGTCCGCGGGGTTCACGGACGATGGCGAGTGAGTAGAATATTTGAGCAAAGGAGAGAGGTCAAACGCAAAGCTCCTTATACATGCTCATGCCCTGCACGGCTATGACTTCTTCCGCACTCGTGACGCTACAATGAAGATGTTGTATCTGAGGATCAAAACCAAAACCTGTTGAGGCGTTAGTGCTAACCATCCAAACTTCTCTACCCTAACCTACACATCCCTCCGCCTCCCCACTTCCCCGTGCACAAACATCCCTAACATCCCTCACCAACACATCCGGTCCGCTAACCACAAGCCCCACCCTCCCACCGCCTATCTACGCCCGTAGCACACATCCAACATCCAGGCGCCCTGCCAGCCCCGTCGGCGGCGCACAAAACACGTCGACGCCTTAGTCCTCCAGCTCCGCTAGCGGGGTGTGCGTGATCTAGAACAATTTGAGGGAGCGGAGCGGGGCGGCTGGGTGAGCGAGGGCGATGCCGGAGCCACCGGCGATGAAGATGGCGATGTGATGGTCGTGTGGGAGGCTTTGAGGGAGTGAGAGGCGTGGAGGGAGCCGTAGGGGCCGTCGAGGCGGATTTGGGTTGCGGTATGGAGGCGCGCATCAACGGGATTCTGGTTTTCTTGCTAGTAGTAGCTTTGGCTACCTCTTACTCAGCACGCTTCGCTTGCCGAAACATGTAAATCTAGTTTGGGATCGCTATGGAATTTTGAGGGTGCAAACTTCCTTGCTATTGATACCCCTCTAGTTATCCAAATTATAAAACAAGCTCCTTGAAACGATGTGGAGCCGGGGTAGAAAGCTACAATGGCATTTGATGTCAACTAAATGACCGATAGCACTGCTAACACCATAACTTCAGTAAGCTGACCGGTCCTCTCCCAGCGCCTCTAGCATGAAATAACCAGTTCAAAATCACGCCGTCGTTGGCTAAGCACCAGATCTTAAAGCCCTCTGGCGTAGGCTTTGTCTTGATTATTACAAGCTCACTTGCGCGGCCCGTAAATCTCGCTATTGCCTCGTCAACGCA
Organism: Ophiosphaerella narmari; assembly: GCA_028456235.1. Lineage (NCBI taxonomy): Eukaryota > Fungi > Ascomycota > Dothideomycetes > Pleosporales > Phaeosphaeriaceae > Ophiosphaerella > Ophiosphaerella narmari. Next base: position 22,725 of record JALNQA010000002.1, on the reverse strand, counting down.
GAGGTGCTTGCCAGGAGTCCAATACTTAAAGGAGCGCTTACAGAGCACCTCTGAGAGGTCCCACACTCGGCCAAAGGGCGACTTAAAGCTCTGATTGACCTCTGTACAGTACAGGTATCGATCTAGCTGCTGCCAGCGTTTCTGCGCTATGTAAAGGTTGACTTTGTGCGTGGGCGCTACTCCATGAAGCTTCCGCCAATACTCCTCTAGTGAGGGCTCTCGGTGTAGGCCCATATATACGACAATTACGAAGTACGTATAGAGCTCCGTCGGCGACGTTGACTTCCACCCGTGGGAGGTGGGCGACGAGGACTGCTCATTGCGGAGCTTCTCAGAATGCTGATTCGTATGGTATGCGATTCGATCAAGGACCTCTGTGTCGAAAAATAAGTCGAACAAGGCAATAGGGGAATCAGCGTCTACACCTTTAGGTAAGTGAGCTTCTCCAAAAGTATGTGGATTGTCAATTTCGAGCGGTTGCCATGTAGGTAGCGGAGTACGCGGCAAGTCGGGTAAAACACCAGCTTTTTGGCAGTAATTTGTATATTTTACGAAGTCAGGATCATTATTGAGTGTGGTTGCAGCTTTCGACATGTTTGCAGATTTCGAAAAGGCCGTGTTTTGGCTGGTAAACGAAAATTGCTTATACCACGTTGCAGAGCTTGGTGTTTTGGCACGCTATCATCTGATTGGCTATTATAATGTGGCTCGTGTACGGGCAATATTGCCAGTGCATGGGATAGGGCTTCTACCCTCTCGTGCGACAGCTGTCTGCTTCATACTCAGCCGATGCTAGCAGCCTGTTTCGCGGCGGGCTGTGATCGGCGACGAAAAGTGGAAATTCGGGCATTATTGTGGCATATAGGCACTAAAGTGGGGCCCCTGCTTAGGCGATGCGCGAGCACTACCCATTGGCTAATCTGTACAAACTTCTATTGCCGGGACGGAGGGGTGCACTAGTACAAATGGATACCGACAAGTACGAATGGGTGTGAACAAGTGCGAACGGTGCGCATGAGTGCACGGGGTGCGCATGGGTGCATAGGGTGCGCATGAGTGCACATAGGTGCTAAAGTGGGGTCAATTGCTTGATGTCAAGCGATGTGCGAGCACTACCCATCGCGAAAGCTTAAGGCCTCGTATCTCAGGAACCGCTAAGCTGTGCACTGCTCTGGTTGCCTTCTTCCTGACCAGTCGGCGCTCGTTGCACCTCCTCTGACACTTGTGGTATAGCTTCCTTGCCACTCGGGATTCTGCCAAGTCCAGCCTTTCTCGTGCATCATTTGCCCAAGTTCGCGATCTAAAAACAACCTCTTGCCCAATCGAGATTCCATTAGACAAAAGCCCAGCAAAGGTGTAGCATTGGGTCAGCCAGGCCTCGACATTCGGCAGCGGCCCCCCAAAGCCACTACCTGGCTCAAAGAGCAGAGTTAACCCCCAAGAACCCAGCAATGACTTGGAGTAAATCATTTTCAACTTGGGCTGACTGAGCGCACGCGAAGAAGAAGAGCAAAGAAGTCTCTATCTGGGATCAAGGAAGAGCTGGAAAACGAGGTGGTTCCAGAAACTAGGAAGTGAAGTACACATATCTCGTTCCCTCATCGTCTCTGTCCATAACCGCTCACGACTTCTGTTTAGCTCACTTTAATCTTTCTTCTTCTACCTCGTGCTCCCACAACCTCCTCTCCGTTACTGCGGCAGACAGTCATGGTGGAGGACATACAGCCGGTAGTCTGTCGTCGATGGGGTGACGGAGACAGTGTTATTAGCGTCATTGACTCTTCTTTGGAAAGTGAGGATGAATCTGTGCTATCTGAAGCCAAAGACTACGTCGAAGAGAACGACTGATTCTATCGCGCCGACTAGATTGATGACCGATATCCACTTCCGAGCGACGAACAGGAACAGAAACGATTGGGTTTTCAGCACGACTTCGTCTTAGGCAAAGATGGTTTGCACAAAGCGCCCCTTCAAGGCTCGCTAAACGTTTTTGATGTCAGAGCCGGCACCGAAAAGTGGCTCTTTTGTCAGGAGGGTATATCGAGATCACGGAGTTTGAGCTTCCTTTACGACTTCACGACCCGGAAAATGCAAAGGATTCAGTGCTTATGACCTGGTCAGCAAATATAATAGAAGGGACTTCAAAACTGGGCATTGACCTTACCATTGCGGATAAGATCTCTACAATGCTCAAAGACGGAGGGCTTGGGGATGCTAGAGAGAATACTTCCGCTTGGCCTATTGGCAAATGGCCAAAGAAGAAGGAACAAAAGGTCTCGGGCATTCGTCTCTGGGAGTATTGTTTGGAAACTCTGGCAAATTTTGCTTGGAGACCACTCCGCGAGATAAACTGGCACAAGGAGGAAACCCAGTGTTTGCTTGCTAGAATGCGAACCGAAATATGTAGTCCAGAGATCCGGGCATCCACGCATCTGCGCACTGTCTGGGCCAGAAAGCCATTGTATAGAAGGCGATTTCCGTTAAGTCACACTCTCAATAAATTGAAGAATTCTTTTCCTTCACTAGTTTCACCTGATTACGTAGCATCACTTGACCGTGTGACCCCACAATACCACTTCTGAGTGGCCCTGGCAAGTGCTCGGGCACTTAATCAAATCCAGCTTCGAGCCGTGTGCTGTCATTCCTGCTCGTTCACCACTGCATTCCATTGGTAGAATGGCTTCCTAACGGTGTGTAGCGAACGCTCTATGTATATCCGTAAGCCTCTTACGTAACATATGCAAGGCCAACGGAATCATGATATATAAATAAGACTAAGCACACGGTAGCACAGTAGGCCACTTCAACTCCTCACAAATTTATTTTCACTCCAAAATTACAATTCTCTATTTAGACCCGTCCCTTACATTCAAGGGCGGTGCTTACGCATTCGGTTTCAAATTCCTCGCTGTGTTTCGACCCAGCTATATCAATTAAGAATCATGGCGACAGCCACTCAACTCAAAGAAGAATGTTGGGGTATCCTCTTTTCATCAGAAATATCCGATGTCACTCCACCAGATACACGCAACTGCGGGCGTATTAGCAGCTTGAGCGGCATTATTTGTACGGTTTCTAGAACCCGTGGCGGGTGGGGCAGCGGAATTATGCCGCTGGCGATGTCTCAAACCCCATGGTATTTGGGTGCTTGATGAGGAAAGTTTCTGGGATCCAAGTAAAAACTTTGCCTACAATGATAATGCAAAAAGGAATAAGATAGACGTGTTCTGATTCGAGTCGATAGAAAGTTGATAAGCCACAATATGATTAAAAGTTTTGTCTGACTCTCCATTGTTCAATGAGGAAGTTGATGTGAAGTGGACCAAAACAGCGGTGGCCTCGTTGAAGAGTTTCCTCGAACATTATCCCCCTCCTCAGAAATGATATCGTCTTCGCTCACATTTTCCCACTCCAAACTTACCTTCGTCTATCTTTTCTTCGTCTATCGTATGGTCATGATGATGCATGAGAAATATCTAGTTCTAAGTGTTCGCCATCGGAGGTAGTCCAATGAGAATGTTCCCGCGACAGAGAGGACATGACTCTTTCGGCTTGTTCTAATTTCGGATTCAAAGAAGACTGACTCTGTCGACACAGTCGAAGTGGGAGATATGTCCGCATGGCGCTGCATGCCATATCTTCTCATTCTCTTTGTAGTCACTCATGCAAAATGTACAGCGGGAATTAGCTTCCAAGGTAATAATAAGCCCAAGGGTAAGCCTTTCACCACGAAGCCCTCCCACTAACGTATCCTCACGGTTTAGAGTTGGTGCTTGCCGAGAACGGGGGCAGTGACCGGCCATGACATGTCTATGTCCGAAGACAAGTGCTTATGCAGACCTAGTCTTAATATTTCCATGCACTTTGTATCCTATCAATCTCGAGAAAAGAAATGCAGCCTCTCAGCAACCCCGCCCTTAATTGCCGTCCTATAGGCTGCAGGGCCTGCACGCTTATACATTCAGGGTGGATTGCATCGGGCGGTTTTGGTGGTTTAATGACCTCCAGCGTCCGACGGGACGGCAATTCTCGAGCTCACAATTTTACAACGCTAGCACCCAGCTCCTCTTAAACTGTCAATTTATTTAATCCCAATTACTTAAGACCATGTGGGCTTGTCCTTGGGACGGGTACCGCACTCAACTCCCGGTAAGTGGACATACCCGTACTGGGGAACTCAACTCACTCTTACAGGAACCGGCGTATGACAAAGGAGAGCATTTTTATCCGGGGGAACAAAAAAATTTACAGTCGTGGTGGAATGGAAGCTATACGTGAGCAGATATGAGTACTAATACGTTATCGAGAGTGAAAATAGGAATGACACTGCCAAAAGATCGGACCTCATGCCAATGAAAGAGGCAGAAGAGGCTAGCCACAAGTCTAAGGACGACGAGCAGTGCGGATAATAGACCATTTAAGATTGTACCACAAGAGCCTGCCAACAAAGGCCCAAATTTTGTCTTCCTTAATCGACCCACACAAGAGTGGTATATTCTCTTCCAGACTACAGCCTGCCTTTACATTTGGTCCGTGTTCATCCCCAAACTATTCCTTGTCATCCAATTGCAACTCACATAATAGCAGAGTCCTACCTTTTATTCAACGAGAGAATCGAGCCTTTGAAGACTATTCGTCGCCGTGGCTGGGTTATTCGCGGCATTCCCAGCCCCGAGAGGGTCGCAGGCTACAGTCATCGTTGAAAAATTTGGATATTTGGAATGTGGATAATCTGTTACAACTGCCCGGTTTTGCCGCGTATCTGGAGGTATCCTCGCCAATGTGAACCTGGTCTCTATTGGAGGATCGTATTCGAGCGAGGAATGAGAGTATATCGAAAATTTGGTACTGTATTGGAGCCTACAGCGAGCTTGTATTGTGATACAGGGTTACTTCCTCTCTGTAGCCGAAGAGTGTAGTTGGGAGATGAGTGCGTCTTCCTCTTCCTCCCTCTTGTCCCTAAGCCTATAATTTATAGCTAGTACTAGATTGCTTGTAGTCGAGTAGGCGGTACGTCCACATACGTAGCTGCTATCCTTGCTTCTAGAGAGACGAGGCGACGGAGGTCTTGTGCGGTGTTGATCGGCGCCAGGCTGCTGGAGGACGGGAAACCTGAAATAGTCTCCCTGGATGTAGGCTAACACGCCACCTTGCACATACATTAGCACCTACGGGTACATCGAACCATCACAATGAGGCAACGCACTCACATCATAGCTTTTCGATCTGACTGTCACTAATTCCAGCAATAGGTATCACCTCGAAATGCCCCAAAGCGACGTGCAAGCCTCCATTTCGAACTCTCCACGGGCTCTCTGCCGGGGTTGCGGATTCTAACGTCACATCGCCTGAAGAGAGATCTTTCGAGTAATTGACAGCTATTGCGGGAGTCTTTTTCAAAGACCTATAAGAGCGTCGAGTGCACATAACTACAGCACTTATACCGCATCGTTACTTTAATATGTGTGATTATACTCAAGTTCAGTACAAGTGCTCTCATTTGCGTTATGTCGTGCGCACATGGTGTAAGAAGTATCAAGAGACTCATAAACGATGTCCTGCAAACGTTGTTGCTATGTAAGAATATTCCTATAGGATATTCTGTGTCGCCGATATATTGGCGGAGGATATCGATTAGACGAGAACTGCAGCGGTTGTAAAGGAAAATGGCAACTTCTTCCGAAATCCAGCCCTAGGTCGCTTCTAATGTTGGCAGATAGGTGTAAAGCAGGCGTAGAACGACGCCGCCGCAAGCGAAGTTATGTGATCTGCAGCCGCTTTCTCGTAGCTATAACAGGAGGGCTCACTTACGCTGTCCAATTCACTGCCATATAGATCGTCAATGCCGTTGCGGGATGATGACAATTCACAGCGTCGAATAACATCACAAAATACATGTTCAACGTTGCCCTTGGCCGTGATCTCCCCAAATCTGCAATTGAAGTTTTTGGGTACTTCCCTTCCTCTATTGTGACCCTATCTTTGCCCAACCTGTCAATCTTGTTGCCAACCACGACAACGGAGGGCGATTCGGAAGAAGGTAAAGTGGAGGTTGGGCTGCCTTCCACTACCGGTACCATTGCCTTCTTTATCTCCTCGTATAGAGCCCGTATTCTTCCAACAACGACCGATCACAGACATCATAGACCAGAAGAATCCTTCGCCATCTCTTATCGTCCCATCCCCGTATGTATCCTCACTCTCTGTGTCGATAACTTCCATAGCATATGCCTGGACCCCAAGTTTGCGTCGCGGCGAATATCGATCTTCTGAAGTAGAGTTATATGCTTCGATGAATTCATCGTCGATGGGCTGGGGGCTCGGTTAGACCGTGGTGAATATGGGAATTCCCGCGGAACGCGTCTTCTTGATTAACGCTGTCTTTTCCACTCCGCGCTTGCCCAACACCACCTGTTTGAGAGAGATCTCCTTCGTTAGCTACGAAGTACCATGAGCCATGCTTTTGAAAGGCGATGGTCCGCACTGATAAGCTACCCGGCAGTTAGAGTACACATCCTCTATCGGCACAAGAAAAACAGACATACATTGATGGGGGTTAACGTTATATTAGCCGCTAGAGAGTAGAGGTAGCAGTGATAGAAGGGGAAGATGAGTCAGTAGACGTTGCGAAAAAGCTCTACTCATCCATCCGCACACGAAAGACCACGAGGCATCCCACTCTGTCCAAGCAGGATGAGAGTGAAAGGGGAAGTGCCGCCATCTGGGCATCACGTCGGATGCCAAAAAAGAGCGCGGCGATTTAAAGTTCCTCTCGTAGAGCCGACCTCTATCTCATCCGGCCGGTGAGATTAGATGGCTGCGGTTCGTCTAAAACGCATCTGAACATGGCCATCGTGGCCTCGCACAGATTAGGCTTTGGAAACGCAACCTCAAGCTAGAAGCTGGCGCTAACCTACTTTCACATGCTAGAGCGGGAAAAGTGCGGAGAGCGCGTGCCAAGGGTTTGCATTAGTTGGCTCGGATGCACCTTCTCAGATTTGCGAGGAACAGCTCCCTCTAATGTTCGGCTTAGGTTTAGTGTAGGCACTCCAGCAAGTTTTAATGCGGTACCCACTCTTTCCTTCACCCTCATACTCCAACAAAACAATGGGTGCTCAGATTAGTGCAATTATTAGATTACGACTGGATTCTTCAACTCTCGAAGACTTGCTCTCCGATGACAAGGTATCTACACTCAAATAACAAAAAGCTAGAACTAATAATACGTAGTTTGTCGAAGACCTTGAACAGAAACTTGTTGGGCTTGAGAGTAAGTTACAGAAGAACCTTACGAGACTCCTGAAACTTTGTGAATCCCCAAATTCATCTGAAAAGAAAGGCTCGAATAGTGGAGCGGCCGGACTTCGGCCGTTATGGGAAATACGGCCGGAAAACGTCGTTATCCCTTTAGAAATTGCAGACACTTTTGAGAAATGGAAGTTGGACCATTCTACCTTCTTCCGGGGTGGATTTTCCTCGAGACACCGAGTTCCTTCGTCCCCTGGCGAGCATTACTATTATACTCGCAATGTACAGGCTTCCCTTGTCCCCGATAGAATATTGCGGAGATTTCTGACGATCATTTACTACGACCTTGTTTTAGAGCATCCTCAATCTGATCGGAATTATATAACTAAAGTGGGAGTTGAATTCGTTGCCGCATTCATTTGTAACACAGGATCATATGATGTCGAAGCTGTAAAAGAGAATGTGGGTAGCTGGGCAAAAGAGGGAGGAAGGCCCCGCAGCCTAGCTAATGATATGGGCGGTCTTGGGTGCTACTTCTTCCTCCCGGTAAAACTTGGTGAGTGGATGTTAGTATGTGATTTAGCTCCGCTTTGGACTTTATTAAAATTATATAGCCGGTTGAAATATTTAACCGAAAAATACTACGAAAGAGCAACCGCATTACTTCGAAAACATGGCATCATAGCAAAGGCTAAGGAACAAGGCGCGCAGGACCTTGCGATAAAAATTGAAAGGAGTTTCCGAGCACCATTTAATGAATACGTTTCATTGACGGTGCAAGCGAACCAATGGACCGTACCAGTAACAGCAATAGCCCTCAAACAAAGGGCAAATGCTCTACCATCTCTAGCAGGCCGCTCACAAAGCTTAACGAACCCTTCGCAACTGCCAGCAGACACATTGCAATCATTGACCTCTTCGTCCTCTCCAGGTGGCCGTTTGCAGACTTCAAGACCCGGTTCACCAAGGCCCTCCTCATATTTTTCGGCGGTCAATACTCCACCTTTTCTGGAGACCCCTCCCCAATCCTCAGAGACCAGACGTTGGAGTGGAGATGATCAAGCAGAACCCAAACATTCACGGGATGAAGTGGAAGATATTGAGGTTATGGACATAGACAACACACCATCAAGCAGAGCACACGGGAGCATTTGATGCACGCTATGCGGCTTCACAGCAATCGCGACTACGGCAACATCTTTTCTCAAAAGCGCCTATTCCATATAAACAGATAGCCGAGCGAGAAAGATTATGGGAGGAGAAAGACAGCAAAAAACAGATGCTGGCTATCTGCACGCAGGCTTTAGAGCAAGTAGATAAAACGCGAGCTAACTACTGCAAGGATATTCGCTTGGGCGATGATGCCCACATAGTAATAGTCTCAACTGTTGGAAAGCTTATTTCAGCTAAGCGCATTACTGCTGGGGCTAGATCAACCCTGTGGGTCGGGCAGATGTCTGATGCTTCTCTACAACAGCTCTCACGGGATCGTGCTCGTAATACCCCGACGGGCGAACCTACAAAAAAGCGAAACTCCTACCAGAGAGGCTGTTAAATTCCATGGGCAGCCCGAAGGCCGGTAAGGAACGGGACGCAGGCTTAGCTGCGAAAACTCGACGGAAGGACTGGCCATTGCAGCACCAGATGTAGTACCATCAGGCGAGACTAAGCCGACCACATGCTCTAATACGGCTCTCTCACCATAACTGCTGGCCGTCGATTGTTTTCTGGAGAAGTTTCCGAGTCGCTCTGGCGGCAGGAGGTAGGTTCTATGTTGTGGTGGCTATGAGAAAATTCTATGTGGGAGATTCTTACGCTGCGCAGGGAATTTTCATCGAGTTCACCCCATATTTTTGTGATTGGAAATTCCTCCGCCCTGGAGGGAGTAGAAAATTATACGTACCCTAGGATTCTATAATGAAGGTAGAGGATAGCAGCGAGTCGATAGGACTCCGCGGTTTTGGTGGCGTCTGTTTTCGCTCTCTCTAGCTGCGCGGGCTGTGTTTGAAATTCCTACGCTGTGTCCTTGTCGGAGCAGATTTGACGCAGCTGTTGCAAGGTAGCGAGTAAACGAAACAGTTGATCTCCTAGATGATAGATGATAGTTCAGGAGATAGTCCGCTTAGCGCATCAATCTCGCTAGATTTTTATCCCTCGTTTAGATAAGATCAAGAGTGCTAGAAATTGTTCGCCTTCTATAGCCGTCACATTAGCAAGGATGCTGTGAGATGCTATCTTCATATGATATTCCAAGCGTACTAGGAAAAGGTATCGCGTACTCCAAAAGAGGCCCAACGCTAACAGCATGTGTATATTATTCTAAGCGATGCTACTCTGATAATATCTGGCTTACACTAGCAGATGCAGAGCTATGAAGCGAGGACACACAGTGTATTGAAGCAGGAGAAGGCTTGTACCGAGGTATTCCCGCACTTGACGACTATCGGGATAGTTTAATTTGTTTCGAAGGAAGGCTAAGGCGCCTTGTCTGTGTATCTTTGAATTATTCGCTCCTAAATAAAGGGAGCTTGAGGAGAATAGAGCGGCTTCTAACGTCTTACTCTTCTGGGATGCTGGGAATATATCTAGATAGAGATTGTGTTCGAGGAGAGTACGAGACACACATATGCGTTTTAGGTCCGGAAAATACTATTACTGCGAAAGTCCGTTCTAGTGACGAATATCTATAGCTTATAGAATCTTAGAATATTACGGCTCGGAAGTGTTAGGCAAAAGTTAGATATTGGGACCGGATCGATTGCGTTCTTATTACACTCGTCCCGCCGAATAGTTTGTCGATTATTAATGTCTAGGAGACGTGCTAGGAGCCTAGTAGTCGTAATGATAAGACTCTCTTTGCATGTATCGAGGGTTCTGGTAGTGGTATCTCGCACTGAAGGAGTACTTAGAGGTGTAGCAACTAGCAATTAATAGGCATACGAGGTTATAGAGGTACTTTTCAAGACTCTAGGTTAAACATTCCGTATATACGGCGACCTTAGCGCAGGTATCATTGTTTTGCTCGGCTACATCGTCCTAGATATTTCTAGAGCCCCGTAAAGAGGTTTCCTGTAACTTATAGTCGATATTTTTAAGGTACTCTTTAGGATTAGCGGTTGTTTTTGTAGTCACCCTTTGTATTTATTAATAGTTACAGTGGTTGTTCAGCTATGTAATAGAGAATTAGTCCTATCTGCAGAGATTATACACCGTACTTATATAATAGTATTACCAAGTGCAATACAATGTTAAGCTAGCTAAAACGAGCGTAAGTTCTCTACTAAGTCTCATTTTGAAGCTGATTCCATTTAACTATAGGTCTTAGAGTAGGTACAGTTAATAGGCGACGTTTACCTAGTTAAAATCTCTTCTAGTATTTGGTCGATACGCAACCTGGGAATAACATGCGTTCTAAGTCACTATGCTCGAGTATGCATGCTGCCTAGCACTATCCTCCTCCCCCTAATAAGCGGTAGGATCGAATGCGTAAGGAAACAGCCCGTGTATTAGAGGTAGGGCCTCCCGCTTCTTAGCTGAGATTTGGCGTAGATAGAATGAGCTTTAGCGGCATTAAATAGGAATTAGATAGGTAGTGTTGCTTAGTTTAAATTTAGCTAGGCTTCTAGAATAAAAGAGACTACTTATTACTCTTACCGCTAGAACTAGCAAGGTCTACAAACATTAGTGCAAGCAGCGAAAAGACCTCTTTAATTTCGGTATTCACTAGCACTGTTTATAGGATAGAGCCCTCTTTGATTTTACTCTTCGCTTGCGCCTCTACCTTTATTAAGCCTCCTCTTAGCCTGCAACTTTAGGGGGACACTCAACTAGGGTTAGAAAAGAATCCTTAAGTATTGCTAGTTTGCGCGCGTAACTCTAAAGCTTCTTAAAAATTGCTGCGTCTAAGAAAAAACAACTTAATAATAAAGACTTAATAATTACGAAGCTTTTAGAGGAGTTAAAAGTTGTACATAAAAACCTACGCAATATTAATAACTCCTGTAAAGCTAAGTGTCTACGGATAGCTCGCCTATATTTAGAGCTTTCGTCTCTATGCGAGGATCTAGCGGTACGTAAAGCTGTTAAAAAGGCGCTTAATACCAAGTACAATATTAGTCTCGAGCTTATACTAGAAATCTTGGGATTAAGATAGGGTTGCTAATTGCCTAGATAGGTAAAGGGGAGCTACTTACCTACTCTTGCAAGAGAGACAACCTAACTAAAAGCGCCTGAAGCCGCTACCTAAGAACGCGAGGACCTCTACTACTAACTCGAAACCCCCTAATCTAGCTAGAAGAGAAATAACCCACTAATGCAATCGACTAGAAGCCGAATTTAAAAACCCTAGTTGCTGCTCCTTAGTGCTAACTACTCAAGCTGCCGCCCCCTAAAAAGTCGACCTTTAACTTTAAGCTAAAGTATAGAAATTATAGTCTCCCTTAGGAAAAACTTCTTAGATACTATTAAATATTTGCATTTAAATATTAGCTACCTTTCCGCTAAACTTAAGCTTGTTAGTAGTTGACTACTTTTGCCGCTATCCTACAAACTACTAAACTTCAACCTTTAGTTACAGCCGAAGTCTAGCAATCTCTATTAGGGGAAACTGCTATTTATAGTAAGATCGCCTTACTAAAAGACTAGCAACTATATTACTAGATTCAAGATTGCTGGTTGTTATCCTGTAGTGCTACTTTCTTAGGCTACCTTCATTTCTCTTTACAGTCGCTTTAAACTAACGCAGAATTTAAATATTTATGCATTGGAATACAATTAGAGCCTGTAACTAAGACCCTTTTCTTAATAGCCTTTTCAATTCCTGTAGTAAAAATCCCTGCAAAGTAGCTATAGTAGGAGTCTTGTTGCTTATAAACTATTTAATAGACGTACAAAGCGTTATGAAGCTCGTGTAGGATAGAGCTATTTTAAGATCTCCTAGTTACAGTAATAATTTTGGGAGCTATCTAGTCCCGAGTATTTCTTGTCATCGCTCTATAATGCCTACTTAGTGCTAGACTAGGGCTTCCTCTTTACTAATACGAAAAGATGCGATACCTTTTACAGTACATCTTCTAGTTCCTGGGATTACAATCATTAACTATCAGTAGTTGGATTGAATGTCGTCCCTAACATTGGGATGCTTTAGTAGTTAACACCAGCTAGGTACGGGCTTGAACAAGCATCGCAAACGCAAACAGTGTGGCGAACATTTTCCCGAAAATTAATTCTAACTATACAAAGGGCCATAGAGCCGGGGTATTATATATCAGCATAAACGGGGTATAAGATGCTTAAATAGAAATGGGAGAGTGTAGAAGAAATCTACATCAGCGATGACTATCTCTCCGGCAGTTGAAAAGAGCAGGCACCTCAACGTAACGATGCTTCGCCAATAGAGCGACACATGAACATGAGTGCGATTCAACCGAAGGGACGAGTTGGTCACGCATCGCGCCACTGCAGCTGCCGAGCGCTGCCAGGCATGATGACACCAACAGATTCGCGAGAATGAGTTAAGGCGTTCATGGCTTGAGTGAAGTCATCCCAACTAGCCCGCTCCAAGTCCTTGGCCTTAACGGCAGCGCTTAATCTCGATTGTTCTAAGCTAATTCTTTGCTAAGCTTCGCCTAGTATTGTCGCATCCGCCTCGAGCTGTTGCTGATGTTGGGTGGCCTTTGCGATCTCGTCGGTGATTGCCTATGCATTGGCATCAAGATTGAGATGCTTACGTAGATGGCATTCAGCTTAAAACTAGCTGTGGTGTGGGAATTGTGTGCAACCCAATCAACACAATCTTTGTCGACCTAAGAAGTCCCGCTGTACATTCTCTAGCCTACTTTCCTCTCCGAATAGTAGCAGCAAAATGGTTCAGTATGTGCAGATAATGCAGCGATCCATCAAACTCCATACAACCATGCTTCAGGGCTGGAAGAAATAGAGCATATCTTATGCGAAATACGACATTGGGGACTCCGCGTCTCTCACTCTCAGCAAAAGATTAAGTTGATTATTCGACAACTTGAAGCATACTACGTCGAACGAACCTTGTGGATGCTGTGAAGCCACGGAGAATATCATCGAAATTTACGAAGATATTCTTGACGATGTAGCGACGGAAGGAGATAGATTAGAAAAATTGGAGTCCAATTTTACTGCTCTCACCGAAGTCGGCGAGGCACAAACAATAAAATATTTAACGATCCACTTAGCTTCGTGTCGAGTCTTTTTAGCATGAGCTCCCCAAACTTACCTGTTAACTCACACTCACGGATATATGTTGCGGTTTCGATCTTAGTAATACTTCTAGTAGCTCTAGTAACCTTCTACTCGCGTTGGCTGTGGCAATAGAAGGAGTCTCGTAGCTCGGGAAAAAGAGCTAATGTTTGGACTGTGAGGCTTAAACCACTTTGTAGAAAGATAGACAACGTGGTTGCTCTTCTAGTACGCCTTCTATACCTAAGCAATATATACTAATTTTTCCTCAATCAGCTTCTAACTTAAGGGATATTTTTGTCTAATGCTACATGTATAGGACCCTCAGTTTGACGATGATATCAGCCGCACCAACTAATAGTACTTGATTCCTTCTAAACGAGAGCATATGTCGCAGACCTTGATTGTGTGTCAATACCAGGGGGTGGCGGTATAGCCTACCAAACAACACGCGATTCTGCGCATTATTCTAGTAGGGATAGTAGGACTTCGAGTTCAACGTCAGTTTATAAAAGTGTCTTAGTACAACATGTGTCTCTATACATAGTGTGACCTTAGGAAATTAATTGTATCGACTTAAGAAATGCGTGTGTTCTACTACTAGGGTAAGAGGAATGCAGTAAGTGTTAAAATTCTCGATAATACAAGCATGCGCCGTTTATTCTTTGACGTAGTCGTGAATCCTTAGCCTAGCGGCCTCGCGGTGTTGAACAACGAACTAGTTCTAGATTCAGGAATAGCTTTCCCCTGTAGGCAACGTATTAGCGTCTATGCTTTAGCGCAAATGAGCTATTAGAAAGTAGATAAACGACAGATAATTAGTTTTACAGGAACACCTGTGCACCTTAAACAGTACCGTTTATGCATGCATAGGTATGTAGATAGATACTAACTACACGGGTCTCCGCCAAGCCCGCAGAGGAACATAGACGTTAGATGAGTTGAGAGGCTATTATGCGAAGGATACACAACAAATATAACGCGCTAGAGATTTTAGAGGCTTAAAGACATACAGCTCCCTAGCGCTGTACAGGTACTCGTAAAGTTTAGAATCTAAAATGTTATACTTAGATACTCACACGTAAGTTGCCCGATGACAACAGGACTAGTATTGACCCCAACCACGCTGCGAAGCAACGTGCTAGAGCTATAGGATCTCAAGATGCATATAATGCCTTCTTTAGAAGGAATACACGGACATCGCAATAAATTACATGTTGTATTTAGAGTTATCTATTTATGCTATTGTTATCGTCGCAATGTAGTCTTTCCTTAGCGGAAGTAAAAATTTGCTCACAGACTTTGATATGTAGTCCTACCAATATTTAGTTGCGATTTAGGTGTGCTGCCCCTCTTCAAGGGAGGCAGCTAATAATCTTTAGCTTATTGTAACGACTAAATTGTAAGGGCGTAACTTACTGTGTTCTTCTAATAGTTAAATGGCGTGCCCAACAATATTGCTAGGATCTCGGTAGTAGGTTATATTCTGCAGGGACCCGCCATTTCGGCAGAAAAAACATATAAATAATGCGCTCTATAAACTTGTCGAGTTCTCTACAAGCAGATTCTCTAACGCGCTCGTAGGCCTTACGCAATGCTTTATTTCTAACCTTTGAGTCTACCACACCGTTGCCCGCGCTCTAATATACTGTCTCATCGATATTGGTCTCTATAACGATATAGAAAGTCTTCTAATGTTCCTCGTGCGCTATAAATGTGCTAATAATTACAACGAAAGCTAGGAGCTAATTGTTGTAGCTACTAGCCGATTTTGAAGGTTTTCTAAATCTACAAAATTTCCTCTATAATTACCTATTAGATGTAGCAGAAGGAGTATTTGATTTGTCGATTAGCTAGGCGTGAGGATGGATATTTCTAGGCGTATACTGCATGCGAGATTTCTTTGGACGCCCTAATTACCTTGTTGATAGTGAGAATGTGCGACATGACGAATGTTATAACGATAAGTCGACGCATAAGCTGCATGATTTCGTCTTCTCTGCAGCTCGTGATAAGCCTAAAGGCTTGCCCCAGGAACCCGTTGTCGTCGCCCGCCCAGCACAGCTTTGCAAACTTAACTGCATGGTTGTCTACAATGTCGTTGATGTACTCTTTACACAAGTCTAACAATTCTAGGTCTGTCTCCTTTCTTCCTATAGGAACACTTGGATTTTTGTTATATCTTGAGAACAGATACTAAGAGTAATGCTGTAACGCCGTGCCTTTGGGACTAAACTGGTACAATTCGACGGAAAACATGGGCATGTCCGATCCACATGTCATTTCGGCAATGACCTTGTAACTCTCGCATACGTCGATATTTTTTTCCGGCGAATTGAATGAGCGCGATTTCTCTATATATTTTCTCGATAAACGTGGAGAAGAGAAGTTGTGACACGATAGAGCTCAGAAGCTGAATAAGCGATACTGCACTAGTTAACGTTAACGTGTCTGTGCGCGTGATGCCCCAGTTCGCGTGATGCCCCACCCTCACCAAAGTCGCGACCCCAAAGATGAGGCTGCAGAGCCACACACAATAGCTATTATTATGAGATTTTGTAGTGGAGTGATAACTAGAGGCTTGCGACTAATCTAGACTATCTGAATTTTGCTAGGAGGCTGACGTTGCGGCCGGAACGAGTAGTTTTGAGTGGAGCTGCTGATGCAGCTGTCTGAGACTTCTCGCTGCTGGCAGCGTCAACTACCTGTTTGCTGCGCTTCTTCTTCTAAGTAGATAAACTTAAAGCCTTTCTCTTCTACCTCTAGCTAGATTGTATAGAGTTTTTAGTATTAATAGCTACGCGCTAGGCTGCGCGCTAAGCTACCTCCTCTACCCTCTCCTTCTCCCTTACTAACTTAGCTACCTCTCGCGCTACACGCTTCTCCTTAGCTAACTTCTTCTTGTATTAGTAAGTAGCCTATTATAGCTCTCTTATCTAAGCTTTTTAAAGCTACTTCTACTCTTTCTCCTACTTCTCTACCTTCTTATAATAGCGAGCCTCCCTTATTGTCAGATTGTATGGCCAATTCAGCCAACTCGGCCAGCAGCTAACTGCAATCATCCCACGTACGAGCTCACGCACGAGCTCAATTACGAGCTGACCCATAGGCTGACTCGAAGGCTCGCGTTAATAAGTTGACGTTGATGAAGTAACGTTGGTAGCGATCGAGATAGTAATCGCGATCGCGATGGCGATCGATATCGCGCGTGCGCCAAGAGCTCGGCGAGCAACCTCAATCTTTGTGAGAATCAACGCCAGCACTGCGCCGGCAGCTAGGCCAGCAAACCAGTAGAATATCGATGCATCCAGACTCAGCTGAGGTAGGCGCCAACCCGCGCACCAGCTCATCCCTTGCAGAGGCACAAAGGACTCAAAGGCCCAACCCTTACATGAGCTCAACGCCAGCTGAGGCAACGTCCTGACTGAGGCTCGCCCTAACCAAGGCCTCGCCATCGCCGAGGTATTAGCAGCTAATAGAGCTAAGGATATATAGATGAGTGCGATAGCAGATAGAATAAACAAGAAACAGCAGAACAGAGCAATCAATCAATCAGTTCTACTCACTCAATATTGACTGCACCGATCTATCTTTTCAATCTCAGTTTTCTCCCATTATCGTGCTCATAGTAGCCACCTTTTAAACCCCTTTTATCTGACAATTAAGAGTCTCACTGCCTCTACGAGCCTATTACCTCAACCAATTCAACCAATCAACGAACCATGACGAGCTCATCGCAGCGCGATCCAACAGTAACGCTAAGGAGCGACGTGGATTACACCACATAGATAACTCAGCTACAATCCCAATGTGTAGCATATAACGTTTAGGATAAGATTGACCTAGCCTCCTCAACGCCACTAATTGAGAAACCTAAAGCAATCAGAGCTCCAGTAATGGCTGACTACACGCCAGCATCAAACGTTAAAACACCTACGCGACAGTCTAAGCTAGCTCCAGCTAGAGTAAAGGCGCTCAAGGAGGACCTTGAATATTACAAGGTACTAGCTAAGCAATACTGCAGCGATCGGCATGAGTACAAAAAGGAGCAATCAAGCCTCTAGCATATCGTTACGTTTATCCAATCCTCAGTATCGCCGCACTTACTACGCACTTGCTGCTTGCTAGACTAGACACTACGCCAGTAGCTATCAAACCTAAAGCAAACTGTCGGCGTAGACGACCAAATTGAACAAGAACGAGCTCGTACTAGATATCTTAACTTACTCAAACCTATAAGGAGTACGGCAAACTAGGATACGTAGTTAGCTAAGTACGATTACGCTGCTACTAAGGCTAAAACGTACTAAGTAGTAGAGCTATTACAAATTAACGTAATAACTTAAGACTTTTTAGTAGCTATTAAAACCGCAGCACTAATTTAGTTAACAACCTTTTAAGATAATAGAAGGCTTTAACCTAAGATAACTTAGAGGGAGATAATAAAACGCTACCGTGAGCATATAATAATCTACTATCCCCTAAAAATAGGGAGGCATAAGGCTACTTTTGCGGCTAGGACCTTATCTTACGCTGCTAGTAGTAATACTACCTAGGGCAAGGCTAGGGACACCTCCCTTGCAGACAGCGCGCTACTTAAAACCTAGGGTAGACCCCGTAATTAACGTACACTAGACTGTCTAGCTAGTCTTAAAACTTAAATTAAGTCAAACTAAACCTAGGGTAGACCCCGTAATCAACGTACACGTAGTTAAGATGTAGATAGCTAATGCCCTGCATGTAGACAACGTTACTAACTTAATAATTGCTATTATATCTATCTAGACAGTGTAAGGCGGATTGCTAACTATAGACAAAGGGCCTTGAGGTTAGGTGCAATAGTAAGTTAGTGACTAAGGTTAGGTAACAGGTTAAGCGTTACTAAGGGACTTAAGGTGCGATAGGGTTACAGGTGTACAAGTAAGCTAAAGGTCTAGGTAAGACTTGTATTGTGCTTAACTATAAGGCCTCAAGGTCGTAAAGCTTCCCCTTCTATATACTATCTTCTAGACCCTAATCTATTAATCTGCTCCTTAGATCTAGAGATCGCCTTAATCTATTAATCTACTCCTTAGATCTAGAGATCGCCTTAATCTGTTAATCTGCTCCTTAGATCTAGAGATCGCCTTAATCCATTAATCTACTCCTTAGATCTAGAGATTGCCTTAATCTATTAATCTACTCCTTAGATCTAGAGATCGCCTTACGTAAGTTAGATCACGTGTCTAGGTTATAGTTAGCTGCGTTATCCTATCTATAGTCTAGTAGGTCCTCTATGTATCCCTAGTCCTCTAAGGGTTCGATTAGTTCGAGGTCTTGTATAGGGTTATAACCTGTAATAGATAGAGTACTAGAATAGTAGAGTCTAAGAGAGACTCTAAAAGAGCTTGTTAAATATAAACGTAAGTATAATACAACGTTGTAAGGGCTAATAAGAGGGTAGACTAAAGCTTATACCTAGTAACTAAGTCCTTAACTAAGGATTACTAAACTTAAAGATAATAAGGATTAACTAGATAGTTAGCAAATTACGTACGTAAAAGCTACCTTTATAGTTAGCTTAAGTAGTTACTATCTACTACGTAATTTATATATACTTAACTCTAGTACAATATATTATATTACAAACGACTTAAGTTGTATATATAACTTTTACTAGCTAGTTCTAGGAGATTTTATATAGGCTAGTAATACAAAGATATAGGTTAAAGGATATAGCTTACTTATCCTATTCCTAAAGCCTAAAAGGCTAGCCTTATACAACGTAGCTATCTACCTAGATATACTCTATAGCTTAGTATTATTTTAAGTACTTTAGTAGAAAGGAGTCTAGTAGGATAACTAATTAAGGCTAACAACCCTAAATAGACTAGATAGATTACTAATTAGCAAGCTATCTAAGTATTATAGTTAATAGATACTTAAGTACTATCTAGCTTACAAAGCTATAATTCAAGAAGCCTCCTTATATACTTAATTATTTTATACTTAATAAGCTAGTAAAAGTCTATAACAAGTAATAGTAGAGCTCTAGTATAAGAGACTTAGCTATCTAGAACTAGTAGTAATTAAGTACCTTGTCTAGTAAACTTAAGGGGTGCAAGTTAAAGAGGTAACTATAGTTAAGTACAACGCCTATAGTAAATGTTACGGGTTATAACCCTATACAAGACCTTAAACTAATTAAACCCTTAGAGGACTAGGGACACATAGAGGACCTACTAGACTATAGATAGGATAACGTAGCTAACTATAACCTAGACACGTAATCTAACCTACGTAAGGCAATCTCTAGATCTAAGGAGCAGATTAATAGATTAAGGCAATCTCTAGATCTAAGGAGTAGATTAATAGATTAAGGTAATCTCTAGATCTAAGGAGTAGATTAACAAATTAAAGCGATCTCTAGATCTAAGGAGTAGATTAATAGATTAAGGTAATCTCTAGATCTAAGGAGTAGATTAATAGATTAGGGTCTAGAAGATAGTATATAGAAGGAGAGGCTTTACAACCTTAAGGCCTTATAGTTAAGTACAATATAAGTCTTACCTAGACCTTTAGCTTACTTGTATACCTATAACCCTATCGCACCTTAAGTCCCTTAGTAACGCTTAACCTATTACCTAACCTTAGTTATTAACTTACTATTATACCTAACCTTAAGGCCCTTTATCTATAGTTAGCAATCTACCTTATACTTTAACTATTAAGGTTAGTAGTAATAATAACAACCTAAGTACAATCCTTAAGCGTACTAATAATTACAATAAACAATATCTAGATTATAGAAATTCTTAGAGCCTAAAGAGAGGACTAAGAACTCCTATAACGCGTAGTATAATAGATCTATAAGCTTACTATATAACTTAACAATATAAAGACTAAACTACTTAAACTTAAAATACTAGAGAAGTTTAATAGTATACAAACTAAACTTAAGAAATTCCTAGCTAATATATTAATCTATATAATACTTAACTCTAGCTAAATCTAGAGTAAAACCTATAAGGTGTCCTTTATTATAGCCTATCTTATAGGAAAGGTAATAGACTAGTTTAAAATATACTTAGAAGAGAGCTTAGGCTCTAATAATTAGAAGAGCGTTAAGATATAATAACTTTTTAGTAGCTATAATTACTTTAAGTAAAGATTAAGCCTTATATTTAAAGATATAGATATAAAGGAAGTAGTAAAAGCTAAACTCTAAAGGCTAAAGTAGACTAGGTCTATAGCCTATTATACTTTAGAGTTTAAGTAACTTATAGTAAAGTTAAACTAGGGTAATAAAGCCTTAAGAAACTAGTATTATAAAGGTCTTAAACTATTACTCTAATAAGCTCTTATCTTAATAGATATACTAGAAATACTTTAGGAATTAATTTAACTTACTATTAAAATTAATAACTAACTATATATATTTAATAAGAATAAACTACCTAGTATAGTAAATACCTAAAACTAACTATACTATTAAAATATACTAAAAAAAGATCTATATAGACTAGAACCTATATAACTAAGTACTACGTATAAGTATACTAACTAAAATAGATAAGTAGACTATAATAAGCAAAGGCTTAGAGACGTAAAGGTATACTTTAACTATAAGAAACTAGGATATTTTGCTAGAAACTACCTATTTAAAGCCCTAAATAATAGAGGATTAAGAAAGGAATAAGTAGTAGTAACTAAAGAAATTAAGGAAATACCTAAACTAGTAAAGCTAGTAGGAACAAGTAAATATATAAAGAAATACTAGACTAAGTACTATAATAACTACTATAAAGAGTATAGTAATATAAAAGTAAGTATAAGATACTAGCTAGAAAAGGTATAATTAGTAGTAACTTAAGAGTAGCCTATAAAGAGATTAGCCTTAAAAGACTTACCTATAAATATAAGGTCTAGTAAAGTTATACCTAAATAATAATACGTCTTTCTAGAGATATCTAATATTATTATTAAAGATATAAGTAGAGACTTTAAAGTCCTAGATATACTTATTATAGGTAATAAAGAGGTTATATAGCTATTAAGATACTATAATAAGATAGTAGAAGAACTAACCCTAATATAATACTAGAAAATTAACCCTATATAAATATCTAAGAATAGTTAGCTTAGAAACCCTAAATATACTAAATACTAATAGTTAGATTAGACTTACTACCTTATAGAAGAATGCAAACGCTATAAAATAGGTAAGTAGTTAACTAGAGACTAGTAACTAATACTATAGTAGAATAGACTAAAATATATCTATATAGAGCTACTACTAATATAGCCTATAGAATACTACTTAGGAAGATTAGTAGCCTACTATACTAATAATAAATACTTAGAATATAAAGAAATAAAAGAATATATAAAGGAGGTAAGAGTAGTAGAATAAGAATAAGAAAATAAGTAGCTATAGGCTACTAGATAAATAAACTACAACTCTAGAATCTTTATATATAGATTCCTAGGAGACTAACTAGTTATAGCTATAATAGATAGTAGAGTAACAAGAAACTTTACGTTATAGTAATATATAAATATTAGGTATATACTAACTAAGTAGAAATAGTATAGCTATAATATTATAATAATTAAAGGAAAAGCTTTTAAAAACCCTATTACTAAAGAAATAAAGTTAGCCTACTTTAGGTTAGAAGGCTAGACTAAACCTATTATATATAACGTTATAGAGATAGATAGAGGGTAGGATATTATTTTAGAAACTCTATAGCTTAAGTAAGCTAACCTATAAATTAACTAGAAAATAAGAATAGTTATATTCTATAAACCTAGAAAGACTAATAAGTATATAGTATACTTATATATAATAGAAGAAACCCTATATAAGAAGATTACGCCTCTAGAATATAATAACTTATAAGAGGTTTTTACTATACTAGAAGAAATACTACTAGAATATTAACCCTAGGATATAATAATTCTATTAAAGCTAGAAATAATACCTAAATATAGACTTATCTATAAATTAACCCTAAAAGAAGATAGGATATTATAAGAATATATCTAAGATAGTCTTAAGAAAGGATAGATATAACTATTAAACTTACTAGTAGCGTACCTACTTATATTTATACTAAAGAAAGATATAGTAGAATACTAGCTATATATAGACTACTAACAACTTAATAATATTATAATTAAAAATTAATACCTACTACCCTTAATCTTAGAACTATAGGATTAGTTAGTTAATACTTAATAGTTTATAAAGTTAGATATAAGAAACGCCTACTATTAGATTAG